>CM027866.1:11421147-12021147 GCA_016097605.1 Eucalyptus guilfoylei
GACAGCGACACTTGAAAGACAAGAAAGGAAAAAGAATAAAATAAGAAAGAGAAGGAAAAAGGAAAAATTAGGTAGATTTGATTCTAGAATTGTTATCAAGAACAAAGAATCAACTTTTTTTTTATTCTTGATTCTACTTCAAATCTGTTCTCATGAACAAATTTGTTCCTAGGAACAAAAATTTTACCAAACGCGATTCTGTTTCAAAACTACTCTCGGGAAAAAAAAAAATCAGAATCGAGTACTGTTTAGATGATTACCAAATAGGCCCCTAGAAACCTCCTCCAGTTCAATCTATCTAATCTCTGTTGTTTGTTTCTTTGCATTAGATTCTACCACAGGTCTATCCTTATACAATATGTTTTCATAAAATGTAATATCATTAGTTCTTACAAAAAAATTACATGTATGCCATTAGTAGGATTGGTGACCAACTGGGAAGTGTCTGTCTAAAGCAAACTGTTTCTATGCTTGAATTTTATTTTTCTCTACTAAACTCCACAACTCCATCAACAAAGACGTGCATAACAATTGATATTAAAACACCACTTCAATTTCATTCACGTAAACATACATCCCTACACTAAGCTGCAAGACAAATAGGTCAACAATCACTTCACCCCTTATAACTCCCAACATGCATCAACAAATAATACAATGTTAATGGAAGTACCTCATCTTTCACAACATGCGCTACCATAAAACCACATTAGTTAACAAACAATCAAGTTATACTAGGCCTAAATCCTCAAGTCCCTAATAAAATCATCAAGCTATCGCGATCTACCTATCGAAGGGCCGCCCTCGAGTGAAATAGGCTTAAAGGTGTTTACTCAAGAGATGATCTTAATAGTCTATTTGAAAAGATAATTTGAGTATATTGTCTTGACAACCACCCTAAAAAAGGTTTGTCAATCAAGAGTGTGGACTCTCCTAGGTCCATAACTCGTGTGGCAAGGGATTTGCAATTTAAATTCGAATTGATCTTAGAAATTATATGTAAGAAGTCACCACTAGCCTAATGAGATTAACTAGAAACCAAATGAGATATAGGAGGATACCTCACTTTCTATGCAACTAGAGTTTTAGGGATCGGGGACTTGATTACATTGGCCATCCAACTAGTGCCTTTTCAGTATCCAAACTTGACTATTTGTCAAAGTAGTCTTTTTACCAATCAAAGATCCTAAAATTCAACCTAATCATTCTAAGAAAAGAAGAAGAACAATCGATGTATTGAAAGAGCACAATCAAATAAAATCAAAATAAAAGTGCGCAAATAACGACCTAACATTGTCTTTGAAAAAGAAAGCTTCAAAAACCCTATTGTAAAGCCCTAAAGGCTCATTTAATTTTTAAGTTCAATTTTTTCAAAAGATTTTTCATATTTCTTTTTATGTTAGACTAGTTCCAAACTCAAGTTAACACTAAAATCTACTAAAACTACTCAAGTTGTAATTTCTAAACTTAGTCTAAATTTTTGAATTTTTTCGGACCTTTTCATTATTTTGAAGTTTTAAAATTTTTTTAATCTAGAAAATGGGACTCGGATCAGGTGAAGGGACCCGATCGATTCGTGAGTCTAACCCGGACCCTGGAGGTCTGGGTTGGGTCTAAAATTTGGACTGAGCTTTGGGGGCAAGTCTGAATATGGCCATTATCTAATCCTATTTCATCCGGTCCATGAATCTCCTGACCCAGCCTACATCTCTACCCGGCCCCACCTTTAGCCCGGCTTTTTTTTCATTTTCTATTTCGTTTTCTCTTCTTCTTTTTTTTTTTTTAAAAAAAAAAATCTGCTCACCTTTATTTTATATATTTTCTTTTTACTTCTTTTTATATTTTTTTATCACCACGTCTTCTTCCCCAACACGACTTCTTTCTTTTTATCGAGAGCGTCTTCTTCGGACGAACTCTCGCCGGAAACATCCTTCCCCTCAATGTCTGCCAGCGCCGGCAACCATCACCGGATCTCCATCACAGTCTCGGTTTACAACATAACCAATTTCATTATCGGCCTCCATTCCCTGCCGGATCACCATCACACGCAAGCCATAATCACCCAAACGCAGAGCACAGAAACAGAAACATTCTTGGATAAACAAGTGCTACGATCAAACCGGTGCCTCTGAGCTTAGAGAAGGATGCTTGGACCATCCGTTTTAATGCCGATTCCTCTCATCAGTGGCCATCGTCGAACACAGCAAAGAAACATGGCAATACAAAGAAAAGACGAGAAGAACAAAGCATATTCAGAATCAATTTTAATGATGATGAAAGGTAACCCGAATTGAATCAATGTACTAAGAAAATGGTTGCTCTATGTCTATGCATCTTCAGCTTGAACAAAATCGCAATCTATCTAATCTCTGTGACTAGGAGGCATATTATCAAATAGTTGGTAGTCAACAATTTGTGAAGTAAACCATCGGCCGTGGTGGCTCCGCTGGGTAAGCTTCAATGAACCTTTGCGAAGAAGGTGAGGAGTTCAAAACCCCCGTTGGGGGCTCTGGGGGAGTCACTTAGTGACTTAAGTGTGCTGCCGGGGTGGTAGGTCCTCCCGCTTACGTAGCACCTGGGGGTTTACGCTTTGGCTACCAACTGAGGTGGTTCCTCCAGCACCAAAAAAAAAAAAAAAAAAACAATTTGTGAAGTAAAAGCTCTAGCAACACTCGGAGCATGACAACTAATCCTAAAAGAATGAATGCTGGTCTCGATCAATGTTACATATTGCCTGGTCCGTGATGTTTGTATTGCGACAGACACTCAAATCGACAATAGGATCATTTACGATTCACCGACAAACCAAATCTTGGATTCACGAAGGATTTCCCAATGAGATCTTTTCCCTTCGAATCAGCTCAGCCAAGAACAAGCCAAACCAAGACCAACAGGAGTCCGGCTCTTTAGTGGAGAAGTACATCAAAAGTATCTTAACTTGTGTACGGCGCTCACTTTAATGCCCCAACTTTTCGTGAGCTCGCTTAAGTGTCACTTATAAAAAAATAAAACAAAATTAAATAAAAAGAACACTTAAGTATCAATTCTGATGTGAGTCACCGGAAATCTGACGTGATAATATTTTAATAATTTTTCAATCCCACATGGCTTGCCAGCATCTTATCTCTAAACGACGTCATGTAGTAAGTTAAAAAAATAATTACTTTAGTGCTAGTGTTAAGATTACTTCAGTGTTAATTGTTGTTAAAAATAATCATTTTGGTGTAAAATGATCATTTCAGTGCTTAAAAAACCTTAAATGATGTCTTATAGCAAGTTAAAAAGTAATCACTTCAATACCGGTCTTTGTAAAAGAATGATCATTTTAGTGCCAATTGTTGTTAAGAAATTATCACTTCAATGTCAATCTTAATAATAAAAAAAGTCATTACTTTAATGCTTAAAAATGCCACATCATATAACGTTTTTAATTATAAATGCCACATATTTTCTCTAGCCGGAATTTTTTGTCAAATGCACTTAAGTGATAGTGTTTCTCCGATTTTGGCATTTAAGTGAGCCGGCGAAAAGTTGTAGTACTAAAATAAGTGCTATACACAAGTTAAGACACTTTTAGTGTACTTCTCTCTGGCTTTTCTTTAGTGAACACAACTAAGATTGGGAACAACAAACATCTGCAAATGGCCACAAATGATAGTGACGGGACAGCCAAGCACCTTATAGAAACTCTAGGATTTGCTTACCTCATGGGGTTGTGAGATAAACGTTCGTAACTGTTGCTATGAGGTATCCCTATTTTTTGTTTGCTCATAGAAGTAGGAACACAAAGGTAAACATATAGTAATTTTTTATTTTTCTAATTTTTTATTTTTTAATTATTTGTTTTCGAAATTCTTTCTTTATATATTATTAATTTTCATGGTCTTTATTATTTTTCAATTTTTTGTTTTACTTTTTTATTTATTATTATATATTTTTTGACATTTTTATTTATTTGTATTTAATGAAACGGGGTGTCATCAACTCAGGCTACCAACACTTTAAGGACAGAATGGCTCAAAATGTTTGCTTAATGATTTAGGATGTCTCCCATTGATCCATTCTATGTCACATGGCGAATCGGCAAAATAAATGGCCATGATCTAAGAGGATGAATGGCTTGGATTATTTGCTTAATCATAAAGAAAATGCTCTAATTGGTCCAAATTTAATGACATGATTTTAAGGGCAATCTTGTAATTTCACCAAGCCAATTATGTAATTTTTGCATGTGAGAGAGATGGCTAGTCGGCCATGGTCCTACGTGGCCAGAATCACACCAATAACTGGAATTTTGACCCACAAATGGCCACAAGGGCCAACCGGCCTTTGCCGGTCAATGCCAGTTTGACCCGGTCGAACTGGCTTAATCCGGGCTTTGGTTAGTTTAGTCCATGGGCTAGGTTCCTCCAATTTTTTGCCAATTTTGCTATTTTAGATCCAACTAAGCCAAATAAAAAAATTCCCAATTAAATGGTTTTATTTGAATGCAATTGGATTTAATCGGATTGCCTTGGTCTGATTAATTGGGCATGTAATGCGTTAATTCCGCTATTTTTCGCTAAAATGGCATCGCAAACTAGACAATGTTTGTAAGTAAATTTTAATTGGCCAAATTGAAGCTCAATTATTCAAATTAGATATTAGTCTAGAATGGGTTAAGTCGAACTGCACAAATTGAACCAAATCTTCATGATTTTGTTAATTACTGGTCAGCTAAATCCACTAAATTGAGTCCAATTGGAATGACTAAGGAATTGAGTTCCATTTAATGAATTGGACTCAATTGTGACAAAATCTCACAAATCATGAAAAGTCGATCGGAATCACTAATTTGGGGTTTTTTGGCTCTAGCTTGGATTCCGAAATTGATTTGAAAACTGAATGCAGAACGACCTCTAGATCAAATTTCGTGAAGGAAGTATCCTAAAAACGACTAGGATTGAACTAACTTCATTTTGGGCCTATTTTGAACCAAAGTTCATGTGTTCGGAAAAAGTTAGTTATTAACTGATTCTTGTAAAATTGACAATGCCAAAGTCAAATTAAGGCAAAAAGAGGTTGATTTGGAGGTTTTTTGAATTTTTCCAAATTTTTAGTCAAACATTTTAGTGACAAAATTTGTCACTAAAATGTTAATTGATGTGTCAAATTTTGATTTTTTTTTAAAAGAAAATTGACAATGCAAAAGTGAAATTGATACTATTTTAAGACTTTTTTTTTTTTTGCAAAAAAATAATTTTGACCTGGGTCAAGAGTCAATTTTTGACTTTTTGAGATTAAAAATCATCTAATTATAAGTAAATTTCTAATAACCAGTAAAATTCCCCTATTTTGTGCGGGTTTATGCATAGAATCTTTTAATATATAGTACAAAGATTTAAAAAATTTCTAATCCTCTTGTACATCTTTTTTCAGAAGTGTTACTTATGTGTCAACTCATAAAATCATATCATGCTCAGTATATTGAAGTGATTCGCAAGATTTTTGGAAAAAGTTGTCACAATAACCATATAAAAACATTTACCATAAACATAGTCTGACCCCAAAAAAAAAAAAAGTACTAAACATAGAATCGTTCCATAAAATGTAACCTGCCAATGCACTTCCAAATATCTTCTTCCAGGCTGTAAGAGATTGTAGTTGAGTGTCAAGGCCCACTTTTTTTTTTAATTGATGGAAAAGGCGTTTTCTATGTAAGCGGCAAACCTGATAAACCAAAATTTAGAGGAAAAGGCGTTAAATTCAAACAAAATACCATTTTAAAATACAATTATTGTATTACCCATTCGACAGAACTTAGGAGAGACTGCCATTAAAGTAGAATAATAATGAATATACGCGTGCACAACATCGTCTAATTTCTCGAAGGATAAAAATCAATCTTCGATTTTATTTTGATTGAATTCACTGAACACACAAGCCAATAATTTTGCCAAATTAGAATTTACATCACTTATTAAAAACACGGTTGATACAAGCCAACTGATCAGGCCACCCTTTCCTCCTCTTTTTTCTCCTGAATTAATAAAACGAAAAATGCTAAACGACAAATTTATTCCGAATTAATTTTTTGACCACTAAAAATCCCAAACCCACATCCCTATAACAAATTTAGTCCAAATTAATTTTTTAACCATCAAAACTCCCAAATTACTCTCACCCTTCATTAATTTCTGTTAAATTAGATTTATAATACTAACGACTACAAATCGATTCACATATTACAAATAAAAAGTAAAACCTCAAAATAGTAACCCGTCAATTATTATATGTTATCAAACTCAATAATTTGATAAAAATATATAATAAAAACTGACGAATCGGTAAATTTGTTATATTTGTAACAGTTTTGGGGATTTATTTTAGTATTGATCTAAAAAAAGAGAGAGAGAGAGAGGGAAAAAAAAACCTGTTTTATTTCATGAGATGGAGTCCACGTGCGCGACTGCTGAGCACCTCGTCATCTTCGCTGGAAATCTTTCCGTCGCGACTCTCCGGAATGATTCCTGGAATCATCATTTGACTAATGACGCACGCGCTCTCTCGCTCTCTCTCTTTTCAAATTCCACCCCCGCACGCCTCCGTAATCTCTCTCTTTCTGTGCCCGAGCTTGACCGGCGAGCTCCACAGCCATGGACAAGACCCATAACGGACAAGCTAAGGAGGAGGCCGCCGCCGCCGCCGCCGCCGCCGCCGCCGTGCGCGACGGCTCCGTTTGCGGATACGAGTCCCTCGATCGCCTCCTCCGCGACAATCTCCGCCCCGAAGTCTTTCAGGTTCCTCTGTTTTCTCGTTTGCAATCTTGTCTCCTCATCTGAAACTGCGATTTCATAACCTGGTTTAACATGTTGAGTGGGGGAGACGAGGGTCGGTGCCGTTCGACCCGAGATGTCTCGGGTCGGTTCGGATCCTCGCTTGCCGGTGATCCGATTGGTACCGCCTTTCTTAGATTGGATTTTTGACCCGAGTGATTGAGGAATTGAAGTCGATTCCGTCGAATCCGCAGGGTTAAACTCGACGAAGTTCTGTTTTTTGGGAAGATATTCTGACGCTAGTACCTTTCTGTAAGCTTGATGATGCTAATCAGGAAAGCAAGAGGTGCATGGAGAAGGATTATTATAGTTTTGTTGAAATGAATCGTGCAATGATTTTGTCGGATAGTAAATATTCTGTTCTGCTCTGTTTACTTTATGTTTTTACTGGCTCTTTCCAATTAAGCTTGTGTTGCACGAGCTGGATCGGCTTTGCTGTGCTTAAGGACCTTAGATGAATATTGATGGCTTTAGTTGATCTGGAAGAATGTCGGGCCTGCGTATGTAGACGTACGATTTACTATTCAAGTCAAATAGGAGTTGGACTTCTGTCGTAAAGGTGGATCTTTGGGATTGTAGCGGTGTTTTCTCATTACTTTTCAAGATTGTAATGGTTGTAATCTCCTGAATTCTTTGACCGTCCCCCTTTTTAAGCACACAAAAAAAGTTAGAAAGAGTAAGAATAAACGGCTAAAAATTCTTATTACAGGAAGTTGGAGCAGATCCAATAATTTCACATCCAAATGGATTTTAGATTGACATGGATCAACTGGCCATGAAAATATTTGTTGAGACAGCTTAAGTGACTCGCAAATGGTTTGCGGCCCTTAGTTTTTTTCATAATGAGAATTTACTTTTAGCTAGAGACCAAAGGAATTCATAACTGATGCTCCACAATCCGTGGTTGCTATTTTTATGTATGCCATTTGAGAAAGGCTTTCTTGCCAGTGTGTTGTAGACTTTGTTCACTACACACTTGAGCTTTTTGAAGAGGAAGTCCGGAGCAACATTGTTTTGGAGGTTGAAGTGGATAATAGCGATGATCTTAACCAATTCTGTCGACAGGAGAATGTTATCTTGGATGTTTCTTTACATAACACCTCTGTCTTCACTGAGAAATTGAATTATATATAAAATTTACCAGGAGCTATATCGATGCTTTTCTTCTTCCTAAAATGTCAAAAGTGCAAACCATGTCATTTAATTGTGATACAATCTGACTTTGTTGCTAAACCATTGTGATATTGATTTCAGGAAGTCAGTCGTTTACTTATAGGACTAAATTGTGGAAGGACTCTTGAAGCCGTTCCTCTGGCAGATTCTGCAAAAGCTCTCTCATCTGAATGTAATTTCGACATACAGGTGAACCAGTGTTTGATGTTTTTGTGCTGCTTATTGGTAGTGGCAATCTAAATGCTGTTGCTAAGAGTCCTGATCACACTAGGCTGCACTGTTTCATGTGTTTTCCTATACCACTTAGATGGAATTTGATAAGGAATCGCTAAAAATCAAATAGGTTCCTTATGTAAAACAGTTTTCTAGATAGTCTGAAACTTGTCTTCTTAGCACATTCCCACTTGGAGCATATGGAGAGTATGTGCATAGGGGGAATTATTTACTGGAAAAATGAAATACTTGCTTGTCATGGGTGAGATGCCTGAACACCCTGAAAGGACTGAAAATGCTTTTTGGTGAACTTATCTACTTCATGAGCTAGCATAGAGAAAGAAGATGGAAAGAAATAAGTCAGGTCATCTGAAAACTGAAAGTATCTAGCGCAATCAGTTTCAAATGCCTTTGTCTTTTTCGCAACCATGGAAGACAAAGTTGCTTAACTCCACTCGACAAACACTCAATTTATGATTGCCTAAATCCAAGGTCACCACAATAGCCTATGAGGCAAGTTCCTTCAGCATTTCTTGGGTCTGCGAATGGGAGTTTAGGCCAACAAATGTTTGGAAGTTTTCTGAGGAACATGAGCAAAGATCTTCCAATGCTTGCTTCTTCTTCTCTTTGCAAAGGTGCATAGGGAGTTTCTATTTATAACTCAGTAGTCCTTCACATATGTGATAGATGAAAGAGTACGGACCGAATAATATCATGTCTGGGATTCATATATATGGTCCTAACTGGGGAAATATTTGTTTAAAAGCAATGAATTGCAAATGTCTGGCCCAGATGTCCTTTAGTGATATCGAGACCTTGTCACTATAGAGGTCTTGAGGAGCATAGTCCTGGAAATGAGCTCTTCTGTGATCTGTTTTAGCATGGATTCTGAGTTTTTCCATGAGATGGAAGGCGTGAGAATAGTCTTGTACCATGTTGGGATTCTATGGAGTTTGTGAACCAACGGAATAGAGAAGTGTGCAAAGTTTGAGGTAGTCAAATTATTTTAGTTAATTAAAATTGCTATCATGGAAGCTAAGAAGTACTCTTACATATTCTCTGTGGTAAAATTATATTTGGTAGTTGCTAACTTTTATTGAAAACCATTACCTTGCTTCCTGCATTTCTTGGCAGGATCCTTTGATTTTCATTCATTCCGACTAGTTTTGTGGAGTCTTTCTTATCAATTTATTCTGAATTTCTTTCAGGCATTTCGCTTTACAGCAGACAAGGAAGTATTAAGAGAACCGCGAGTTGTCAGAGTTGGGCTTATTCAAAACTCTATAGTTCTTCCCACAACTGCTCCCTTTCTGGATCAAAAAAGGGCTATTCATCAGAAAGTAAAACCAATGATAGATGCTGCAGGTGCTTCAGGAGTGAACATATTATGCTTGCAGGTTAGTCGCACCCCAAAACTTGGGCTATACATTTTTTGGTTTCTCCTTTTCGACTTGAAAGACTGAAGTTCAGTTACTGAACTAAATAATTTTAATTTAGGAAGCATGGACGATGCCATTTGCCTTTTGTACAAGAGAGAAGAGGTGGTGTGAATTTGCAGAGCCTGTTGACGGGGAATCAACAAGGTTTCTTCAGGATCTAGCGAAAAAATATAACATGGTCATTGTTAATCCTATCCTTGAGAGGGATGTAAATCATGGGGAGACGATCTGGAATACTGCTGTTATTATAGGCAATCATGGCAATATTATAGGCAAGCATCGAAAGGTAAGTGTAAATGTTGCAGGCCTCTATGTTTGATGTATCCCATTTTGACTTGTCATATTGAAAAACTTGATAATGGTACATTTGGCAGAACCACATCCCCAGAGTTGGAGATTTCAATGAAAGCACGTACTATATGGAAGGAAATACTGGCCATCCTGTGTTTGAGACTGCTTATGGAAAGATCGCTGTCAATATATGTTATGGGAGGCACCATCCTCTGAATTGGTTAGCATTTGGCCTGAATGGTGCTGAGATTGTGTTCAACCCTTCTGCAACTGTTGGTGAACTTAGCGAACCCATGTGGCCGATTGAGGTACTTGCAAAACCCTACTTATGCTTGATTTATTGAACCTGTGCTATGAACTTATATTGGTCATTGTGCTTTCTTGATAAATTGTCACCTCAGTTAACCTAACTCTGTTCATGTAAATTCAATTTACAGGCACGAAATGCTGCCATTGCCAACAGTTATTTTGTTGGATCAATTAACCGGGTAGGAACAGAAACATTTCCCAACCCGTTCACATCAGGCGATGGGAAGCCACAGCACGCAGATTTTGGGCACTTCTATGGATCCAGTCACTTTTCAGCTCCAGATTCTTCATGCACGCCATCACTGTCCCGTCACAGAGATGGATTGCTGGTCTCAGATATGGATCTCAACCTCTGCAGGCAGCTGAAAGACAAGTGGGGGTTCAGAATGACTGCTCGGTATGAGCTCTATGCCGATATGCTCGCTCAGTACTTGAAGCCGGACTTTGAACCCCAAGTCATATCTGATCCCTTGCTGCATAAGAAGTCCTCTTAAGTTCTTGATTTACGATACTCTGTATATTCAGGGATGACTTTATCAAAACAATGTCTACTTTCTGGACCTTCGGCACACGTGATGTCTGTACATATGGGAATTGGAAATGGATAAGTCAATAATCCCCCTTTCAGATCACTCTTGCATTAAAATGAATCCGAAGGGAACTGGGATCATTCAAAAGAACTTGTTTTCAATAGGTCTATTCACCTGTGCTTGAACTATTGTAACTAAATTATGTACTCCTGAAATTCATTGCCTAAAAAACTAAGGACAACCCAGAGAGTTTAACCCTGTCCGTATTGTCAATGTTGATTAAGCTTGACAGGCTTTGATGTTACAAATTGCAAATTGGTTTTGGTCAAGGAATGTTGCCACAGAGTTTGCTAAGCTTTTTTAGAGCCAAAAGCTACCTACCGAAACAGTGACATTTATGAAAAATTTTCTTAGGTCTAAACAGAACCATTGACAAGATCGCGTGTCATTCATATCTCAAAACTTTAAAATCAACAGATTGACATTTGAATAACATGGCATGGTTTTGTTTTTTGTTTTCACTATGATGGACTTAATTATATTCACACAACATTTCACATTTACATAACGTTTCTAGTCACAAAAAGCACAATCTTGGCTTGATATATGCAAAAAAATAAGAGAAGACCATAGAAATTAATCTAGAAACTCAAATCTGACCAATAGAAACTTTCAACTAGAAGGGACCGCGTGGGTCTTACAGGAATTAACATTCCTAGACTATACATCAGATACATCTCAAACTATGAGAAATATTAGACATTTGAGGAAATTATACTAATCCTCCAACGAAGTCACATGATGGTCTTTTACCAGGTGTTGATTATTCAATGCATAAGTTACACTTGTTTCAACATCCAATAAAAGACAGCCACGTGGTCTATGCAGAGAGTTTCAGTAAGTTTTCTCAATTGCAATTACATGTTGGCCTACCAGGAGCATATGCACATTGGCATGACCAATCTGTGAAACTCTAGTTGGACTTTTTCGGCGACGGGCGGGAGACTGGGCCCGCCGTGGTCCTGAACTCGACCACCTCCGAATCGCACGGGCAACAGTGAAAGGCCGATGGGCCCTCGCCTCTTTCCGTCTCCGCTGCACACTCTTCGCAAACGATGCAGCTGCTCTTTGCGCTAGCGTCCTTCCCATCGATGCTGGATTCGCCACAAGACTCGCGGCTCTCTGGCATATTCGGATCTTCTTGCGGTTGCCTGAGCACTATGACCCGATTTCCCGCCTCGTTGTCCGTGGTCGTGGTTGCAAAATCCATCTTGCTGTAGGCATTCAAAAAAGTTTTATTTTTTAGTCAGAAAAGGTTTTTGCTATTTGATGACTGAATAATAATTACAAAGAGTTGAGCAGGAGCTAGTAGTATTCGATATATCTATATATACTGTAATATTTTAGTGCGATCTCGAGTCTACATTTGGTGTAATCTCTTTAGGTGTTCAATTACGAGTTTAACTCTAGTTTTGGGGAAAGATAGAATATGAATAAATCCTACTTTCAAAAAAAAAAAAAATCTGAAAAGTAGGAAATACTTCTTATTTTTTATGGGAAGGAATAAAAAATTATATTTACAGTTTCACTCTCTCCCGATTATATTAAAAGTTTTTCAACGTATTTTCGAATATGGAGAAATATCTCTCAGTCTCTTCCAATCTGAATCAAAGAACTAGTCTCTTTCTCTCGAATGGGAGTGTGCTTTCTTTTTCTTTTTCTTTCTCTTTTCGAAAAGTGGAAGTGTGCTTGCCTTTCTCTCTCTCAAGTGGAAGGGTGCTTTCTTTTTTCTTTCTTTTTTGTTCCAAAAGTGAAAGTGTTTCACCGATCCGAGCCAATCCAAGATCCGAATCAAAGAACTCGCTAAAGTGTTTCACAGATCTCGAGTTTCACCGATTCGAGATCTGGATCGGAAGTTCGGAGCTTCACCAACCCGAGACCCAAATCGAAAAACTCGCCAAGGAGTTTCACAGATCCTGAGATCTCGAGTTTGAGGTGTTTCACAATCTTGAATTCTGGATCAAAGAACTCGCTAAGGTGTTTGAAGGTGTTTTACAGATGTTGAGATCTTGTTCGCAGATATTGCAATCTGGATCAAAGAACTCGCTAAGGTGTTTCACAGATCTTACAGAGTTTCAAGGTGTTTCATACATCTTGAGATCTTGTTTACAGATCTTGCGATGAGATCTTGATCACAGATCTTGCGATCTGGATCAAAGTTTCAAGGTGTTTCAAACATCTTGAGATCTCGTTCACAGATCTTACGACGAGATCTGGGTTAAAAGTTTCAAGGTGTTTCATACATCTTGAGATCTTGTTCACAGATCTTACGATGAAATCTGGATCAATGTTTCAAGGTGTTTCATAGATCTTGAGATCTCGTTCACAGATCTTGCGATCTGGATGGACGTTTCGGGGACCAAAGAACTGGGTAAGGTGTTTAAAGGTGTTTCGCAGATCCTTGATATCTGGATCAAAGAACTCGCCTCAAAGAGCAAAGTCGAAGGTACGAACTCGCTATCGAGCAGAACCTCAAATGCCGAATCGGCGCAAAGTCGAAGATGCGTATCCAGCAGAAACTCAAATGCTGAATCGCTGAGCTGGGGAAGCGAGGAGAGGGAGAGGAAGGGAATGGTGGGGAGAGTGGAGGGCAAGGAAGGAGGCTATTTATGGTGGACGATCGTCGGGGGGCATATCGAATCCAACCATTGAGATGCCGGATTGGTTCTCGCAAAACCCTAATCGGAAATAGACGCGAAATTTCCATGTCGGTTTGCATGTTCTTGACGTCACTCCGTATGACGTGTCACGTACCTCTGGGTATTCTTATCTTTTCAAATTACAATCACATGATTTGATGGTTGATCCATACTTTTTTTTTCCAATTGATTTAAAACTTAGTTATAAATTGGGGAGGTTAATGCGAAAGCACGAGGTCAAATAATTAAATAGATAAGATAAGAATATAAATCGGACACTAGATTCGCGTGGTTTTTTGGGTCATATTAACTTACATCCACGGAGGAAAGTAAAAACGAATTTCACTATAAATCAAAGTGATAAAATGAATATTATAAATATGATAGACTCAATTCACTCAAATATTTTCAGTATTTCTCAAACCTAAATTACATCTAAGAATTTACTCAAACACTTTTAGTATTTCTCAAGTCTCGATTACACCTAATAATTCACATAGTGTTTAGACCCACAATTTCTGGCAAAGTAATCTCTCAATCTCATGGAAAAATTAATAAATTTTATCACAAGATTTAATCGGTTTAAAACACTTAAATTCCTGGATGTAATTTCACAAAGAAAGGTGAACGAACCCATGGCCAAGGATCCTGCACCTATGGACATCTCTTAGGAATTGAACACCCACACGGCACTTACGGAGAAATCGCCCGTTCACACCACGACAAGAAAACCCTCAAATTATAATATTCATACTAAGCCCATGTGAACCAAATCTAACAAGGATCAAAAGATCTCCATATCTTTTAACTTCTTCTTTCTCTGACAGTACACTTTGCTTTCCCGGTCCTCTTTCATGGTCGAAGTCCAACACATTTTTGCACTACACCGTGTAGACACCACACCCATCCGACTTCAACATGGAACAACTTACGTTCTCAATCACGACTTCACCACGGAAGATTTTCGTATTCTGAGATTCAGTTTTTGAACTTAAAATGTACCAGGCTAATATGCAATTCATTTTGCGTCGCATTATGCAATGAATTTAAATTCGAGACATATTTTAATAGAGGTCTTAACACACTACGATTGTATATTGATTTATATTCCCTTTAACATGTAGTGGAAGTGTCATGACTTAGATTTAATACTAATACCGCTGTGCATCATTCAAATTCTAAATACAACAGCACGTTAAAATAATAGTAGATTCATATACTGATGTGATATGCACGTAGAAATTAACGACAATAAAGCAATGACCGAAGAAAATTTGTATGAGGAAGCTCAAATCCGACGAACTATACAGACTCAATGCTACGATGATCATATTTCTACGACCGAAACCCAAGCTATATTTCAGCAACGATAGAAAATCCAGAGCCGTGCATGGACACATGGACACATGGTCATTGCCGACTCCACGGAGTCCAACCCGTTCTTTCTTCTACTGCAGAATCCTGGTAGGGCGTTTCCTCCAGCCGGCAGGCGATCGGGCCTGCCTTGGTCCTGAACCCGACTGTCGCCGGATTATTGCGAGTGCAAAACTATGGAACCCTAATCCATCATCTCTTTCCCTCTCGGCCTCGCGCTCATTGTGAAGAAGCACGTAACCTGCCTTCCGCCAGCCCAGCACCCTCTTCTTCTTCACGTCGATTCCCTTCTTGATGCCCTCCGAACCGTCGCGGCTCCTTCCTGTTTGCTTCAGCATGACGGCGTGACGCACCATCTGTTCGCGAGTCATCATGGTGAGGGCCATTTTTGCCGACGATCTTGCAACTTGACGACTGAGAATTGATGGGATAGAGTTCGAGTAATGAGAGCACTGTTATGTGATGGTGGCTGAGGCCGATATTGAGCCTGCGAAGGAAATGTTTGATGTCCCGTCTTGATTCTTATTTCGGAAAGAAATCTCAGGACCCCAAGCGAAACAGATATATCGAATAGGGAAATCTTTCCTATTTTGCACTTACTGGTATTGTGGAACTTGACTTACTTTTTAATTTCTCTTGATTGCTTATTTATGATTAAAAACTCACTAACTAACCGTTTTACACGGCGTTTTACATGAGGGTGCTTTCAAAGGAATCAATGTTACATGACAATTGAAAAAAAAAATGGCACGATAACTTGGATATAAAAATGGAGAAAATTAGGATTTTGACAAGACATAGATTCTATAAAATGAAACTGTAGACCGATTGAAAGGGATGAAGTGCAGCTTGGTAGCATGCTTGTTTTTGGTATAAAATGTCATGGGTGCAAATCCTATTGTCGAAGGAATCAATACCTTGTGGGGTGCATGGAACCCATAATAAGGTAGGTTCCTGAGTTCCAAAGTATATGTGGTAGGTTTCAGATTCCAAAAAATAATGAACATGTTCCAACAGATAGATTATAGGTTTCATGTGGAACTTGTACAGAATTTGAAACCGCTCACCCCTCACAATTAGCCCAATTTTTTTTAAGATATAAAAAGGTCCGAACTTATACTCGTGTGATCCATTTATTCTTTGTTATGATTCCATTGGAAAGCACTGTTAAAAGTACTACATGATCACTGACTGACGTGGACGACGGAATGAAAATAGAGCTAATACGGCATCAATGTGACTTAAGTGATATTGAAAAAAAAAAAAGTCCTTTCCTTTCTTTCGTGGACCACAATAGTGCCGCTTTGCTCTCCTTCTGAGTTGATGCAATCGAAATGGACAAAATTTTAGGGTTATATGTACGCGGTTATATCTGTCTTGGTTCCTCACGAAGTCCACGATTGTTGACCCAGATTTATCCAAACGGAGCTTCGATTCAACTTAGGCGAGTGATTATGAGTTCTAATTGTTCTAAATCCGTTGTTGTTTGCACTGTTTTTTTTTCCTGATTCTGGATTATATTTTGCATTAACAGTCATAAAAAGGTCGAATGTACATGTTTGCCTTTAAAACATATTGGACCTGCTAACCTGTAGCGTCCAACCTGCGATGGATGTACTATCTGCTGATCACATGATGTTGCGCCATTGGGTACATCATGCTTGGTTTGGTAGGAAGGAGAGAGGTGTTGAGCAATTTGGAAAATGTTGTCCCGAGGATGAATGCTTGATGGATATACTATCGATCGAGTCCGTGTTCTAAGACCTCTAGGCTAAGTCTAGGTTTTTCATTAAATACATGAAATCAAATGTACAGAGAAAGGAGGTGAATAAACTTACCTCCATGCTAATTGCCGCGTTTGTTGGCTGACATGAATGAATTATGCACTCGCGAAATCCATTGCCTAAATCGGTGAGGACAACCCAGAGAATATAACTCTGTGGCCGTATTGTCAATATTGATTAAACTTGATAGGCTTTGATGTTACAAATTGCGAGAAGGATTTTGTCAAGGAATTAGTGTTCAGTGCCTTTAAGTTACCAAATAGAGAGAGCACCACTAAAAACCCTTAATTATATCCACCGTGATACTAACACCCTAAACTTTTTTTCATGTCACGAAAATCTCAAAAATTATACCAAGGACTCAACACCTTTAGTCACAGTTTCATTCAAAATGCCATTAACAATTCGACTGACGGCTTTCATGGACACTGACAGACAAATTGAGTTGATGTGGATCTGAAAAAATCAACCAAAAAACTTAAGTTTTGTCTATTGTGAACTAATATCTTAATTATTTATGGTATCACCAATACCTCAAATTTGTTTTGTTTTGGATGATACTATACTAGAGGATAATTTTGTGCCACTGGTACATATTTAGAACCTTTTGTGATGCAAAAAAGGTTTTGGGGAATTGATGTCAGTTATAGTTTATAATTTTTTGTGATATTTTCTTTATCAAATTAGAGAGAGTTTACGGTTGGAGCAATTTTCCTTCTTGTGTGTGTTTCGGAGAACTATATCTTTCCTTGTATAATCATTAGCAACACCTTTGTTCCTATTTCTTTGTTTTTTCTTTTATAGTGGTTTGAATACACTTGCAGCTTACTAGCTTGTAAAGCGTACAGAGAGAATGAGAGTTTACAGAGCTAATCAAAACCAAAAGCTACCTAGATAGAGAGGGAAATTTTTAAAACTTTCGTTAGGTCTAAACAGAACTTTTGACAAGATCGAATGTCATTCATATCTCAGAACTTAAATAGATTGACATTCTAATAACACGACATAGTTTTGCATTTTCTTTTTTCATGATTATGGACTTGATTAAATTCCCATAACGTTTCCAACCACAAAAAGCATGATCTACACACACACACACACACACATATTAAATATATGCCAAAAAAATAAAAGGAGAACATAGACTATTAGAAATTAATCGGAAAAACTCAAGTCTGACCAATAAAAACTCACAAATAAAAAGGACCGCGTGCCTCCTACAGAAATCAATATTCCTAACCTATGCATCATATATATATATATATATATAGAACTATGAGGAATGCCAAACATCTTAGGAAATCCTCCAATGAAGTAACATGACGGTCTTTTATCAGGTGTTGATTATTCAATGCATGGGTCGCACTCGTTTCAACATCCAATAGAAGACCGGCACATCGTCTAATAAGAGAGTTTTAGTAAGGTTTCCTGATGCTCATGACACTGTTTCTCGGGCGATTGTAGCAGCCACATGTTGGCATACCCAGACGAGCATGGACACATAGGCATGACCAATCCCACGGGGTCCAACCAGTTCTTTCTGCTGCACTCGGACTCGGATTGGGCTTTTTCGGCGACGGGCGGGAGATCGGACCTGCCTGGGTCCTCAATTCAACGACCTTCACCTGATCGGATGTGCCACATTGAGACTCTGACGGGCGGGAGATTGGACCCGCCTTGGTCCTCAATTGAATGGCCTTCACCTGATCGGATGTGACACATTGAGACTTCGACGGGCGGGAGATTGGACGCGCCTTGGTCCTCAATTCAACGTCCTTCACCTGATCGGATGTGCCACATCGAGACTTCGACGGGCGGGAGATTGGACCCGCCTTGGTCCTGAACCCGACCACCACCGGATCACACGGGCAGCAGTGAAAGGCTGATGGTCCCTCGCCCCTTTCCCTCTCCTCTGCACACTCTTCGCAAACAATGTAGCTGCTCTTCGCGCTACTGGCCTTCCTCGTTGTGAAATCCATCTTGTCGTGGGTAATTGCAATTTGATGACTGAATAATAGATGCAAAGAGTTGAATGAGAAATATGGTATTCGGTGCATCTATATATACTATTGTAATTCAGAGCAATGTCAAGTAAGTTTGCTTAGGTTTTTGATATGGAGTTTCTTTAGGTATTCTACTACAAGTCCAATTCTAGTTTTGGTAGGAAACACGAAAGAGCCTGAATAAATATTTTTTTATTTTTAATTTGAAATAGGCACAATAAAATATTCATAATTTCTATATGACTGTGGAGTTTCATCAATATAAATCATATAGTTTATGAATTAACTAACATATCAAATTTTGAGAAACTTATTATCTTTTAGTCAACTCTCTCTCTCTCTCTCTCTCTCTCTCTCTCTCTCTCTCTCTCTCTCTCTCTCTCTCCAAATAATCTTGTAGACTCACCTTTTATTTTATTTTTTAGGTACAGGAAAAATATAGTCATTGAATAAATCCCTTCTTATTTACGTTTATTACGTGCATCTGGGTATTTTTAATTTTTAATTCACAATCCGAACCAAACTGTCCCGGCCTGGATCGTTGCAAGCGCAACCTACTAATCCATCATCTCTTTCCCTCCCAGCCTCGCGCTCTTTGCAGAGCATGTAACCTGCCTTTCCCCAACGCAGCACTGTCTCCTTCGCCTTCATTCCCTTCTCGATGCCCTGAAACCGTCGCGGCTCCTTCGTGTTCCTGGATCTCTTAGCCGATTGCTTCAGCATGACGGCGTGGGGCACCGTCTTTTTCGTGGGTCATGATTGCGAGACCCATCTTTGCCAGTGATTTTGCGACTCGATGACTGAGTATGGGATGGAGATTTAGATCGATCTTGAGCCTGCATAGAAAGTATTTGATGTCGAGGCTTGATTCTTATTTAGGAATGAATTCGATGTCTCACCCAAGCGCATGGACTCAAAATCTTTCCTGTTCTGCACTTATTGTCCTTGTGGAACTCGACTAAGTTTTTATTTCTCTTGTTTGATTTTTTTTATGATCAAGATCTCACTTACTGACCTTTTTACACAGCGTTTTACATTAGGGTGCTTTTAAAGTAACGTGCTTTTAAAGTAATCACTCCCTTGTGGCATGACCATGACAAACGGTGACAATTTGGTTTAGATTCGAGCCTAACCGAACCAAATCGCATCAAATAAGGAAATAAATTAAGGCTAATATAATGAAAAATTCCAAATTAGTGTATCTATGACAAATTTACATAAAATTCACTAACTCCAAACTAGTACACCTATGATAAATTTACCATTTATTAATTTCCGTTAAATTTTACCGTTAAATTATTGAGTTGAATAACATATGATTGGTTTGAGTGTACCGATTTGAAGTTTTACCCTTTATAGTTTTTCGTGGCGGTATTACAATTTAATGAAAACTAACGGAAGATAAATTTTTCACAAACATATCAGTTTTTTAGATTTTTCATGATCAATAAATTAGTTTGAATAAAATTATTACATGTATACCGGTTTGAATTTTTTTGGTCAAAAAATTAATTACTAGTTTGAGATTTTTTGTGATATTAATCGAATAAATACAATGATTGAAATCGAAATGAAGCGAACTGCTACGTGATGCTTTTCTTATTTTGTTGTTTATGCAAGATTCTAAATAACATTACCCACTTTCACATTTTGTTCCCACTCAAATAAATCACGCTCAATTAAGTAACAAAATTCATCCACCCAAAAATAATAAACAAAATAAATAATATCTTAACTATTTGTATTTTCACGACCAACAATAGTCCGGAAAAGAAATGTCCATCTTCCAAATACGGGACCAAAGTCCGAATTAAGCTAAAAGCTGGGCTGTGAATTGTAGCCTAAATCTTCTACTAATGCAGTATTGATAATCAGTCTTTGAATGTGCACATTGCTGTATCAATAATTCACAAAATTGGTAAACCAAATGACTACCTAATTTCATTAAGCATCAATTCAAGAGATTAAGTCATGCAAAATTTGACGATTTACATATATGATATGATTTTACATTCAAAAAATATGGGCAATCCAATGAAGTAAACAAGATTTCTGAAAAGATTGCGTTCAACAAATTAATCTTCGCTCATTGAATATTTATTAGATCATGACATGAATTTAAAAAAAAGGGTATCAGCTTCCATAAACTCAAATCGAAACAGAATGAACCCGAAAATATTGAAAGGATCAAGTTTTGAATTTTTTTACAAGAACTATATATGCACATGGATGCACCGCCGCCTGCCAAAAACATGGGGTTTAACCAGTTCTTTCTGCGCGTGGATTTGGGCCGAACTTTCTGGCCGATGGGTGGGCGATCGGACCCACCTTGGTCCTAAATCCAACTACCACCTCGTTGTACCACCTCGTTGTTTGGGCAAGAATGAAACCTTAATCCATCATACCTTGCCTTCTCTTTCTTGCCCTCTTTGCCCGGCACCTGACCGGCTTTCGTGCCGCAAGCCCAACGACATCACCTTCTTCAGCAGCGCCTCCACGACATCAACTACCTCATCCTTGATAGCTAGTTTGAGATTGTCATGTATCCTCTACATCCTCTAATCTAATTCCGACCGCTTCAACTAGATGATGCGGCACATCTTCTTGCTGCAAGTTGAAACCGTCTTCGATGGTGAGGCCTACTTATGATTGAGAATTTGGAATGGATTGTAGATGGTAAAATTCGTAGAGTTGAGCGGGGACATTATCATTATATTTAATTTAATGTATGTAATACTTTGATGTCCAGCTTGTTTAGGGTTTAAAATCCAATCTTACTCTGATTTTGATATAAAAAAAAAAAAATGGATGCGGAGATAATTCTGTTCAAATCTGGCGCTATTGATGAATTTATTGTATAGCTTACAAATCATGTAGACCAATAGCATTTTGATCATTAATTATAGATTAATTATATGCATTTTACAGTGGGACCCCTATGATCAATAGTGGAGATGAATTGGTATGCATCATCTATAGACCGTCATAAAGTAATTGCATACAACGTAATAAGCACGTATAATGAAATAAGGCTGTGGAACTACTATAATTCTTGATTTAATTGGTAAGATAACTATTTTATCGGACTTGACATTGAAAATAAAGATAAAACATCCAAAACTCCTATATTCCCTCCCAACAAGATAGAACGTACAAGTTATATTATACCAATAGTATTGAAATAATTTTTGTTTATATTGCAAACGTTATTAGCTGTATTGATTGTATAACTAAATAAAAGTTTAATATCAATTTGTAATTTTGACTAGTCTGATCCGATCTACCAAATTGTAGTTAATTTTCCTAGTATGATATTCTCATCATGTAATAATGTTATTGTCCGTGTTATGAATTCTAATAACTGTTGCTTCTATAATAAAATGAAAGCATGTTAGCACTATCAATTTATAACAATGCGCCATGGCTAATCGCCCTAAGTGAGGAAATGGATGGGATATGGAAGATGAGAATTGATGGAGTTTTCTGCTTAGTCATCCTCGTCTCGACATTCCCTATTTTCCCATAAGTCTTGTTTGAGTTGATCCAAAGTAGGGGTGAGCAAAATAGACCGACTGAACTGAGAAGCGAACCAATTAATTTGTTATTTTTTAAATGTCTCACACACGTGTCACAAATCGGTTGTTTGGGATCAGACCGTGATGACTTAGCTTCCTCTTTTCCAAGATAGGTTGGAAGAAAGGTTTAGAGAGAGGAGCTCTAAGAGAGAATGGAACTGTACACTTAAATGTTTGGATGGGCATCACTTTTTATACTAGAGACCATTTCATTACAACCATTGACTCATATTCAATCTAGCGGCGAAGATCGCATCTCTCCATCTACTATCTACCGACATTTAAGCCTAGAATGCTCAACAACTCGATGCAATAAACGTATCAGCCGCCCTTGAGAATGTTCCAGAAACCCTAGGCTACTTTGGATGGTCCAATTTAATCAAACACAGTCCTTTGGTCACGGGAAAGACCGTGACACACGCATCCTCTCTTTTGTTCTTTCCCTTTCAGCCCAATGACCGATTTCACTAAACCCACTTGAGAGCCAGACCAAACTAGATCGGGAGCCAGTCATCCCTAATCCAAAAGTCAAACATGGCATGCCTTTCTCAGGCTTTGGAATTATTTAAAGTAAGGGTGCGTTTGGGAACCACTTCCCAAAGCCCCTTGGAGGTCCAAAGCCCCTTGGGCCAAAATAAGGGTGTTTGGCAAAAAGCTTTGGAAGGGACTTAATGGCAAAGCAAGTATTTTTAAGGCTGAAAGCCAAAGGCAGGTGAGGACTTGCCTTGGGCTTTCAGCTTTCTCGGCATGCCCACGCGACACTGTTCATCTTTTTTTTTTCCAAAATTGTCCTCACGAATTTTTTATTTTTCCGATGCGTGCCCTTGTGTTTGACACTGTTCATCTTCTCCGGGCCGACAACTGCTAGAGGGATGCCGCGACCTAGGCGATCGTCGTCGGAGAGTCGGGCGACCTCCGCGAGTCGCGGCGTTGCCGGCGATCGTCGCCTGCCGCACCGCGACCTCCGCACGGAGCTCGCCGAGGCCGCGCGACCCATCTGGTGGCAGGTCTGGTGGTCGCGACCAGATCTGGTGCCGGAGGCTCGAGCGGTGACCAGATCTGGGTCGCGCGACCTCGCCGCCCTCGGATCTGGGTCGCGGCGGCGTCGCGCGACCCCACCGCGACCTAGATCCGAGGAGGCGAGGTCCTCCCGCGACCTCAACGCCCCGGATCTAGGTTGCCGGAGGTCGACGCGGCGTCGCGCGACGCGCGCAACCTCGCCGCCCCAGATTCGGGGTCGCCAGAGGTCGAGGCGGCGTCGCGCGACGCGCGCGACCTCGCCACCCCAGATCCGGGGTCCCCGGAGGTCGCGACGGCGACGCGCGACCTCGCCACCCCAGATCCGGGGTCGCCGGCGG
Source organism: Eucalyptus guilfoylei (assembly GCA_016097605.1). Lineage (NCBI taxonomy): Eukaryota > Viridiplantae > Streptophyta > Magnoliopsida > Myrtales > Myrtaceae > Eucalyptus > Eucalyptus guilfoylei. The sequence continues at coordinate 11,444,711 of CM027866.1, forward strand.
TCGCCGGAGGTCGCCGACGGCCACTGCCCTTGCCGGTCAAGTTCAAAGGTCTTTGCATTTTCCTAAAGACTTTCCCAAAAGTGGTTCCCAAACGCACCCTAAGTCTGTCATCTCTTTTATTTTCCATTTATCAATTTTTTTTTTCATAAGTCTTGTTGATATGGGTCGAATTGAGTTCTAAAAGATCATAAAATCTTCTTTGGAATTATTTTTTCCGTATTAGCAGTTGTTGGAACTTGGATAGACCCGGCCTCATGAAAACTCTCTCTCTCCTTAACTAGAAGATCCAGAGCCCTCGAGATCAGCAACTGTGAACCCGCTGCTTCATCCCAGTTCATCCCAAAAAGATCCCCATCATCGTCATCATCATGCCTCCTCCATCGTGAGTAGATTCATCGTGACGGTCAGCTTCCGAATCGGCAACGCCCTCACCCTTGTCCTGAGGTCGATCCTCAGGCGAGCCTCGTCAACCTTCAGGGCGTTAGCTTTGTCCATCGTGCTCGCCTTCGCATCTGCTTTCGTTTCACTACTATTGATCCGCTATGGGAAGACGAGTATCGCAGTGAGGATTTGCTGGTGGGCTTCCATGGTTGCCATGGCTGCAATTCTAGTGTTGCTCCTGTCCATCTCGGCTCTCCATCAATGGTGAAGCACAAATTGTGGCGAGTTCTTAAGACCTAAGAAGAAATATTTGAGTCTTGATTCTTGTCTAGAAAAGAAAATATGAATTTGATCACTCAAAACTTACTTTTTTTATATCCTTGTTCGCTTTCCTATGATCAAAAACTCACTTATTAACCTTTTGATACAGCATTATTTGACCCAAAAAAAAACCTTTCAATGCAGCGTTTTGCATGAAGGTGCTTTTAAAGTAATCACCCCCTTATGGGGTCACCATAACCAATATTATGATTCGGTTCAGATTCGAGCCTAATCGAACCAAATCACTGAAAAAAAGAAAATAAATTTGAATGATCAAAACTGAAATGATGCGAACCTTTATGTTGGATTCTAAATGATATTACCCACTTTCACATTTTGTTCCCGATCAAATCAATTATACTCAAATACGTAATAACAATCATCCACCCAAAAATAATAAATAAAATAGAATAATATCTTAATTATTTGGATTTTCAATGACGGTTTGGAAAAGAAATATCCATCTTCCGAACGTGAGACAAAAGTCTGAATTATAGCATAAAGTTAGGCTGTGAATTGTAGCCCATACACTTGGCTATATATTCTACCGATGCATTATTGATAACCCATCTTTGAATGGGTACATCGCTATATCAATAATGCACAAAATTAGTAAATCAAATCACTACCTGATTTCATGAAGAGATTTCATCACGTGGAATTTCACGATTTACATGTGATAATGATTGTGCATTGGAAGAATATGGACAATCCAATGAAGCAAACAAGATCTCCAAAAAAGATTTGGTTCAACAAATCTACCTCCACAAAACTCATAAACAAGTGATTATCATGATAATCTCTGATTGAATCTTCATTAGAGCATCACATGAACATGAAGGAGAAGAAGTAGCAACTCTGATGAACTTGAAGCGAAAGGGAATGAACCCAAAAACCTTCCTTTTTTACTTTTTTTTTTTTTTGGGTTAGAGAACCTAAAAACATTGCAAGGAACAAGTTTTGAGTTTTTTGACAAGAACTACATATGCGCATGGATGCATCGCCACCTCACCAATATCTGGGTTTAACCAGTTTATTCTGATGCACCTGAATCCAGGTCGGACTTTCCTGCTGATGGGCGGGCAATCGGACCCACATTTGCCTTGAATTCGACTACCACCTCGTCGTTTGGGCAAAAATGAAACCCTAATCCATCGCCCCTTTGCTTCTCTTTCTTGCACTCTTTGCAAGGCATGCGACTGGCCTTCATAACATACTGTCGCGAGCCCAATGACATCGCCTTCTCTGGCCACGTCTCCACGGCATCAACGTCCTCATCCTCAATAGTTAGTTCGACATCATCACAAATCCTCTGCCTCATCTGACCTTTTTCCGACTGTTTCCACACGATGACCCAATGCATCTTCTTGCCGCGAGTTGAAACCCTCTTAGATGGGGAGGCCGACTTCATGATTGAGAATTTGGACTGGAGTAAAATTCAGTGTTCAGCAAGGGAATTATCACTGTACTTATTTATTTGTTTGGCGGTTACGCATTGAATCTTATAATGATTTTTGAAAAAAAAAAAGAAGCAAATTTGGATATAATTCTTTTCAAGTTCAGAGTTGGTGCTATTGATAAATTTATTATGTAGCTTATAGACTTTGTAAATTAATATCATCTTAATCATTAATTATGGGGGTTCCACAGTGAGGCCCTGTAATCAACGATGGAGATGAGTTTGGTCATCATGATCTATAGAGTTGTATAGGACCGCAACATAATAGATGAGTATGATGAAATAGAACTGTAAAACTACTATAATCCTTGATTTAAGTGATAGGGTAATGGTTGTATCATATTTAACTTTGAAAATAGAGATAAAACATCCAAAACTCCTACATTCTCTCTCCAATAAGATTGCATATGTAAATTATATTATACTAATAGTGATATAATAATTTTTTTTATACTTCCCGGATTCTAATAGTTGTATTAATTAAGTAAATAAACAAAAGCATAGCAATGCCAATTTAATAAGAAAAATGGTTGTGACTATCCTAATCTATCAAATTGTAACTATCTTTCCCAATATGATATTCTTCTCATGTGTTAACGTTATTGTTTGTGTTATGAATTCTAATAACAGTTGATTATATAATAAAATAAAAGCATATATTGGCTATAGCACTATCAATTTATTTCACCGAAGTCATGATTACTCTAATTTCTATAGTCATTGTAGTTTATAAAATTGTAGTTATCTTTTACTAGTATAGTAGCGTGATAATCACTAATTCGACAAATCAAAAAGAGTAACGTTTATAAAGAGGAGGGGTAAATTATCAAAAGAATGATAATTCTATACACGTTGATTTCAATTTAGTCCTAAACATTTCAATTAGATCAATTTAATTATAAACATTTTTACAATTTACCAATTAAATTCATTTGGCCAACTTTAATCAGAAATCATTGACGTGGATGCTGATCACAACTAATGGTGACATAGATATTTTTTTCTAAAAAATGATTTTTCTTAATACTTTTCTTTTTTTCCTTTCATTTTGGCAAGTGAGGGTCCCTGGCCACGAGCGAGGACGCCAAGGCCCTTGCTAGATCTAGGCAAGAGCCTTAATAGCCCTACCAACTCTATGCAAGGTGGCCCTTGCTAGCCAAAATGAAGGGAAAAAAAAAAAGGGAAAGAAAAAATAATAAAAATAATAAATAAGAAAAGAAAAAACAAAATAAAAAATAAAAAAATCAAAATATTAAAAAATATATATTCACATTAGCACCAGCTTATACACTGGCCATTTTGTGTAAGGTGGCTGGCATCACATCAACAATTTCTCGTCAATATTATTTGGATTGACCCAATTGGCAAATTATGAAAATGTTTACAATTAAATAAATCCAATTAAAATATTTACAATTGAATTGATATCAATAAAAAAATTTATGACTTTTTTTGTACTTTCTTAGAGAGTAAAAGTTCACAAAACTAAAAGCACCAGTTCAAAACATAAAAATTAAATTGCTTTGCCGCGTGACTAGAACCAAAAGCTACGCACGAGGAGGGGCCTACATATTTAATTTAATTCCCATAATATTTCCAAAATTTTAAAAAAAAAATCATGATATAGACATGATATATGATTATATGCAAAAAAGAAATTAGAAAAAACTCAAAAATTAATTGAGAAACTCAAATCCGACAAATAAAACTTTACAACTAAAGGGACCGTACATGTCCTACAAAAATAATATTCCTAACCTATACCTAAGATATATCTCCAACTGCGAGAAACGCAAAACATCTTACAAAATCTTGCTAATCCTCCAATGGTGTAACGTGACGGTCTTTTATCATGTGTTGATCATTCAATGGACGGGTTGCACTTATTTCAACGCCCAATAAAAGACTGCCACGTGGTCTTGTAGGAGAGTTTTAATAATGTTTCTTGATACTTATGACACTATTTCTCATCCTATTGTAGCAGCCATGGGCTGGCATACCAAGACGAGCATGGACACAAAAGCATGTCCAACGGTCCCTCACCCCTTTCCCTTTCCTCTGCACGCTCTTTGCAAACGACGTATCTACACTTCACGCTAATGGCGCTCCCGATGACACTGAATTGTCAAAACTCCTTGCAGTTGCCTTAGCACTATGGCACGATTTATTGTTACGTTCTTTGTCATCGTGGTGAAATTCATTATGTCATGGGTGATTGCAATTTGATGAATGAATAACAGATGCAAAGGGTTAAGTAAAGCTATGATATTCCGTGTATCTATATACTAATGTAGTTTCAGTGATCTCGAATCTACATGGATATTTGATGTTCAATCTCTTTAGGTGTTGAACTACAAGTTAGATTCTAATTTTGGTAAGAAACATGAAAGAACATGAATTAATGATCTTTTCAAGTTTTATTTATTTTTTTGAAGTCGACACAGGCGCAATAAGATGTGAGTAATCTGGTGTACAATTGGGAACTCCTCGTACGCATGGACTCCACGGTCAAAAATCTGAGTCGAACAAAGACAACAATTATTGTCCTTTTTTAAAAAAATCTAGAAAGAAGGAAATTTTCCTATCATGCACTTACATTAATGTTTTTTTTTTTTTTGTCAAACACTTATATCAATGTTTGATGGGAAGGGATAAGCATGTCATTAAATTTTAAATAACAATATCTTTTTTTTAATCCATATGAACTTTAGTTTATGGATTGACAAACAAATTTTCAAATTTTGAGAAATTTATTATCTTTTAATTACCCCTCCCCCGTCCCCTCCTCTCTCAAATAATCTTGCAACCTTACCTTTATCTGGTTACGTTTATGGAAAGTATGGTTGTTGAATACATCCCCTTCTTATTTACATATTACGTACATCCGGGTATTTTTTGTTTTTTAATTTGCAGTCACAAGATTTGATAATATCTCCTTCCTTTTGTCAATTGATTAAAACCCAGCTAATGATGATAATCATAAAACTTCAGTTTAGAGAGGTCTTAACACGATACGATTATGGATAGATTTATATCCCCTTTTACGTATAAAGCAACGAGTCAATACTAAGATTTACATGCCAAAACAAAAAATACTTAGATTTAATGCAGCTGTGCATCATCCAAATTCACAATACAACAGCACGTAGAATCAAGATTCATTTATTGAGGTGATATGCACTTAGAAATTGACTCCAGCAATGCACTAATCGAAGAAAAATTGTTTGAGCAAATCGAATCCAACAAACTACACAAACTCAATCCTACGAGCATCATATTTCTACTGTCTAAGTTCGAACCCGAGATATATTTCAGCAAAGACACGAATTCCCGAGCCGAGCATGGACGCATGGCCACGGCCAACTCCACGGCGTCCAACCCGTTCCTTCCGCTACTCCAGAATCCCGGCCAGGATTTTTCTCAAGCGGGCAGGCGATCGGGCCCGCCTTGGTCCTGAATCCAACTATCACCGGATCGTTGCGAACGCAACTGTGGAAACCTAATCCATCATCTCTTTCCCTCTCAGCCTCGCTCTCTTTGCTAAGCACGGAACCCACCCTTCGCCAGCCCAGCACCCTCTCCTTCTTCGCGTTCATTCCCTTCTCGACGCCCTCGAAACCGTCGCCGCGGCCCCTTCGTGTTCCTGGATCTCTTCGCGATTGCTTCAGCATGACAGCGCGGGGCACCATCTTTTCACGATTCGTGGTTGCAAGACCCATCTTTGCCGGCGATCTCACGACTTGATAACTGAGTATTGACGGGATAGAGTTCGAGTGGTGAGGGCAATGTCCAATGACTGCACGTGCATATATGTGATTAGGACTTGGATCGATCTTGAGACTGCATAGGAAATATTTAATGTCGAGTATCGATTCTCATTTAGGAAAGAAAACATAAATTTAATCACTCAAAAGTCCATGTGAAACAAGTACGTTGAAGGAGGAAATCTTTCCTATTTTGCACTTACTGGTATTGCGGAACTTGACTCACTCTTTTTATTTCTTCGTTTGAATTTTATATGATCAAAAACTCACTGACCTTTTTACACAGTTTTTTACATGAGGGTGCTCTTTTTATAATCAAGTCTGACCGCACCACATCGTACTACAGAGGAAATAAATTGGACTGATCCAAACCGAAGCAAATCGCTTTATGATGCTTTTTTTTTATACTGAATGCTTAATAACATTGCGCACTTTCACATTTTGTTTCTTATAAATCAATCATGCTCAACCAAGTAATAGAGTTCATTCACTCAAAAAATAATTAACAATAGAATAATATCCAAATTATTTGGATTTTCACGATCAACAGCAAAGGTTGGGCTGTCAATTGTAGCCTAGGCACTTGGCGATATCTTCTACGAATGCACTATTCATAATTTGTCTGTGAATGTGTTTGAATATGTACATTGTTATATCAATTCAATGAAACAAACAAAATTTCTGAAAAAGATGCAAATGTAAAAGAGAAGAAGTATCACAAACTCGAATTGGAATGGAATGAACCCTAAAACATATCAAGTTTTGAATTTTCCGACAAGAACATTGAGCAAACATCACTACCCGCTAACCCCACCAATACCATTGGTTTAACCAGTTCTTTCCGTTGCGCCCAGTTCTTTCCGCTGCGCCTGGATCCGAGCCGGACGTTCTTGCTGATGGGCGGGCGATCGGACCAGCCTTGGTCCTGAATCCGACCACCTCATCGTTTGGGCAAAAGTGGAACCCTAATGCATCACCCCTCGCCTTCTCTCTTTTGCACTCTTCGTGATCAGCCTTCGTAACCTGCTGTCGCAACACCGATGGGATCACCTTCTTTGGTGGCATCATGATGTCAACATCCCCATCCTCAATAACTTGTTCAAAGTTGTCATGCATCCTTCGCATCTTCTGATCTATTTCCGCCTTCTTTTGCACCATCTTCTGATCTATTTCCGCCTTCTTTCGCACCATCTTCTGATCTATTTCCGCCCGCTTTCGCACAATGGCACGGTATATCTTCTCGCCACGAGTGGTAACCCTATCAGATGGTGAGGCTGACTTCACGACTGAAAATTTGGACTGGATTGCACGGGAAAAATTTGCATGGTTAAGTTAGGGCATTATCACCATACTTTTGTCAATGTACAATGTAGTACTTTGAAGTGGATGTGGAAATAATTCTTTCAAAGTTTGAATTTAATGCTATTGACGAAATAATATTAATGTACAATGTAGTATGATTTGGTGGAAAATCGAACCTACCTCGCCCTTAACTCGACCATCACTTGATCAGATAGGCCAAGGTGAGGATCACATGGGCAACAGTGAAAGGCCGTTGTTCCCTCGCCCCTTTCCCTCTCTTCTGCACACTCTTCGCAAACAATGTAGCTACTCTTCGCATCAATGGCCTTCCCGGCCACGTTGAATCCATCGGGAGACTCGTGACCCTTAGGCAAAGTCAACTCTCCTTGCGGTTGTCTCAGCACTACGGCATGGTTTGCTGTCACATTCTCCATTGTCGTAGTGAAATCCACCTTGCCGTTGACAATTGCAATTTGATGGCTGAATAATAGATGCAAAGAATTGAGCGAGAGTTTTGTTATTCCGTGTATTGATGGGATAGAGTTTGAGAGAAGGAAATATTTGATGTGGAGTCTTGATTCTTATCTAGGAGAGAAAATATGAATTTGATCACTCAAAAGTCAAAATCCCGTACGAAACAAATATATCGAAGCAAATCTTTCTTATTCTGTACTTATTGGTATTGTGGAACTTGACTTACTTTTTCGTTTCTTCTGTTTGAATTTTTTATGACCAAGAACTCACTTACTGACCTTTTTTACATAGCTTTTTACACGAGGGTGCTATTAAAAAAAATCACTTCTTTATTGGATGATCACGACGAACGGTACGAAGTTTCAACTCTATCCAAACCAAGTCGAATTAAAAAGAGGAAATAAATTGGACTGATCCAAACGGAAGCCAAGCAAATCGATTTATGATTTTATTTTATTTTATTTTGCTGAATGCTAAATAACATTACCCACTTTCACATTGTGTTCCCAATCAAATCATTCATGCTCGATCAAGTAATACAATCCATCCAACCAAAAATAATAATATTAAATAGAATAATATTTAAATTATTTGGATTTCCACAATAACAACAATTCAAAAAAGAGATCCATCTTCCAAATTAAACAAAAGCTAAGTTGTGAATTGTAGCCGAGGCAATTGGCGATATCTTCTACTAATGCACTCTTGATAGTCCGTCTTTGAATTGTTATATCAATAACGCACAAAATTAGCAAATCAAATGCCGACTGATTTTCTAACTAAAAAAAAACATTGACTTTCTGATATAATGAAGTGGGGATCCCAAAGATTTTTTTTTTTTTTTTTTTTTGATACCGAGAAACCACCGGAGCCTAGGACCCCACCACCATAACTCCCCGCAGATGAGGTAGTAAAGCTAGAGATTTTGTCACTCCAAATTTGACGATTTACACATATGATATGATTATGCATAAGAATATGAGCAATTTAATGAAATAAACAAGATCTCCGAAAGAGATTTGTTCAATATATCTATCTTTCACATAAACTCATAAATAAATACGGTTATCTTGAAAAATACTCCTTGAATCTTCATTAGAGAATGATATGAATGAAGAGAAAAAGTATCCCTTCAATAAACTTGAATCAGAACGGAATGAACTCAAAAACATGGAAAGGATTGAGTTTTGAGTTTTTATGACAAGAACTATATATGTGTGCATAGTTGCATCGCCGCCCTGCCAATACCGCGGGGTTCAACTAGCTCTTTTCACTGCGCCCGGATCCGTGTCGGACTTTCTTGCTAATGGGGAGCCAATCGGACCCGCCTTGGTCCTGAATCCGACTACCACCTCATCGTTTGGGCAAAAGTGAAACCTAATGCATCACCCTTTGCCTTTTCTCTCTTACACTCTTCACAAGGCACGTGATTGGCCTTTGTAACCTACCGTGGCAACACCAATGGCATCGCCTTCTTCGACGGCAACACGACATCAATGTCCACGTCTTGATAGCTAATTTGTGATCGACATGTATCCTTTGCATCCTCTGGTCTCCTTCGGACTGCTTCCGCAAAGAAGCGTGATCGACCTTCGTAACTTGCTGTCACAAGACCGACGACATCGCCTTCTTCGGCTACAACACGACATAACGTTCTCATCCTCGATAGCTAATTCGAGATCGTCATGTATCCTTTGAATCCTCTGGTCTCTTTCCAACTGCTTCCGCACAATGGTGCGGTGCATCTTCTTGCCACGAGCAAAAACCCTCTTAGATGATGAGGCCGACTTCATGACTAGAATTTGGACTGGATTGCAGAGGTTAAAATCTGCAAGGTTATGCAAGTGCATTATCTCTGTACTTATATATATATACTTTAACATGAATGTGGATATAATTCTTTCAAAGTTCAAATTTGATATTATCGACGAAATTATTGCATAGCTTATAGACCATGTAAACCAATACCATCTTGTCCATTAATTATATGGATTCCATAGTGGAGCTCATGTCATCAATGGTGAAAATGAGTTTAGTCTGCATGATAAAGTAGTTGTATAAGACTGCAACATAATAGATAAGTACAATAAAATAAGACTTTGAAACTACTATGATCCTTGATTTAACTGATAGGGTAATTATTTTATCTAATTTGACGTTGAGAATAGAGATAAAATATCCAAATCTCCTACATTCTCTCTTCAATAAGATCGCATATATAAGCTATATTGTACTAATAAAAATATAATTATTTTATTTATTTTATTTATATTGCAAATTCTAATAGCTATTTTGATTGTATAACTAAATGAAAGCATAGTAATATCATTTCATACAAAATTGGTTGTGACCATTCTGATCCATCAAATTGTAGTTATTTTCTGATTATGATATTCTTTTCATGTGATAATGTTATTGTTTGTGTTATGAATTCCAATAACTATTAATTTTATAATAAAGTAAAAGCTTATATTGGCTATAGCAGTATTGATTCATAACATCCCTAATTATGATTACTCTAATTTCTATAGTCGTTGGAGTTTATAATATTGTAATAATCTTTTACTAGTACAGTAGTATGTCACTTTTTATATTAGAATTACATCAATTGTCTTGCCACTACCGACGACGGAAATAGATTAGAGAGGAGTGAATTCCAGAAAACTTCTATTTACGTTATTAGGGCTTGCACAAAATTGTAGCTACAACTATAATTGCAAATAAGCAGACGAATATGAATGAACTCCTAAGAATTATTTATTAAAAGGGAAAATACTACCAAAAAAAAAAAATCTAAACTATTTCCAGTAGTCTTAATATCCCATATTTTTGTTATCTCTATAATCCTCATACTTGAACTAATGTGACAAATGTACTATCTGTTTCTCATTATGACATCAATTCCCAATTTTTTTTTGTGTAAACAGTACTCTAAACACCTTTACAAGTTGGAAAGTTCTGGTGACAAAAAAACAAACAAACAATTTGAAGTATTTATATCATCATAACTATTGTTTTGGATTTTTGGACGTAATTAAGAGTTTGGGATACCAATGTCATGGTGGGTATAGTGTAAAGTTTTTAGTGGTGTTAATCTTAATTAAAATACACTTAGTATTTTAAGGACGTGTTTGATTCCACTCTTAAGCTTAGAAAGGAAAATCAATGTTTTACTTCATTTAGAAATTCAAATAACGATGAAAGTTAAAGTGACTTAAAATTAGTTATGTATAAGTATCTATAGTTTTGAGGTGCTCGATATTAAAGTAGAAGTCCGATTTCGATCCCTTAGTTAAAATTAAATGTCAAAAAGAGAAAGTCAATAAGGATAATTGACTCAAAAGTAGATCCATTTCCACCCTAAAAATTGAAATGGAACGGGTAGGGTCAATTCTTAATCTATGAAACCAAAAACAGACCTATGTGGTCCTATAATCAGATCGAATCAGATTGTATGGTCTAGTTCTAGGGTTGGTCCCGAAACCAATGATTTTTTCTTTTTTTGTTTCTTCTATTCTCTTCAAGTGAGTCTCCCAACAATAAAAGAAAGATTTATTTATTAGGGTTCACTTAAAAAAAAATTAAAAAAATAGAAATATTGACTAGTCCATCCAATTTCATATGTGAAACTGGAAATCAGACCAATCCCCGAGAAAAAAAAAACCCGGAATTGGCTGACTCGGTCCAATCTAACCCCCGGATTGGACCGGAACCGATACACATCCCTAAAAGCTACAGCCCTGCAAGCAGTAATATCATGTGTTCTTTCCATGTTTTCAATTTAAGCCCCATTAAATCCATCCATCGGGAATTGATCATCGCATCTGACGAGGCACGGCACGTAATCCTCCCTCTTTCGAGTCACAAAACGTCCGGATTCTCTCTTTGGATATTGATAGATGGCGCACACCTCGTGCGATAACTCTCTATTATAGTAAGCTGAAATCAGAGAATCGAGCCGATATCGAAAGCGTTCTTTGAATGGGAACAGGACTGAGCTGGGAAAGGAGACTCGTCAAACAGCGGTATCCTAATCCTGAATCTTTGGCCGAGCCATGCTCCCCATCCTCCTTAGAACTCACCTGTCTTCTTGAAACTCACCATCCACACCCGTGTTGATTCGAACACTTTTCCGATCTTAGGGGGATGATGCCGTCAGCAGATGCTGAATGTCATTCGAAACAGGCGTTCACAGAGCTGTTTTCACAACTAAAGCAGAGAGGGAGGGAGGGAGGGAGATGATTCGATGGGAAGTCCGGTCTACTGAATTTACAGCAATGGATGGCTTAGGTTGAGTTCAAGAGAAGTTACATCGAGCCATTACAATGTAGTGAAAATGCATTAAGCTACACAAAAAGAAGAAAGAACACAAGGTAGTAAGAAAAAGATCCAGCCATCCAAGGGAGCCAAAATTATACATTGTTGTAACTTAATTTTGTCTATGGAAATGAAATAATGCATGAGAGAACCAAAATTTGAATGCTAATAACAAGCGATCTGCACATGATGGGGCATCTCATAGCTTTCTGTCCAAGCATATGCCTCACTTGGGAGTCTTCTTTTTACAAAACGAACTTCCCTTGACACTGTCGACACCTCCTATCCATAGTATAACAACCATTTTATGCTTTACAAATGTCTGCGCCCAATAAAGGTATGTAATCAAAAATGCTGAACCAGCTCACTTATTCCTTCAGGCACGCCACAGCGAATATGAAGCCTTTCTCGATCTCGCTTCACCAATACAAGCTCTTGCCATTTCACACCCAATCCAAAAGGTATTCCCTTTTATATTCCGTTATCCGCACCACTAATCCGGAAGTACCCCAGAGTCTCGGGCGAAACTTAAGAAAGCCAGAAGCCAAAGCTTGAAAAGGCGTTATCTTTTACCTGTCGTGGCTTCCGATGGGCATAGCATAAGGCATTCTCACTCAAGCATCTGGTCGGGTTGCGGTGAAGGATGAAAGAAGACCCGCGGCCTGCACAGGTAAAACATCACTGAACGTCGATAAAGCGGCAGCTGACCTGTCCTTGAATATGCCCACTTGACCATCAGTCAAGATGGATCCCAGTTTCAATGTGCTCTCTCCAAATCTGCTGCCAACCTGGCCATTTGTGATAGAGAAAATTATCAGATGCATGTCACAGAACATGGAAAAAGACTTTCTTCTCCAAAAACTAAGCCAAATGTCCAACATCTCTAAAACTAAAATCATCTCACAATAACGATGTTCAGCGAAAAGCCAATGTCCACTTCCAATGTACCAAAACAACATGAAGTACACAGAACTATCTCAGTGCACAACTATAGCAAACAAGCTCAAAAAAGGAAGGCCCAAGTTATAAACTTCTATTGCCACCAGACAGTTACACCACTGAGTTCTCTTGCACTGTGTCCCAGACTTTGGGTACTTATTACATTCCATGTCACAAACGACACAGTTACCTTCAACAGTAATGCACTTAATGAAACAGAAAACCCAACAATGAATACCACAACAACCAAAGAAATAATCAAATTTAAAATTATGAGTTACTACAAATAATAAAATATCAAAGCTGAAAGATTAAGTCCAAATAAAGCTTAGGAAGTGAGACATATTATCTCTCCAATACAGATGTTCACAAGACAGCTCTGTAAAGCTGGTAGATGACTAGCCAGGGACATGATCAAATAATACATAACAAGGTAATGAAAAAGAAGCAAAAAAAGAAATAAAGCACACTCACCTGCATAAAAGACTTCAGCAGTGGAGCTGCTACTCCAGAAGACGATCTGTCATCCAAATCAATTGTTCGAGAAATTTCTCCATTACTGTAAGACTTTGGACTCCTCAATGAGAAACCATCCATAGAAACACCAGTAGTTGCTTTAGATGTCCTCCTTGAAGACAATGCGGGTACACTGCAGACAAAATTCAATAATAAGAGACGCTTTTTTCTGAGATAATCTGGTCACAAAAGCTCAAATATTTATCCTGCAAACACAAACACATGGGAAGGTATATTTTACCTGATTGGAAGGTACTTAAACCGGGGAACTGTGGAGCATCTCATAATATTTGATTCTGAATTCGTGGGCAGTTTCTGCACTGTATCCACGTACAACCGATTAAGTTGTACAAAGAACCCGAAGAGGACAGCATGCCGCAAATATGACTGTCTCTCATTCTCCCACAGATACTGCTCGAACCTAATGAATGAACAAGAAAACACTATTCAGTAATTGCAACAAAATGAAGAGTTGAATTCACAGTAACCATCTACTGGGACGTAAACATAACTCAGCTGATACTAGATATATGGTCCAAGGGCGTCAACTCACTACATCTTCTTACAATTTATCATAGTGAGTAGACCTCCAAAAGAAGATAAAGATTGTAACTATGTTTGGCGAATTCATTTGAATTCATCACTGACAATCCTAGGGAATTTAATTTTTGTCCCACCTTCCCTCGCCTCTCATTATCCTCCCTTTCTACCTTTTCCCCAAAAAAAAAGGCATTTAGTACACGATCATCCCTGGACAATATGTCTACAAGTCAAACAAAACTACTACCAAATGCACAAAATTGAGCATCATCATCTAAGCATCATTCACGTGTGAAAGAGCCATCCAGGTATCAGAATAATCTCGAATGCAACGGCAACCACTTGACCATGAAAGAAAATTCTTTCTACTCCTGGTATTGTCATCTACCCTCTAAACTAGATCATTAATCTTCCTTTGCTTAGCTTAAAACATATTCCTGCAAAAAATTTTAAATGAAAAACAGAATCAAGGTATAGAACTCTTGCATGCAAATCTTCATGAAGATTGAGATTGGATTTTGCAAAAAGAAATTTAGACTTCCGTCTGCTTGTAGAATATATGTTGCAAAAACAGATCCAGTAACTTACGTGAGCCAGTCTATGGGATCCAATCTCTGCGAAAGACGATGTACCAATCCATCTATACGTGTTCTGATGGCAGACTTTTTCTGTCTTTGATCCTTTTGCCTAAACGAATACTTTGGCTTTGAACTTCTAGACAACTCCTCATCCATAGTGGAATCACCTCCAGAAAGAATATCGTATACAAATTTCAAATCTAACATAACTTGCAAAGCTCCTTTATCTGACACTTTAGATCCATTAGCTTCTTCAGTAGAAAGGTAGTTCCCATATATATCAGTCACCTATATAAGCAAAAACAGTCGGTAAACAAACACCCGATTGAAATAAGCTATAGACATGAAGCAATCACAAAAACCACTTTAGGACAGTCCCCAGAGCTATGTAAATGACAAAAGCCAAAAGCACAGCTTGTAAACCATTATGGGAAAGTAAGAGGAATTTATGATATCGTAGGACATGAACCACTATAAATCTGAAAAGGCTCTTTACAGCTTCACAAAACAATAGTAATCATGAAATTCTGATGGAAACACTGCAATGAAAAATACAGCTGTCATTGGAGAAATAAAAAGAATCGCAATTTCATATCAAAGCTAATATAACAGACTATCAGATAAAAAGTTCATGCACATGTCTATAACAAAGTGTCTAGCAGAGAAGGAAAACATATATCAAACAAAAACACTGCAGATGGTTATTCAGACTCATATGATTTTTATTTTTTTTTCTCCTTCCACCCCATCTAAAAGATATGCAAGCATCCTTTTCTTTATACATTGTTAAGCAGTTCAAAGCATTAAGGGTGGTTATTACAAGAGAGGGATTCCAGCAGCTGTAGACATTATATGGGTCGAAGAACTGTCATATCTAAATAAAAAGTTTCAAAAAAACCAAGCACGACAAATTTACAATTTCCTTTGCATCAAATATTCTCCTAATTCTCCTCCTCCAAGTCATCAAAAATTTGCAAGAGGGATAGTAAAATCAAATTTTCACCTTTCTTTACTAACAAATAGGAATAACATCTGAAGTTTTCATCTCATCCTCAAAATAGAAAGCCTGACGCACTGCGAACCTAGGACCATCTCCCAAGAGAGCATTTTGACCAGAAAATGGTCAAAATGCTCTCTCGAGAAGCTTCCAAGCAAAAAGGTTAGTCAAACCCCATTGTAATGTCACAACAAGTGATTCATTGATGACTTTGGCAGACACATCCAATGAACATCACTTTCCCTCCCCTCAACAAGTTGTTACAGTCAAAGAAACTTGTTTTAAGAGCCTCCCAAACAAGAATGTGACTCCAGGGGGAACTCTTGACTTTCATATTAGTATCAAATGATTTTTCAGCCTCTACTAATTAGGTGACTTTAAGTGCCAAAGGATAAAATCATCAGAAGCAGAGACTGGAAGCATGCATCTGACCAAGACACGCATTCATACACCACTTAGTGCCAGGATACTTGTTGACAATGAATTCATTGCTTGTTATTTGCCTGGCCAATTTATCCAAAGTAATGGCCAAATGAATATTATTGAGCCACCCAAGCATTCAAAATGTGCTCACACACATTGTTTGCTTGTAAGCATGCTCAAGATTGGATTGAAGAAGCCAATAGCAAGGCATTGAAAAGGATAAAGATGAAGAACCAATAGTAGCAGAAGCAAAACAGTAATAGGAAACTACTAATTTCATAATAAAATAAAAGTTCCACCTTCATATGTAATAGATTCAAAATTATGAAGATCCAAATGCCGTGGCAATCTAAGTAAATACCTTTTCCAGAAGCTGCAGGGCAAACTTTTGCAGAATTAACTTGTCAAGCACATGACCTCCAATTCTATGAATTTCTTCACATGCTCGAAATAAAAAGGAGATGACATAGAGAGAAGGCATGAAGGGGAGCGACATTCTCAACTCAGACTGGCCATCATCAGACTGCTCCTGCTTGATTACTGTGTCTTCCCAACCCTACTCAATGGACAAAGAGGGACTGAGAACTAAAATATATTCTTCAAGAAAATTAAGAAGAGAAAACTTAAGAAGTCAAAGATCAGTTAGCAAATTAAAACTAACCAAGATAGAGTAAGTTTTGTAGTATTAACCAGATTAATATTTTACTGCAGCTAGAACCATTGATTTTTTCATGGGCTAACAGTGATCTCATGCCTCCCAGTGGAAAGCTCTTTATGCATGTCATCCAAAATAAGTCAGGGAAAACGAATCAAGAGGGTATCTAAACTGCCAATGAAAGTGATATAGTGCATTCTTCAAGTGGCCATCGTAAGCATCATCATCAATTTAACAATAATAAATCCTTTAACTAAAATTCAATAACTTGCACCGTCTGCTAGTCCCTAGTGAGTTCCCAATTATTGTATGCCACCTACTAGTAGAAGCTATCAGGTAAAAAGATGTTTCATGAAAATCACAGAAAGTGCACAACCAAGCATGCAAAGGATATACACCTCTTCCATTGGTACTCGCCCAAAATCTAGTGAGGAATGTCAGTTTTTAAAGTCCTAACAACCCAATGTAAGGAATCTGTCAGTTTCCCCTAATAATAATCACGTCCTGGATCCTCAGAGGTTAGCCTTAGAGTTTCCGTTCCTTTTCCCAACTCATAATTCTATGACAATTTAAGGTGGAAGTTGCAGCAGTTGTAACTTGCAAATGCACTTCTCTTTATTCCTCAAGATTCTAAGCTCAATACTACCAGCAGTTGCAACAGAAGGAAGTTGAGACAGAATAAAGGAAAGCAGAGACATTCTTGAATGATGCAGGCTTTAAAAACAAGAATAAATTGTGACGAAAGCAACACTCACCCTCAAAGGAGTTATCGACGATAATCCATCATCCTGTGCAAGATCCCGAGATAGGATTGTTGACAACTCCATTGATAACCATGTTATCCACAAGCTATGAGCTCTTACACATAAATCCCGTGTAGTAATAGAAAAATCCTTGAATTTTGGGCTCGGTATATCATCAGCTCCAAGTATTGCAGCTGTCGCCAACGAGGTATGTCTTCTAGAGCCCATGGGTGATTGCCGAATTGGGCTGTCACTGACAGGAGAATCAGTTACTCCACGGGATTGCCCCAAAAGACCTGGTAATCTGTCGAAAACTGCTGAAATTGATTCATTTACCCAGAACCTCGGTGATCCCAAAATTCTTGGGATGTGCCTACAGTGATTCTGGAGCGCAAACAACAGTCGCCCAATGAAGAGAGATCTTTCCACAATTATGGCAGCAGATGGTGTATGGCTCTCTCTCTTCTCATTCTCAAGTGCAGTGCAGAGGCTGTCAACCTCACCCTTAAGTTGCATTAATATGCTAGACAAATACTCATAGCACCTATCTTGCAGATATTTTGCCAGAGTCTTTAGCCGTATTGCTGCTTTGGGAGATTCCAAGAAGTGCAGAAGGTCCTCAAGAACTCGCTGACAGTAATTGTCCACTGCATCCCTTATCCGATAAACTTCAGGACCAAAATATGCACTAAGACAGGTCTGGAAGCTACTCTCTTCTGCCTGCGCTTTTGAGGAAGGAAGGTTAACAGGCTTCCGATCATTAGGCTCTATGAACCAAACTCCACCACCAGTAGAAGGTCTGCTCAGATATGCTCGAAAATCTATCTTTTCACCTGGCATCCCCTCAATGGCACGAATCGATTCTGCTATATTTACATCCCTGGTCAAATTCCCAAATCCCGAGTCAATGATTGATTTCATCCTCTGAACAAAAGCATCTTCAAATATCTCATCCCAAGAGATCCAGATCAGCTTCCAAAACAAGTTCTCGGATTCTGCTCCAAGGCAATTCAATCTCCGACCCGAAAACACTCTTTAGCCAATCCAAACTGCCTTCCAGCACCTCCTTACTATCCATGGTCTCCCTAATCAATTTCTCCGCCAAGGCTATCTCCTCGCCGGTACTGATGGCATCCGTCAGGTACCTGCCACTCATTTTACTCACGATTTCCCGTCCACATTCCTTAAGCCAATTCAAACAAGTACTGGCGATATACGGCTTCTCGAGCAGTGTCATCGCCGACTCCAGCCTATCCCGAAATGATTTCCACAACCTCACCTCCTCATCAGGGTTCGGAATCCCACCGAACAGCTGGGACGCGGGCGGAGAACTCAACGTGACTTTGTAAAAGAGGGGCATGTCGTTCAGCACTTGCAAGAACAACTCACCCACTTGTCCCATGGTGACCTGAATCGTCCTGAGCACTTCGCAGAACATGGTCACGACATCCGAACAAGCCGGATTGACAAACGAAGTGGCCAATTTCTGCAGAACCCACGACTTCCTGCTGTCGAGGAACAACCCCAGCACCTGCCTCGGCTCCAGATCGTCGATGACCGCCACCGCGGCGAGCGCGTCGGCGTAAGCCCCGATCTTGAGCCCGCCGCCGTCGAGCAGCCGCTCGCGGCTCCGCTGCGAGATCTGGGCCTTGAAGCTCTCGACGATCTGCCACTGGTGCTGCAGGAGGGGGAAGTTGGCCAGGATCTTGGGGTCCCCGCCGCCGCCGCCGCCCTCGCCGTCGCGCGCCAGCCCGTGCTGCACGTGCTTTGCGCGGAGGTACCGCGCGGCGGCCTCGAGGAACATGGACTCGTCGAGGCACCCCCAGATGTTCTCCGGCGTGTCGACGAGGTACTTGACGCGGCAGGCGACGCCGTAGACGTCGAACCGGGCGGGGTGGTGGCGGCGCCGGCGGCCGGGGCTGGGCGATCGGGGGGCGGCGTCGGAGAGGGAGAGGATGGAGGACTGGACGGAGGAGACGTTGCGGGAGATGGCCTCGCAGGAGGACTTCATGAGGACGATGGAGTCGGCGGAGTCGATGAGGTCGCGGTAGCGGTTGCCGACCAGCTGCCGGAGCTCCTCCTTCTTGTCCTCGATCTGCCGCCGGGTCGCGGCCTCCACATTGCGGATCTCCGCGATGGGCTTCGCCCGGAACAGGGACTCGGCGTCCTGGTGGCCGCCGCCGGCGGCGGCGGCGGAGGAGGACGGCGGCGGGACCCGCATGGGGGCTGAATCGCGGCCGGAACGGAGCGGTCAGAGGGTCGGCGGCATTGGGGATTCTAGATCTTGAGCGAGAGAGGTGTAGAGATAGAGAGAGAAAAGAGAGGAGGAGTGGGATTGAAGTTAAAATGTCTCACATGGGAAGGAGGAGGAGGGACGATGGATTGACTCGCCGACGGTGACGAGGAGTTGCGGAATTGTTATTGCGTCTGTGACATTTGGGGAAATGAAGTACACGACAAACTAAGGAAATGTTGCCCTTGAGTTTCTTTTTTCTTTGTTTTTTTGGGAAAAATATGTTAGCTTGTATTTTGGGTGGAATGTAAAAAATGAGTTGATTTAAAATCATGCAGGACCTTCATTTTGTTTAAAAAAAAAAACTGAAAATAAAGAAAGACGGAGGGGCCATGTTTGCCAATGGGGCACTGCCACTATCGCCACCATCCATCACCGAAGGAGATGATAGAGGTCACGCACTAGGTGAGGGTGGGTGACCCTCGTTAGCCCTAGGCTCAGGTGAGAGTGCTTAGATTTGGGCACTGTCGGCCCTCACCTAGGCTGGTGACCATCGCCCACCTTGGGTGAGGTCTTGTTGGCGCTTGCACAAGCCCAATGAGGGTCACCAACCTTAGGTGAAGGCTAACCTCGCCAATCCCGAGAGAAGGCCAACAAAGCCTTGCACAAAGCCTAGCAAGGGTTGCCGACACCAAGGGAGGGCAAGCATCACCCAAATCTAGGTGCCCTCACTCGAGTCTAGCTAGGTTGGCCCTCTCCTAGGACCAATGAGGGCCTGCCACCCTCGCCTAAGGCCAATGACCTCCACTAGCCCCTCCAACAATTACAATGGTAGCGGCAACGGCCCACCGATGAAGTTATCCCTCCTTTTATTTATTTTCAATTTAAAAAAAATTATCATTTCTTCTTAAGTTTTTAAAACTAATTTAAATGATATTTAATAAAATAATAATAATGCCATGTGTGAGAGAGAAATTAATTTAAAAATAATATGCCAATATTTTCATTAATTAAGTTGATAATGTTAATGGAAAAATTTGATTACATCAATTTAATAAGTTTTAAGATTTGTTGCACTATTTAAAATTGTTATGACTTAACTATATTTTCGTAACAAGTTTTAAAACCTTTAGTGAACTTATCCCATAAAATTATTAAGTTATGACATTGGGAAATTTACATGATAAACTAAGAAAATGTTGCCTAGAGTTTTTTTTTTAATAAAAAATAGCCTATATTTTGGGTGAAATGTAAAAAAATAAAATAGTTAAAAGCATATAAAACCTTCATTTTCTTTTTCAAATTCTTTCCCAAAAAATAAAAATATAGTATTTATCGTGGGAGTTAAAATTAGAAGGTTTAATACAACGAAAAAAAACTCAAATTAATACACCCATGATAAGTTACTCCAAACTAATTTTTTTACGACAAAAACCTCTAAATTGACACACTTGTAATAAATTTACATTCCGTTAATTTCTAATAACAGGTGACAGTTTTACTATTCATTTCTCATGGGAGTACTAGTTTATGATTTTTCGTGATATTAATCCAATTTAGCGAAGATTAATTGAGGCTAAATTTATCACAAGTGTACTAGTTCAAAGTTTTTGATGATAAAAAAATTAGGTTAAGATAAATTTGTTATAAATATACCGATTAAAGCTTTTACGGTAAAAAAATTAGTTTTGGGTTAATTTATCACACATGTACCGATTTGATGTTTTTTCGTGTTATTAACCATTTTCTTTTTATTATTTTATGGAAATTCTTCTTATTGTAAAAAATAAAAGCATAATATTTAATGTGCGAGATGAAATTAGTATCCTTAAAATGTTTGTGCATATCAGCGAAGATCAACGTGGACAATTATTGGTGTTGCCATGTTTGTCGGTGGGGCACTGCCACTATCATCACCGTCCATCATCGAAGGAGACGATAGAGGTCACGCACTAGGTGAGGGTGGGCGACCCTCGTTAACCCTAGGCTCAAGTGAGGGTGTTTAGATTTGAGCACTATCGGCCCTCACCTAGGATTAGTATCATCGCCCACCTTGGGCAAGGACTTGTTTGTACTTGCACAAGCTTAGCGAGGGTCGTCGGCCCCAAGGGAGGGCCCATGTCACCCAAATCTAGTTGCCCTCGCCCGAGTCTGACTAGGTTAACCCTCTCATGGGACCAATGAGGGCCAACCACCCTCGGCCAAGGCCAACGACCTCCATTGGCCCCTCCAACAATGACGATGATAGCAACAATGCCCCACCGACGAACTTATCCCTCCTTTTCTTTATTTTCAATTTAAAAAGAAAATTAAAATTTTGGCCTTTCTTCTTAAGTTTTTTAAACTAATTTAAATAATATTTGAATAAAATAATAATAAAAATGACACATGTGAGAGAGAAATTAATTCAAAAATAATATGTCAATATTTTCATTAATTAAGTTGATAATGGTAATGGAAAAACTTGATTGCACAAATTTAACAAGTTTTTAAACTTGATTGTACTTTTTAAAGTTGTTAAGACTCAATTACATTTTCATAACAAGTTTTTAAATTTTTAGTGAACTCAACCCATAGAATTATTAAGTTATGACATTGGGAAATTTACACGACAAACTAAGAAAATGTTGCCTGGATTTTTTTAAAAAATTAGCTTATATTTTGGGTAAAATGTAAAAAAAATAATAATAATTAAAGGCATGTAAGACCTTCATTTTCTTTTTTTAAAATTCTTTCCCAAAAAAATAAAAATATAGTATTTATCGTGGGAGTTAAAATTAGAAAGTTTAATACAACGAAAAAAAAAACTCAAATTAATACATCCATGATAAATTACCCCAAACTAATACACTTATGATAAATTTACCTTTCGTTAATTTCTAATAACATGTGGCAGTATACCCTCCATTTGTGAGGAGTACTAGTTTATGGTTTTTTGTGATATTAATCGATTTAATAAAAACTAACTTATTGTAAACTTATCACAAGTATACTAGTTTTGGGGGTTTTTTGTGGTTAAAAAATTAATTTAAAGTAGATTTGTCATAAGTGTATCGGTTAGGGGCTTTTATGATAAAAAAAATTAGTTCAAGGTAAATTTATTCACATATATTCAAAATTGATGTTTTTCGTGTTATTAACCATTTTCTTTTAATATTCTATCGCAATTTTTCTTATTGTAAAAAATAAAAGCATAATATTTAATGTGCGAGATGAAATTAGTATCCTCCAAATGTTCGTGCATTTCAGCGAAGATCAACGTGGACAGTTCTTGGTGTTGCTCCTCTGTGGAAGGATCGGTTGCAGGAATTTGGAGAAATAACGCAAAAATTCTCATAGACGGTTTTGCAAGACAGATCTGCGGCCCTTCTGCATTTGTTGCTGAAACCCTAGCAGTTAGAGAAGCTCTCTCTCTTATGGCTGAAGCAGAAGCATGAAACACAAGCTGAAGAAGCACTTAGAACTGATCTGTGCATTGACTTACCTTCAGTTAGCTCATCAGTGGTGAACTGCATTTAGGCCACATGAAGACTCCATGGGCTTCTTGATCCATTATACAGGATTGTCATTCATTATTGGCCCAGCTAGGAGGCATTTATTTGAAGCATGAGCCCAGAGATACAAATCAACCTGTGGATTGGGTTGCTAATGCCATCGAGCAAGTACCCTCCCACCGAACTGGGTTGTTAATCCCCTCATTCCTTATGGTTAATTTTGTGTTTTGACTTTAGAACTTTTTGTAATCCACTTTTGGGTTAGCTACAAAAGTCGTTACTTTATGACCCAAAAAAGTCCCCTAAACTTCCCCCTTCCCTTATGGGCTTTCCTCTTTCTTGCAATAGGCCCGCCGTCGCATCACTTGCCAACCGATCCATCACCCCATCCATCCCCGGAGAGATGCAGCCACCACTCGCGGCGCCGTGCATGCAAAGAGACTGGCAAATAGGACGGGATGGGGTGGGGTAAGTTTAGCGATCCCGATTTCACCTTTGCACTTGCGATTCCCTTAAGTTCTTGTACTTAACCATCCTAAGGCCATATGTAATTTCTAATATCTACCTTTTGATGGATGGATCACTCTATTTAAATTTTATTGAAGTTGTCAATTGAAAGGTATTTAATTTAATTGCATTTCGTATGTAAGCTTAAAGTTTAGGGCGAAAATTTTCCATGACTAGTTCAAGAACCACTTCAAACCCTAGTCCCTCCCCATGGAAGTCAACTTTGTAGGCAATTTTTGTATTTGTCGTTTTCTAATCTTGGTAATGTATTTACTAATCTGGTCTTATGAGGCGAAATATTCAAGCTCAAGCCTGACTTTCCCAATTTTGTCTAGATTTTTAGCTGAAATATATGCCTAAATTTATTAAATAAAATGACTGGTAATTACTCTAACTTGGATTTGACAGATCATGGTAACCAATGGAAGAGGTTGTTATTTCTAATAATTCGAGGCAAAAAAATAATAATAATTACAACAAGAGTCTTAAAAATTATTCTCCAAATACAATTGAATTCTAAAATTTTTATTTATGAAATTAAATACAAAATAGAAAGTGCTTTAATTGGAAAATTCTCAAATTAATATATAAAAATCTCTCCTAGAATGATATAGATTGAGACGCGATGGTTGGACCGAACCGGCCACAGCTGGATTTGATCTTTCCATGTTTCAAGCTGAATTGACATAATGCAAAGTTCATCAGATCTGATCAATCTCCTTACGATCCGGGTCCCCTGCGTCTTTTTCTTTTGACATTTGTGGCATTGATTGGTAACAATGCTATGTCATCTCCTTTCACGGGGCCCTCCCTCATGGAAGTCGTGCTGGACAAGAGCTGGATTTGCAGGACCCCCAGATCGAGCAATGGATATGAGCAAGGCATCGAGAGGTTTACTCGAATTCGCATCTAGCTGTGCTGCTGGAGGTGGAAAACGTTGCTTGCCCGTGCGCACAACTGCAAGAACTCGGAAAATGGCACTGTCCGTAAGCATCTGCTTGCTCACGGACCCCCGCTGATCATAAGCTTCGGGTGTGCCATGGTGAAAGCGAGCCAATCTTTTAGCGCCGCCGGTGGAAGTAATCTGTGCTGACTCAGTGGTTTGTAAAGCATCTGGTGTTGGAAAAATATTAAAATACATAAAATAATAATAACTATCGGAAATACATTACAAAAGATTAGTAAAAACAAATGTTTGAAACGTGCAAGTATTATCCTCAAAGATAATTCTGCCTCTCGGAATACAAAACTCGGTGCATAAGGCTCCAGCGGTTATCCTTCCAATTTACAATAAACTTCCTTCTATACTTTGCACTGAATATTAAAAGGAAATAGAACAACGTTTGTGTATAACCCAACAAAAAAGAAAAGGAAAGATATGAGAACATATTGTATTAAAAAATTATGATTTGAAGTTTAATTTATTTAAACAAGAGAAAGAGAGAGCCGTTAGGAAATTGTCATAAATCAATTAGTAATTAAAAGGTTGACCATTATAAAGTAATGAGATTTTATGGCGTAATGATTCAAAAGTTATCAAGCCGTTAGACGACTGTTATGCGGACATTAGAAAGACCTTGTGGCTGTTAGAAAGCCATTATACACCATTACAAAAATGATGATTTTCATCACGGTTATAATTTCTAATAATTATTTCAAAACTGTTGAAACATCCGACTTTGGAATTGGAAGTTATGTTCAGCTTTGCGGAGACCGGTATTCATGGCAGATCTGTGGAGATCAATGGAGATTTGCTAAAGGAAGATGATGTTACGCCAGATGGGGAACTTCAGGGTTCGGAAAGTGCGAGGATGAGCAGGACTTCCCTCGTGTATCGGCTATATATAACATTGAGAAATACAACGCATGGTGTGATGACTCTTCCAATGATCCGGTGAATTCTTTGAAAGATTTAATTCCGCCAGTACGGACAATTCCAGATACCTTCGCTGAGATCGGAGATGTAACGAGGCATTCAAATCTCGAAAGTGACAAAACCGATGCATGCTGCGGTAATTCATAACTTGCAATGTCGTGATGCCATGCATAGTTTATGCAGTATTGTCTCTACTTTTGCACGGTCGCGTCATCTGCAATTGTTTACTCGCGAGTGCTTTGAGTTTGTGCTGATGTTTGCTTTCCACCTTGTTCTGCATGGCGACCGCGTAAACTTGTTTGTACACCGACATGTTGGGCCTTTCTAGGTGTCATGACAGAAACTGCTGTTCTGCTTTCAGGCCATGGCGACGCCATTGCTGCCTTCATTTCAAGTGAACGATGGTGGCATCTTCCGATGCGGTATTAGACTCCTGATTTAAGAATCACGACTTTCTGGTAGCTTGAGAGGTAGCCTCACCCCGGCATCTCTATCTCTCTTCCTCGGCATTACTGAATGAGGGGCTTACC
The DNA here is from genome assembly GCA_016097605.1 of Eucalyptus guilfoylei. Classification (NCBI taxonomy): domain Eukaryota; kingdom Viridiplantae; phylum Streptophyta; class Magnoliopsida; order Myrtales; family Myrtaceae; genus Eucalyptus; species Eucalyptus guilfoylei. The sequence goes on from CM027866.1 coordinate 11,470,760, forward strand.
AGCTGTTCGTAAAATTCTAAACGCAAGTGAACGTGTCGAATAAGTAATTAATGATAAGAAAGAGTATCGTCCCACGGAGATCGATGATTAATAAACTAATTAAATACTAAAATAGATTAATTCTAAAATTGATAACATATCAAAATATAATTTAAAATAAATTAAAAACAAAATTTGGAGACTAAATGTAGTAAATCAATCAGATAAATATATCGAGTATCCGATTTCACCATAACCACTATATATGAATTTCAATAATATATGAATTTCAGATTATTGTTGATACAAGAACGATATCAAACATATAATAGCGGAATTTCCTAATCTATTTACTATCATATCTCTAGATATAGCAAACCTACTCAGTTTATTAATCAACTATATCTTTATGTGAATTAAAATAAACATAAGTGCATTAAAAACTATGAATATTCCTAGTTTACAATGAGTCTTGTGGATCACGTTATCACCGAAAGCTACACAAATAACATAGTATATATCTATCCACGTTTAATTCATGGTTATATATTATAATGAGTAATTACATATTATCACTTCTCAGTCTCAAACATGCCCATCAGATCATTCAAGTGGTGGCCAGTCACTCATTATGCACACTAATATATAACTCACATGACTGAAATTAATTGTAAAATATAAAAATCATGAAATTCACATCATCATGGTTAAGTTACATCGTAGCCCTAACAAATAAAAATTAGAACATAGTAGAAGAATAAATAAAAATATATATCAAACCAGCATCTTGAATCGAAAAACAAGAATTCTGTCATTAAAGAATAAGAATTATGTTACTACTTTTGTCTTCTCTTCAAAATACTTGAAAACTTTCACACAATAAAAAACGATCTAACAAAAATCTAACTGTTCTCTGAAGCTTACTTATAGGATATATCTAAGATATTTATCTCCTAACGCTTGCAGATAACATTAGGGAATAAAATCAAGGATTCCCTGATATGATATCCATCTTTCACTGCTTTTTGATTTGAATTCCTAATTTTTGCCATTCTTTTCTTTATCTTCTCCATATTTGATTATTCTGCATAAACGAAGAAAATTCAAATAATCAAAAGGAAATTCAAATATTTTCTCATAAATATTGCATTAATTATTGTCTAAAATAGGTAAAATAACTCTTTTTTTATAGAATTATCACCGGCTGAAGAGCCATCTAAGCTTAGATGGGGCACGATTATGGCAAAAGGAAAGCGCGACTTTCTAGTCATTTTAGTACCTTCGGACAATGACAGGTACCATTTGTGGTCCATTTAATCATATGGTTTCTGATGGATTTCGAGTCTTGAAAGGAAAACAAAGAATGTTCCTCCTTTGCTTCTTTCTGCGAAGTTGGTGATTTATCTGTGGTGGTCCATTTCGATCTTTGCTCTCAATGAGAAAACTCCGCGGGGATAACGAGATGATGCATCTGATCCAGTTCGCGATACGTGGCTAGGACTTCGGCAAATTCAACTTATGATGCCTTTGCAACTATCTTGAATTGGAGTCATAGTCAAGAATTTCGCAGCTCGATGAAGTTCCACTATACTGGTGCTTTTTGGCTCTCTCTTTCGAAGAATTTACCATGTTGATCGATGCAGGCGGCTTCGCGAACGGATGTGAACCATTCCCTGATTCTCATCCCGAGTACACCGGAGAATCGAGGGAATACAATGAAAACGCGAATAGCATATTCTTCGTTGCCTATTGCCTTGAAAACTGGGTTAGCATTCAGTTCACATGAGATCTTCGAGCAGTCAATAAAGAGGGTATTATCCGACAGATATTCAAAAGATCAAAAGTAAAACTATCATAACCTAGGAATTGAATCACCTCAAATAAGGAAACTGTAGGAAAGGATGTAAAGTTAAAGCACCAAAGCAAGAATAATGAGCATAATAAGTAAATTATGTCTATTTTAATATTTCATTGAAACTTTCATAACCACAGAAAATAAGTTCTATGAGAAAAATGATTAGTTTTTATTTGTTTAATGATTTAGAGAAAGTGATTTTCTCTATTGCAAGAAGGGAAAGTTAATTACTCTCCATGGAAGCATGTTGTTTTCAATTCATGAAAAACATTTTTTGCAAATCAACTAGTTTTCATTCCTCCAAACATCGAAAAGTCAGAAAACAATTTCCTGAAAATAGTTTTCCTTCAAATAAACAGACCTCTAGATTGAATTGCAACTATACCCTGAGATTTTTTTTTCCCATGACATAAACACAATTGTTCTCTTGTGATCCAATAAAGAGCAGCTTGTGTAGCAAACTTGCCTCCCGAACTTGATGTGCCTTTTCCGTACGAAAAGAGTATCCCTCCTTCCTACTCTAATCATATCAAGCTCGATTGAGACTATGCAAATAAAAAGGCGGTCGAGTAGACTAAGTGAACCACAACAAACACACTATATTTTCGAAGAAATTAGTAAATGTTTGAGTACAGATTAAAGATCACCTGTCTGAAACTACCGAATACAGACAAGAGTCACACAATTTTGCACATCCTCCAGTAAAATTAGTGCAAAATCAGTTAGGTATACCCAGAGCAATTTTCCAAAAAACGTTGAACTCCTCAGTTCATGGTGAAGTTTGTTGGGCAGTTGGCCTGGGACAACCAACCGTACAAACTCCACTCTCTCTTTCTCTCTCTCTCTCTCTGTCTTCAAATGAAAGCAACCGACTTTGGGACATGACAACGACAGGATCCTCCGAACGGCTACGTCTCACCTTGCCCTCCCTTGTTGCATTCGCAAGGAACGATGAAAGCGCCCACTTCTTCGGATTGGCCCCATCTCTCTCTCTCTCTCTCTCTCTCTCTCTCTCTCTCCCTGTATGTTTCTCCCTCTCTCCACGGTCCATTTCGTTTACAAATTCCTCAATCCCGCATATCTCGCAACCCGCAGATAGGCAAAGACAGACTCGACGAGGAGAAAAGAAAAAGGAGAAAGAAAAAAAGACTTTTGTCCGGGGGGGAGGGTTTCCTCACTTCTTCACAGATGTAATGCACGTTCCTTCCTGCAAGAAGGTGGGGTGTATCCTCCCCCCGGTACATGATCGTTTCCTGATGCGGGTCAATCACCGTTTCATGTAATTCAATCCAATGCGGTCGGTGCATCGCGGCTGATGGGCTGCATATGCGCAAAGCAGGCGGACCGGGGACCAGCGTCGCCTGGTTCAGGGATCTTGACTAGAGCAGGTACCGGTACCGGTACCGGTACCAGGTCGTCGAAGATCCCATCCGGTCTGTTTGAATTCGAGAAGAGCGGTGTGAAGGAACACGAGGGTCGTAGCGGGGAATTGAGGAAGTTGGAGGAGAAGGGTTCATTGAGCAAGAGATTGAGGTTGGAGTTGGGATTTTCACATCGGTATGTGGAAGCCGAACAAGCGGCCGCAGGATGGCCTTCTTGGCTCACTGCCGTTGCTGGCGACGCAATTCAGGGATTGGTTCCTCTTAAAGCAGATTCTTTCGAGAAATTGGAGAAGGTATGGTATCGAACCGATCGAGTTTGAAATCTCTGAGTTTTGCTGATTTGATTAGGTCATGTTTCTTATATGTATATATGTTCGAAGCATTTCCTGCTGATAAGAATCTGCATGGATGTGTTGCGCATGGAAGGCCTTATAACTGAGCACCTGCAGAAAAGCTACCTCGTTAATATTTCTAATTTGCATTAGATAGGACAAGGCACATACAGCAGTGTTTTCCGAGCAAGGGAGTTGGCAAATGGAAGGATGGTTGCTCTTAAGAAAGTCCGGTTTGACAACTTTCAACCAGAGAGCATTCAATTTATGGCACGAGAGATATCGATCCTCCGCAGGCTCGATCATCCAAATATCATGACACTGGAGGGCATAATCACTTCTCGAATGTCGAACAGCATTTATCTTGTGTTCGAGTACATGGAGCATGACCTTTACGGGCTAATATCTTCTCCTCAGATCAAGTTCAGCGATGCCCAGGTATGAAGGCTTTCTTCTCATCGACTTCTTTTTTAGGGGACGCATTAAACAGCCATCGAAAAGAAAAGGAAAGGAAAGGAACCGGCCTTTTCTGAGATGGATACATGTACTGTGTTGCTTTATCCTTGCAGTAACCTCTCTCGTGTCCGCTAATTCGGAACTTGAGCTCTTCTCCTGCAGGTCAAATGCTATATGAAGCAGCTTCTGTCAGGAATAGAGCACTGCCACCAGCACGGAGTGATTCATCGAGACGTAAAGACTTCGAACATTCTGGTGAACAATGAGGGGATTCTTAGAATAGGAGATTTCGGACTGGCTAACATTCTTAATCCAAAGGACAGGCAACAACTCACCAGTCATGTTGTTACCTTATGGTACCGTCCTCCTGAGCTTCTCATGGGTTCCACAAGCTACGGCGTGACTGTGGATCTGTGGAGCGTTGGCTGTGTTTTTGCAGAACTTCTGTTTCGAAAGCCTATTCTCAGAGGGAGAACAGAGGTAATCAGCCTCCCATTTACTTAAAGTTGACACCGGTATAGGATCTTGATGATTCTCTTTTCCCTTTATAATAACAAGGAAGCCCAAATTAGATAGATTCTCGGTATTCATTAATCAAGAGGAGAGAAATGACATGAGAAAGCAAGTCTAGTCCGAGGACTTATGAAGCTATTGTTGATATGATTCCTCGTACCTACTTGAATACTAAAGAGGAAAGTCAAAATCTTATTTTGTCCAAATTTGAAAAAGAGAGGAGCTGCTACTGTTAGACAACCGAGAGCAAAAGCTGAACTTCTTGTCCAAGAAGCTGACTGTGTTATGTTTCTTTGCTTCTGCACTATTTCACTCTCACATCGATCAACGTTGCAGGTTGAGCAATTGCACAAGATTTTTAAACTCTGTGGTTCCCCGCCCGATGGCTACTGGAAAATGTGTAAGGTACCCCAGGCCACCATGTTTAGACCCCGCCATTCTTATGAATGCACTCTGCGAGAGAGATGCAAAGGTATTGCGACCAGTGCAATGAACCTGATGGAGACTTTTCTTTCCATAGAACCGCACAAGCGTGGAACTGCTTCAAGTGCGCTCATATCTGAGGTAACATTATTGGAATTAAGTCAGCTTGAAGTATTTGATTCTACAAATCGAGATGATTTTAATATGAGTTAAAATGAATTTCCTTTTTCTTCCCTTCTTTTTGGCTCAGCAAGCAAAATGCTTTTCACACAGATACTGCCTCACCACATTTTCAGTCTCCTGAGTTTTGATTTATATGAGACGATGTATCGCAACCGAGATACAATTCAGTTGACTTCCTAATTTCTTTTTGTTTTCTGGTCCAGTATTTCAAAACAGTACCATATGCATGTGATCCATCAAGCTTGCCCAAGTATCCTCCTAACAAAGAAATTGATGCTAAACATCGAGAAGAGGCACGGAGGTGAGTTTCTTTCCACGCTCAAAGAAACATGGGGTTATCAAGATGGAAATTCCATCATTTATCAGCTTGTTTAGAGAAGCTTCAAATCCTTATTTACTTATAAGGCTGAACATCGTCTTTCAACTACTCCCTCTGAGCCTAGAAAGAACACTAGCAATTCAACATATAAAAGCAGACCTGCTGTTGAAGTCCATGTAAACCTTATTTCTAGCTTTCCATCTGAAGTCGCTGTATGAATTTCCTTATTCTTGTTGTTAGAAGTTACTGTTTGAGTTCTCCATGTTTGCAAACTTAAATGCACTGTAATAGGGAATAAAGTAAGTGCGAAGCATGCTGAGAACAAGATGGGCTACTTGCAATCTGTTTCCGGCAGATTCATGCATGTACTGACAATTTGGCTTCCAGGAAAAAGGCTCGTTCTAGAGTACGAGAACCCGAAGTGGGGAAAAGGCCAACAAGAATCCATAGAGCTTCACAAGAGCAGGGGTTTTCCAGTAAGATAGCTCCAAAAGAGGTTGGTCCTCTCAATTCACCATTTTTACTTTCTGCTTGCATGCGATGGATATGTTGTTTTCGAAGTTAGACCGCTTTACCTGGTTCAACCGAGTAGGAACCAAAACCTGAGCTTATGCTGTCTGACTAGCTCATTTAGACCCGTGTTCAATCCAAACTTAAGACCGTACTTGACATCAGTTCAATCAGTATAACCACTGGCTCCCTCCACTTAACCTTGTCTTCGTTTCTGTAAGAAGAGAAGCTATAGCTGAGAGCTTGGATTCAAACCTCTTCCTTGATAGAGATGCTCACAAGCACCTTGCTTCTTCGCCATTAGGATGTCTCGGTTTTATAGTCGAACGCTCTTGTAATCCAACAATTTCAATGTTGATTGCCCAGGAGTTGCAAGGCCAGGCTCAGTTTGTTCGGAGAAATCATGTGAGAAGTAGCCTGAGGGGAGAAATTGATGTTCCACGTAGAGAGCCTCTGAAGTCATCTTGCGACGCCTCGGCGATTTCTGAAGCAACGGACACGTCTCAAGGACCGAGTATTTTATCAGGTCCAACACAGATCAGTGCGTCAAATGGTTTTGCATGGGCGAGAAGGCGAAAGGATGATTCTGTTCTGAAAAGGTCATATAGTAGGTCTAGCGCCAGAAGTCAAGTTAGTGCACTCGATTCATCAAGCATCGTGTTCGAACCCCATGCCACGGATGCAAACGGAAGCACAATGCATGAACTGCGGAAACTCGGAATCGAGCTTGATCAGGATGATTCCTTTGAAGTACTTGTGTTGAGAGCTAATACATCCCGATCTGAAGTTGAATCGATGAAGTGAGTGAATGAGGATGATACTTGAAGTTCGGCATCGACAAAGTGGTTACAGACATTGACAAAGTAGTTCTAGTCGCCATTGTTGTCAAGTTAGTTATAGCCATCGATTAGACAGTGATTGAAGTAGTACCCGTGCCGATGAAGTGCCGTCCAAATGCTCGACAGAATTCGATTTCTGGTTGGCTACGAGTTGCTGATATCGCGACATGGCTGGGGCAGATGCAGTGAAAGAATTACCCACAATATGCAGGAGAGGGTGTTTGTAACACGCTTGATTTTCAACTCGAATGCTCTTCATATGAATGTAACCAATTTCCTTTAGGATTTCTCTATGGATTAGGATGTAACCAGGCCTCCCCTCAAAAGTAGATGAAACGCTTTATGCTTTATCTTTCTTTTCCTTGCAATGTACGCTTTGCTTCCTTTACATCTGTCCAGTGCCCTTTCTATCTTTCCCAAAGTTGCTCAATGGACCTTCAGAAACTCATTGAAGTTCGGCTCTTTTCTCGGCCACCCGCTTAAACCCAATATCCAATTGACACAGACAAGAATCAAAACTCATTTAAACCGTAGCCAAAAAGCAGTCAACTTCAACAAAGTTCTTGAGGGGCAACTCCAATCTTACTTTCCAAACAACTTTTGAACAGGTCATACCATCAAAGAAAATATAAGTTTGTCGCTGTATCAATAATCAATAGACATACAACTCAATTTCTGAATTTGAGGCTTGCACCAAAAAAATAGCTGTAAATTATGCAGACAATCACATCTAAAGCTCCCAAAAATTGGAACTTCCTGAGGACGGGAAGTAAGCTTGATGGTAAGGACATGATGGGATTATAAATAAAAATCAAGTGCCGGTGTCTCATATAATTTGTCAGTAGAGACCCAAGAATTTCCACCAAAAGGTTCCGACTACTCCCCAGATGAGGGCGTTGATAAGGGCCATCACAAATCCCATTTTGAACACATCGGGAAGATCTATATAACCAGCTGCAACAACGCAAACAGAAAATGTCAGAGAGAACTCGATAGGATTGATCAAAAGAAGTGAAAACAACATTACTTTATTATGGGAAGCGATCAAACCAAGCATAAGTCCATGTATATTGCAGGGGACAGAGTCACACATACCTCCGTAGTAGACAGCAGCTTGACCGCTGCTATAATGTGTCAAAGCGCCAAATAGGTTGGTATTATAGGCTAATGCTAGTGCTGCCAACACGCCAGGCACTCCAGCTGCTAAGTGCATGGCAAGAAATGCAGAGTATAAAGCGCCCACATGACCCGTTTGGCTAGCAAAGAGGTAGTGGATCAAGAAATAAGAAGCCTGCAGAACAATGAATGCGGCGGGCCAGCTCAAGGAGAAGGATTGCAGGGACTTAGCCACGCAACCAGACATCCACGTCACAATGCCGAGATTCGTCAATTGCCCCGCCATACCAACTAAAACGGCGAACCAAGTTAATGTGTCCCACGCTGACTTTTCACTCAAGCAGTCGTCCCAGTCAAGGACTCCCAGTAACAAGAGTATTGATAAGCCAATCATAGCAGCTACAACACTAGGTATCCCAATTGCGTCTCTGCAAAGCACAAACACTGTTCAAAATGCATACACAACAATATGCATACATACAAAAGCAACAAAGCATTAATCCAAGAAATCGCAACTTTTGGCATAGGCAAACAAGAATCAGGCATATCTCTTTCAAAATATCTCCTCTGTCAGGTCTCTTTATGCTGAGTTTGGAAAAGCACATTACACTTGCTACTATCAGAATGCCACTATGTCGTTCGGTGCATTATTCATTAATAAAACAAGGCAGACAACTAAGAAGAATGCTAGACAACAAGAGAAGCACTAATGCGCCATTAATTCCACTGTGCATAAACTGCATCAGCACTCAGCCGGCTAAATCTGTCTTCCCACATCACCTCATGGTGAATTATGTAAGATCTGAGACTCAGCAAACATATCCTATCCGCTCTCTAAGGCAGATAACCATCCTTGAATATGTTACTTCAGAGTGATTTTTTCAACAAAAAGATCTCACATTTACTCGGAAAGCAAATTTGAGAGTCCTAAATCATGTAATTCCCCTAACACTGGCATGAGTTGATAATCTTGTTGCATGTCACGACGCCATCGAAAAAAATATTCAAATATAATAATGATGATTGAATGAAAACAAAGGAGAACATGTCATGCAATTGGAACCTTATAAATGCATATACAAGAGTTGTCGCATTAGGGAATATGGTAACATTTAAACATCTTTCTTACACCCATTGAGAGTCTTTGAAGTTTGAAGATAATCCATTCATGCAATTGCCTCAGCGATTTTAAACATCTCATTTTACTTGATGAGAAGGAAGTGAAAGTTACTCACCCAGTCACCCAAAGTGACACTGCAAGTAGCATTGTGCCAACCATGGTCCACTCATTCCTCGTGACAGGACCCATATTCTCCAGCTTTTTGGCAGCCATAGCAGGGGCATCTGGGGTGTCTTTGATTTCAGGAGGATATAGCTTGTACAATATCAGTGGGGTAGCTAGAAGAGAGACAATGGCTGGTAAACTAGCAGCCTTGAACCAAGAAACCCAAGGATTACTTATGATAACTCCTAGTGCTTCCGCCAGTTTGAGGCAAAGGAGGTTTTGAGCTGCAGCAGTTAGGAAAAGAGCACTAGAGTTACCAGCAGACTGTCAGGCATCACACAGAAAACATCCATAAGTCATATAGGATTCATATGAAACCAAAATTGAAAGAAATCATAAGGCCACATTTATTATGTTGCTCCTGTGTCCAACGATTAACTAAGAGAAGGTCATTCAATAAGCAAGTAAAACTCTAACACATTTCCTCTATTTTCCACAAATAACAACCACCTACAGCCAAATAACCAAACCAAAGATCATCAGAAAGCATTAAAAATGTAGAATTTCTAATGAAATTAATTCAACTGATTCAATTCAACTAAGTGCCTAAACAATCCGGACCTATTGGAATTCTCTACAAACAATTTAATGTAACAGAATCTATGAAATTTGTTATTGACTTTTCTAAAATCATGCAAATCAGCCACTACACTGTTCCATAACTTAATAATGATGGATTAAACATAGAGTACGGTACTCTAGTTATGCTAAGTATGAAGACATACAAAGGTTTTGCTTGGCCATACTGAAACTTTCCAGTATTCTGGAACCCATTGAAGCAATATATATATATATATCAAATCAATTGCAGCTTCCATCATTTTAAAATAAAAAGAGAAGAAAAATGTCCTTTGTATAATAATAATTGGCTAAATCTTCGAGCAAGAATAATGATACTGGAACAATGTAAGTACAAAAATCCAAGAACTGCAGCAGATATTATTCCAGAAAATGAAATAAAGACAATAGATAACAGTACATGAGCTTTTCATTCCTCATTACTGAACTTTTAAGGATATACAAGCATGAGGCGAAAAAGTGCTAGAATACATACACAAGGACATACAAGTACAGAAACATTTTTGATAGTAAGTGTAAGTAAAAGAAAATTTCTTTTGCCACTTAAAGATAAAGATTGATTATCACTCGATTTATGAAAGGATTACTAGTGATCTATGTCAATACATCCTACGGCAATTCAAATCGAAAAAGAAACTTTCCTTGCAACTAATTGTAGAGACTAATCTACCTTACCAAAAAAAAAAAAAAAAAATTGTAGAGACTAATCCCATTTCCATAAGCCGCATCAACCTTTGGTCCCATTTCTTTTTGGTACGCGCAGATATTAACAACAGGAGCGCAACACATCAAGATTTGTGATGATTAACGGGCTAAACACTAGCGACTACAGAAAATCAGTCACAAGTTTTGAAATTTTCGGTAGAGTGAAAACATTACATGGATTCCAGGTTGCTATACTACAATACTATCAATAATCTTAAACTCACATTCCACATAAGTTAGTTCCATCAGTAACCTTCACGACAAGATGCAGTTCTACTAATCAATTGGCATACATGAGGATCGAAAATGATTCGCCCTGACATCAAGAAACCCTTCGTCGAGACAGCAAGCACCATACTCAAAACACAAGCAATTCATTGGACAACAACTCAGTCGACTTAGTAGTGTGCTGTCAATTCAAGTAGCCAACCTGAAATTGAGACTGGACGAGATAAGAGCCGAGCTTCCTGGCGGAGGGATCGCCGGGCCGGCTCCCCGCAGAGAGCGACAGCGACTTGATGATCGGCAAGAACACCCCGCCGGCCCTCGCGGTGGTGCTGGGCATGGCGGGCGCGATGAGGGCCTCGCTCAGCGTCAGCCCGTACGACAGCCCCAGCGTGCTCCGGCCCAGCCACTTCACGAAGTAGGTCGCGATCCGGTCCCCGAGGCCGGTCTTCACGAACCCGCGGGCGAAGAAGAAGGAGATCACGATCAGCCAGATCACCTCGTTGGTGAACGCGGAGAAGGCGGCGGCGAACGAGAGCGTCCGGGTGACGATGGCGGCGGTGAGGCCGAGGAAGGCCCAGGCGCCGACGGGGAGCGGGCTGAGGACGAGGCCGGCGATGGTGGAGACGAAGATGGCGAGGAGCTGCCAGGCCTCCGGGGACACCTCGACGGGCCTCGGGACGAGGAAGCGGACGGCGAGGCCGACGGCGACGGAGATAACGAGGGGCAGGGGCTTGGCGCCCTGGAAAAGAGGCGGCGGCGGCGGCGGCGGCGGCGGGGGAGGGGAGGCGGCGGAGGAGGAGGAGGCGCGGACTGGGGAGTGGGTCTTGGGTCTGGGAGGGAAGGCGAAGTGGGGATGGAGAGGAAGGAGTGATTTTTGAGGCTTTGATCGGAGGGCGGGGAGGGGGGATGGGCGGCGGCGATCTCGGGAACGGCCGCGGCCGGTGGAAGAGGGAGGCGGAGGAGGAGCGGGCGGCGGCGGCGGTGGCGGCGGTGGCGGCGGCGGTGGAGGAGAGAGAGTGGAGGGCGAAGAGGCTCTCCATTGTAGAGAGAGAGAGAGATGGAATCTGTGAAGAGAAGTGTGGGTTGCTGTCTGTGCTTTGTATCCGATGTTCGTGCGGGGAAGGAGGGCCAACGGATTTTCCAATGTTAGAGAGAGAAAGAGAAAGAGAGAGAGAGAGAGAGGCGTGGGCGTGTGACGTGTGACGTGGAGGGGGACTACGGATGTGCATGTGTCTTTTTTTATTATATTATTATTATGATAATAAGTAAAATTATATATTATGTTTAACCCTTTTCTTTTTGTGTTTTTTGTTTGAGGCTGGGGAATAATGTTGAATATTTTATTTTTTGTGTGACGAGAGAGCTGGGTTTTTGTACTGGTTGGTGTGTTTTCGCATCGTGAATTATTATTTCCCGCTTGCCTATAAAATAATGATTGTTGAGTTTTTTTTTTTTTTAATTATGAGTATTTATTTACAAAAGTGAAGAGCACAAGGTGAAGCGAATTTGTCGCGAGGAGCGACCCGATCGTTGAAAGCGGGTTGATAAAAGTGATTATGGTTCTAAAGTAGAACCTCTGAAACCGAATAGCTGGATTAGGGAATCTATTCGATTCCAGATCCTAAAGTATGTAGGTAAGTTGCAAGTTCCAAAAACTAAGAAATCTATTTTAACTGGTAATTTCTAATTAAATAGAACTTAGAACCCGGAATCTAGAATAAGTTTTATATTTTTCATGGTCTATGTATTCGTGCGTTCCTATAGTATTTCATAGCGTCAATGATAATTATATAATCTAGAATCTATCTTATGATTGAGATTTTTATTTTGTTAACACTTCATATTATTCATGTGTCTAAATATAAATTGTTGTCAATGAATTGTAATAACAAGTAGTTAATGATTCACTATAATTATTCAATTAATAATATAAATAGATTATGGATAAACTTTAAATCCGCGTAATATGGTGAGTTCCAAGTTCAAGAGTTTGTAAAATAAATTTCAAATTCCAAAAAATTAGGAACCCATTTTGATAGGTAAGTTCGGAAATTTAGTTGGAATCTATATGAAATTATAAAATTACTCACCCCTAATCGATAGGGGATTTAGACACCCCAGAAAGAAGAGACATTGTAAATCGCTCGAACATTCAACATGGTTAAACTAGCTTTTCTAATCGAGAAGGGCCCACAGGACTTGTACCCGCAATCGTTTCCTGATTAGTGAGAAGTACACTTTTTCGAAGGGAAAAAGAAAAGCCTAAAGTGCATATAGGTAATAACGTGTGATATGTGCATGTTGTGCACGTTTTTCTTCTTTTGCGTCATTCTTTATTTTCTTTTGAGTAGTTAGGAGTCGATGAGACTGCTATGTTTGCTTGTTTTGTAGTTGGTCTTCGGTTTGGGTAAGCTGTCCGCGCATGCTCAATTCACATGCGCACTTTGCAATTGACCCCCATAAACCATAAAAAACAAAATTTAAACCTATTTCACTTATGATAATTTAGTTATAAATATTTTAATTATGTCAATTCAGTTCTCGATATATTTAGATTTTACTAACTGAGCCATTTGAACAATATTGACCGAAAATCGCTGACATGGACGTCTGTCGTCCTATGTGACACAGTTAGTACTGATGTAAAAGTCGAGTCATGTGCCTACTAAAACGTACCTTTCTTGGACCACCCGATCACGTGTATTATTTGTGAAGTGTGATGTTCATGCAATTTTGAAGCACTTTGATCTTTGTGTGAATAAAGAGCAAATGCTTAATTTCAAAGGAGCAGACACCGACACATAACCATCATCTTTCGCTAGTTTCATTGGACCACTCGAAACCAAACCGATTGGTTTGGTTTGGTCTCATGACCAATCAATATAGTTCCGATAATAGAAACAGGAATCAGTTCTACTAGTTCAATTCCCAATTCCTGAGTGGGACTAATTGGTACTGAGAATCGAGAACCAATCATCCTGAATTTGGGAGAATTACCAAAAAAGTCCTAAACCTATTGTAATTGTGTCAATTCAGTTCTAAACTTTTTTTGAGACTAATTTAGTCATAAACTTTTTACAATTGTACTAATTCAATATATCTGGCCAAAATTAGCTGGTTGGCAGTGATGTGAACGCCGACCGGGGACAGATGGGCGGCGAACGCCGATGCAAGAATTTTTAAATTTTTAAATTTTTTAATATTTTAATTTTTTTTTTTTTTTTTTCCCACCTACTTCTTCCTCTAGTCGGCAAGGTCAGCCTCGCCGGTCACTAGCAAGGCTCGCCCTCGCCAGCCACTGGCGAAGGTGAGCCTCGCCCAACGACATCGGCCTCGCCGGCCACCAGCGAGGACCGTCGCTAGATCTGGCGACCTCTCGCACTTCTGGTCGTCGGCGACCCAGGCCAGGGCCTTGCCGCCCCTTTCGGACTCATTCACCGTCCGCACCCTCTCTAGGGACGCCCTCGAGATCTAGTGACAGTCCTCGCTGGTGGCTGGCGAGGCCGCCAAGGCGAGGCTCGCCTTTGCCAATGGCCGGTGAGGCTGACCTCGCCAGCCAGAGGAAGAAAAAGGTGGGAAAAAAATATTAAAAAATTACCACATCAGCGTTTGCCGGCCAACTATCACCACGTCAACGCCGGCCGGCCAATTTTAGTCAGATGGACTGAATTGGCATAATTGTAAAAGGTTTAGAACTAAATTGGTCAAAAAAAAAAATTTATGACTAAATTGACACAATTGCAATAGATTTAAGACTTTTTTGGTAAATCCCCCACCCCCGGCGGGAATTGTAATGGTCAAATTGTTGGGCTTCGAATAATATTTTCCGAGTGGCATGATGGATCGACCCCACACTATCAAACAACTAATTGGATAAAATAATTGTTATTCGAGTTCGAGTTCGAGTCCGAATCAATGATGGGATTTGAGGAAATTATAAAATACCACTTCGTCTTAAAGTCCTTCCTGGCATTCCCGATAGACATTCCTCATGCTTGCCGTCTTGGTCGTTGGGAGTGCACATATTAAAATAGATACTCGCGTCGACACTCGTACCACTTCCATTTCCCACCTTTTTCTATGCAAAAAACACAAGGTCCTCAAGTTGAGTGGGGCGTGAATATAGTCTATTTCCGCGACCGAACTTTGCCGATGGGTGCAAAACGGGATACGGGATCGCGTACCGACCGTATTCGTGAATCCGCGGAGTTGGTCCCGGACGTGCTCGTGGAGTTCATCTGAGGCCCGAGGAGGCACACGGTGAACTTGTAATATCATGAACGTGAATTATGTATGCGCTTCTGTCATGAATCATA
Source organism: Eucalyptus guilfoylei (assembly GCA_016097605.1). Lineage (NCBI taxonomy): Eukaryota > Viridiplantae > Streptophyta > Magnoliopsida > Myrtales > Myrtaceae > Eucalyptus > Eucalyptus guilfoylei. The sequence continues at coordinate 11,485,780 of CM027866.1, forward strand.
AGTGGAATAAGTAATTATAATTGAAGTGTGGTTCGTATTTCTCATTAACCGGATGGCAAAAGGGCCTCACTCCCCTATGAGCAGGCGAGGGATTGGGAGCTGCCTTGTTGGGGGTCACGGGGATAGTGTTCCCGAGTGGCTAAATGACTTCAAAGTTTAAGTTCAGATTTTATTAGTATTTGGGCTTGGGCTCTTGAATAATTACTGGATATATATCATCTTTCTCTTGTAATTGAGGGATGTAATAGATAGGTACCAAGTGCTAATTATAGTGAAATCATCTATCAGACATAACATTAGTTTAAAGGTGAATCAAGATAAAATCTCGCATATCAAATTCTCTTTATCATTTTTCCATTCTCTATTTTTCTTGTGATTATGTGCCGAATCCTAACGATTATGTTATCATCTTGAATTTGTCTGAAATTTATGTTGCAATAGATATGGTGCATCAGTCCAAGGCCACGTGACTGCAATCTTCGGTCTAAGTTGTGATCGGTAACTTGACACAACCATCCTCTATCCTCACGATATCCAAGTCATCAGCCGTGCCACGATTGATTTCCTACTCCTTCCTTCTCCGGATGATGGCAATTCGAGAGAAATTCCTTCCGAAAACCTCTCGAAATGCTGTCACATTCGATGACTTCATTCCGTGCACGAAGCATTCATTGATCGATAACGAGATGTGTGTCCTTCTTTACTCAATCAGAGAAATTATTGTACGGACAAGGTCCAACGAACCGGGCTTTTCTAATCAGATCGGGCTTGGACGACTGATCAAAACTCAGGTTTCTTGCAGGCCCAAAAGACCAAGGATAGGGCTCAGGTGGGCTTTTGCTTATGTACAAGGCCCAACATGTCCATTTTTGTTAACTAATCTTGTGTATCTAGCTTCTCATCGCCAACAGAAGAGAACGGAATGTCAATGAAGGTATACTCTAGCAAAATAATGTGCTAAAGTTCCATCAAATTCTATTGGAAATTTGCAAATATTGTAAATAAGGCAAGACCTTGTTGGTCATCGGTCTACGGATTACGTTCTCTAGAGGCTCACTTGCATGTGACGGGGGCGATTTGGCACGTCGCTTGTGAGGTGAATATAAAAGCAGCTTTGACTGAGGAAGGCGCTGTGTTTGGAGCTCTTGCAATTACCGAGCTTGACTACAACTTCGTCTATAGAGAGATATCGGCCGATTCGATTGTGATTTTCGGCAAAATTTGATGAGTACTCTTATGCTCTAATAGTGCAAGAAAGAGAATTGAAGAAATCAATGCGTTCGATTTAGGATTTATTGAGCTTGACGAAACTCGAGTGGTAATGACAACAAGCTCGGAGAAGCTCCAACTACCATGGTCAAATGGCCAAGCTCGACCAAGCTCAAGCAACCTTGGCCACGAGCTCCAGCCGCCACAACTGAGCTCGACAAAGCTCGAGCTGCTATGGTCATGAGCTCATGCAGCCATGGCCGAGCTCAACGAAGCTTGAGGGGCCATGGCTGTAACCTCCAAGTCTCTTTCGGTCCATGAGTGAGCTGCCATGGCCGCGAAGAAGCTCAAGTTGCTATGGCCATAGGCTTCAAATTTCCTTTGCTAAACCCAAGCCCAAGCCCAAACTCAAGCCCAGGCCCAACTCCGCCTCCTGCGCAACTTCGTTTTGGACATCCTTTAGATGGTCTACAGTAAGGATACTTAGCTCAATCTCTATTTTCACCCTCCATTCGTCTCATACACTCTCTTGCCAGTTCTAACACCAAGGAGAAGAAGGCGAAAAGGAAGGATAATTCAAACGAGGTTGTGATTTGGGAAAAAATGGTGTTGCTTTGGGCACCATTACATAGTTTAGTTAATGTTCATGGCCACATAGGAGAAAGAAATTAATAAAACAAAATCTGTGTCAGCATTTTTGATTGGTTAAATTAGATGGAGTTAACAATGGAACATGATTGCATAAATTTGACAAAATTGTGGACTTAATTCAATTTTTTGAAATTTTTAAAACTCAATTACATTTTTCATTATAAGTTTTAAAAATTTTATTACACTTATCTTTTTTTATCGCAAACCTTACACTAGTGTAGATGGTTCTAACTCAAAGCAATTGTGCATAATTTGGAAGATTCAAGTGGGTAATATTTTTTCATCAATCAATCGTAGACTTTATATCTGTGTAGGTCCTAACTCAAAGCAGTTGCAGGTGATATGTGAAATTCAAGTGGATGATATTTTTTATATTTTTTTTCTCTTATTAGATTACTTCACCTGGTAATTACGTCTGCTAAATTTGGAAAAAAAAAAATCCAAACATCTCCTTTAAAGTAATCTCAAAAGAAGAATGAAACGATCGTAGACTTTTTTTTCCCCCACAGTAGAATAACCCTTCTCGTGTAACCTGAACCTGCCATAGTTAACCATAGCAAGTGATTAATTAGCATCCTAGGTATTGTTGCCCCATATTTGTCAATTGCCTTTTATGTGACCAAAAGCTTATCCTTCCCCTTTCAAATTATCGAGGGCTATGGACTCCAAATTAGTAAATGAAAGGATTAATTTCTAACTTTATCATGAAGGGAGTCGATCTGCGTCATACGATCATTCCTTTTCTATGGATTCTTATCATGTATATGGCAATGTCGAAAAATGAACGCATAGAATCGAAAGAGAGATTACCATATTTGCAAATGTGCCCTTGAAATCATCTCATTGCCAAAACAAGACCCCCATTTTCTTGTATTCAAGGTCCTATTGGAAGGACTTTTTGCCTTACCAAACCCTAAACCGTCCTTTTGCAAGTGAAAGAGCCTAACTATAGACCAGACCAAGTCAATTTTGTTGGCTGCATTTGCTGATATGGACTCCCACCAATATACCGAGTAACCACTCATACTTCACACTTAAATTTTACTTAAATTTTACAGATATTGCATAGTCTTTTATCTCCATCATTTCCAAATGTTAAGCAAAGTCGTTTTAGTGATTTTCGGATCTTCATTTTTCTCTCTATTTTTAGTTATTGGTAGCTCCCATTTCGTCCGGAAAGAAAGTTAAATTATTGAGAAACGCGAGTTTTTCCTCCCTTTTTTTGATTGATTCGGTATAATGTCTCACATCCGTAGTTTTCAAAAATATATGGACTAATAGACTTCATCCCAATACAAATCCTATCTTGGCCGCTTTGCCGCATACCTAGTGATCGATAAAGAGATGCAACCTTATCTAAGATGCATGGTCTTTTATGATCATTGTTTTGAGATGTTAGGTGGAGTTGTTTCGATATTTTTTCGAATCCTCATTTTTCTCTCTATTTTTCCCTTTACGCCTCCTTTCCTCCTCCTTTCCCTTTTAGTTTACTTGATGTAGCCTCACTTCATCTTAATACATCTCTCGCCTCGACTGTTTCGCCGCATATCTAGTGGTTGGTAAAGAGATGGAACCTTTGTCTATGCTGCTATTGAACATATGACATGACATAGTATGGCGAAAATCATTAAAATCTAGTGTAGGACACGGCCGTTGTGACTGATTTTGGTTTGACTACCATGAAAAACGCTTTTGAGGCTTTTGAGGTTCTACGAAGTTAGCGAGAGGGTGCTTCAAGGACAAACTTGGGCTTTTATTCTTGGTTACATCCTTTTCAGTGGGAGTTGGTGGGTGCTGAGGTGGCCAATCAATGCTGTCCCTCCATCTTCTTTATCCATTTGCAATTTCCAAGCGTCCGACAATACACCGTGGCTTTTCTTTTCTTGAATTATTTTCCATATTTATTTATGATGGGCTGCCGTAAAATCACAAAACCATTTTAGGAATTTTGTAAATCTTTCTTATTCGATTACCACTGATTTAACTATTTCTACACGTGTGAGGACACTGCCTTGGTCACCCTTCTTAAGCCATTGGTCATCACACGGTGACAAGATGTGACCCATTTGCTATTAAGTATCGAGTTTAGAAAATGAATTTTTATTGTATATAGATAATAAAAGGCATCTCCTTTAGTGACCTCGGTCATCGTATGTATACTGTAACTGCCTTTTTAATTACAATAATTACATACCCTTTTCCTAAATGTTTATGCTTATGGTGATTTCAAACATTATGTCATTTTCTTCACTAAAAATGATTTTGCCAATGAAAAATCTCTACCCTTAATTTTGTCACTTCTTTTAATCTCATTCCTTTTCTCTTCCTCTTATTATAGATTAATTGATCTCATCTTATGTATGGTAATCACGCTAGTAACGTAAGGAATAAAATGAGACTCGATGCATCGATACCAAACTTGGATGCGCTAACTAAAGTGCAATCTTTGGCATGACAATCAAACGGATGCTTTTAACACGCCAAAGGCATTGGTTTTGCAAGGTCGCTATCTACTTTTCTTTGCTTTGAATTGACCATTCATTATTCGAAATGACTTGGGACTATTCTAATGTGAGGTACACCTTTAATCCTACTTTTCTCTCTCTCGAATTGGAAAAGACCGATCGTGTCACTAGAAAGACTAGAAATCTCTTAGATATAGACAACTTAATTTGGTCAACCAAACTTAATCTCAACTTCGGTTATATTTTAGTATGAATATGTTCATTTCGTGAATGAATATTTTCTCATCAATTTCTCAATTTTAATATACTTAAGGGTACGTATGAAAGCATTTTTTATTTCAATTTTTTTAATGTTTTTCCTTTTACAAATTCCGGCAATTTTACATGGAACTCCATCATTAATATTTGGTGACAAGATCTTGTCCAAATGAATTTCAATGTGCCTATAAAATCATAATTTTATTCTCTTTTCATATCCATTTTTTCCCGTTAATTACTAGAAACTTTCCGCTTGAATAATTGAAACCCCATTCTTTCAGCGTCTTAAAGAAAACCTATCATCACTCAACATCGCATTGCTTGATCCATTGCGAGTGACTCCTCCCTTCCACATGGACAACACAATGCGAAAATCAATCAAGATTTGAAAGAAATTTATGACTTCATCATACTTCACCCTCTATTAAATAATACTTTCTATCGAATAATTAAAAAAAATAAACATAGGTATTATCAGAAAAGCGGTCAACTTTTGCAAAACACGCTTTATTAATAAATCTGACCTCAACCTTAATCTTCTGCATTTCCGTCTGAAATTATTATCAAAGTCCGTTTTGCAATTGCAAGAAAAAATAAAAAAGCGCCTTTGCGTTAGCCGGCCCACAGAAATTTCCACCCGCGCGTGGGGCTTGCCTGCTCCTCTGGTTCCTTCCACGTCTCTACTGACGATCCTTCTCTCTCTCTCTCTCTCTCTCTCTCTCTCTCTCTTCTTCCTTCGAGCTTCCCCAGTTGACAAATTTGCATCGACTTCCTCCTCCCCCAATTTTGAATATCCCGTCGAATCTCGACGGTATATAAAGCAGCAGCACCCCCTCCTCTACCCCTGCAGAGACCCATTCAAGAAAGACCCGCCTCGCGAATTGGGTCGGTCGGAGGGTCGGAATTCGTCTTTGGCAATGGCTTCCGTCAACGTTGTCTCCCTCCCCACGGCGCTCGCTCGGTCGCAGTACGTTCTTGTCCTTCCTGGGTTCCTGGGCATCGTGATCTTGTTGATAATGGGCGGCTCTGTTTGGTCCAATGCTTCTCTGTCGTTGCTTGTAGTTCTGCGATCTTTGTGTTCCGTCGGTTCTTGTAGCTTTCGTGGCTGATGGTGGCCTGAGCGTCTCTGGTGCTTTTGGTGTTTGCTTTGCTTCGAAACTGTGTCGGTGCGTTGCTTTGAAGGTTTTTGGGTAATGGGTTGGTGACGTTCTCGCTTAATTGGGCACATCGAATGTTTTTTTCTTATCAATTCCTCAATCATTTAGAATTCGGAGGCAGCTCGGGAAATGGTGGACGTGATTTTCTGTTTTGTCACTAGCTTTGTGGTTGGTCCATCCTTGGGAGTTTGGAAAGTAAATACACAATCGAACCCATTTAGCTTGACTTAATTTTGTCATCTTCGTCTGCTTGACTTGATAAAAAGGCCCTATTTTTTTTTTTTTTTTTTTAACAAGGGATGAGTTGGTCTTTGTCTAAAAAGAACGTTATTGGAGATGTTGGCTCTTGCCCATGAGGAAACAAATCGTGATGTGCTTTTTGAAGTGATCGGTGAAGTTGATGGCATGTGTTCACTCTGCAAAGTCAACCTGCCTTTTTCCTTGTTAATTCCCACGACTGATGGATACATCAGCAGTCATATAGGAAGTTGGGAAGAGAACAAGACGATCTCTGATAGGCATCTATATCGGGTGCTTCTCCTGGAATAGAATGCTCCAAACTAGTTGTTTGAAATGATTGATCTTTGGTTCCTAAATTGTTAGTTTCTCCTTCTATAGAGTGGATGCTGCGCTGAGTTTAACTAGCTTTTGCGAATGTACCAAGATTGATGCTTTTGTCCAAGCTAATCCTCATGGTTAAAATCTAACTGGCCTTATTTCATGCAGAGTTTCCAGAAACTCAAAATCATCCAATTTGCTGCTTCAGGCAAACCATTCTTTGCAAATTGGTTTTTCATCTGATCTAACCGTGGATTTGTTGGGTAGTAAATTATCCACCAATGGAAGGGGTGTTGTTGCAGCAAAAGCTGCAGTGATACCTGGCGGAGGTGAAACTTTGTCTTATCCTGGTGATGTTGCTGTTAGCGAGACTCTGATTGGTGAAGAATCAGTTGGCATTCAATTTCAGCCTGATGCAGTAGCGTTTGGGGCACTTGCAGCTGATACTGCGCCTATAAGTGCTTCTTTCCCCACTGAAGATGATGAATTTGACTTGGACCGACCCACAGCAGGCTTTGCATCTATTCCAGAAGCGATTGAGGACATCCGCCAAGGAAAGGTTGGTATGCTTTCTGTATTACATTATCAAGTTCATTTTAATTTTTCATCCATAAATATCTATGTCATGGTTGGAACTGAATTCCAGATGGTGGTGGTGGTAGACGATGAGGACAGAGAGAATGAGGGTGATCTTATAATGGCAGCAGAAATGGCAACACCCGAGGCTATGGCATTTATTGTGAAGTATGGCACTGGGATTGTTTGTGTGAGCATGAAGGAGGAAGATTTGGAGCGCTTGCAACTTCCTTTGATGGTGAATGACAGGCAGAATGAAGAGAAGCTTCGGACTGCGTACACTGTGACTGTGGTACGTGCTTTTATTCCTCTATATATATTTTTCAATCCATGAATCTTTTCTCAAAACTTATTTGAAGATAATTGACTGGTACTGGTTCCTTCAGGTAGGGATAATTTGAACTTTCTGTTTCTTATCGCGTGTATTTGTTGTTATTCTGCTTTGGTTTCTTAGAGGTTTATGTACTTAAGAAATGGCTCTTTGGAGAATAAGACACTTCAGATTGTTACTTGTCCCCAATCAGTAGAGGTCTTGATTTGTGAAATATTCTTGGCAATGAATATTATAAAAAAGTGATGAATAATTTGCACTTTCTTTCACACATTGGTGGAACAATATTGTTTTCTTAAACTCTTGATGTCCTAAGAGCCTTCAATCAGCTTAGTTATCTGTGTCAGGGCATCTGATTGGCTCTTCTCCTACCTTGTAATGGATGGTAATTAAGAGATATTTTTATAGGATGCAAAGCATGGGACAACTACCGGCGTATCAGCGCGTGACCGGGCAACGACAGTTTTGGCTCTTGCATCTAGAGATTCAAAACCTGGAGATTTCAACAGGCCAGGACACATTTTCCCATTGAAGTACAGGGAGGGTGGTGTCCTGAAAAGAGCTGGGCATACAGAGGCTTCTGTTGACCTTGCTATGTTAGCTGGAATGGAACCTGTGGCAGTTCTTTGTGAGGTAGTGGATGATGATGGCTCCATGGCAAGATTACCTAAGCTTCGTGAGTTTGCGCAGCGGGAGAACTTGAAAATTGTATCTATTGCTGATCTAATCAGGTAATTATTCTCTTCCCGGCCATGTAAATGCAAATATGTCTTAGGAGTCAAATCCAAATTTCAGCTGCAACTTTCACTTCTTAAGTTGTCCAAGCGGCATCTCCCCTTTTTGGGAGTGGATGAATTAAGAGTTGAAATCTTGGAAACCATGCAGATCAATGGTTTTGGGTTCTGAACAGTTGTTTCTCTCAAATTTTTATGTGTATGGCGGTGTTGGATGAGTAAATGGGTTCCTCTTTTGCCTGATGTCTACCTATAGCATTTGGTTATAACCAGCCAGGATTCTTGTCAAAGTCATATCAATGAGCCTGTGACTGCACATTTTCTTGTATTTACCTCGTTTCAAAACCCATGTCTGAATGTCAGTTGACTGTTAACTGAGGCAGAGTTTGAGGTGCATTCTCAGCATTATCACCAGGAAATAAGGATAGAACATCTAGATTGTCAAAAAAGTACTTGTCTGTTGTATTCTGACTTGTATATTGAGAAGCTTCTTATACCGTGTGCGTGAGAAATGATGTCACCGCTCATTAGATGCATAATTTTACAGGTACCGCCGGAAAAGAGATAAATTAGTTGAATATGCTGCTGCTGCAAGATTACCAACAATGTGGGGGCCATTCATAGCCCATTGCTATAGATCGATATTAGATGGAAATGAGCACATTGCAATGGTCAAGGTGAGATAAATTATGAATTAATTGCTAAAACTGTTCAAAGAATTCAGAAACCAAGGAACACGAGTTTTGAATGGATTAATTGTGAACTTTGAGAATCTTGTTTGTAGCAGTGCATTTTTCAACATAACTTCAATTTGTGCTTCATCTTATGTACTTCCAGTGCATGATTTTGTTTGACAGAATTTTTACTGGAACTGGCTGTCCTAAGAAATTGATAGTGTCTTTTAGGTGGAACACCATTAAATTTATAATGAAGTTTGTGGAAAAAAAAAAAAAGTCTAATCATGCGACAATCATTATTTGGAGTACCAAATTTATCTTGGCTAATGATGTTGTTGTCTGGACAGGAATGTTTGACATCTGGAGAAATGATTGTTAGGATATTAGTGAACTGATGGGAACAGTAATTTCTTTTTACAGTTTATAAAATGATAGAAAAGGGGGCTGTATATGTCTGCAATTGATATAGGAATGCCATAATTTTGATTAAAGATAGTGTCCTTAGTTTTTCTGATTTTATGTTTTATGTCCTTCCTTCAGACAGCCATATTTCCCTTCATGTGATTTATACTTTGTAGTTTATCGTCTGAGCAGGGTGAAATTGGAGATGGTCAAGATGTCCTTGTGAGGGTACACTCGGAATGCCTCACAGGAGACATTTTTGGATCTGCTAGATGCGACTGTGGCAACCAGCTTGCACTTGCGATGCAGCAGATAGAAGCGGCTGGTAGGGGTGTGCTGGTGTACCTCCGAGGGCATGAAGGAAGAGGCATAGGTTTGGGGCACAAACTACGTGCCTATAACCTGCAGGACGATGGGCGTGACACTGTGGAAGCAAATGTGGAGCTCGGATTGCCCGTTGACTCTAGAGAGTACGGAATTGGTGCTCAGGTACTTCTTACTTAAGTGAGAAACTATTGTGAAAGGTCCTGCATAATTTAGCTTCTGAATGAGGTTGGTTCATGGTCATCGTCATTATGCTTCACGGAATCGCGAAGATTAATAAACTAATATCGTTAATCTGACATTAAAGGTAGTTGAATTTCAGTGACTGTTCATATATTGTATGTACATCGTATGTAGGACTGACTAGAGGAAGCTGGTGACTAAAGCAGAGCTTCAAATTCTCATCTCAAAAAGATGAGATTTGATTAATACAAAGAATCACGCCACCATCAAACTCTTCATAGCATTTGACGCCTTTGTGTTGATGCTTGACATATTGACTAATTGCAGATGTTGCGTGACCTGGGAGTCAGGACGATGAAGCTGATGACGAACAACCCGTCAAAGTACGTGGGGCTTAAAGGTTATGGCTTGGCCATTGCTGGGAGAGTCCCTCTAGTAACTCCAATAACAAACGAGAACAAGAGATACTTGGAAACGAAACGGTCCAAGATGGGGCACATCTATGGTGCGGAAGTCAAAGGCCGCTTTAGCAATCTCATAAGCAAAAACAGCAAGCCAAACAGTACTGTTTCTTCTGATCCGGTTGTGTCTGACTCATAGCAACTGCTGGATCATTCGACTGCTAATGGTTTATTTGGGGGGGGATACAAGCAAATTCACTGACAGATAGTGTTATTACTTTATTTTTTAAGCCCTAAGGTCAAGAACATTCAGATGCCGGTTGACCATGAGTTCTGGAAATTTTATGGTGATTTCAGTTTTATAATTATTGTAAGGTTCATTGTTGTTCTATTGATGTCAATTCATCCATTTTGTACGGCGAGAAGGTGGAAGACCAGCCTCTTATTGGAACTTCCTTTTTTGTTATTGATGGATGGCAAGATTTATCCTTTAATTCTACTTTCCTTGAATCTGTCTGCATTGATCTATAGAGACCATTGCATATATCATGAAAGCAGAGCTGGTGGAGGACGTTCTTTCCTTTTCTGTGACCATTTCATTGGTGACATTTATCACTTAAAGGAATATACTAAAGTCCCTGTTAGATCAACTCTCCATGCTACGTATAAAGACTTGTGTACCTGGAATTTTGGAAGATGCAGTTTCCCTTTGTAATGTTCACTAGTCTCCAAAAAAACATCAGGAAATACATCATATAATTACTTGCAGCAGAAATGTTTACTTTCTTGATCTGATTAACTAATCGAAACATAGGGAAGCAGAGATTTTTCTGTAGACATGCCAAAGTTTACGCCTATATCTTGATATTCCTCCTGAAAAGGGAGACTTTGAGTTCAATCTTATCAATTCTAACAAGCTTGAACACACAGACATCTCCTTCCTCTAGAGAAGTTCCTCTCTGAAATGCACCCCCTTTCAATCTTACCAATTCTAACGAGCTCGAACACACAGACATCTCCTTCCTCTACAGAAGTTCCTCTCTGAAATGCGCCCCTTTCAATCTTATAAGTTCTAACAAGCTCAAACACACAGACATCTCCTTCCTCTAGAGAAGTTCCTCTCTGAAATGTGCCCCAACCAGCGGAGAGCTTTCCTGAGCCATGCTTTGGGTGGTACAGTAGCTTCACTGGCCATGATCCATTTGAATATTTAAGAGTTGCAGTTTTCATTCTTCCATTGATGCATCCCTTTAAAACCCCGCCTGGGACAGTCCACAGAGTTGATTTTTGATCAGCAAATGATCAATGAGTAAGAACATAAAAGGTCTGATGACTAACACAAGTAACGTTAACCAGAACACATGTATAATCTCATAGGCAAACCCAAATCATGTAGATATACAGTGGTACCTTAGGAGAAGGTAGTCGATTTCATTCCTTTCCAAGTTTTGCACATAGGAACTATTATCCCTATCTTTTCCTACCACATTTTGCTTCAATAGATTATGAATTGGATAACTACTGTGAAGGAAGGATATTGCAGCTCGTCCTTGTTGGCTGCTTCAAGAGCTGTAATTACCCGCGAACGTTTAGAACTACGGGAAGCCGGCATGGTGAGGCTCACCTTGCATTTTGAATTTTCAATCCTACTTGAATTAGTTAGGCAGAGAGCATAAGAAAAAATGACACAAAGCACATGCATTACTAATAGGTAAGATTCGCACACCTTCTGAATCATGTTGCAAAAGCTTTGCTCTTTGATCAGTTCGAAAGCCTTTCGATTTGGAACCTGATGCGAGTCCAATTGCATGGGAAGTAGTAGCATCATCGACATAACTAACGGGATCAGATTTCATCACCTTGCAAGGCTTGTGATGATATGGTTTTAGATGCAATTCATTTTTCTCTTTTCTCTTCAGTGAGAAACCATCTAAATTTTGAAGTCCGATTGAGAGATTACACTGATCATCAGCGTCTCCCATTTTAGCTGTCAACGTTCATTGGCAGATAATCTATCACCGAAGCGCTTTTGTCACTTATGAGTAAGTGAAAATCTGAGTCCTCTACTTATTTGAAGACTAAAAAGTGGCCCTCACAAATAGAGTAGTGCTCCATAAATTCCTTCCATCCCTTTGATAAATAACCATATCATCCCATTTTTCCAACTCCACCCTCCAAATTTCCAGCATTTGGAACCCTCAAACACAATCTTCGGAAGATTCTTGCCATACTTTCTCACAAGCCTCTTTGGAATACCCTAGTTTCATAATATATAAAGTCATCACAAACAATAAACAAGCAGTGCCTGATATATTCTAACATTAACCAACTCGAAAGAAAAGGCGAGTTTGTAGTACGCTTCAACCTTCCAAGCCTTGGTAGGTCGAAAAGAATTTTTAAGAAAAGAACTTACAAGCCTTCCAATTTGAAGTGTCTGAGATAGTATGATCTTGAAGAAATGAGGTGTCTCCTGCGCAAAACTTCGCCGGTTTTCTACATCTTCTCTCGGGCGACAAGCAGTCATCCCTTGAACACAAGTTGAGTAATGGGTTGTAACATTTGAATCTAACCTAGCTCTGTGCGAGCCAGCTTTGTTAAAATGAAGCATTTAATTGGAGAAGACATTAGATAACAGCTAGCTTTGGGCGGCTGTTCATCTTCTCTATAGATGTCAACGGGTGACAAACTGCTAGCTTAGGGGGTGAATAATAATCATTATGTTCAAGAAATAGGTTATGGAAGAGAAATAGATTTTTCTATTTCTATTTCTAGAAGAGTTTCTAAGCAAAAATAACCGTTTGATAACGACACAAATTTTTTTCTTTTCGGATAGCGGTGGATCGGCGACCGGCGAACGGCGGCGTTCGGCGACCAGCGGCAGCGGGCGACGACGGCGGCGGTAGCGGACGACCGGCGGTGAGGGCCGGCGACCGGCGATCGGCGGCGGCGGTGGGCGGTCGACGACTGGCAACCGGCGATCGGCGGCGGCGGTGGGCGGTCGACGACTGGCAACCGGCGGCGGCGAGCGACGGACGGACGTTGGTTGACGGTGACGGATAAAGGACCGATTGACGAATGATGAGAAGAATTTTTATTTCTCATTTCTGTTCCAGAAATAGAGAAGTAGAAAATCTCTACTTCTGATTTCTATTCCAAACCTATTTCTGGAACAAAAATCTATTTCTGAAATAGAAAAATTGAATGGGTTTATCAAACGGATTTCTATTCTAAAAACAAGTCTGAAATAGAAAAATTGTTTCTGGAATAGAAATAGGTGGTTGTCATGCACCCCTTAGCTTATATTACTATGAAAAAAGGTTGATGAATAGGTGAATGCTTTAGGAAGCCCTTTAAGAACTCCTTGGGAATCAAACGCATTAAAAGCAGGATGATGCATTAGTTGATGAAAATTATGTCAAGAATAATGTCAGAGATGCTAACACTTGTGCGTCGCTTCATAGTTACCAAGACCGATATCAATGGAAATAATTTACAAAGTGACGTGTAAGATTTTTATTGAATGTTTGAGTATGACACATTTATTTATGTATCGAGTTCTTGTGGTATCTCTGATATATTACGCTTGTATTAATAAGTAATTAGTATGATCATTGCCACTTGATGTTCAGCCCAAAGACTTGACCAACGAGTGGGTCGATGAGGGCATTAGGCATAAAAACTCTTTTAGAGACTTGCCAATGATCAAATAATTAATTAACTTCGATGGGGTCTTAGTAATTAATTAGCTTTGCGTGCTGAGCTATAGAAGGGAATTGCTTGTCTTGGCCTGCTCTTTTGCAACCGTGGCTTGGCAGATCTCGGCAGACTATACCGTGAGACCAAACATAACCTCTAGGCGTTAGAGATGATTAGGGTGAAAGCAGAGATAATTCACTGAAACTCAGATCGGCATCCATTACGTTTGAGGAAGTCAACTTATTATTTCCTCTGATGAGTCCAGATTAATCTAGGCATTGAACAATATTATTGCTAGGAAGGTCTTACTAGTAATTCCTATGACTAAGAAATGGAAATTAGACATTGGGTACTTGCTGCAAACGGGGTGCGAACACCACGTTTGTTCGGGCAAGAATTTTTACTAACGAAAAAAATCATTCACGTAGACACAAAGAGCATGCTAAATGACTTCGTTTTTGACACTTAAGTGATCACTTTCACTTAAGTGTTATTTTTAATCACGAGTGACACTTAAATGATTACTTATATTATAACTTGATACTTAAGTAATCATCTTTTAACCATGATTGTCACTTAAGTGAAATTGGAAGACAACGTCGTTTTAGACAATGATTGTTGAGTGGAGATTCCGGTGAATCACGTTGACTAGTTTTATTATTAAAAATATGCCAGGTTAGATTTCCGGCAAACTCGTGTCAAGTTTTGATACTTTCGGTGTACTTTCCTCTTCACAAACTGAAGAACTCTAGCCTTTGGGCATTCCTTGGCCGTGAGTCTGCATTTTACAGCGATTATATATATATTATATATATTATATAAAGCTAATATATAGGTAACATTCATGATTCCTTTGTTCAATTTCGTTCATTGTTGTGTAAGTTGAAAAGGTGAAAGTCTTGTCCTCTCATGGAACGTCCTCCTTCAATGTCAATGCCGGCTTTTAAAATTCATGCTTATTAATTCAGTTAAGTGATTGCCAGACTTTAATCCGAATCTTCTTGTGTATTGATCACTAGAAAGCATCGTTGTTTCACAAAAAATGATAAAATATCCTTTGAGAATATAAATGAATTTTGGAAAGGAAAGTAAATGACAAGAAACTCAAAAGTCCTGTAGGCAATCGTGGCCAGCTAGCTATGTAAATGCAGGGAAGGATAAATGGTATGAAAGTAAATATAAAAAGAAAAAACATTAACTTTGATTGATTGAGGCGGTTTACAATGAATACACTTGTGATATTTATAATTACCTATAGACAATTACACACGGCCATTACATACGATGGTTACTAAATTTGAATAAAGTGGACCTGAGTAGGTCCTCAAACTGCTCCCCCAAGTCCGTGCGGGGTTAACCACCGGGTATGGAAGTTTATCCTAGGGATCTTCCCTCAAAACCCAAGGAACAAGCTGGGCTCCTGGCAATGAAGAGAATAGGGAAACGAAGCCCCTGGGTCGGCCGAGCCGGAGCAAGGCCCAAGTTCCCCCAAGCCCGTGCGGGGTTAACCACCGGGTATGGAAGTTTATCCTAGGGATCTTCCCTCAAAACCCAAGGAACAAGCCGGGCTCCTGGCAATAAATGGTTACTAAATTTGAATAAATAAATAACTTCCTAATCCTTTGTGCAATTACAAAATTTTTTACTGTGATCTCTTATCTATAAGATGTTATAAAATAACCATTCGGCAATTATGTTCTGGCTTCAATTCATCATTATTGCCTTTGAGTTCTAACACTAAGTAAAATCTACAATGGCTGTTGATGATTTCGTTAATAGGTGAAGGTTCTCATAGATAACTAATGTTTACTGTTGATGACTATATTAGAGAGTTGTCGATTGTTTTGACCAAACTGTTTATCGACTTGATTTGTCATTTATTGATAATAATCAAAAGTTGGTCATTTTTTATTGTCAATATATGCCCATTTTAAAAGAATTGAATGATTCATTGATCATTCAATTTGAGATGTATTATCATCAAAAAGAAGAAAAGGACAACTGAGTGTGTGTAAATGATACAATAGACAATTATGTGATACTCATTACTAAATAAGTAAGCATTCGCTGGTTTTGCGAGTTTATTTCAATAGCAGTGACTTTAAGAAAAAATGATACAGAGTGCATGTGTGGTGCCTTAGTACGCTACTTCCTAAGGATCAACTTAGTCTCTTTTATATTTTCACGCAAGTGGAAGATATTAGTCATCTTAAACATTTGTAACATGAATTATGAATAAATGAACACATTGTTACTAACTAAAAGGAAAAGGGAAACCATACATCCATTTCATTTAAAAGTATTTACATATATTCGGTGGACGACCATAGCTACAAAAGAAACCTATTCTGTGAGAATCAAAAAGGTACTCCACTCCCTAACCGCCACTATATGTACGCACCAAGCTACCACCATCCATCGCCACCCAAATTTACAGTCCAAGCCAAAAAGTTAAGACTGTGATAATCAAAAGTGGTCTCCTCGACATGTTAGGTCATCCCCTAGCTAGTACTCCTTGTCGTCACCTCCCTCATCACTGTTGCCATCAACAGGTACGGGATCGGTCCCACTAGTCGTCCATCCACCAGCGCAAAGATCAGTACAAAACGATATGATACGAGACCCTAGAGAGATCTTATATCCACCACATGTGTGGCGATATATCTCACAAACATCACCAAAGGAAAGTCAAGATCCGTAAACTCAAATAAATCGCCAGTAAAGTCTATAGGTGTAGCGTAACGAGAGATGGGGACGCTGGGAGTGAAGGCATGGTTAATGATCTGTAAAAACAATAGGGGTGAGAGCATGCTCAACAAGGGAAGTAACTAGCTTATAAACCCATTGATCCAACAAACACTCAATTCCTACGATGCGTCTAATATCAAATCATCACGCACACTTAATGTGTGTTTAACAAGCTTCTCATCTTGCATGCAATTCTATTGGTTGAAGGGGCAGCAAGCAATGATTAAGATCAAGAAAAATCAACCTTATTTCATGCAAAATAGACCTATGGTGGCCGGCTATGCAAGCGTACACATTAAAGTTCCAATTGTGTCCTATTTTGTATATCTTAATTACTTATAATATTCACACATGACATAGGTTAGATGTGGCACCCCTCGAACGGCCCCCGATCTGCTCGGGCCGCCACAGTCCACTTGTCCTTCTCTTGACCTGATAATATATCACTCTGATACTATTGAATTATAATAGGTCCATAAGTCCTGGGGGTTTATATCATTTAGATCGGTCCCTGCGCAGTTATAAATGTATAGCGGAAGCGATATCACCTCTCCCTATCTCAAAAGTTTTGAAATGATGCACACCCACTAGATAGTTTTATAAGATAAAGCTGAGCACTTTTATTTACATAAGCTAGATAGACATCATTAGTCGGTACACCAAAATTTGCCGGGGTTTTCTATACTCGGCTACATGCTCAAAAGATAACCCGACCTTCCCCTGACTTTCCTTTCCATTCAGTCCTATACAAAAGTTTATCAGGCAGTGCCGGCAGTCCAAAAAGTTTCATTTGCTACCCGTCATACACGATCACACCCAGCCCGGTCCATCGGTTGGCGGCGACGGCAACATCCCTAGCATGATCCCATCATGACGAACATGCACCGACAGAAACTCCTGAACCACGGGGCCATCAGGTAAACCGACGTCATACATGACTAGAATCCGTACTTGGATGAAAACCAATCCTCGAATCCCTACATGAGTGTGCTCTGAACACATGCACTCAATGTCGACTGGGACACCGTAGAAAGTACCGCGTGTGACAAGCAGTAGAGGCATCTTTTAATCTGAAATGTTAGTCCTCACACGAGGTGAGTATAGCCATTCAGCAATAAAAGATTCATCAAACTATATCAAGCATTACCATCAATATTCAGATTCATGCAAGGTAGACAAAAACAAGTAGTTAAAGAATAAGCATACATCAAAATCATGAAATTCTTCAACGCAATGGCAAATGCAGTTTCAATGGATTAAAATACATCATATCCGGTTACACAAGTCTCGATCATAGGGCCAAACTGTAATGACATGTCCCATTCCATGCCATACAACTTAGTCCTATAACTAGATCAACACACATATATTAGAATAATCCATTTTATCATTCAAAAGGTTTCATCCCCCGGAGGACCAATGTTTGCGTCCCTCCGGGCATTCGCATCCACCCTAGCATCACGAAAGCCTCCGGCATTCAGCCACTTAGGGCCACCGGGCATCTGGAGCATATCACGCCTCCAGGCATCTCATACCCCACCTGGCATCACGAGGAAAACCCTCCGAGGCTCACCATGAGAATGGTTACCCCGGCCCTCCGGATTTACGTACCGACTAGCATACAATCGGGCATCCCGAAGCTCCCGAGGAAAGACCTCCAGCATTCAGCCACTTAGGGCCACTGGGCATCCACAAGGCATCGACTCATTCGATCGTTTGGGCATCCCGACTCTCGGGGCATCGTTGACCCGAGGGTCCAACGGCAACAATTAATATCTTAATTTCCAAAAACACCTTTCAATGCAATAACAAGATGTCCCAAGAATCCTTCATCAAATCTCAATATTACATAATATGCCAATGCCAGTATCATCATGTCACATAACAATTCAAGATATATTCATCTTTGGGACAATTTGTGCAAATTCGAAACAAAACAGCTTAATCATTGAAATGCACAGTTTTGGTAAAATTTTCAGAATAATTCCCAAATGAACTCAGAAAATTATGAAATTTTGATATGTTATAGATGAGACCAAAAGGAAGAAATTTCGTGAAGTAAACTAAGTCAAATTCGTTGTGTATAAAAAGTAATAGTTTGCTGTTTCCTTCAAAATTCTGCAGTAACTTTCACATGCAGCACCTACAGAAGAAAATTCGTTTCATCAACTAAATCTTGTCCGTTTGTCCTCAAATTTTGATATGTTATTCATAAGGATGTTTCCTATAACTTTTATTAAGGGTTCGAAGTCAAATTATATCTATAAAATTTCAGAAAATTCACGGAATCATCAAAGATCAAGCCGTTCTCTATAAAACAGAGTACTGGTTTTCAATAGATTTACTCCTATCTTCATGTTTTCACATTCTTATGGCTATAGCTAGATGCCGAACTCCATCTAATGGATGTAATCTTTAAATAAATAGTTTCTTTCCTTATTTTCATCATTATAAATCAAAGCGATACAATTAAAAGGACTTTCCATCTAACTTTCTCCAAAACAGAGTCGGCACATGCAATTTTCTTCATTCCTAATTCAATCAAGTCATTTGTTTCACTACCAATCTATCTTACAACCCTTTAAGTCTCTTCCACAGCATCTAAGAACACTTTCAGCAAGTTCTTATTGACAGAAAAACCTTCCACAGCTCTGTTCAAGGTATACATTCATCCCTAAACTCACTCATCTCAACATGTACCACATCCTTTCCCTCGGCAACCCTTTCCCCACCTTGCTCGATCCACACAGCCATCTCACACCCAATTTTCGAAACACACAAGGCCCTAATACAACATGCAATGGCTGGTAGCTTTAATCTATTACTCGTTTAGTTCAATCCCACACAAAACAGCAACATCACATTCAATCCTCCACATTTCAGCATTCAATCTTCATCTCTATCATCCAAAAACTCAACATGCAGCTTCCTATTCTGCATTTTCTCACATCTACTAGCATTTCACCAGAAAATTGCAGCATGCAAAGACATAGGTTGATGAACTTCCACTTGCCTCTAACTCTTAGCTTGCTCGGCAACCAAAAACAGAGACTTGGGACTTCGGACGCAGCTCAATCGGCGACGGGGATCGGCGGCGTCGACGGCGGCAGCTCAGACACGACGGAAGGTGATCCTCCTCTTCCTCCCTCGTGGCTCACGCCCACGCACCCGCTCTCTCACTTGAACTCTCTTTCTCTCTCGCTCGGACCGCTCGCTCGAACTCTCGGTTTCTCCTTCTCTCTCCTTAGTTCGGAATTCCTTTGTTTTCTTTCATTAGTTAACTAATTAAATCTTGCATGCAGGTGACAAATGACTTCAAGGAGGAGACAAGTGGCTTCAAGAAAAGAACAAGTGGAGAGGGTGGCGTGGCCTCCCCGTCTGGTTTCTCCCCCCCCCCCTTTGTTCGACAGCCTTGTGGGCTTCTTGGGCTTGCTTGGACCTGAAAAATTGAGGCCAAAATGTCCAATTTAAATGGCCCATAGTAAAATAATAATAAGCCCATAGTTTTCTACACAATTATAAGGCATTTTGGTTTCCATAGAAATCAATAAATATTCCCAAAATCAATTTGCTTCATGTATAAGGATATAACCGAAATTCTTGCGTGCAGTCCAACTCCTCAAAATTTTATTCTTAATTTTTCAGTAGGCGTGTCCCTCATGCATGGCCGAATTCCATCCCTTCGGCACAAAAAATAAATTGACCAATGTCCAAATTCCTCTCTTATTCCATATATACTTAATTGGTATAGTTGTGTGGTGTGGTTTAAAGAAGTATGCACATAAAAGGTTCGGTCCAAGAGATAAAATAATGCGGCCGTTGGTGCAATTGTCCATATGGCCATTTAAAGACGAATTTCCTTTTCTTCAAAAGTAAAATATTTCGGGTCGTCGGGATTCTCGGATGCCACATTAGAGTCACCATCCCTAAGTTTCCTTAAATAATTAAAAAAAAACATGTGAACTAATTAAATCCGCTCGTCGATACTAAAACGATCTTTCGTGGCTCACAATATGGCTATGTGAAATTTGGGACGTCACAATATACATTATTAATAGGCTACGATTCATACACCTTCTAAATCTTGTTGTTGAAACTTTGCTCCTTGATCAATTCAGACGCCTTTCGATTTGGAACCCGATACGAGTCCAATTGCATGGGAAATAGTAGCATCTACGACAAAATTAACGGAATCGGATTTCATCACCTTGAGAAGTTTGTGATGATATGGTTTCAGATGCAATTTATCCTTCTCTTCTCTTCAACGAGAAACCATCTAGACTTTGAGGTCCGACTGAGGGATTACAGTGATCATCAACATCCCCCATTTTAGGCAGAACAAATTCGACAGTGTCAAGGTTCGATTTCTTGCTATCAACATTCATTGGCGGATAACCTATCTCCGGAACACTTTTGTCAAATATGAGCAAGTGAAAATTTGAGTCCTCTACGTATTTCAAGACTAAAAAGTGGCCCTCACAAATAGATTAATGCTCCACTAATTCCTTCCATCCCTTTGATAACCAAACCAAATCATCCCATTTTTCCAACACCACCCTCCAACTTCCACCGTTTGGAACCCTCAAATGCAACGTTTTGGGAAGAGTCTTGCCGCATTTTCTCACAAGCCTCTTTGGAATACCCTAATTTCATAACATATAAAGTCATCGTAAACAGTAAACAAGCAGCGCTTGATATATTTATCATTAACAACAAAGAAACGGCGAGTCTGTAGTATGCTTCAACCTTCCGAGCCTTGGTAGGTCAAAAAGAATTTTTAAGAAAAGAACTTAAAAGCCTTCCAGTTTTTTTTTTGTCGAAAACAACGGTATTATATATTAACGCACATATGAACAACCACTGTACAAAGCTTTAGAATACAAAAGATCCAAGAGGTGAGGAGGAGGAGAGATAGCCCAATTTGAGGGGAGCAAGGAAAGCCCATGGGATTTGGCAGCCCAGTCGGTAATGAAATTGGTAGCCCGTCGACAGTGTTGGATCTGGAGATGGGGAAAACAGGGCAGATACGCCATACCTTCAGCAAACAAAGCTCTCTGTTGCCAAGGAATCAAATTAGGGTTTCTTATCGCATCCACCAGCACCGAGCAGTCAAATTCCAGCAAGATACGATCATGGTTCTTTCCTTTCTGCAGCAGAAACTTAAGGGTAAGAATTAAAGCTTGTGTCTCTATTTGTAGTGCCGAAAATGCGGTAATGGTGCTGGTAAAACCATCGAGTAGGTGGCCAACAGAGTTGTGGCACACACAAGCTACTGCGCCTTCGTTGTGAGATATCGGGTAAGCTCCATCTATGTTGATTTTAATAACTCCAGGCTCTGGTGGACGCCACATATGAGCAAGATTTGATGATTGCAGCCTTGGTTTCAACAACGCCCTATTGCAAAGGCGGGTGGATCTGTCATTTGCAAGAGCCGATTGTACAACCTGTTCAGGATTCGATTATTGCTGGCGAAATACAAGGTTGTTTATGCCTTTCCAGATTTGCCACATAATAGAAGCCACCGTCTCCATATCAGGTAAGGCATTCATGTTTTCTAGTAATTCTGCTAAGCATCTGTCGACTCTTGTAACACTGTGAAGGTGGGATGTTAAATTGACTTGTGGATGAGACCATATAGCTTGCGTCCAAGTACAAGATAGGAAGATGTGTTATGTAGTTTCCGGTACCTGTTCTGTACACAGTTGGCAAATTGGGTCTGGGATGATATGTCTGTGGAAAAGGTTCTCCTTTGTAGGCAAGGCATTCTGGCAAAGAGACCACATGAAGATGCGAAGCTTGGGGGGGGGGCCTGCATGGTCCAAATTTTATTCCATAGCTTTCGAGGTGTTTGGTAAGATGAGGAAGCAGTGCTATGTATGTCCCTGTGGGTGAGTGCTCTTATAGAATTATAACCGCTCTTTACCGTATACTTACCATTGAGTTGCCCTTTCCAAATAATTTTGTTAGTAGGATAGGGAGGCCGAATCTGTACTGAGAGGATTTCATTTACAGTCCGATCATCGAAGCTTTGTCGAAGGAGGGATTCATTCCATGCATTTTGGTTTGGGATTATAAAGTCCGCCACCTGCGTAGCTTTGCCTCTAGGGGCTGGCCCACCGATGATTCCACTAGAAAGCCACTTATCCTCTCT
This sequence comes from Eucalyptus guilfoylei, assembly GCA_016097605.1. Lineage (NCBI taxonomy): Eukaryota > Viridiplantae > Streptophyta > Magnoliopsida > Myrtales > Myrtaceae > Eucalyptus > Eucalyptus guilfoylei. The sequence continues at coordinate 11,508,301 of CM027866.1, forward strand.
AATATTGATCCGTTGTCCGTCACCTACTGACCATTGGAGATTGTGTAATATAGAATCCTGGCCTAGCAATAAACTTTGCCACCCCAGGAGGGTCTAGACCGTTTATTAGCATTCCAAAATTCTTTAGAATGGAAATATAATCATTTAAAGAGTCTGCTCCATAAAGAAAGTGGTTGTTGTATTATACGCCAAGCTTGTTTACCCAATAAAGCCTTGTTGAATGCAATGAGATCCCGGATACCCAGTCCCCCGTGTCTTTTCTATCCTTAAGAGTGTCACATTTCTTCCAGTGAATACCAGATTTGCTACTATGAGGTTGCCACCAGAACTGGTAATTTTTTGTTCGATAGACTTGCATAGAGACAGAGGAATTTTAAAGATTGACATGGTATATTGCGGGAGTGCTTGGACGACTGTTTTAATCAAAATTTCCTTACCGCCTTTAGAAATTAGTTGTTCTTTCTAACCTTCCAGCTTAGAGTTTACCCTTCCCAGGATCCATGTGAACATCTCTCTTTTAGATTTCCCCCAGTCTGATAGTATACCAAGATATTTGCCAGTCTTGGCTAGCACAGGGACACGTAGTTCTCTAGCTAGATTCACCTGAAGGCTATGAGGACAAGCTTTACTAAAAAAGATACCAGATTTGTTGCGGTTTACTTCTTGTCCTGTGGCTTGCCAATATTGGTGTAGAATATTGGCTAAGTTCTGGCATTCCAGGAGTTTTCCCTTCTAAGAAAAATATAGGGTCATCAGCGAAAAAAAGATGAGATAGGGTAGGACACCACCTGTTTAAAGTTATGCCTCTGATATTGCCCATATTCACAGCTTGAGTAATAAGTGTAGAGAGGACGTTTGCCACCAGGATAAATAGGTACGGAGAAAGAGGATCTCCTTGTCTTAAGCCCCTAGTTGGATAAATGTAGGGTAGAGGTTTGCCATTGAACTTGACACCAAGGGAAATTGTTGTTATACACTGCATCACCCACTGAATCCATTGTGCATGAAACCTTAGTCCTATAGGAAATCTCATTCCACCCTATCATAGGCCTTTTGCATGTCAAGCTTTAGGATAGCCTAAAAATTAATTTTCCTCTTTCAAGTCCTGATTTGATGGAGAACCTCTTGGACCACGAGAACATTATCCTAGATTTGACGTCCACTGACAAAAGCACATTGTTCCGTAGCTATCAGTTCAGGTAACTAAAGCTTCAGTCTATTCGCAAGAACCTTTGAGATGATATTGTATATAAAATTGCAAAGATTGATAGGTCGGTATTGGTCTAACCGTTCTGGATGAGAAGTTTTTGGGATCATAGAGAGTAATGTCCTATTGAATTCTAGTCGCATCACTCCGGAATGGAAGAAATCTTTGACAGAAAGAAAAATATCTTCCTTTAAAATATCCCAATGGGATTGGTAAAATTGTCCATTTAAGCCATCGGGTCCCGGAGCCTTGGATGCTCCCATTTGAAAAGCAGCGTTTTGGACTTCCTCTAGAGTGATCTCATTTATTAGAGTAGCATTCATCTCCTCTGTCACCATAGATGGGCATTGCGCAAGAATAGGCCTATAGTCGCGATATCCCACAAAAATATACAAATTTTGAAAGAAGCCTAATGTCATGTCCTTCAAAGTATTAGGTTCACGTACCCATTGATGATGCTCATTTTGTAACATGCTAATGCGATTGCACTACCGCCTTTGGATAGTAGTGGCATGGAAAAATTTGGTGTTCTTGTCTCCCCATCTAAACGAATTGAGCCTTGAACGCATTGCCCAATATTGTTCCTCCTATTGCCATAATAGTTGTATTTTCTCTTTTATATGAGTAATTGCCGCTTGGTTATATTGACCATTGGGTTGATTGATCAGGTTTTGGAGTTGCTGCTTGAAGAGATTGATTTGATTATGACCATGAGAAAACTTGGATCGACTTCAGCTAGTAAGGGCTTCAGAAACATCCTTTAACTTTTGAGGAGGTTCATACCTTCAGCCTGGAAAGATTGCCATGACATAGCAATGATTGTGCGACACTCTTGGTCTTGTAACCAAAAGGATTCAAAAGTAAAGATCTTCCTTCTTTTGCCAGGAATTGTTGCAGTTGTTAATAGGATCGGGCTGTGATCTGAACCAAGTGCAGGTAAGGCGAAAGCTTCAGCTACAGGAAAGGTAACTCTCCAATCCATTGTACAAAGCACCCGGTCCAACCTTTCTTTTACACATTCATCTCCATCCTTATTGTTAACCCATGCGAAAGCATAACCTTTGCTTGCCACGTCCATCAAAGAACAATCATTTAACAGTTCACGAAAGGTGTGCATGCGATGTTGGTCTGCTGATCTTTTGCCTATTTTCTCCCAAGGATAAATTATTTCATTGAAATCACCAACATACACCCAAGGTAATATATTATAGTGACCGATTTGTCTCAAGTCATCCCATAACATCTGTCTAAGTTGGTACACGGCCGGTGCATGTAGACAAGTAAGGCACATTATAGTTCCGCGTTCATTATCCGTACATACCATATCAATAAGAGCTAAAGTTTGCCATTCCAATGTCAAAGAGACCCCCTCATTCCAAAACACCGCTAAGCTGCCAGCCAAGCCAATTGGATTTTCAATAACACTATTAGGAAATCTCAACCTCTTTTGCATCCTTTTGAGTAGCACTTCCTAGTTTTTGGTCTCCATCAAAAAAAGAATGTCGGGCTTTTCTTGGGTCACGATGGCCCTTAGTGCTTGGACTGTCAGGGGATTGCCCAAACCCTGACAGTTCTAACTAACTAGCTTCATTTGTTACTTGGTGGCTGTTTAGGGCCAGCCACCAATGCCCAGCTATCGGATTCTGTTGCCACAAAGATTGGGGTATCCTGTAGTTGAGTTTCATCGAGTCCCTCTGGTATCTAAATGCACATGTCAAATGTGCTATATTGCTTTGCTTTCTTGATGGGTCCAGCTGTTGGGTGCAAACGAGTGTGTTTTAGTTTCTTGGATTTTGATGAACCTTCCACTACTTTCTTCATTTTGGTGATTGGTTCTGCTGCAACAGGGGCTGCAGGTGCCTGGATGAGTGGTTGCCATTGAAGCGGTGCTGCAACAGTAATGATTTGGCCCTCAGCTGGGAATTCCATAACTTCCTTTTGTTTGTTGGTGTGAGGTTGACGGACAAGGATCAAGTTGGTAGGCGATTGAGGGGTCTTAAGGATGACCTCCTCTACCTCCTCCCGAGATGGTTTGGTCTCATAAAAGGTACACCAAAATGGGCTATGTTCTCAAACCTCTGCACGTAGCCATTGACCGTAATAAAGGTTGTCCTTGCCTTCCATTTTTTCTGTATCGAATGGAAAGGTTTTACAGTACATTGCATAGTGGCCTAAAAAATCACAAGAGTAGCAATAGTGAGATAGGCGTTCATAGCGAAAATCTAACCATAATGTCTTTCCATCCAATTTAAGAAGCTGGCCCGTGGTGAGTGGTTCCTGTAAATTGAGTTCTACCCGGACTCGTCCAGCTTTTAGAGATAAACCTTCTCTCTGTTCTACTTTAACTTCTAACACCTGACCTACACATCGCACAGCTTTGCTTAACATATGTTCAGTGCACCATTCTAATGGGAGCTCGAAAACTTGGACCTAAAAAGCACAGGTGGTAAAGTCGTAGCAATGCAGAGGAGTGTTGGGAGTCCAGGGCTTTAAAATGACTAAGTGGTTGGAGAATAGCCAAGGTCCATTATCCAAAATCCTATGTTTTTCCCCTTCCGATTTGAACTTAACAATGAGAGGGCTAGTATGAGTACCTAGAGGGGGATGAATAGGTACAAAAATAGATTTTGCAAAATATAAGGTAAAACTTTTACTTTTAACCTAAGTCTGGTTGACAATAGATTTTGTAGAGAAAATCAGATTATAGCAATTAAATAGAGTTATGAACAAAGTAAAAGAATTCAGGGAAGAGAATAAGAATACAAGATTTATAGTGGTTCGGCTTAATCCAAGCCTACGTCCACTCTCCCGCATTGACAGCCCATTGGCTGGATTTCACTATGAATCAAAAGAGTCATTATAGTATCACGTCTTTGGTTCCACAATGTAGAGGCTCTGCTACAATTCCTTAAGGTCTCTCAAGTATCAAAATTCTCTTTTGAGTACAAATGTACGCTCAACAATTGAATCAGTAAAGAACAAGGAACTTCAGACTTTGGAATTTTTCTATCTCGCACACACTCGAATAACTAGAGCGTCTTCCTTAAATACTCCTCCATGCCTTCATAACCGTTGCCATCTTCCAAAGGAGTTCTTCCAATCTACCCGTTGGACAGAATCAGTTAGGGAGATCTTGAGTTACTTAAGGAATGTGAGGATAGCCCACCAATTCTGCTCGCCCATACAATCAGGATCTAGGTTTCCATAAGTAGAACCTTCCAAGTTTACTTCGTCAAACAACGGATCTGAATTACTCGAATTATTTGCAATACGAATAATAGATCTTTTAGATGCTATCTCTAGCCGTGAGACAATCTTCAACCAAACGAATCAAATCCTTAAAGATAAACTTGCAACTGAATAAGATTTCTTCGTCGGTCTAGAAACTGTCAATAAGGGCAGACTTTAAATCTTGAGTCTAGCGGACTTTAGACTTTGGTAAAGGGAAACGTTTTGTCAACTTCAAAACAAATAAGGAAGTTTTCTCCAACAATCTCCCCTTTTTTTATGGTGACAAAACTTTCCCGCAGATTTGGACACTTTGACCTGCAAAATAACACTTAAGCATACCAAGATTTCTTATAGATGTAAATTAGAGATTAAGATAGAAATAGTAGCAATTCTGCAACCATAGAAAACGTGTTAGTATAGTAAACACAACTATTTTTAATGTAATCAATAATAGCTTAAGTTGCAAGCATCAACAGTCCAAGCCAATCTAAAAACCACACCAAACAAAGATTAAAGTTCAAAAGTTCAACACAGAAAATCAAAAAGATAGAGTTAATCAAATCTGCCATAAAACCTCTCCCCCTTTTTGTCAGCAGCAAAAAGTGGAGAAATGACCAAAGAGATGGAGTTAAAATCAAGGTTGTTTGGGCAGGCGAACAAGCGTGAATTCTCCCATAGAATGCACTGTCTTCTCAAGCCTGTCAAAACTTTGCTTTAGCAACGGAATATCCTCACCCTGCAAAGATTGAACTTGAAGTTTCAAGGTGTTCAACTATTCTTGCAATGATACTGAAGTGGCCTTGAACGCATTCTTGAGATCCTGTATCTCAAATCCCATGGCATATTGCTGCTTTTTGACGTCCAAAAGAACTTCCAGCAATCTTGAAAAGTTTGCTGTCTGTGCAGATGTATCATTAAAACCAGCTGAGTCAAGGATGGGGATTTTGAGAATCGAAGGATTCTCAGCAGAATGTTCATCATGACTGTCTTCTGGATGGTGCGAGGCATACACATCTTCAGGGTCTGCTGCAGATCGACTCATATCACTAGCAGGCAAAGATGAAGAAATACCTTTTGGATCAACAGCTCCCCCTATTTTAATGCCCTCAGGTGGAGTAGGTGAAGTTTCCTCATCTGCAGATGCACTAGATAATGAGATAGCCAAGGTTGGCTCGAAAGAATCCTCATGACCCTAATCTTGGTCTTCTTCTTCTTCCTCTTCCTCTGTTTCTTCTGCTTCTCTTCTTCCTTCCTCTGTCCTCCTCTGTTCTTCTGCCTTTTCTATGGCTTCTCTCTCTCTTTCCTCTTCTCCTGGCTCTTCTCTTGTCTCAGGAAAGCTTACAAAACTCTTTAAGTTTCTAAAAGCTGCTATGGTCAATTCATCCTCATCTTCTTCATCTTGCAAGATGAGACTTCTTTTCTTCTTCACAGGAGCAGTCATGGGCTCCTTCCCTTTTCTCTTCGCAGCAGCAGAGTCTTGTTTTGCTTTTGTGGGAGACTTTTCCTTCACATGCTCTAACACTTTGTTCAACTCTTTAAATCTCATCTTTGTCACCATTTTGAACCCAATCACCATAGGAGAAATGGCTGACAAGTATAGTGGTGCAGGGATGTGAATTTTAAAGTGTCGAAAGAGTCTCGAAATAAGAGCATAATAAGGGAGTTGCCCATTATCTTTTTTCATAGTGTGGTACATATGAAACAGAATGGTGTGAGGCAAGGAGAATTTATATCCAGAGTTGATAGCACACATCAACTTAGCTTCCAATTGAGACACATCTGTCTTGGATGTTGATTTAGGACGAATGCAGTTTATCACAATCTTATGTAGCAAGATGTTGGAGGCACTCATCCTCGAGTAAGAGATTTTGCTATCAACATCCCTATCTCTCACCAAAGACAGAATAGCATGAGCAATAGACACATTAATTGGTTGGAAACTTGATCTTTACACCCCAATAATGTCGGCCAGTGTGTCTGTATCCACCAAAAACTCTCTGTCCTTCACAGTGAAAACAAAGCTGTTTGCATTCAAGAAAGATAGGTTCAAATAAAAGTACGTGGTGAGTTTTGGAAAAGCAGCAGTGGATTCAGAACAGAACCATTCTAGTTGCAATAAAGCAAACTTCTCGCGGAGATTGACCTTTATTGAATCAAGAAAGTCAAAATCAACAGTTTTAGCGTTCATAACCCATATCTTCAGAAGTTTCGAATAAACCTTCTTGTGCCTCTTCGATCTAAACAGATTTGAGCCATCAGTAACATTTGTAGCCACATAAGATCTAGGTTGAAAATGAGCAAACATCCATTCATCGTCATCCTAAAGTTGATTTGCAGAGCTATAGAATGGATCACTCGGTATGTTCTCACACGTTCTGTCAGCCGTTCCTTTCTCTACAACTCCCAATCTTTCCAAATCTCTCAAAAACACAGTTTCATTCTTGAATCCTCTATCTTTTAAGAATTCATCGATTAAGGACATCAGTGTACCTCCTCTCTTCAGATTAGAGTAAAGTTTATAAGCTACCTTTGGAGTCAGAGTTCTTACGGGTTCAGCATCTTCTATGACTTCTTCTTCATGTTGAGTCGGTGGAGAGGATTGACGCGGTTGAGAAGGCTGTTGCTGACTCAGATGAAGTGGGGGTGAAGAATCTTCCTCCTCAGTTAAGTCAAAATGGGTAGGATCCTCAGGCATAGATTGTGGTCCCCTGCTTGCAATCCTTAAATATCTTCTCGAAGACATTGTCGCTTTGAGAGAGGAATTCACCATTTGCTCGAAAAAGGAGATAACTTTTTGACAGATCGAGGGTGAAAGCGAGAGCAAATAGGAATTTTGTATTCTAGGGTTTCAGTGTAAAAACGAAGAAGATGAGTCTTGGCAGTATATAAGGCAAGTGAAGCGAGGTAAACGAAACGTCGTAAAAAGGAAAAAAAAAAATACCTTTTTGAAAATAACTGTCTTTTCAAAATTGATAATTGCCTTTTTGAAAGAGTAAAAAAAATTTGGAAAGATGACTTCAATCAATTAGCGATAAATAACTAGCCGTACCTTTCCAAATTTAAAGTTTAGAAATAACTTACGATTATTACTCTTGGCTTTTTGAGTCTGAACACATTCAAACTTTACCTTTTGAGTCTTGTGCACATCCATACTTTACTGGGTAAGAGAAATAATGTTCAGTCTGGTGCGAATAGACTCAAATAGACTTTTCTCTAGTGGTTTTGTAAATATATCCGCCAGTTGATTCTTCGAGTCAATAAATTGGATCTTAACTTCTCCATTTTGAACATTGTCTCTAATAAAATGATGTGGAATCTCTATATGCTTTGCTCTTGAGTGAAGAATTGGATTCCTGGTGAGATTAATTGCGCTGGTGTTATGACATCTGATCTCTGTGCACGAATCTTTGATTCCAAAGTCTCTTAGTTGTTGTTTAATCCACAAGATTTGAGAGCAGCAACTTCCAAGAGCCACATATTTTGCTTTTACTGTTGAAAGAACTACTGTACTCTGCTTCCTTGAAAACCATGATACTGTCCTGTTACCAAGCAATTGACAGGTACCGGAAGTGTTTTTTCTTTCAACTCGGCAACCTGCTAGATCTGCGTCTGAATATCCAATGAGAGTAAAGTCTCCCTCTTTGGGATACCATAGACCCATTTTCAAGGTTGTTTTAACATATTTGATGATGCGTTTAACAGCACTTAGATGAGACTCTTTTGGATCTGATTGAAATCTGGCACACATGCAAACACTAAACAAAATGTCAGGTCTAGAGGCAGTGAGATAAAGAAGTGAACAAATAATACTCCTGTAAAGTTTCTGGTCAACTTTCTTTCCTCCATCTTTTTCCAGCTTCGAAGAACTAGACATTGGTATTTCAGTCTTTTTGCAATTGTCTAGACCGAATTGTCTAACAAGTTCTTTTGCATATTTTTCTTGGTGAATAAAGGTCCCTTCCTTCAATTGCTTTACTTGTAGTCCAAGAAAAAAGGATAATTCACCTATCATGCTTATCCCGAATTCTTCCTGCATAGACTTAAATAAATTATTGCATAGATTTTCGTTAGATGATCCAAATATTACATCATCAATATAAATTTGAACAAGTAAAAAATTTTTACCTTCCCTTTTAATAAACAAAGTAGTGTCTACTTTACCTTTGACAAAACCACTTTGAATTAAAAATTTACTTAACTTGTCGTACCAAGCTCGAGGTGCTTGCTTTAAACCATATAGTGCCTTTTTCAGTATGAATACAAAGTCTGGTTTTCTTGGGTCTTCAAAACCGGGAGGTTGTTCCACATAGACTTCCTCTTGAATAAATCCATTCAGGAATGTACTTTTGACGTCCATTTGGAATAACCTGAAATTCTTATAACAAGCAAAAGCAAGTAATAATCTAATTACTTCTAACCTTGCTACTGGTGCATAAGTCTCATCATAGTCTATCCCTTCTTCTTGCGTATATCCTTTGGTCAAGAGTCTTGCTTTGTTCCTTATAACTTTTCATTTTTCATCCATCTTGTTCCTGAAAACCCATTTAGCTCCAATAACAGATTTACCTTTTGGTTTTGGAGTCAGTTCCCAAACATTGTTAACATTGAACTGCCTGAGTTCTTCTTGCATAACTTCAATCCAGCTTTCATCAGTTAAAGCTTTTTCTATACTTTTGGGTTCTATTTCAAAAATAAGAGCCACATCGCTAGACTCTCCATGCCTTTTAGATCTTGTACGAATTCCTTCATCAATGTTACCAATGATGAGTTCTTTGGGATGATTGGACTTGTGCTTCCAGTTACTGGTTGGTTTGACAGATTGTTGAACTTCTTCTTCAATTGATTCTTCAATATTTGTTCGATGTTGAACTTTTGAAGTCTGAGCTGCTTCAGGGGAAGTAGACTTTGTAGAGTCTGGAGCAGGTTCAGATTCTTCAGGTTGATTTTGGATCGATTGATTTTGTATAGAATCTTGAAATTTGACATTCATTGACTCTTCCACAGACTGCGTTTTTTTGTTGTATACTTTGTAAGCTTTGCTGGATGTTGAGTATCCAAGGAAGATTCCTTCATCTGATTTTTATTCAAACTTACCAATTCGATCATTTGCATTTTTCAAGATAAAACATTTGCAGCCAAATACATGAAAGTAAGAAACAATTGGCTTCTTTCCTTTGAACAACTGATAATGAGTTTTCTCCAGAATAGGCCTTAAGAATACTTTGTTAATAATATAACATGATGTAGAAACTGCTTCAGCCCAAAAACGAGAAGAAATGTTGCTTTCAATTAAAAGAGTTCTAGCCATTTCTTGTAACGATCTATTCTTCCTTTCCACAACTCAATTCTGTTAAGGAGTGTATGGTGAGGAGAACAAATGCTGAAAACCAGATTCATCACAAAATTTAGCAAAATCTTGATTTTCAAACTCACCTCCATGGTCTGTCCGTATACTTGAAATAACATATCCTTTCTCATTCTGTACTTTCTTAGCAAACTTTGAAAAGTAAGAAAAAGTTTTAGACTTACTTGCCAGAAAATATACCCAAGTAAATTGTGAATAATCATCCACTATTACTAGGCAATACTTCTTTCCACCAATGCTCTGAGTCCTAGTTGGTCCAAAGAGATCCATGTGTAGGAGCCGCAGCACACGATTAGTGGAAACTTGATTTATTGGTTTGAAAGAACTTCTAACCTGTTTTCCTAACACACATGGTGTGCATAATTCAGATTTTTGGTACTTCAGGTTGGGTAGTCCACGAACAAGTTTCTTTGAAGAGATCTTGGCAATTTGCTTCATGTTGATATGGCCAAACTTTCGATGCCAGAGATTTTCTTCATCTTGAATTGAAATTAGACATTGAGATCTTTCTGGATTGATGTCTAAAAGATAGATATTTCCATGTCTTCGCCTAGTAAAGGATTGTGAAAGATCTTTACTAGTCCCTGAACATATTCCTTTTTGAAAATTGATCTTGAATCCAGTGTCGCACAATTGGCTAATGTTGAGCAAGTTGTAATTGAGTCCTTCCACTAAGGAGACGTTATTGATTGTAAGACTTCTTATCTTTACAGTTCCACAACCAACAATTCTTCCTTTGCTATTTCCACCAAAAGAAACTCTTCCACCATTAATGTGTATAAGCTTTATGAAACAACTTGAGTCCCCTGTCATATGTCTTGAGTATCCACTGTTCAAGTACCATTTGACTCTTCTCTTGATAGTGACCTGCAATTAAAAAAGAAACTCAAGCTTTCTTTGGTACCCACACTTTCTTGGGTCAAATGGAGTTAGTGCAATATACGGTCTTTGCCCAAATCTTCTTAATAGATTTCCAAACCATGGGGCTTTCTTTCTCAAAGTGATCTAAGCTGTTGTACTTAAAATATTTAAGAGCACTACGACCAACAGGTTTTACAAAGATTTTTTGAAAATGATTTCTATAAAAGTCTTTTGTAAGTCTTTGTTTGATCCTTTCTTTTACTTTTGGAAAATCAATTAGAGGAATTGTTTCAGAAGTCATTCCCAAGCCTGATTTGTTAAAGTCAGGTCTTTGTGCTAAAAGAATTTTTTCCAATTTCTCAGATCCTATAGATAACCTTTTTGAAATACTTGAAATATCATTTTTCAAAAGTGTATTTTCTTTTGAAAGAGAGTCTGCATTTTCTTTCAAAGTAATAAGACTTTTATCTAAATTTTCAACCTTTTCTTTCCAAACAATCTCCTATTGCTTTAGTGCAGAATTTTTCCTTTTTAGCTCGGAAATTCTCTTGAGAGAGGTTTTAAGACTAAGACACAATTCATCAATATATTTAGAGACTTTAGTAGGAATTTTTAAATTACTTACCTCGATTTCACTGTCTGAGTCTGAATTTGTATCCGTCTCAGAATCTGAATCTGATTCTGATTGCGTCATTAGATAAATATTAGCATAATCATCATCACTCTCTTCGCATTCGATATCACTCCAAGTTTCTGCTTTGAGTGCCTTTCTGTATTTATCAGTTTTTCCTTTCTTTTTCTTCAGCAAGGGACAGTTGGGTCTAATGAGTCCCTTTTTCTTGCATTCAAAACAAATCACATCTCTATTGGATTCATCGTCCTCAGCTGATTTATTTTGAAACTTTTGAGAGCTTTGTTTCTTCTAATTGAATCTTCTTCCCTTCTTGTTCAACTTTCTGAACTTTCTTATCATGAGAGCAAGCTCTTCATCGTCCATATCGTCTTCAGAATCTATAACATAAGAATCATCATTAGATTTTAAAGCAATAGATTTTTTACCTTTGGGATCTTCCTCTTCATTGATTTGCTCCACTTCATAAGACTGAAGAGTGCCAACCAATTCATCAACGGAGAGTGGCATGATCCTTTGTGTTTCTCTTATTGAGGTCTTTACGTGATTCCAATCTTTGGAAAGTCCACACAACAGTTTGTTAACCTTCATGGGTCCTGAAATTGGTTGATTTTAATACTCAAGACCATTTACGATTTCTGTAAAACGACTAAACATGTTAGTGATAGATTCTCCTGTCTTCATCTTAAAGGCTTCATATTGACCGAGCAGAATATTGATTCTGGTTTCTTTTACTCGATAAGTTCCTTCATAGGTGATGTGCAACCTATCCCAGACTTCTTTAGCTGTTTCACAAAAAGATATTATGTTATATTCAGTAGGAGCTAATGCATAATATAATGAATAAATTGCTTTTGCACCAAGAGCTTGTCTCTTGGTTATCTCTTCTTTAGTCATCTCCCTAGGCTCAATAGCTTCTTTTCCCCTTTCTGAGACTGTCGTAACTTTAAGAATGATTCCTTTGTCTACCACATCCCATTCCATAGGATCTTTCGATCTTAGGAATGCCTTCATCTTGTTTTTCCATATACTGTATTCCTTTCCATCAAAATAAGGCGGTCTGGTGTTGCTTTGCCCTTCAACCAAACCTGGAGCCAACATACTAGCCATAGATCTTTAGCTCTGAAGTAGAAACACTTCAATTTAAATGAGTACACAGGTTTTGATACCAATTGAGAGGGCTAGTATGAGTACCTAGAGGGGGGTGAATAGGTACGAAAATAGATTTTGCAAAATATAAGGTAAAACTTTTACTTTTAACCTGAGTCTGGTTGACAATAGACTTTGTAGAGAAAATCAGACTATAGCAATTAAATAGAGTTACGAACAAAGTAAAGGAGTTCAGGGAAAAGAATAAGAACACAAGATTTATAGTGATTCGGCTTAATCCAAGCTTACGTCCACTCTCCCGCACTGACAGCCCACTGGCTGGATTTCACTATGAATCAAAAGAGTTGTTACAATATCACGTCCTTGATTCCACAGTGTAGAGGCTCTGCTACACTTTCTCAAGGTCTCTCAAGTATCAAAATTCTCTTTTGAGTACAAATGTATGCTCAACAATTGAATCAGTAAAGAACAAGGAACTTCAAACTTTGGAATTTTTGTATCTCGCACACACTCGAATAACTAGAGCGTCTTCCTTAAATACTCCTCCATGCCTTCATAACCGTTGCCACATTCCAAAGGAGTTCTTCCAATCTATCCATTGGACAAAATCAATTAGGGAGATCTCAAGTTACTTAAGGAATGTGAGGATAGCCCACCAATCATGCTCGCCCATACAATCAGGATCTAGGTTTCCATAAGTAGAACCTTCCAAGTTTACTTCGTCAAACAACGGATCTGAATTACTCGAATTATTTGCAATACGAATAATAGATCTTTTAGATGCTATCTTCAGCCGTGAGACAATCTTCAACCAAACGAATCAAATCCTTAAAGATAAACTTGCAACTAAATAAGATTTCTTCGTCGGTCTAGAAACTATCAATGAGGGTAGACTTTAAATCTTGAGTTTGGCAGACTTTAGACTTTGGTAAAGGGAAACGTTTTGTCAACTTCAAAACAGATAAGAAAGTTTTCTCCAACAAACAACATACAAGCCAGCTTTGCTTTGAGATATATCTACTTGATCAGTACGCCATGCTCTTTTCATAGTGTTTTGAAAGGCTGGAAAATTAATAGACGAGTTAGAGAGAATCTTACCTAGCAAGATCAACTTACATTCCTCTAATTTTTCCATTGGGGCAGCATCCTCCCAAACTTCAATTATTTGTGCTGACCATAGACGTCCCATTCTGTTACATAGGGCAGCGAGGCGAGCGTCGTCGCCATGGTCAGTGTGATCTATCCTGAAAGAAGCCGTAGTGGAATGATGGGTGTGCCCTTCATGGGCGGAAGAATCCATCGACTAGCTGGCGCAAGGGGAATCTGCTAAAGAGCAAGTGATTCGAGACTGTCCACATACATCGCAACTTAAAGCAAGCCTGAAATTAAGCCACGAGAACCAGGGATAACTATAAAATAGGGGAAATGGACATGCAAAGAGAGAGATGAACAGAAATGAAAACTAGGGCATAAATGGGTCTGTGGACAATTAAACTGTTCCAAATGAGAAATGGAGATGAAACATGATGGGAAATCCATTATTGAACAGCGAAATGGAAGCGTGAAAGTGAGCAGAAGTGAAATTAGGGTTTTGGCGAAAAAACAACTACCATGGAGGTAGAGAGAGCTCTCCTTCCAGTTTGAAGTGTTTGAGAGAGTATGATCTTTGAAGAAATGAGGCGTCTCTAGTGCAAAACTTCGCCAGTTCTCTTCGGGTGCGTTTGGGAAGACTTTTGGGGAAATTCTTTAGGAAAATGCAAAGGCCTTTGAGTGAAAGGTGTTTTCCAAAATGCAAATTGTGTTTGGTAAATTTTATTGTAAAAGTCGTTTTCCAAAATGGGCGGAGGTCACGTGCATAGGTCGCGGAGGTGGCGGAGGTCGCCTGGATCGCGGCACGCAACCTCCGTCACCTTGCCGTGACCTCCGGCGACCCAAGACCTCGCCACAACCTAGATCTAGTTCGCGGAGGTCGCCTGGGTCGTGACACACGACTTCCTCCACCTCATCGAGACCGCTTGGGTTGTAGCGGTCATAGAGGTCGCCTGGGTCGCAGCGAGCTGTCACCACGACCTCTGGCGACTCACAACCTCGTCGCGGAGGTGGCTGGAGGTCATTTGCAACCAGATGGGTCACGACCTCAGATCCGGTCGCTGTGACCCTTGCTAGAGGATCGCTCGACGCGCCGCAACCTCCGCCGAGGCCACGCGATCTGGGTCTTGTTGATCGCCGCGCCGCTTGCCGGAGGGTCGCACAACCCTCGCCGAACCACCTACCTTTGCCGAACGGCTTGCGTCAGACTGCCCACCCTTCACTGGACCACTTGCTCCTCGCCGGCGACTACTTGTTCTGGCCGGCCAACTCTTTTCTTTTTTTTTATTTTTTATGAATAACAAAAGGCTTTGCAAATATAATTTTCTCAAACACCATTTTACTCAAAGATACTTGAGAATGGACTTTTACAATAAAATTTACCAAACACAATTTGAAGGGTGCGTTTGGGAACCCCTTTGTAAAGCTCTTTGGGGGTCCAAAGCCCATTTGCCCAAATATTAGGTGTTTGGGAACACCTAATAAAACTCACCTCGAAGAAATGTTGGCATTCCGCCTTGGGCTTTCAACATTTTGAGAGTGGCCCGGGCACTGTTCATCTTCTTCTTCGTCAAAGAGGCCGGCGAGGTGTTGTGATGGGTCGACTACGGGCAAGAGAGGCCAGCATGGTCGCGGCACCTCGGCGACCGTCGCCAACCAGTCGTGTGACCCAAATCTGGGTCGCGGTGAGTTCATCTTCTCTCCGGCGACAAGAAGTCATCCCTTGAAGACAAGTTGAGTAATAGGTTGTAACATCTGAATCTGACCTAGTTTTGTGGGAGCCAACTTTATTAAATGAAGCATTTAATTGGAGAAGACATTCGTTTCAGGGATAACAACTAGCTTTGGGAAGCTATTAATCTTCTCTATAGATGTTAACGGGTGACAATTGCTAGCTCAGCTTACATTACGAGGAAGAAAGGTTGATGAACAAGTGAATGCTCTAGGAAGCTCATTAAGAAGAAAACCTTTGGAATCTAACACATTAAAAGCAGGGCGATATGTTAGTTGATCGAAAGTACATCAAGAATAATGCCCAAGATGCTAAGACTTGCATGTCGCTTTAAATATACAAAGACCAAAACCAATAGAGCTAATTTACAAAGTGGCATGTAAGATTTTTATTGAATGTTTGAGTATGACATGCTTATTTATGTATCGAATTTTTGTGGTATCTCTAATATATTATGCTTGCATTAATAAATAATCAGTATGACCTTTGCCACTTGATATTCAGACCAAAGACTTGACCAACAATTGGGTCGATTTAGGTATTAGGCATAAAAATTCTTTCAGGGATTGGCCAATGATCAAATAATTAATTAACTTTGATGGGGGTTTAAGTGGGTCTAACTTTACATGCCAAGCTAAAGAAAGGAATTGCTCATTTGCAACATAGTTGCCCATAAATAGTATTGAACTCGTTTAAGTGTACATAAAAAGAATTGATTTCACTCATCCGAGGGTTGTACAATCGCTTTTGCAAAAACAACCTATTCACAAGTGACTTACTCTAATAAAGATTTTCCAACTTCGTCTAGAGATTCTTCGCTATCCTCTGAGAGGTCATGTTCACTAGGACATTATCAGCAAGGCATATCCAGATCAGGCCTTATGTGGCACCCCTCGACGGCTCCCCCCGAACCGTTAGGGTCGCCATAGTGCGCTTACCATTCTCTTGTTTGACCTGAAGGTCTATCGATCCTGAGGCTTTATATCTTTTAGGTCGGTCCCTACGCAGCTTATCAACGGAAGCATAAACGAGTCTCACCATCCCTTACTCCAAAAACAATAATGCAATGCACACCCACTCCGCTCCAAATGAAAAGACAAAGCCGAGTCGCTTTTATTTACATTTTCACGATGGACATTTCGGGTCGGTACAGCAAAAGGCCAAGATTTTTAACTATACTTGGCCATAACTCAAAAGAGAACTCGACCCTACATCATACATGTACACCCATCCATCAACAAGCGTCGGCTATCCCCAAAAAGTGTCAGCTCCCACCAGTCATATGCGCCATCACACCTAACCCGGTGCATCAGGCGGCGGCGGCGCAGCGGCAGCATCCCTAGCATCACTCCATCACGCCGGACATGAACAGACAAAAACTCCTAGATAATCGGGCCATCAACAAGACCCACATCGTGAATCACTAAGACACGGACTCGGACAAACACCAGACCATGTACACTAACACAGGAATGCTCCGTGCACTCCACCTCGACATCAGAGGGCAATCCATAATAGGTACCACGCGCGAGTGGTAGCAACGGCATCTTTCTAATCTGAAATGTTAATCCCCAAAGGGGTGAGTACAACCACTCAGCAGTAAAGATCCACCAAACTACACAATGCGTCAAACAAAATAATCAAGGTATCATGAATAAAACACATATCATTCATGCATTCAAGTATACCTCACCTTACAGCCATGCATATATCACCATGCACTTGCACTTATATCATCGAACAGCCATGCATATATCATCATGCAACGTGCATATACCACCATGCATTTATCATCAAGCAGCCATGCATATATCACCATGCAACATGCATATACCACCATGCACTTCATGCTTGCATTCCCATGAGGTTCATCCCATGCCATATGTACACATCCATGCGCATGATACAATTCTCAATTTTTATCTTTCCAGGGATCAGTGTTTGCGTCCCACAATTTATCGCTCGCATCCAACCTGGCATCGCGAGGAGCCTCCGGCACACACCTTTGGGCATCCGACACACACACTCCGGGCATCTCGTACCCCAACTAGCATCATGAGGAATCCCCCCGGCACACACCTCCAGGGCTTCCGGCACACATCTCCGGGCATCCCAACACTCCCGGGGCATCCGGCACACACACTCCGGGCATCCCAACACTCCCAGGGCATCATCGGCTCACACCTCCGACAGTCTTGTTATTATCTCAATTTATATTCACACATGTATCTCAATTTCAACATGGCATTTGATGCAACAATAACAAGGGTCTCAACCAGCTTTTGATGTCATATAACATGCCATATGTCACCACATATGCAGCATAATCAACCGCTCAAGACATTATATCGCATGGAGCAATTTCATTTATCTTTGAAAATACAGCAATTTCGGATAAAAACAGATTGCACTCTTTTGGTCATAATTCTTGAAAAATTAGTAAACAGCCTTAATAAATTCTAAAAATTTGACATGTTATATATAAGATCTAGAGGAAAATATTCCATGAAGAACACCATATCAAAAGAACATCATACAATTCAGTACAGTCCACGCATCATAGTCTTTATAGTTTCGGAATATTGCCATACACAGTTTCATTCACAAATTCGGTAAAAAAAGCCTAAATCAGCTCCAAAAATTCTGGAATTTTTATATGTTATAGAAAATGTCCAGAAGTAAATATTTCATGAAGAACTCGAAACCAGATTTGTGATAGATAAAAACTATAATCACCGTAGCCGTCTCTAACCCTCGGCAACAATTCCCAGATCTGACCATTTCGGATAAAATCATTTCACCAACTTAAACTCATCCATTTACTCTAAAATTTTAGTATGTTACTCCTTAACATGTCATCTTCAACTTTCATTCAGAACACAAGATCAAATTTCGACCGGAGAATTTTATAAAATTCGATTCCAGATCTGACTTCTCCAAAGAAAAATAGTTTCACCGGTCTATGCTTGTTCATTTCTTCTGAAATTTTGATATGTTACTCTCCAAGAAGTTCTCTACAACTTTCATCAAGGAGTCGAAATAAGATTCCAACTAAAAAGTTGCATGCAGCTCACAAATTCATCAAAGGTCGGACTGCCTTTCTAGAAAACAGAATGCAAGGCTACCATATTTCTCCCTAGAGCTTCGAATTTCTTCACTTCTACCACAACCAAAGTTTATCATCCCTCACAACACATATCACAGCAGCAAAAGGGTAGGTTTGTGGACTCCACTTACCTCTAATCCGAGCACAAACACAGCGACAAACGGCGGGCAAGGCGGCGAACGAAGGGCGGCGAACTAGGTGGACGATCGGCAGCAGCAACCTCCTCCTCCTTCCTTTCGCACGCTCGCTCTCCCTCTCTCGGTTTCACTCTCTCTCTCTCTCTCTCGGACGGTCACTCTCTCCCTCAATCCGCTCACTCTTCCTCTCTTTCTTTCCCTTCATCATTTGGTTTGCATGGCTATTGCCACTTGGCCCTAGGGGAAAGACACTTGGCATTTTCCCCATGCACATGATGGGCTAGAAGATGGGCTGGGCCTCCTCCCCCCTTGGTTGACGGCAGCTCCTTTCACCCTTGGGCTCTGTGGGCCAGGCCAAAAGGGCCGAATGGTGGGGGCTTGTGGGCTGGTCTTGGCCTAGTATTTTGGCCCACCCTTCTCTAGTTGCTCCCATTTAATTACCACCTAATTACCCATCATATAATTTACCTAATTACACTTATTCACTTGGCCATAAAACTTGCAACATTAATCCATAAAAATCAAATCCATAAAGTGCATAGCCAAGAACAAAATTCTCATTATCAAATTATCCTATAGCACCAACTTTGATAACTCAAGAACATAAGATACCTTTCCATAGGTCGTAAAGCTTCTAGAAATTGCCATGAAATTTTCGGGATGCCACAATTCTCCCCTCCTTAGAGAATTTCGTCCTCGAAATTAGACATCACTTATGTCTCTTGAAATAAGTGAGGGTACATTTCCCTCATTTTATTTTCACTCTCCCATGTGGCTTCCTCCACATCATGATGTCGCCATAATATCTTTACCAACGGGATTTTCTTGGTCCTAGGAATTTGCTCCTTTCGATCCAGCACTTGCACAGGCTCTTCGATGTATCTCACTTTCTCGTCCACTTTAATGGCTTCATGATCGAGTATGTGACCAGGATCCGGCTGGTACTTTCTCAGCATTGACACATGAAACACATCATGTAAATTTTCCAATTTAGGAGGCAATGCCAAACGATAAGCTACCTTTCCTATTCTTTCAAGTATCTCAAAAGGTCTAACAAATGTAGGGCTTAACTTACCCTTCATTCCAAATCGAGATATTCCTTTCATAGGGGATACTTTAAGGAATACATTATCTCCCACACTAAATTCCAAAGGCCTTCTACGCCTATCCGCATAGTCTATTTGTCGTTTCTAGGCTGTCTTAAGTCTTTTCCTGATTATCTCGACCGCTTCTGTACTAACTTGCACTAGCTCGAGTCCTGTCAGTTTTCCTTCACCTATTTCATTCCAACAAACATGAGTCCTACACCTTCTTCCATATAATGCTTCAAACAGAGCCATGCTTATACTTTTTTGAAAACTATTGTTATAAGCGAACTTTATCAAGTGCAATTTTTCATCCCAATTTCCTTTAAAGTCAATAACACAGGCTCTTAGCATATCTTCTAGAGTCTGGATCACTCTTTCTGTTTGTCCATCTGTTTGAGGATGAAAAGCAGTACTAAATTGAAGCTTTGTCCCTAAGGCATTTTGGAGACTTCTCCAAAAATTTGAAGTAAACCTAGAGTCTCGATCAGAGGTGATCATGATAGGAATACCATGTAAGCATATTACCTGGCTTACATACATCTCAGCAAGTTTATTCATTGAATAGTTTACGCGGATAGCTAGGAAATGGGTAGATTTAGTCAAGCGATCCACTATCACCCAAATCGAATCATGACCATTTGATGTCCTTGGCAGTCCTTGCACAAAGTCCATCATTACATGCTCCCATTTCCATTCTGGTATGTCTAACAGTCTCAATAGTCCTGCAGGTTTGCGATGTTCCGCCTTCACTTGTTGGCACGTTAAACATTGAGAAACGTGTTTTGTCGTATCTACTTTCATGCCATTCCACCAAAATTGCTGACGCAAATTCCTGTACATCTTTATACTACCCAGATGAATACTATAATTACTCCTATGTGCCTCCGACAAAATTTCCCTCTTCACTTCTTCATTGTCGGGAACACAAAGTCGTCTTTGGCATCTTACCACTCCATCTTCAGAAACTTGAAATTCTGGTCTTTTTCCTAAAGACACAGCATCTCGTATCTTCAAAATCTTCGGGTCAAATTTTTTGTAAAATCTTAACTTTCTAAATGATTTCAGGCTCAATCCTTAATGCAGTAAGCATATCAATAAGGTGGTCCATTTCCAACTTGAAGTCTGAATCCACAATAGACTTTAACAGATTCCACTATGTTATTCTTAGACTAGCCATGTCCATAGCCGACTTTCGACTAAGGGCATTTGCCATCTTATTTGCCTTTCCTGGATGGTATCGTATCTCACAGTCATAATCTTTCAATAACTCCATCCACCTCCTTTGTCTCATGTTCAACTCTTTTTGCGAAAACAAATACTTCAAACTCTTATGATCTGTATAGATTTCAAACTTCTCTCCATACAGATAATGCCTCCATATTTTTAAAGCAAACACTATAGCTGCCAATTCCAAATCATGCGTTGGGTAATTCAGTTCATGAGGTTTCAATTGCCTCGATGCATAGGCTATGACCTTGCCATGTTGCATCAAAACACATCACAATCCTTTGTGAGATGCATCACTATACACTGTAAAACCATCAGACCCAGATGGTATAGTCAGGATTGGAGCCGTGGTCAATTTTCTTTTAAGTTCCTAAAAGCTCCTTTCACATTCTCCACTCCATTCAAACTTTACATTCTTCTGCGTTAATTTCGTTAAGGGGCCTGCCAGTCGTGAAAACCCTTCAATAAACCTTCTATAATAACCAGCCAATCCTAAGAAACTTCATATCTCAGTTGGTGTTGTCGGTCTCTTCACTACCATCTCAACCTTTGCAGGGTCCACTGCAATTCCATTTCCTGACACCACGTGCCCTAAAAATATTATCTGATCTAGCCAGAATTCACACTTATTGAATTTGGCGTACAACTCACGATCTCTCAAAGTTTGCAAAACTATGCTCAAGTGTTGCTCGTGCTCTTCAGGTCCTCTAGAATATACCAAGATATCATCAATGAAGACAATCACAAACTAATCCTAATAAGGCTTAAATACCCTATTCATCAAATCCATGAATGCGGCCGGTGCATTCGTCAATCCAAAAGGCATAACTAAGAACTCATAATGTCCATATGGAGTCCTAAATGTAGTCTTAGGAATGTCTTCTTTCTTAATCCTTAGCTGATGGTATCCCGATCTCAGGTCAATCTTAGAAAAGACCGAACTTCCTTGTAATTGGTCGAATAGATCATCAATTCTATGCAAAGGATATTTATTCTTAATAGTCACTTGATTCAGCTACCTATAGTCAATACATAAACGCATCGACCCGTCCTTCTTTTTCACAAACAAAGCTGGTGCACCCCAAGGAGAAGCACTTGGCCTAATGAATCCTTTATCAAGCAACTCTTGTAATTGCACCTTCAATTCCTTCAGTTCCACTAAGGCCATCCTATACGGGGCTTTCGATATTGGTCCTGTTCCAGGCATTAGTTCAATTTCAAACTCAATTTCTCGTTCCGGTGGTAAACCAGGCAACTCCTCAAGAAATATATCTGGAAATTCACTGACTACTCGAATTTCATCGAGCTTAGGTTCTTCCCTAGTAAAATCCTTAGCCACTGCCAAGTACCCTTGACATCCTTCGTCAAGTAATGCACGGGCCTCTATTGCTGAAATAAGTGCTATAGATAGGTTGGTCTGACCTACAAAAAATTCACAACTAGACTGGTCAGGTAAAACAAATTGGATCACTTTCCTATAATAATCCATTTTGGCCTGATACTCACGAAGCCAATCCATTCCTACGATAATATCGAAATCATACATAGCCATTACGACTAGGTCTATTTCCATATCCCTTCCTCCTATTGATATCTTACATTTTGCACACATCATCGTAGATAATACCATATTCTTTAAAGGCGTGGAAACACAAAGAAGCGTCTCAAGAGGCGTAACTTCTATTTCACTCAATTGCCTATATCTTTCAGATATAAAGGAATGTGTAGCACCCGTGTCAAACAATGCATATGCCTTCTTGCCATTTATGAAAATCGTACCTAATATAACATTTTTGGAAGCTTCCGCTTCCTCTTGGGTGACCGCATACACCCTTCCTTGTGCTGGTGGCCTCTGAGGATTCCTTGGTAGGTTTAGTCTAAGAGCACTCTGCTGTGCCTGTCGCACCGAGCCAACACTCATTTGCGACCTCTCTTATGGGCAGTCTTTCTTAAGGTGACCTACTCGTCCATAACCATAACATCTCAGCCGTCCATTGCAAGGTCCTGGGCCATGCTGCCCATCACACCTTCGACAAACATCAGGCTGATAGGGTGCTTTCCCTATATTCAGACCATCTCTAGCTCTTCCAAAATTTCCAAAATTACTCTTTTTCTTAGCCTCCCAAGTCTGACCTTGACCAGGATAGGGTCTCTTACCCCTTCTTATATCACTAAAGCTCAACTGTCTCTTAGATTCTAATCGCTCTCTCACCAGCTCCTGCTCCACTAATTACGCCCTTTCATAAATCTCATGATAATCCCTTATATTCAAAGGCACCAGTTGTTTCCTAATATCAGTCCTCAACCCTTTCAGAAATCTCTTAGCTTTTTCCTCACGATCCTCAATCAATCTGGGAGCATACCTAGATAATTCAGAAAATTTTGCCTCATATTGATCCATTGTCAGCTCCCTTTGTTCCAACTGAACAAATTCAGTGATCTTCTTATCCTTAGCACAGTCAGAGAAATGCTTCCTATTGAAGGCTCTCACAAACTCATCCCAATTCACATCAGTACATGGTGGAAAGATCGTATCCCTCGAAGCTCTCCACCAAAACTTTGCATTTCCCTCCAGCTGGTACTCTGCCAAAACTATTTTCTCAGCATCACTACAGTCCAACAACCGGAAAATCTGTTCTATCCCATCAATCCAATGTTTCACCTCCTCAGGACTTCCCATTCCACTGAACTTAGGTGGCTTCAGCTTCAGAAATTGCTCCACCAGTCCTTGAGGGCGACGTTCCACTTCGGGTTGTTGCTGCGCTTGCCTTTCCATTAGATTTCCAATATTGGCCAATGCCTGCAGGATATCTTCCATTCGGGGTTCAACCCTTGCGGCAGAAGCTTCAGCCCTCGATGGATGAGCACTTCCAGCTCGCACCATGACTTTCCTACAGTTTCCAAGCATTTGCCTCAGGAATAATCTGAGACTCACTGTCTCCATTTAGAAGCAACTACTACTATATAAGTAACATAAACATGTTACTAGCACCTAAAGACAACTCATAATAAACTACTAGGGATCTACGAGTGAATATCCATCACTCGTTATTCAAAGTTAACTAATTATTCCATTTAATACCCTATGGTGTGCATTGTCATTGTATTCCTCAATTTCCAAATGAGGCTCCTTATCACTCCACCTATAACCATTTGCTATGATACCAAAAACGTTGTGGCACCCCTCGACGCCCCCCCCCGGGAACCGTTAGGGTCGCCACAGTGCGCTTACCATTCTCTTGTTTGACCTGAAGGTCTATCGATCCTGGGGGTTTATATCTTTTAGGTCGGTCCCTGCGCAGCTCATCAACGGAAGCATAAACGAGTCTCACCATCCTTTACTCCAAAAACAATAATGCAATGCACACCCACTCCGCTCCAAATGAAAAGACAAAGCTGAGTCGCTTTTATTTACATTTTCACGATGGACATTTCGGGTCAGTACAACAAAAGGCCAAGATTTTTAACTATACTTGGCTATAACTCAAAAGAGAACTCGACCCTACATCATACATATACACTCCTCCATCAACAAGCGTCGGCTATCCCCAAAAAGTGTCAGCTCCCACCAGTCATACGCGCCATCACACCCAACTTGGTGCATTGGGCAGTGGCGGCGGCAGCATCCCTAGCATCACTCCATCACGCCGGACATGAACAGACAAAAACTCCTGGATAACCGGGCCATCAGCAAGACCCACATCATACATCACTAAGACACGGACTCGGACAAACACCAGACCATGTACACTAACACAGGAATGCTCCGTGCACTCCACCTCGACATCAGAGGGCAATCCATAATAGGTACCACGCGCGAGTGGTAGCAACGGCATCTTTCTAATCTGAAATGTTAATCCCCAAAGGGGTGAGTACAACCACTCAGCAGTAAAGAGTCACCAAACTACACAATGCGTCAAACAAAATAATCAAGGTATCATGAATAAAACACATATCATTCATGTATTCAAGCATACCTCACCTTACAGCCATGCATATATCACCATGCACTTGCACTTATATCATCGAACATCCATGCATATATCATCATGCAATGTGCATATACCACCATGCACTTATCATCAAGCAGCCATGCATAAATCACCATGCAACGTGCATATACCACCATGCACTTCATGCTTGCATTCCCATGAGGTTCATCTCATGCCATATGTACACATCCATGCGCATGATACAATTCTCAATTTTTATCTTTCCAGGGAGTAGAGTTTGCGTCCCACAATTTATCGCTTGCATCCAACCTAGCATCACGAGGAGCCTCCGGTACACACCTCCGGGCATCCGGTACACACACTCCGGGCATCTCGTACCCCAACTAGCATCATGAGGACTCCCCTCGGCACACACCTCCAGGGCTTCCGGCACACACCTCCGGGCATCCCAACACTCTCGGGGCATCCAGCACACACACTCCGGGCATCCCAACACTCCCGGGGCATCGTCGGCTCACACCTCCGACGGTCTCGTTATTATCTCAATTTATATTCACACATGTATCTCAATTTCAACATGGCATTTGATGCAACAATATCAAGGGTCTCAACCAGCTTTTGATGTCATATAACATGCCATATGTCACCACATATGCAGCATAATCAACCACTCAAGACATTATATCACATGGAGCAATTTCATTTATCTTTGAAAATACAGCAATTTCGGATAAAAACAGATTGCACTCTTTTGGTCATAATTCTTGAAAAATTAGTAAACAGCCTTAATAAATTCTAAAAATTTGACATGTTATATAAAATATCTAGAGGAAAATATTCTGTGAAGAACACCATATCAAAAGAACATCATACAATTCAGTACAGTCCACGCATCACAGTCTTTATAGTTTCGGAATATTGCCATACACAGTTTCATTCACAAATTCGGTAAAAATCCTAAATCAGCTCCAAAAATTCTGGAATTTTTATATGTTATAGAAAATGTCTAGAAGTAAATATTTCATGAAGAACTCGAAACCATATTTTTGATAGATTAAAAACTATAATCACCGTAGCCGTCTCTAACCCTCGGCAACAATTCCCAGATCTGACCATTTCGGATAAAATCATTTCACCAACTTAAACTCATCCATTTCCTCTAAAATTTTATTATGTTACTAATTAAAATGTCATATTCAACTTTCATTCAGAATACAAGATCAAATTTCGACCGGAGAATTTTATAAAATTCACAGAATCATACTAGGTCAGCATTTCGATTCCAGATCTGACTTCTCCAAAGAAAAATATTTTCACCGGTCTATACTTGTTCATTTCTTCTGAAATTTTCATATGTTACTCTCCAAGAAGTTCTCTAAAACTTTCATCAAGGAGTCGAAATAAGATTCCAACTAAAAAGTCGTATGCAGCTCACAAATTCATCAAAGGTCGGACTGCCTTTCTAGAAAACAGAATGCAAGGCTACCATATTTCTCCCTAGAGCTTCGAATTTCTTCACTTCTACCACGACCAAAGTTTATCATCCCTCACAACACATATCACAGCAGCAAAAGGGTAGGTTTGTGGACTCCACTTGCCTCTAATCCAAGCACAAACACAGCGACAAACGGCGGGCAAGGCGGCGAACGAAGGGCGGCGAACCAGGCGGACGATCGGCAGCAGCAACCTCCTCCTCCTTCCATTCGCACGCTCGCTCTCCCTCTCTCGGTTTCACTCTCTCTCTCTCTCGGACGGTCACTCTCTCCCTCAATCCGCTCACTCTTCCTCTCTTTCTTTCCCTTCATCATTTGGTTTGCATGGCTATTGCCACTTGGCCCTAGGGGAAAGACACTTGGCATTTTCCCCATGCACATGATGGGCTAGAAGATGGGCCGGGCGTCCTCCCCCCTTGGTCGACGGCAGCTCCTTTCACCCTTGGGTTTCGCGGGCCAGGCCAAAAGGGCCGAATGGTGGGGGCTTGTGGGCTGGTCTTGGCCTAGTATTTTGGCCCACCCTTCTCTAGTTGCTCCCATCTAATTACCACCTAATTACCCATCATATAATTTACCTAATTACACTTATTCACTTGGCCATAAAACTTGCAACATTAATCCATAAAAATCAAATCCATAAAGTGCATAGCCAAGAACAAAATTCTCATTATCAAATTATCCTATAGCACCAAATTTGATAACTCAAGAACATAAGATACCTTTCCATAGGTCGTAATGCTTCTAGAAATTGCCATGAAATTTTCGGGATGCCACACTTTATGCCCTCCAATTACTAAATGTTCCACTCCTTCAATTCAGTGGACATGGATTCCTTCAACTCGTCCTCCTTCAGCTTCTCCTTGGTATTCTCCTCAAGTGTTATCACCTTCAATCATGTGCCACGTCTTTATCCACAAGCAGAGCCTTCATCTTCAATTTCCATAACTCAAAACCCTTTTTTTCTGAATTTCTCCACTACAATCCATTATTGATCTGACGACGATATCTTCCCAAGATTCGATTTTTTTTTTTTTTTCAGATCTCTCTTCACCGAGAAAATTTTAATATCAAACCAAGCTTTGACACCAGATGTTAGGATTCACTACACAATTACAAAGAAAAAAAAGAGTAAAAGCGAGAAAAAATTTGAGACGCAAGGATTTATCTTAGTTTATCCTTAAACTAGAGCTACATTTAGCCGAGAATTCTACAGTAATTAGCACCTTGCACTTCTTTATTGCATCCTTGAATTATAAAAGAAAGAACTATACACATGTACATACATACGCAATAACTATTCATGAGTTCAAACTCAAACTATCAAGAAAATATAAACTTAAACTATAAAACTCTCTAATGTCGCAGGGCACTGCCCCACATTTTTTGTACAGTTTATAAGCCTCATGAACCAACCACAAGCTTTATTCTTGTGTAGGTGGTCCTAATTTAAAGTAGTTGCATGTAATTTGCATGTAAGTGTCATGAGCTAATCGCAAACTTTAGGCTTGTGTGGTAGTGCTAACTCGAAGTAGTTGCACGTAATCCGTAAGATTCAAGTGCGTGATATATATATATATATCTCTTATTTGATAACTTTACCTAGCAATTGAGTCTACTAAATTTGGAAAAAGAGAATTAAAAAAAAAAATCCCTTTTAAAGTAATCTCAAAAGAAGAATAAAATGATAGAGTTTGCCAAGTGCAAGATAATTTTTTCTTACAGTAGAATCGCCTTTCTCGTGTAACCTAGATCTACCATAGTTAACTACAGTAAGTGATTAATTAGCACTCTAGATATTGTTGGCCCATATACGTTAATTGCCTTATATGTGACCAAAAGCTTATCCTTCCCCTTTCAATATATATAGAAGGCTATTGACTCCAAATTTCCAAATGCAAAATGGCAATATCAATTTCTATTGAATTTATTGCCGTTTCTATGTATTCTTATCACGTAAATGGCAATGTTGAAAAGGGAAAGCATATCGAAAGAGATTTCCCCTTCAACGATGCCCTTAAAATCATCTCATTGCCAAAACAAGGCCTTTATTTTCTTGTATTTAAGGCCTTTTGGAAGGACCTTTTGTCTCACCAAACCCCCGAAACTTCCTTTTGCAATTAAAGAGTCTAACTCTAGAGCAGATCAAGTCAATTTTGCTTGCTGCATTTGCTGATATGGACTCCCACCTCCCCCTTTTTGGGGGAGACCCATCACTTTTCTGTACCGCACCCCAGCAGCCTGGGGGAAGGCATCGTGGGCATCAGGGCTGCCCTCCCGTCCCCCGTAAAGGGGGTTGTGGCCGGGTAGGGCAATGGGGCCAAAATCTTTATCGAGGCCCGGATCCCGGCCTCTATCCAGTCTTTCCTGGATGTCATAGCCTTTTAAGGTCTTGCTAAGGACCCGAGTAAACACTCTCATACTTCACACTTAAAATTTACATATGTCGTTGCATAGTCTTTTATGTCCCTCATTTCGAGATGTTAAGCGAAGTTGTTCTAGTGTTTTTCAGGTCTTCATTTTTCTCTCCACTTTTTTGTTATCGGTAGCTCCCATTTCATGCGGAAAGAAACTTAAAATATTGGGAAACCCGAGTTTTCCCCTTCTTTCTAATTGACTTGGGGCAGTCTCTTGGATCTATAGTTTTCAAGAATTTATGGACTAACCGGTTTCGTCCTGATACAAATTCGCCCCGATCGCTTCACCGCACACCGCATACCCAGTGGTTGACAAAGCGGTGCCACCTTATCTATGATGCTATTAAACATGCGAAGGACATAGCATGGCAAAATCATTGAAGTTCACCGTAGGACACGACCGTTGTGACTGATTTTGTTTCTGAGTAGATGAAAAACGTTTTTGAAGGAAAGGAAAGAAAAAGGTACAAAGTCCGCGAAAGGGTGCTCCGAGGACAGACTTGGGCTTTTCTCTTAGTTATGTCCGTTTGGAATTTCCAAGCGAACAACATTATACCGTGTATTTTCTTTTCTTAAAATATTTTTCCGTATCTGTTCGTGACGAACCACAGTAAAATCGCGAAATAATTTTACGGTATATAACCATGCTTTTTTATTTGATTACAACGGCACGTCGTGATATCAAACCGTAGGTCCGACATACCATAAAAGTACCGATTTATTTATTCACGTATAATCAAACGGATGCTTCTGGCACGCCAAAGCATTGTATTTCGTCACCTCGCCTACTGCTTTTCTTTGCTTTGGGTTGACCATTCATTACTTGAAACGACTCGGACTATTCTCATGTAAACTACACGTCTAAACTTGCTTCTCTCAAGTTGGAAAAGACGGATTGTGTCACTCGGAAGATTAGAAATCTCTTAGATTTAGACAACTTAATTTGGCGGACAAAACTCAATCTCCACTTCGATTACATTTTAATATGAATATATTATTTTCGCAATTGAATTATTTCTCATTTTTTTCTTGATTTTAATATGCTTAAGGGTACGCATCAAAACAATTTTTATCGCAATGGGTTGGTGCCGTTCTCACTTAATTGGGCACATCAAAATATTGCTCTCGTCAATTTCTCAATTCACTAGAACTCGGAGGCAGCTCGGAAATGGTGGACGAGATATTGTGTTTGTCGTTAGCTTTGTGCTTACTCCATCCTTGGGAGCCTGGAAAGTAATACACAATCGAACCCACTTAGCTTGACTTAATTTTGTCCTCTTCCTCTGCTTGACTTAACAAGGGATGAGTTGGTCTTTGTCTCAAAATAACGTAATTGGAGATGTTGGCTTCTGTCCATAAGTAATCAAATCATGATTTGCTTTTCGAAGTAATTGGTGAAGTTGATGGCCTGTGTTCACACTGCAAAGTCTTCCTGCCTTTTTCCTCATTAATTCCCATGACTGATTGATACATCAGCTGTCCTAAAAGAAATTGGGAAGAAAACAAGACCATCTCTGGTGGGCATCTATATTGGATGCTTCTCCAAGTATCGAATGCTGCTAACTAGTCGTTTGAAATGATTGATCTTTTGCGCCTTCATTGTTAGTTTCGACTTCTAGAGAGTGGATGCTGCGCTGAGTTTAAATAGCTTTTGCTAATGTACCAAGATTGATGCTTTTGTCCAAGCTAATCCTCATGGTTAAAATCTAACTGGCCTTATTTCATGCAGAGTTTCCAGAAACTCAAACGCATCCAATTTGCTGCTTCAGGCAAACCCCTCTTTGCAAATTGGTTTTTCATCTGATCTAACTGCAGATTTGTTGGGTAGTAAATTAACCTCCAATGGAAGGGGTGTTGTTGCAGCAAAAGCTGCAGCTATACCTGGCGGAGGTGAAACTTTGTCTTATCCTGGTGATGTTGCTTTGAGCGAGACTCTGATAGGTGAGGAATCAGTTGGCATTCAATTGCAGCCTGATGCGGTAGTGTATGGGGCGCTTGCAGCTGATACTGCGCCTAT
This sequence comes from Eucalyptus guilfoylei, assembly GCA_016097605.1. NCBI lineage: Eukaryota > Viridiplantae > Streptophyta > Magnoliopsida > Myrtales > Myrtaceae > Eucalyptus > Eucalyptus guilfoylei. The sequence goes on from CM027866.1 coordinate 11,538,962, forward strand.
AAGCACTTCTTTCCCTAGCGAAGATGATGAATTTGACTTGGACCAACCCACAGCAGGCTTTGCATCTATTCCAGAAGCGATTGAGGACATTCGCCAAGGAAAGGTCGGTATGCTTTCTGTATTACATTATTGATTTCATTTTAATTTTTCGTCCGTAAATGTCTATGTCATGATTGGAACTGAATTCCAGATCGTAGTGGTGGTGGACGATGAGGACAAAGAGAATGAGGGTGATATTATACTGGCAGCAGAAAAGGCAACGCCTGAGGCTATGGCATTTATTGTGAAGTATGGCACCGGGATTGTTTGTGTGAGCATGAAAGAGGAAGATTTGGAGCGGTTGCAACTTCCTTTGATGGTGACTGACAGGGAGAGTGAAGAGAAGCCTCGGACTGCCTACACTATAACTGTGGTATGTACTTTTATTCCCCTACATCTGTTTTTCAATTCATGAAATTTTTCTCAAAACTTATTTGAATATAATTGACTGGTACTGGTTCCTTCAGGTAGGGAAAATTTGAACTTTCTGTTTCTTATCCCGTGAATTTATTGTCAATTCTACTTTGGTTTCTTAGAGATTTATGTATTTAAGAAACGGCCCTTTGGAGAATAAGACACTTCAGATTGTTACTTGTCCCCAGTCAGTAGAGGCCTTGATTTGTGAAGTGTTATTGGAAATGAATTTTATAAAAAAAAAAGATAAATAATTCCCGCTTTCTTTCATACTTTAGTAGAACAATATTGTTTTCTTCAACTCTTGACGTCCTAAAAGCCTTCGATCGGCTTAGTTATTTGCGTCATGACATCTGATTGGCTATTCTCTTACCCTGTAATGGATGCTAATTAAGAGATATTGTTACAGGATGCAAAGCATGGGACGACTACAGGCGTATCAGCACGTGACAGGGCAACAACAGTTTTGGCTCTTGCATCTAGAGATTCAAAACCTGAAGATTTCAACAGGCCAGGACACATCTTCCCATTGAAGTACAGGAAGGGTGGTGTCCTGAAAAGAGCTGGTCATCCGGAGGCTTCTGTTGACCTTGCTATGTTAGCTGGAATGGAACCTGTGGCAGTTCTTTGTGAGGTAGTGGATGATGATGGCTCCATTGCAAGATTACCTAAGCTTCGTGAGTTTGCACAGCAGGAAAATTTGAAAATTGTATCTATTGCTGATCTAATCAAGTAAGTATTCTCTTCCCAGAAATCCAAATGCAAATATTTCTTAGGAGTCAAATCCAAATTTCAGCTGCAACTTCCACTTCTTGAGTATTGGCTGTTTTGGCCAAGATGTTTTCCAAGCGGCGTCTCCCCTTTTTGGGAGTGGATAAATAAAGAAACTTGGAACCCTGGGTGGGGTGGGAAAAAGAGTCTTATGGGAGGCTGTTGGGCTGTCGTTTTACCTAGCAAAAAGGAGAGAAGCATGAGCTGTTTTGGTCTATTCATGTCTCAAGTTCACTTCATGCTTTAAGCTTGTGGTTGTTATTCCCTTCGTCGATATCATGCAGATCAATGGTTTGGGTTCCGAAGAGTTGTTTCTCACAATTTTTTTATGTGTATGGTGGTGTTAGATTAGTATATGGGTTCCTCTCTTGCCCGATGTCTAACTGTAGCATTTGGTTATAGGTAGCAAGGATTCTTGTCAAAGTCATGTCAATGAGCTTGTGATTGCCGTTATTTTTATGTACATTTTCTTGTATTTACGTTGTTTGAAAACCCCTATCTAAATGTCAATTGACTATTAACTGAGGGAAAGTTTGAAGTGCATTCTCGGCATTATCACTAGGAAATAATGATAGAACATCTAGATGGTCAAAGAAGCACCTGTTTGATGAATTCTAACTTGTATATTGAGAAGCTTCTTATATTGTATGAGTGAGAAATGATTTCACTTCTCATTAGATGCATAAATTTTACAGGTACCGCCGGAAAAGAGAGAAATTAGCTGAACATGTTGCTGCTGCAAGATTACCAACAATGTGGGGGTCATTCACAGCCCATTGCTATAGATCGTTGGTAGACGGAAATGAGCACATTGCAATGGTCAAGGTGAGATAAATTATGAATTAATTGCTAAAACTGTTCGAAGAATTCAGAAACCAATAATAGCATAGTTTCGAATAAAGTAATTGTAAACTTTGAGAATTCTGTACATAGCAGTGCCCTTTTTTTTTTTTTAACATAACTTCAATTTGTGCTTCATCTTATGTACTTCCAGTGCATGATTTATTTGACATTATTTTCACCGAAACTGGCTATATTGAGAAATTGATGGTATCTTTTAGGTGGAATGCCATGAAATTTATATTGAAGTTTGTTAAAAAAATGTCTAATCATGTGTCAATCATAATTTGGAGAACGAAATTTTTGTTGGCTAACAACGTTGTTTGGACCGGAATGTTTGACATCAAGAGGAATGATTGTTAGGATATTCTTGAAATGAGGAGAACAATAATTTTTTTCACTAACAGTTTATGAAATGATTGAAAATGGGGCTGTATGTGTGGGCGTTTGATATAGGAATGCCGTGATTTTGATTAAAAATAGTGTTCTTAATTTTTCTTATTTTATGTTTTGTGTCCTCCCTTCAAACAGCCATATTTGTCTTCATGTAATTCAGACTTTGTAGTTTATCATCTGAACAGGGTGACATTGGAGATGGTCGAGATGTCCTTGTGAGGGTGCACTCGGAATGCCTCACAGGAGACATTTTTGGATCTGCTAGATGCGACTGTGGCAACCAGCTTGCACTTGCGATGCAGAAGATAGAAGCGGATGGTAGGGGCGTGGTGGCGTACCTCCGAGGGCATGAAGGAAGAGGCATAGGTTTGGGGCACAAACTACGTGCCTATAACTTGCAGGACGATGGGCGTGACACTGTGGAAGCAAATGTGGAGCTTGGATTGCCCGTTGACTCTAGAGAGTACGGAGTTGGTGCTCAGGTACTTCTTACTTAAGTGAGAAACTATTGTGAGAAGTACTACATAATTTAGCTTCTGAACGTAGTTGGTTCATGGTCATTGTCATTATGCTTTATGGAATTGAGAAGATTAATAAACTAATATCGTCAATCTGAAATTAAAGGTAGTTGAATATCGGTGAGTGTTTCAGAGATTGAACATAATTTGTAGGGTTACTAGAGGAAGCTGATGACTAAAGCAGAGCTTCAAATTCTCATCTTAAAAAGACGAGATTTGATTAGTCGAAGGAGTCACTCTATCATCAAACTTTTCATAGCATTTGACGCCTTTGTATTGGTGCTTATCATATTGAGTAATACTGCAGATGTTGCATGACTTGGGAGTCAGGACAATGAAGCTGATGACGAACAACCCGTCAAAGTTTGTGGGACTTCGAGGTTATGGCCTGACTATTTCTGAGAGAGTCCCTCTGGTAACTCCAATAACAGAGGAGAACAAGAGATACCTGGAGACGAAACGCTCCAAGATGGGGCACATCTATGGTTCGGAAGTCAAAGGCCGCTTCAGCAATCTCATAAAAAACAGCAAGCCGAGCAGTAATGTTTCTTCTGATCCGGCTGTGTCTGACTAATAGGAGCAGCTGAATGTTCGACTGCTAATGATTTATTTGGGGGGGACACAAGAACATTCGGATAACTGCTGACCATGAATTCTGGAAATTTATGGCTATTCAAATTAATAATTATAATAAGGTTCATTGTTGTTCTATTGATGTCGTTCATCCATTTTGTAAGGCAAAAAGGAGAAAGACTAGCCCTTTTATTGGAACTTCCGTTTGTGTTATTGCTGGATGGCAAGATTTATCCTTTATTCACCTTTCCTTGAATCTGTTTGTATTGATCTCTGGAGACCATTGCATATTTCATGAAGACAGAGCTACTGCAGGACATTCTTTCCTTCCTTTTCGGTGACCACCCCATTGGTGACATATTTACTTGGAGGAAAATAATACTGTTAGATCAACTCTCCAAGCTACGTACGAGTTGGATTTATACTTTGTCGGAGAAAGACACATGTACCCGGAATTTTTTACGATGCAATTCCCGTGTAATGTTGAGGAAACACATCACCATTCGGTCACTAGCAGCAGAGAGGTTTGCTTTCTTTGATCTGATTAACTAAACAAAACACTGTGAAGCAGAGATTTTTCTAGGCATACCAAAGATCATGCCCATGTCTTGACATTCCTTCTAAAAATGGAGACTTTGAATTCAATGTTACCAATTCCAACGAGCTCGAACACATAGACGTCTCCATCCTTTAGAGAAGTTCCTCTCTGAAATGTACCCCAGTCGGCAGAGAGCTTACCCAAGCTGTGACAGCCCTAATACTATAGGGATGAGGGGGTAATACGATTATCATTTCCCTAAAGGATGTGGCCTCACACTATTATCCAAATATTCAGCTCCCAATAGTTTCCGTGATAATACTCTTGCTCTATCGATCAATAACTAAGGCATCTGAAAAACATGATAAGAAAAAGATATGAGCTACCACAATCCAGTGAGTAATATATTTCTTCTAAGTAGATCGGGCAATCACTATGCACTTTAAACACAAATATAACTCACTTTCACACAAAAAAATAAAAGAAAAGGAATTGAACAAAGCTTCAAGTCTAAAAATGCAATATTTCTTACTTTAACATAATATCTTCAAAGTAGAAATATTCAAAATAATAACAAGCAAATACCAATGATCCAACCCATTAGTCGATCTCATAAAAACACACGTCAATGATCAATTCCATTTACCAATCTCGTAAAACATACATCAATAGTACATTCCATCAGTTAATTTTACTCTACACATAAATGGTTTGCCTCATTGATCCCTCTCATTTGAAATTACACGTCGATGGTCCATCTATCAATCAATCTTTTGCTCAAGTATCAAACCATGATCACATATAACACCCGCGACAAAGCGATCAAGATTCTCCCATTGGTTAGGTCTTCATCTATTATTAGTCGGCGGTTTGCCCTATAAGGATATCATAGACTACTATGCGCATACCCATAGGTTAATAGCGACATGAGTATAAAACACCAAATCCATAACAACCTCCATAATTTACAAAGCCAAACCAAAATCTAAGTTTCACATATCAAAATATTTAATCTTTCTGCAATTCGGCTCATTCACCAAAAATAATTTTCGTAAAGTATTTCTCAAATCATTTTAGAACTTGTTTTTTAAAGCAGAATAAATTTCACATACCTTTCTACAACACATTTCATAGATCAAGTTCACAAATTATATATATATATATATATAACCTTTTGCAATAACTTGCAAACCATTCACAAATACCAAATTGTAGTAAAGGCTCGATAAAGATTTTATGCAACAAAACATGCTTTATACATCAAATCTCCATAACTTTTAAGACATGCGTTTACAAACTCATAGAAGAAACAGTATCTTGGGAAAAGTCGAGAGTTAACTAGGGTGATTACTCAAGTCGACGCACTCGAATTCCTAATAAATGGCTAAAAAACAATATCAAAAGATCAAATAAAATGATATTTTAATGAATGACTTGACTATACTATGCCTGTTTGTCATTTGTTAATAAAACAATACCTACACGCCAACAAAAAGCTCGCCTCTAGCATAAACTTATTATTGTCCGCTAGATGTGGCTCGCGCATTAAGCCTCATCATGCCATAATTTTCTCCATAAAATTTTATTTCAAGGCTGTTTAGAGTTCTTAGAAAGCTCTTTTGATGTATTACAATAATTCCAACTCAACTGCTCCAAAAACTTACCCAAAATAGCTAAAATTCAAGCCCAAAATTACTGTTCAATACTATGTCCAGAAAGCACGCCAAACTTAACCAACGAGTAAATCGATTTAGGTATTAGGCTTAAAAACTCTTTCCGAGACTCGTCAATGATCAAATAATTAATTAATCTTGATGGGATCTAAGTGGTCTAGCTTTGCACGCCGAGCTAAAGGGAATCGCTTTTCTTGGCCCACTCAGTTGAAACCGTGGCTCGGCGGATCTCGGCAGACTGTGTCGTGAGGTCGAGCGCCAGCTCAATGATTAGGGTAAAAGCAACGATAATTCAATGAAAGTCAGATCGGCATCCTCCGCGTTAGGTAGTCAACCTACTATTTCCTGTGTTAAGTCCAGATTAATCTAGGCATTTAATAATATTATTGCCGGGAACGTCTTATTAGTAATTACTATAAATAAGAAAAGGAAATTAGATATTGGGTATCTGCTACAAATTGAAGAACTTTCGCCTTTGGAAATTCCTTAGCCGTGAGTCCGTATTTTTTAGGGCGATTATATTTAATTTTCTTTTTTCTGATAAAAAATATTTAATTTTCTTCAGCTAATATATAGGTAACATTTATGATTCTTTTGTTCTAACTGCATTCACTGAACACGCAAACGAGAACACAAGTTTACAGCCAAGAAGATAACCCACACACGTCCACAGCCGAGACTCGAATCATAGAAAAATGAACGCCAGCCGAATGAACCAAAGACGAATGTTATATATATACACTCAAACGACTATCTCAGTGTTTCTATTCAAAACGTTTCCCTCGAACGAGAACACGAGTTCTATTTATACATTATCACAAACACGACAGTTCGGATACGCAGCACAGGGACAAGTTCAAGCGAGCTTGATCTAAGCATTTCGTCAAGCATACACGTGACTCATACTCAAATGAAATCAGTACGAGCATGAAAACCAACACGTCTCAGCCATTAACGAAGGACATTAACGCGCGTCTAAGTTGGGCATTTCATCGAACACTTGGCACACGCTACTGAAATGGAAGCAAAGCCGGGCTGACTGAAGCTCGGCTCCATACCAACCAAAACAACACGGATGGGCAGATGGGCGTGAAGGCAACTGGAGAAGGCAGGGCAAACAAGTTACTAAAAGAAGCGTTGGCCGCGGGTCCCTACCTGGCTCGACGATGGCGACCGAAAGGCGAGCCCGAAACGGGCCGGGCCATGGCCAGCCGCATTTGTGTCGTCGAGCTAGGGTCCTCGGGAAAGGCAGACTTAGACCAAGGCAACGATCGGAAACCCACCGGAGGCTTCGCGCCGGAGGAACACTCTCAAACTCTCTCTCTCTCTCTCTCTCTCTCTCTCTCTCTCTTCTCAGTCTGACTCTCAGATCTCGCTCTCTCGGATCTCCTCCCCGGTTTCTCTCTGACCTAGCTCCCCCCATTTATAGGTCGAGGACGGAGAGCTTCGGCCGCCGGTCCATGGCGCGCCGACCGGCCTCCCTCCCTCTTGCCCGAACCGGCGTCCCATCCCGTCTTCTACTCGCAAAACTCTCTACGTTGGCCAGGCCTACCGCGTCGAGCTCCTCAGCGCATTGAAGTCGCGTCCCATCCGTCCGGGTTTCTCGGAGGGCTCCGCGCTGCTCCTGTCCTTCGCTCGTGCGTGAGTTGCAGAGGAGGGAGGAAGGAAGGAGGAAGGAAGGAGGAGAAGAGAGAGGACCGGGCCGCGGAGGGTGGAGCGGACCAGGGGCGAGATGGGCCCTAGGCCCACCCGAGGGGGGAAGCAAAGAGAAGGGGGCTGGGGCGAAAGCCCAGCCCTCGAGCGCCCCTCTCTTCTCCTTCTTCTTCTTCTTTTAATTAATTTTATATAATTTTTTTATTTATCAGAAATGCAGTAAACAATATTACTACTCATGTGATGCGAGAATCCTTTTTGTTAGAGCCAAATTAGTCTCTAATTTTTTATGCAATTTAATCCTAAATATTTAGCTAACATTTAGGTGTCGACAGGTCCTTTATTGATTTTGGATAAGAAATAATTGACAAGAAATTTAAAGATACAAGACTAGAGGGAATAATTAATTTAGCCATGTAAATGTAAGGAAATATAAATTGTAGGAAAGTAAAGATTAAAAAAAAAAAACGTTGAGTTTTATGATTGATTGAGGGGGAGTTTACAGTAATTACATTTATGGTATTTATAACTATCTACAGACATTTACATACAATGATTATTGAATTTGAATAAACAAATCTTATATACAGTTAAGGAAATTATATTGCAATCTCCTAGATTAAGCGACAATTATCTATAAAAAATTATAAAATAACCACCTAGGGATTATGTTCTAGTGTCAATTCATCATATGCCTTTGAGTTCCAACACCTAGTAAAATCTGCAATGACTATTGATGATTTCGTTGACCAGTGAAAGTCTCATAGACAATTGATATTTGGTGGTGATGATTATATTGTATAGTCGTCAATTGTTTTGACCATATTGTTTATCGACGTAGTTTGTTATTTGTCGATGATAATCAAAACTTATTCATTTTCTAATGTCAACAAATGCCCATTTTTAAAAGAATTGAATGATTAATCGATTATTGAACTTGAGATGTATTGCCATAAAAAAGGGGGGAAAACATAATGGACTGTGTGTAAATGATACAATAGACAATTTTGCAACACTCAATTAACAAATATATAAGTATTCACTGATTTTGCAAGTTTCTTTCGATAGCAGTGACTTTCATATATATTTGATGTCAAATGCTCTTATGATCTTAGACTAGTCTATCCAAAGCAACAATTGCAGAACGTAGTCTTGGTTGCACCAATTAGACTTGACAATAATGTATTTTAAAGTGTATGCTTGTGCAAACATTATCATCATCAAGAACTTCCATTTTGGGCAAGATGAATTTACTTTCTTTGACTTTGAGAATGATTTTCCACCACTGGCATTCAGCAACAGGTATTCTATCTCGGATGCACCTTTGTAAAGTATGAGTACATGAAAAACGAGTTGCCTTCATATTTAAAGACTAAAAAGTGGCCATCACAAATGACGTAATGCTCCATGAATTTGCTCCAGCCCTTTGGTAACCAAACCATGTCATCCCACACTTCCAATCCCACACTGGCCAAATCCCACCATTTGGAACCCTTAAAAGCACCCTTTTTGCTAGATTCTTCCCATACTTCCTCAAGAACCTTTTTTGGCATTCCCTATGGATAAAGAACGAAAAAACAATACTTAAGGATCTGTTTCGCTAGGGCAACAACAACGTTCAGTGAAATCCACAGTAGGTGCCAAAAACAAGAGTGCTTTGTGACTGTGTAGGAGTGTGTCACACAGGATGATCTTGATGAAGCGGTTCCTGCAGAAAGCTACTCCTGTGACGTTGATCTTCTTTCCAACGATGGCGAGTCATCTTTGGACCAATAATTGGAAGAAGAGAAGTTGGTAAAAGCAATTAGATATATCAATGGACTCAATCTTCAGTGGAGACCAAGCTGCCTTAAAGTGAAGCATAGGGGTGAGCATGGTCCGGGTTGGGCCGGTCCGCCCCCTAACCCTAGGACCAACCCGCACAATATTGCTCCTCAATTTTTGAAACCGAGGACCGGACCGATGTAGAAGATCCTGCATATTTTAGATTCTGACCGTAGAGAGTACAGAATTGGTGTGCCGGTATTTCTTCCTTAAGTGAAACTATATTGATGTAGAAGATCCTGCGTAATTTAGATTCTGAATGAGTTTGATTCATGGTCATTGTCAAGGATTAAGAAACTACTATGTTAATCTGAAATTAAAGGTAGTTGAATTTGAGTGACTGTTTCAGAGAATGTACTCATTTGTAGGACTAGAGGAAACTGGTAACTCTAGCAGAGCCTCAAGTTCTCATCTTCTGTGGAGGAGGTCTAATCAGCATAAAGAATCACTCCATAATCAAGATTTTTGTAGTATTTGAGGCATTCGCATTAGTGCTTAGCATATTGACTTACAGTGCAGATGCTGCATGACCTGGGAGTCAGAACAATGAAACTAATGACGAACAACCCATTGAAGTATGTGGGGCTTAAAGGTTATGGCTTGGCTATTGCTAGGAGAGTCCCTCTAGTAATTCCCATAACAGAGGAGAACAAGAGATACTTCGAGACAATGCTCCAAGATGGGGCACATCTATGGAGCAGAAGTCAATGGCCGCTTCAACAATCTCATCAGAAAAAAAACAGCAAGCCAAGCAGTGCCATTTCTTCTGATCTGGCTGTGTCTGACTCATAAAAGCTGTTGGGATAGTTCGACTGCTAATGGTTTATTTTGGGGGATACAAGCAAGTTCATTGACAGATGGTGTTATTACTTTATCTTTAAAGCCCCAAGGTCTAGAAATTGGGATACCTACTGATCATGAGTTCTGGAAATTTTATGGCCATGCAGTTCTATAATTATTTTAATTTTCATTATAACTCTTCTGAGGTCATTGATCCATTTTGTGCAGCGAAAAGGTAAAAGACTAGCCCTCTTATTGAAACTTCCTTTTGTGCTATTGATGGTTTGCAAGATTTATCCTCAATACAACCTCCCTTAGAATCTGGAGACCACCGCAGATTTCATGAAAACAGAGTTGGTGCAGGACATTTTCCCTTTCTGTGACCATCTCAATGGTGTCATAGATCAACTCTCCACATGGGCAATAGATAATGATTGCCCTTGACCTTTTATTTTATCAATCCCATGCTCCGCATGAGTTCGATTTATGCTTTGCCGAACAAAGGACGCAACATACAGGTGCAACGTCCACTACTCTCCAAAACAATAAGGAAATACATCACCATTCAATTACTTGCAGCAGAAAGTCTTGCTTTATTTGATTTGATTTACTAAACAAAACATAGTGAGGCGGTGATTTTTATGTGGGCATGCTAAAGTCTACACCTTAGTCTTGAAATTCCTCCTAAAAATGGAGACTTCGAGTTCCATATTATCAATTCTAACAGGCTTAAACACACAGACATCTCCTTCCTTTAGAGAGAGTATGATCTTGAAAAAATGAGTTGTCTCCAGGAGCAGATTGCCAGCCGCTGTTCATCTTCTCTCCGACGACAAGTCTTCCCCTGAGCACAATTTGTGTAGTAAGCTTTAACGTCTCAAACAAAATAATTTTTGTGAATGAAACATTTAATTAGAGAAGCCAATCATTTCTGTGATGAAAATTTGAAAAACAAATGAATGTTGGAGGAAGCTCAATAAGAAGAACATATAGGGAATCAAATGGATGAAAAGATTGGCAACCTATTATTTGATCAAAATTGTATCAAGAATAATGCCAAAGGTACTGAGGCTAAAATCGATAGAATTGATCTACAAAGTGATGTGTAATAAGCATGACCATAGCCATTAGACATTCAGCCCACTAGTTAGAAGGCTTGACCAATGAGCCGGTCTGAGAGGGTCTAACTCTGCGCACCGAGCTAAAGAAGAAAATTGTCTGTCTGGCCCCTTCATTTGCACCTGCGGCTTGGCTGACCTCGGCAGACTATGCCATGAGGCCAAACACCTCCTCTAAATGTTAGAGATAATTAGGGCAAAATAAAAGATAATTCAATCAAACTCAATTGGTCGTATCTATCATGTTTATGCTATACAATCTTCATTTCAATTTTTGAGTCCAGATTAGCATTTAATTTATATCGTTGCTGGGAGAGTCAAACTAGCAATTCCTGTAACTAAGAATTGAAGGTAAAACATTAAGTGCCTACTACAAACCAAGGATCTTTAGCCTTTAGAAATTCCTCAGCCGTGAGTCATGTACTTTTAAGGCAATTAAGTTCAAGTTTTTCCAGCTAATATTTAGGTAAGGTTCATGCTTATTTGGTTCAGTTTTATTCATTTTTCTAAGTTGAAAAGGTGAAAGACTAATCCTTTTGTGGAACTTCCTCCTTCAATGTCAATGCTGGCTTTTAACATTCATCCTTGATTATTTCAGTGAGTGATTAATAGACTTTTATCTGAACCTACTTGTGTATTGATCACGAGAGATCAATGCCTATTAGAAAATTGAGGTTGGATTCCGACATGTGACGTTAGCAAAACTGGTTGAGTGGTCATCGGGAAGGGCTTCACTATGTCTTATTAAAAATATTTATGATTTAATTACACTTTTTTAAAATTTAAAACTTGATAGTACGTTAAGCAAAACATTTAAGACTTTTTTATGCAAGTTCCTAAAAAACAAGAAGAAAAGAACAGATCAATATGTTCATTCGGTTGAATGAGAAGAGAGTTGAAGGAAAAAAAGAAAAGGAAATGGGATGCTTCGTTTAGTTATGAAAAATGAGAAGCGTGTGATCCAGGCAGTTATGCCGGCGTGGCAAATTGTTAGAAAATAATGTCGTTACCTATTTATCCATCCCCAGTAGCTACCCCCCTCTTTTGCAAAACTGTGATTTTTATTAGTGAGAAAGAAAGGAAATTGGCAATAGAATCACTACCTTAACAGAAATTTCCATCATCTCAACTTTTGACTGTGCCTCAGTAACTTCCAGATCTCTGTACCACTTGCAGCATCTACCCTTCCCTTCATCAGTGTGAAAAGTTTAGAACTTGTGGTGCTTCAGGTGTTGGACAATTTGAGAAGCAGAGGCAAGAGAGAGAAAAAAAATGGATAAGAATGACATTAATTGGATCTTACCAATTTTATGTGTTATTTATGTTGTTAACTTTTGTATGGTTGTGTTGAGATCACCCTCCCAGTCCCCTCGCCACTTGTATCTGAACAGTGTCGCCCAATGCAGTGTTGGTGTGCTTAGAGTACCCTCACTAAAGATCTTCATTTTTGCGCACTCTTCCACTTCTATTGAATACATGGATGGAAACTTGAATATGCAACTTGTGATGGAAGAGAAGCATTCTAGGCTTGGCAGATTTTGGAGTGTCAATCTTCCTAGCTTCCCAAGAGAAATCACTTTTCCTTCTCCTTTTCCATCGTTTGCTACTATTTCTTTCATTTTTTTCACATCCTATTATAGTCATGTCAAAGAGATGCACCAAATTTGTGATCGCTGAAATTGTCAATAGATGCATCAATCCAGGGGAATTCTTCACCACTAACTTTGTCATATTCTGGAAGGATGTCATGGCTGGAAATAATGTTGTCAAACTAGGACAATCGCAAACCTCAAATTTGCCAATACGCTGAAGAATTTTTGCCACCAAATAGCCTTCTCTCCAAACATGCTTTAGGTTGGGTAGTTGTCTTAACTTAAGTTCTTTCAAATTTTCAAGCACCAGATGTTTTCCCTCGTCAACAAGCCCCTCATCAGGAAATATATCTTCAAAAGAACTACAAAATATGTCAAGGCTTTGTAGGTTATGAAATCTTTGTAGGAGGAATATGGAAGAAAATACGGCATTTTCATCATGAAAGCATGCCAATGTTAGTGCTTTTGGCTTGCCAAAGAATTCGTCAGAAAATTTTCCATCGTGTATCCTCTGAATATCCTTGTCGACTAATAGAAGTCTCTCTAAGGTGGGAATGCCCTACAAAATTGCCAATACAATGAGAGAAATAAATTCAACAAAGTTTGACAATAAATCATGGGCTCTTAGAGGTGAACTTAAATCAGTTAATTCCCATGGAAAGGGTCTTTGTTCTTACATTTCATTAATTTCTAGAGCCCTAGATACGACTCTCAAGCTTCTAAAGTCGAGCTACAAAATTCAAACTGCAAACAAATGCTCCATTGTGCCCATCTGCCAACCAAGGCAGGCTGTGCACCCATATTATAATGATTATATAGAAATGGAAAGAATTGTTTTGGCATTTGAATGATCAAACAAATGAATAAATATTCATTTTACCCAGAAAGAGGAAATTCACATTTTTTATTTAAATCAAGAATTTTCAAGAGAATTTCTAAGTAGAGGTCAATATGGTAATCACCTTGACCAAAATCATCTTCTATTAGGAATATCTTATCTTGTCATAAAAAATATGTAGTTCCTTGAAATTTCAGGTGACAAGATATGCTTATAATGTTACTAAAAACATTATGGGTGTCCAAGGATGAAAAGTGCGCTTAAAAATGTTAGAAATATCTTATGTTGTCTATGAACTGATATATAAGGGGTTATGTTTACTATATTATCATAATATGACATGACTATGGTTTGCACATGAGTTGTATGGGTGAATAAAAGAATGAAGAAGAAATAGCAATTGCAATTGTACCCTCTCAAGCGAGAAGTCTGCTTCATGGTTTGAAATGTCATGTTGATCATCTCTTTGAGCCCACCTGTTCATGGATGCCACAAAGGACATGTCTAATTTGTCACAGTGGGTCACTCGCAATTCCATCAAGAGTGGCCAGTTCAAAGTAAGCAAGTTAGGGCAAAAGTTCTTGAGTTGTGACATATCATGGAACACCAGAGAAGTCAGTTGTGGGAAAAGAAATTGAGCAATAGTAGAGTGGGAAGTGTCATCTCCACTCGTGACTATTTCCTTGAGCCCACATGACTCCACTTGAAGTTCCATAAGTTGGGTTAGACTTGTAGCCACCCAATGTGGAAACAAATTTTCAAGGCTCTTACAATTATCAATCTTCACTTCTTGTAAATGTTCAAAAGTAAGAGTATCTTTAGGATCGTCAGTCCATATTTTGCCTAAATCATCCATGTGGACATGACCATCAACTCAAGCTGAGGAAATTGTACCAGCCATATTGAAAAAAATGATAAATAAATTTGATTTCATTGAGTGATGACCTCGAAGAAAGAATTTCCAAACTTCTAGTCCTCTCACAAATCATAACATTTTAGAACTTGTTAGTGACACAATCAAGGAGGGGTTGCTTGATGCTTTCATTTCAATTGACTGGTAACTAAGGTCGAGTATATTGAATTGGAACAAGCCTGAAATGCAATGCGACAAAATAAATTACCTGTGGTCCATACCACCTGTTCATAGTCATGTATAAAGATAGGAAAACATTTTTCATTGGGTTACCACCCAAAGAACACAATGACGACCTCAAATACCACATGAATACTTCTGCAATTTCCTAAAAATTTCACATGCCATGAAATTTAAGGCAAGTTTCTTGCACAAACAAGGATTCCTAAGCAAATGCAATTAGTCTTCATGAACAAATCAAACATGTTATGCCTAAATAGATTGTGATACAAAAAAATGAAACGATTGTAAGAACTGCTTGATTTGTTCACTCAATAGCCTGTATGGAATTTTCATTTCATAATGATAAAACTAATTAGACTACAACATGCTATCATCTCAATTACCAAATGCATATTTACACAGTTCTCTAAGTCCACAAACCACGGAAAAAGACAAGTTTGTCATACAAATATCGAATGGTCCACTAGGATATCCACCTTAGCCAAATGGTCCCTATGAGCACATTATGTTTCTTTGCAGAAAATTAACGATGTTGTGAGCTCTTATGTCTTGTCCACTGAGAAGCGGGTATTGACATTTTTTATTTGGTTTCAATAAAATTAACGCAATTATAACTTATCACTACCAAAAAAAGGGGCTGACTATTTCCATACTTCCCTAAATTTATTAATATTCTAGATTGAGCATTATGATGAGTTTTTGAAATATTTAAAAAAATGTGGGGAATACCTTATATTTGACAAATTGTAACTTGTCACTACCAAAAAAATCAGGCAACTAGTTTCATACTTCCTTTTCCATTAGTATTCTAAAATGAGTATTATGATGGTCTTTTGAAGTTTGGACATATGACATTAGAAGTAAATGTATAACTAGTAGTAACTTTTATCGTTAAAGAGTAAAAAAAGTTTCGATGCTAGTTATGATGAAATGTTTTATTCACACATAACAATAAATAAATAAATAATTTAAAAAAAGTATTAAAATTAAAAATAACCCAAGCATTTCCTCCATTAAAAGAGAAAGCAATAGCTAAGGGGCCACGCTTTTTCCACTCCTCATTTTGCTTACACACTCCATATTAAAGTGTTTTGACTGTATCGTCCCTCATGTGGCCCACCATTTGGCATTATTCTCTTTCTTCTTTATTTCTTTCTCTTTTTCTTTTCTTTTTCTTTCCTCATGGATCTCAATTTTCTTCTTCTCATCTTTCCCTTGCTATTCCCTCTTGTTCCATTTTTCGCTTCAAACAAGCCTTCTCAGCATGTGTAGACTCTAGAAGGAGGATTGATCAAAGAGAGATTAAGCCAAAAATCCCAGAACTTTGATTAAAAGACGAAGCACCGAGTAACAAATGCGTAGAACTCGAGCTGGCAATCGCATTCATAGAACCAAAAGAAAAAGGACCACCACATGACATTTATCATTTGCTAGCTCCTATAAACAGATAACTGACGAATCTCGTTGAAGCAGTTTGCAAACACTAGGTTTAATGACCACGAGGGAGATCGGAGTCGCAAGACACTGATACACGTCATCGAACAATACGAGGATGTCTACGATTCAGTCACCAGTTGGCAACTTACTAGATCCTAGCACAGGGACTCTACCCTCCTCCTCTCCAAGTGGCTTTCTATCGAAGCTCACTTTCGCCCGTTCCCTCCCACCGGCAAGAACGTCATCGAGCTCGGCTGGGCTCACAGCGGCTCGGCTCGGGGCCAGCCATGTCATCCTCACTTATGCCACGCTAATCCTCCCCGGTTGAGGAGGAACGTGGAAGCGAACGACAAAGGGGAATGAGTGGAGATGAGGGGGATGGTGTGGGGATTGGAGGAGTTAGCAAGGGGAATCAGGGAGAGTTGGACGTCATGTTGATGAGCACATGTTCTTAGATGCGGAGGAGGGGATGGGGTTGGGAAGACACTGCCGGGTTGTGCAGAGAGAGTGTCTCTTTCTATTTTAAAATTGCTTAAATGTAGCTAATAATGAAGTTGCGAATGGTGAAGAGCAGACAATAACGCCAACAAGTTCAGTTGACATTTTCCGTCATATTCTACTCTTCCTTTTGAGCTTTTGTCGGGGACTCACATGAAGCATTTGAATGTTTTTTGAGAAAAAAAAAGGGAGAGAATGAGACACCAAAGGCATGTTTGAAGCAAAAAAAAAAAAAAAAAAGGAATAGAAAGAAACGGGATTGTCAACAAAACACTAAAGGCATGGAAAGATAAGAAGGGGGAGGAAGGTGGGACCCGTGAAAAAAGAGAAGCAAATAATGCTAAAAGGTAGGCCATATAAGGGACAATATGATCAAAATATTATGATAGAAAGTGTCTAAGCTAAATAAGGAGTGGAAAAATCACAACCCTAATTAAAACTTGTAAAGCATTTGTAATAAAAAAGGAGTGACGGGAAAAAAAAAAACTAACCTGAACAGTTGGTATGTGTTTGTTGCCTTTTTAAGATATGATGGAAATCAAAATAAATTTGGTAAAGATATTAGCTTGTGTTCACTTCAATGAAAATAAATTTGAAAATTGACTTTTATTCTTCAAAAAATTAGATGGTGGCGTGTACATGTATTTTCTTATTATTCTACTTCGACGACAACCTCTCCTAAGTTCAATTTATAATCAATAGTATAGTGAACACTGACTTTTAATTGGCTTATTTGACATTAAACAAGCCTTTATGACTTTACAATAGGGATTTTTGGATTGCCATTTTCTTTTAGAGACAATATTAGGCTGCTTGTGTGTTTTTTATTCAAGTACACATGATTGGGCAAGAGGAAGCAAGGAGAGAACAAAAAGAAAAAAACAAAATAAATAAAAATCAAAAAATGAAATACTATTAAAAATTATCCACGTTAATGTCGACCGGACGGTCGGTATCCACGTTAGTGTTGGTTAGCCAAATTTGGTAATATGGACTAAATTAATATAATTGTAAAAAATTCACGAATGAATTGACAAAACAAAAATGTTTAGAATTAAATTGACAAAATTGCAAAATATTTTGACCTTTTTGATCACTTTTTCCTGATGATAGAACACGATTTATTAATTATGGCGTGAGCTATGGGACGGTGGGGTTTGGCAGGACAAGATTGTCGTGCCAGATCCAATGGTGGACATCGATTTATCTTTGATCGCAGGGTTGAGATGCTTTGTCATCCAACGATTGACATCAATTTGCAATAAGTGAGCACACGACATTTGGGAAAGCATTACGCTACATATCTAAGGCAAATAAAATCAATTCACCACTAGTCTTGTATTCCATCTACTAATTTACGCTTTCAATTGTTAGTTTAGTTATCACGTCATTTTTGTGTCATTAGCTATCACGTTAAGTTCGGTAAAGAAAAAGGACAATTAAATGTTGTTATATCACTGACATATAATTTGTAAAAAAAATTTGCAATTAAGCCATGTACAAGGACAAATTAATTCAAATTCTGTAGATCCAATTAGATCTTAACGTTTTTAGGTTGTGTAATAAAATCATAAAATTTATTTAAAATATTATCAAGTACTTCACATTATCTCCTCTAATTTAAGCGACAAAGTCCAATGTAGTCTTTTCAAATATTATATATATATATATATTATTTTTTTTATGACAGCTGAAATTGATGGTGCACCTAACTATTTTTTTTTTTTTTTTTTTTTTTTAAATGTAAGATCTTAAAGCTCTCATGTTGTGGTCTTTCCTCTAGCTCCCATGGGATAGTGGCACACTAATCAGCACGAGGACGTAGGACCAAAAGAAAATTGAATCCTTAAGGCGAACTAAATTATAGCTGATTAGTGTTAAAAGCAATCCTTATCTATTGGCAATATGGAGGGCTGATCATTAACAGAGACTTTAGCATATTTCTTGAAGTAATTTCTCCACCACCACTTCGCCTCCCTCCACCTCGGCACCCGGCAACCGCGCAAGCCTTCCACACGCTCCCTCACCGTCGCCGCCTTGAAGAACCCGCCCCTCCCCGATCGCAAGCTCCACACTGCCATCATTGGCGGCGGGCCAGCCGGGTCCTCCGCCGTTGAGTCCCTCACCTCCGGCGGCGTTGAGACCTTCCTATTCGAGCGCAGGCACCATCCCGCTCTGCATGCTGGACGAGTTCAACCTCCCGCCCAGCCTCGTCGACCGCCGCGTCACCAAGATGAGGGTCATCTCGCCATCGAACATCACCGTCGACTTCGGCAAGACCTTGAGGCCGCACGAGTTCATCGCCATGCTCCGCCGTGAGGTCCTCGACTCCTTCCTCTGCTCGCGCGCGGAGTCCAGCGGCACGGAGCTCATCACCGGCCTGGTGACGTATCTGGAGCTCCCTCGCTCCTCCTCCTCCCCGTACGTCGTCCACTACACGAGCGGCGGCTCGAAGCGGAGCCTAGCAGTGGACGTCGTGGTCGGGGCAAGTAAAGTGGATGCTGATTGGTGGAGGCGAACTAAATGATCAGCCCTCCATATTTACTAGATTGGTAACAACCTTGTTGCAGAGTTGCTTTAAACTCCCTAAAATCTATGATTAGTCGACGTTAGGCCCCACAAAACACAAAATGCACCAGCAATCTAACTTTTTGTGCTGTGATTCTACGGATCTATGTGTACTTTTATTTTTTTTAATAGAAACTTCAAATGACTTGTGTAATTTCTACACCGTTTGTTTTCTAAAATATAATTGATCTAAAAAGGGCATTTCTTATAAATGATACTTTATATCAATTGCATAAATGAATGAACATGTGTCAAATTGTGACTGATTGAAAGTAAAAAAAATATACATATAATATCAGTTGCTTACATGACAGTCTTTAACCACTGCATATTTCTTTTGTACTCTTATACACTCGGATCCCTATCTTTATCTCGAAGTACAGCTCACGCCCATGCATCTTTCACACAATTACGCTCAAGTTGCAACTTGCAATCAATGCAGAACATCGAGACAAGGTACCCCAAAACTGTCTATAAATAGAAGAGCCTCGTACCAATTCAAATGCAAGCCAACTAAAGCAAGGCCACACACACGTATAAGAGAGAGAGAGAGAGAGATGGAACTCACGGGTGAGATGGAAGTCATGCAAGTACTGCACATGAATGGAGGAATGGGAGAAACAAGTTATGCTAACAACTCATTGCTTCAGGTACATCTCTCATTGCCCCTCGTGGGCTCTGAAAATCTTGGATTAATCTGCATTTAATGTTTGATTATTTCAATCTTATGTGCACCATAACATGATTTCTTCATTTTATAGCAAACTAGGATTCTTTTTGTTTTACCAAGATTTGAAATTCTATATGCAGAAAGAAGCCAATTTACCATGCCCTTTGAGATTATGTGACTTATTATTCAATAATTGAAATTATGACCCTAATTCCTAGATACACTTTTCAATCAACAAGATTTCTCTTGAAAAAGAATGTACACCAGAGGCTATATGAGAGTACTAGATCTCGCAAAATCATTGCAATATTGGACAAACCCTTTCCGATGATGTTCTAATTTGAATTCACAAAGAAATTGCATGGAATCTGCAATATTATTTCATTTTATTTGGACTGCCCATGGATATATCGCTGGATATATTGGCTAGTTTTGGGATTTATTACTTTATATACGAAAAATTAAAGACACGAATTTTTTTCTTTGTATTGAGTGAATGCTCTCCTTTTCTTTTTGTAGAGAAAAGTGATATCGATGACGAAACCCATAATGGAGGCGGCCATCACAGCTCTCTTCTCCACTGTTGCCGCCACCTTACCGACGAGCCTTGCCATTGCGGACTTGGGTTGTTCCACCGGTCCCAATGCTCTTTCAGCTGTGTCCGAGATCATCAACATCGTGATTGATCTCTGCAAGGCAATGAAGCATGAGCTGCCGGAGTTCCAAGTGTTCTTGAACGATCTCCCAGGGAACGACTTCAACTCCCTCTTCAGCAGCTTCTTGCCAAGATTCCAAGGGAAGCTGAGCGAGCAATTGAAGAGCAAGTATGGAGTGTCAGCAACGTTGCCGTGCTTCGTCAATGGCGTTCCTGGTTCATTCTATGGAAGATTGTTCGCTCGAGAGAGCCTGCACTTGATTCATTCTTCGTATAGCCTCATGTGGCTATCTCAGGTAATTTTTTGTCTCATAGTTTGTAAACCTAATGAA
This sequence comes from Eucalyptus guilfoylei, assembly GCA_016097605.1. Taxonomy (NCBI): domain Eukaryota; kingdom Viridiplantae; phylum Streptophyta; class Magnoliopsida; order Myrtales; family Myrtaceae; genus Eucalyptus; species Eucalyptus guilfoylei. The sequence continues at coordinate 11,559,785 of CM027866.1, forward strand.
AAAATATGTCGAGAAACACTATTTTTATCATTGTTATTATTGTTGTTTTCTGGAAACTTTTGTCTAACTCTTTTCTAAGGGTAGAGTCAAGCAAATAATAGTCGAGACACCCAGAAAGTTTATTTTGGGGTTCTGGAAAATTTATACTCTTTTATGAAGAAACAAGGGGTGTGCTTGGAAATCAAACTCACTCACTTTTTTCCTCCCTCCCTCCCTCCCTCCTCAGGTCCCACGAGGACTAGAGGGAAACAAAGGCAACATATACATGGCGAGATCGAGCCCTCCAAAGGTGCTTAGGGCATACTACGAGCAATTTCAGAGGGACTTCTCGACGTTCTTGGAGTGTCGTGGGCAAGAGTTACTGGTGGGAGGACGTATGGTGTTGACCCTCCTAGGTCGAAGAAGTGACGATCCTTCAAGTAAAGAGTGTTGTTACATTTGGGAGCTCTTAGCTATTGCTCTCAGCCAGATGGTCTCAAAGGTAACAAATAAAAAATCAAAATAGTACTTGAATCGTCGGGGACACATTAAGTTAAATTGGAGGTTAGTTTTGTTAGCCCTTTGTGAATAATTTTTATCACATAAAAAATTGTCACATCCTACCACGCTAGTGAAATTTGCCAGTCCCTTGGGAATAATTTTTGTTTCTGCACTCTGTAAAATCAAACATAATCCCTGATTATGTTAGATAACATCAAGAATTTTCTTGCAAACCTATAGTTAAGATTTGCACATGAATTCTCTGATCGAAAGCAAAATTCCAATATGAAAATCTTACAAGAATAATCCCATTTCTCTTGCTTAGGAATGTATTCGAGAAAATCAAGGGAAAATTACCAAAAAAAAAAAAGTTCCAAACTTATTACACTTGTACCATTTAAGTTCTATACATTTCAATTTAGTCAATTTAATCCTAAACATTTTAATTGTGTCAATTTAGTCATAAACCTTTTGCATATTTACAAATTTAGTCCTATTTTTTTTAAATGATTTGCCAATTTAATCCTTCCGGCTAATTATGACTATAAATCGTTGACGTAGCAATCTATCAAACACCAACTATGCTAAATAACACGGCTAGCATTAAAGTGAACACTTTTTATAATTTTTTTATAATTTTATAATTTTTTTTTTCCTTTTTCACTCCACTGGTCATTGCTAGTCTTCAACGATGGCTAATGGAGGTTGCCAGCCCTAGGTGACGGTTACCCTAGCAAGGGTTCTCCCTCACTAGCCTCAAGCAAGGGTCCCCATCATTGTCCCCTGGCAAGTGCGACCCTTACCTAGGCAAGGGTTGCCCTCATTCAGGCCCATGGAGGGAAAAAGGGGAAAAAGTAAAAGAAAAGGAAAGGAAAAAAGAAGAAGAAAAAATTAAGAAAATTAATAAAATTTTCGACATTAAGATAGCTAGTGCTGATTAGATCGCCACGTTAGCGATTTCCACCCAAAATAGCTAGAATGACTAAATTGATAAATTGTTAAAAAGATTTAGGATTAAACTAGCAAGATTGAAAAATTTATTACTAAATTAGCTAATCATTAAAAATTTTATGTTTAAATTGGAAAAATTAAAAGATTTAGGACTAAATTGGAATAAGTATAATGGGTTTTGGACTTTTTTGCTTCAGAGAATGAGAGATAAAACTATGAGGTGCTTCGAGCGCACTCTTATTCCCTCTTAGGCTAGTGTAGACTTTATTAAAATGGAATCAACATTTACATGATAATAAACTTCATGTATTATCACTGTGCAATAATAACATAGACAAGTAACTGTGAATTTTGTTATGATATTACGGTAACAGCTAATATTTTTGCAGTTGTCACTTCTTTGGTTGAAAAATCTAAAATTCTACATCTGCACTAATCCAGGGACTTGTAGAAGAACATAAACTAGACTCCTTCAACATCCCTCAGTACACACCCTCATCAAACGAAGTACAAGGGGAGGTCCAAAAGCAAGGGTCATTCTCAATTGATTGCTTGGAAGCGTCCGAAGTGAATTGGAGTATACTTGCCACCGATTCTGACTTTGATATTGTCTTGAAGGATGGGGGACACAATTTGGCCCGGTGCATGAGAGCCGTGGCCGAGCCCTTGCTCATTGATCACTTTGGTAAAGAGATTATTGATGAGGTCTTTAAGAGGTATGAGGCTCTACTTGCTAATTGCATGTCCAAGGAGAAGAATGCATTCGTCAATGTCATCATTTCGCTAAAGAAAGTCACCTAGATGAATTGCCAAGAAATTACGAATAATTACTTTGCAGATATATGTACTTTATGGTGAAGTTGGAATATCTATGTCATAGGTGCGTTCATAATTGTTCGAAGAAGGCGTGCCTATCTTACTTGTATTACTTCTTATGTTTATCTTGAGTAAAGAACAAGAGACTTGCAAGTTGAAGGGCTTGACATTTGGGATTTAGTTTTAAGGATTTTTCTTTCCCCCAATTTTCCATATCTCTTGAGATGTTGCATCTAATTTAGAGAATCTTCATATTTTCTCGGTTTTTTTTTTTTTTTTTTTTTTTTTGATCGGTCCTACTTTATTCCTATTCTAACGCTCACTCTTAGACTTTTGCCCTACCTCTTGCAGGGCGTGGGAGTCAAAACCCACTCCTGAAACTACAGCGTCCCCATCCCAACCCCCTCTGAGAAGGTGAGGATTCGAACTCCCCACCTCCCCCTTCCAAGTTGGAAGGGTGGCCACTGGAGCAAACCCCAGTGATTATATTTTCTCGATTGGCTCTATAGTTTTATCTTCACACAATCCCATTGATGTGCACTGTGCATGGATCGATCCCCTCACCATGTGAATCGATCGTGGTCGAGGGCCTTGGTCATGTGGATCGATCATGGATCGTTCCCAGTCGGCCGAGATTGATCGTGGTCGAGGGCCATGGACGTGTGGATCGATCCATGCATCGTGCGGATCGACCGTGGATCAATCCATGCACCATCCGAATCGAACATGGTCGAGGGCCTTGGACGTGTGGATCGATCCATGCATCATGCGGATCGACTGTGGATCAATCCATGCACCATCCGGATCGATCCCGATTGAACCGTGCGCCGTGCGAATTGACTGTGCATCGATCCTTTCATTGCGCGGATTGATCGTGGATCGATCCTGGTCGAGGGCCTCGGCCGTGTGGATCAACCTTATGCACGATGCGGATCGATCCGGGCCTAGCGGGATCGATCACTGCACAATACGGATCGATCCTTGCACCATGCGGGTGGATCGTGGATCGATCCCCGGTCGAGCGGGATTGATCATGGTCGAGGGCCTCAACTGTGTGGATCGATCCATGCACCATGCGGATCGATCCCGATTGAGCAGGATCAGTCCCTGCACCGTGCGGATCGATCAAGGATCGATCCCGGTCTAGTGAGGATCGATCGTGGTCGAGGGCCTCGGCCGGGTGGATCGATCGTGGATCGATCCATGCACCGTGTGCGGATCGATCATAGATCGATCCCGATCGGGCGAAATCGGTCCTTGCACCATGCGGACCAATCGTGGATTGATCCATGCACCATGCATATTGATGTCTAGAGACCATTACATATTTCAAGATAACAGAGTTGGGATAGTGGCACACTATCCAGCACAGATAATCACCTAAACAAAGTCGGAAGTTCGCTTCCAGGTTTTGCTATAGCAGTCCAATCCTTAAGGCAAACTAAATGATCAGCCCTCCATATTTTTCCTTACGCGAACTTCTGACTTTGTTTAGGTGATCTCGTTTTTGGAAATGATATCAAATTACCCTTCTCATTTGGTGATCTCATTTTTGTTTCGTTTTTTTTTTCTATGTTCCACAACATTAATAATTGTCGAAATATCCCACATTACTTAACAATAGATCTTATATGCTCTTTATACATATGAGATTTTTCTGCACCTTATAATTTAAGTGTTAGAAGTAAATTTTCTAAAATAATACATGTCAAATTCCAGCCAAAGTATGACTAAAAAAAAGTCTAGCCAAAGAAAATATACAATAAAAAAAAAAAAACAAACAAAAGTGTTGGATGGAAAAGATGCCATTCGGAACCCGTGACCCCTGACGACCCGGTTGACCCGAGCCCCTTTGGCAGGACTCCATACATCACGTTGGCATCACCCTTACGTTATAAGTCCTTCTATATCTTTTTTCAATCGACAAAAGGGGAAAAATGAATCGAGTGACGATAAAAATGGCAAAATTTGAGGCACAGCACGAGCGAAAATAAATCAAGTTACTCACAAGTTATTAATTGAATCCCTATTGTTTTTTTTTTTTGGACGTATTTAATAGGCATAAAAATTGATCTGAAAATTGTTAAGAGTTCATATAATACTCGACCTTAATTAATACGACCTTAATTCTCTAATGTCTTGGCACTCCAATTGAGCCAAGCTTATACATAGAAATTAATATCCAATCGAGCTTGAGTCAAATTTCAAATACCACGTACGAAAAATTGAGCAAAGAATGGGATACGCGATCACTAGACCTTGACACGAGAAAGAGAGATTCAGAGGATCGATCTTTCTAACGGAGTCACGAGATTTTGGCACGTCCGAGATATCGTGGTCCGAGGGGAGGAGCAGGAGGAGGGGAGGGGGTGGTAAAGCCCATTTTCTCCTGCTGACTTCCAAAGCTGCCGACTGATGAATTGATGGTACATCGCCAATGCCCATCTTATCCAAATTGGGAAAAAGTAAAATTCGTTTAAATAAAAATTTTCTTCGGACAAAATACATTGTGTGAATGTGATCAACGCCATGTATGCTGATCTCTAAGTAAGCGAGCGTATTCGGTTCGGATGGACTCGATAGAAGACTTCAGATGCATTCGGTCCTCCAACAAAGTCAGTGTAAGTCTATTTCTACTGTGAAGTTGGCGTGCACAGTGTAAGTTTATCTCTATCCGTAGAGCCAAATCCATGCCATCCATGGATTAGAGTACTCTCGGCCAGCTTGGTCGATTTTGATTTGTTTCTTTCAAATCACTAGGAGTTTACTAAATAAGATAACAATCCAGTAATTTCAATATCAAGTGTTCTTCTTTTTAATAGTACCCTAAAACTACCGAGAAATGCTTTTCTAGGCATCTTCACTCGCCAACCTGTGTCATCATCCATGTCACAAGGAAACCTAACATACAAGCAACCCATGTTCCCATCCAAACTCTCTTTTCATACCCCAACACTTACGAACGATGTCATTAGACGTAACGAGAATGCCCATAGATTAACACAGCACAGATCAAGCTAGAGGGAGAGATAGAGATGAAGAGATTACAGTGACATCAAAGCAGACAAAATTGGTGGGGCAGGAAAGAGAGAAAGGCACGAGGTGGGTTGGCGGGAAGACGGGTGAGATCCGAAAAGAGGTTATCGCAGGAGAGAGCGACAGCACTGCCTCGAGGAATTAATTTTTCTACTTCTCCCAACGCCAGCTGTGTATTCCAGAAAAAAGAGGATCGCCCCCTGGTGGGTATCTTTACGTCTTTAATGCTGGATGACCCCGCCACGAAGATAAGACCGTCCGTATCCGAAAGGAGAAAGAGAGAGGAGGGGCCCGTTTGGTTTGGCTTAAATACCTTTAGGAGAATTGAAATTTTCCGAAATACAAATAACATTTGGTAAAATTTACATTAAAAAACAACTTTAACCAAAATACCGTTTGGTAAAATCTGCATTTGTAAATAACTTTTATTAAATTAAATAAACAAAAAAAATTTGTATTTTTTTTTTGAAGTCCGGCCACCCGACTGCCGGATCTGAAGGCCAGATGGCCGGATTTGGCCCCCAACGGTCATCGAGGTTGCGCGACCTCAGGCGACCATCGCTTCAGGTCAGGCGACCCTCAGGCGACGGTCACCGGCGCCTTGCCGGCGGGCGACCCCTTGGCCGGCGGTCGTCAGCCTCCGGTCGGCTTCTTTGTGCAGTGGTGTGCGGTGGTTTTGGAGAAGATGAACAGTACCGGGGATTTGCATTCCGAAGATGCAACTTCTCAAAGTACCTTCGGAGCTGCATTAGGCTAAAGGCCCTTAAAGCCATTAGGAGATGCAATTTCATCTTGCCAAAGTCACCCAAAAAAATGAACCAAACACGTTTGCATTTGGTCAAGGGACTTTAGAATCTCAAAGTGCCTTCCATATGCCCAACCAAATAGGGTCGAAGAGGATATAACGCGTTTGCAGAACGGTGGATAGGTTTCTTCAATGATTCTTCAATGATTTTGCCGTACACCGGATTGTGTTCCGAAAAAAGGTCCAATCACATTAAATTTGTAATTTTTCTTTTCGAAAACGAAAAGGCCAAGGAGAGGCGATCCACGTTGGTTGTCCTTCTGAGTATCGTCGTGGAAATCCCATTCTTGTACACGATATTCAATTCATGTCGCAACTATTCGGAAGAAGTAGTTATTTGCTGTGAACTCAGTCCTACTCTCTCTAGTCTTCAAATTGGCTAGCCACCAGGGTCCGTTTGTTAATTGGTCAAATAATACCTGATTATATTTTTTTTATTCTCCAAAACAAAACAAAAAAGAATAAAAATCTATTTGGTAATTTTTTTTTATTTTCGAGAACAAATTTGTTCCCGATAATAGATTTTGCATAAAATCAAGAAGTAGAAAAAATGTGTTCCTTTATTGTCAGGAATAATTCCAAAATCAAGCCAATTTTTCTTTTTTGTCTTTTCTTTTTTTCTTTTCCTTTTCTCTTCTTCTTCCTAATTGTCGATCGCTGAACATGGTGATGATCGACGATTGGCTAGGAGAGGTCTGGCGAACTCGCTGAAGCCTTGCCGACGGCCAAGTGAGTTTGCCCAATCATTGGTGAATCTCGACCTTGCCACCAGCCATCGCGAGACTTGACCTCGCCAGGCTAGGGCAAGGTTGGTCTCGCACCAGTGAGGCTCAACCTCACCCCATTGGCAACTGGCTAGAGAAAAAGAAGAGGGATGGAAGAAGAAAACCAAAAAAGAAAAGAGAAAAAAAGAATAGAAAAAAAGAAAAAAATGATAAAAGTATTAAAAAATTAAAAGAAATTTTAATTCAAAAAGATTTTGAGATTTTACAAACACATTTCTATCTTGAGAATATAAATTTTGAATAGTTACCAAACACTTTCAAATGTTCAGAAACTCGTCCATGGAACAGAATAAAAAAGAATCACTTTTAAGAAAAAATTGCTTCGAGAACAGAATGATTATGAAACACATCCTAAGTTACACTTTACAAGTAGGGAGCTATACAGCATGTGATGAGCGTAGGGACAGGGTAGCATCTTCCTCCTTCTCTTTATATCTTTTAGGGTTAATGATTCAGGAAGGTTTGCCTACACGAATTCGTGCAAGCAACTCAATGTGAATCGATTTCACATGGGACAAGCTCCATGCCCGTTAGTGGTGGTGGAGAAAGAATTGTTAGCATGGGGAAGTGGATGTGATAAATCGTGAATCTCTAGCCTTGAATTTTGTTTCGACTAACCCTAGGGTTCTCCGATGAATTGCGCTTTCACTTTCGATCTTTTCCTGCGCATCTTGCTTTTGCAATGTTTGGTCTATTTTGCCATAAGAAACGAAATTGCATGCAATGATATGTAAGTCCAGTCTTCCGGTTCCTTCTGAAGCCTTTGTTTTCCATCTTTTGGGTCACCATCGGTGTGTAATTTTGTGCTTGCAATTGCACGCTCAATGCAAAGTCAAAGCCATATTGAATTTTGTATGAAGTCAGTTTAACTTAGGAACCGAATACAACGAATACCAATACTTAAAAAGAGCTAAATAGTGGACGTAGCCTCCTTACAAAAGGTTGTGAAAAACCCTAAGTTGAATGCAAGACAATAACGTTTGATCTTTTGGCCATCTTGTTCTAACTTGTGTATCGTTCAATCTCGATCCAGAGCCAAAATTCACTAAAATTAAGTCACTACAAGATCCATAAATTAGGTTGGAAAATCAAAGTGAATCAAAATGTTTAATATTGAGATGAGTGACATTATTGTTCTATTATAAAGGATAAGATATAAATACAACATATCAAGCTGACTTGTGAAGAAGTAGGTCAATTACAGAGGAGTTTTTGAAGTTCGAACATAAAGCTCTCTTTTCAAAAAGCCCAATGATGTTAGAAAGCACGAACTATATGGTTAATCTAACATGATGAGTCAGTTCTACCATCATGCTCTCCTCCAACCATTCTGCCGTAGATCTGAAAAGTTCTGAGGTAGTTTTATGATATGCATTGATGATGTCTGAAGACTAAAAAATAATCCCTTTGAAAGACTGAAAAATTGTGTTATGGAATAACTTAGGGTTATTGGTGTCAGATGCTAGTTGTATTAGTGGTAACGTGAATCCTCTTTTTCACTCCTCTCTGGTGTATATTAATGGTGACACAGTGTTATGTCTTTTCTCTAAACACCAAGCCCCCAATAACGGGTCTTATTCCATATTTATTTAAATATATGGGCTACAATAATGTCTCCATTGTTTTAATTCGAGGGTGATAAAGAGAAATATGTGATGAGTCTTTATAATTGTGCATTACATTTTCGTTTTGTAGTAAACCAATTTTGGTTCTTGACATGACGATCTTTAGATTTTGGTGATAGAAACTAAACAACTTTTTTTCTGGAATATTTTATTATCAACCAATGAGATTAAATAGCAGAGATCCAACGATTTATAACCTTAACAAAGACACAAACCATGAGGAAGAAAGGGGAGATTGGAATAGGCTGTTAGAAATATTTAGGATATGTCCTAATCCATCAAGAGAAAATGAATCAAATTTAACCCCAGCCTTTTGTTTCTTTATGCCGCCATCTTTAGTTATCTCATCTTCAGTAAATTCATGATTTTTTCAATCTTTAGTCATTTCATTTTCAGAAAAAATATTCTAAACATCTCTAATATAGAAAAATGGATATTGGTAGCTCAATCTTAATTTAGGCCTAAACTAAGCACCGATAGATTTCTTTAGTATAGAAATGGATGATTTTATGTATTATCATTGCTTTGCTAGAACAGTGACCACTGACAATTTCTAGTCTCTATCTTATTCTGCACCTCTAATGGACAAACATTGATTGTCCATGAGTACTTGCATCCTTTGGTCTTTTTAGCTTTTTCAAAATGCGTCTTTATTAAAGGTAGTCACGACAAGGAGATAAATGGGGCATCCCAATATCTAACGTCATTGTTTATGTCAAATTATCCCGTTTTAGTCATTGTCTTATTATTGCCCTTATATGAGGGGAGTACTTACATCCTTTGGTCTTTTTAGCTTTTTCAAAATGCGTCTTTATTAAAGGTAGTCACAACAAGGAGATAAATGGGGCATCCCAATATCTAACGTCATTGTTTATGTCAAATTATCCCGTTTTAGTCATTGTCTTATTATTGCCCTTATATGAGGGGACCACGTCAGGCATGGCAGAGGACATGGTAAATGCAATTTTGTCTTCTATTTTTTCGATAAGATGTGATGAATACTTAATTTCAATAATTATTATTTTCCTCAATATGGACCTTGAAGAGTCCAAACGGAATTGTCTTTCCGCGTGCTTATTTGAACAAGCAATGTAGAAATATGAATTTAATATCATAATATAAGCACACAGAATGAGAGAAGACATAAGATGCATTCACGATTCTTGACAGTATTTGCCAATCTCAAAAGTTATAATCAGTTCTCTTTACTTGGTCAAGCGAATCTCTAGCTCTAACTTTTGACTTAAACAAAAGGGTCCAACGGTACACAGTCCCTAGGTCCAAAATCGAGAATCCATAACCCAATCTACCAAATAGCAGCAAATAGAAGTAGAGTCGCAGCACCCACACTAGCAAGCAACGCCACCCTTCTGAAACAAGACTACCATAGAAGTACACGAAAACAAACTAACCATGAAGCAAATTTCATTTCAACAGCAAAAATGAAAATTGCCGAATGACCCTCATTTTTGCCCAACTATAAATCAGCTTGGTTTATCATAAATCATTGATTTATTCCCACATTGTAGTAAAAATATCCTGGGCCGGATGTTCCTAATGCTAAAGGTCAATCAGTGACAGAGAGAGTGGGGACACTCCATTAAAACACGCCTTGTCAAATTATTAGCCTGCACGCAACGTGCATCGCTTTTTTTCGGTGACAGAGTTCTATCAAAAGAGTATACTTGTGGACCTCATTTTTTTTTTTTTGTATGAATGGTTCAATCATGGAATTCTCATGTCTGCTTTTTGGCAAATAATAACTTTCTTGAGAATGTCCTAGAAAACGAGAATTTTCCTATTTACGACATAGACTTCAATCGTGTCATAAATTATATATTGTTTGATATTCTCCTTCTAATGCCATAATCAATCGAAAACTTCTATCTCTATTTACTTTAAATTTCAAAATACCACAAAATTTTCTTTAGTCCTATGTATATAATGTGAGCGTATGAATTTTTTTTTTATAATGTTCTACCTATTGACATATTAAACTTGGGCTAACTTAGACTCTTATATCTATTTAATGTTATCTATTAATTGAAAATAAGTCTTGACTTTTCATGCATTATCATTTTATAAGGATTTTTTTTTTTTTGCCAAATTGTAAAGATTAGAATGTCAAATTATTTTTAATCTATATATATACTATGGCTATTTGTAAAGGTCATTACTACTTTTTAACCAAAAAAAAAAAAAAAAATGTTATGACTAAACAAAAACATCCAAACTGAATATTCTCACATTTTTATTCTTTAATAGCATTCTTCCAAGTTTAAGAATTAAGGATTTTTTTTGGATAATACCACATAATTTTGTTAACCAGATTGATATGCGATAGTATTCAAAATTTCATGCAAGTATTTCAAGTCCTCACGGTATGGATGAATCTAGTTTTTCAATAAGACCTTCCTATCATGCACGCAAAGCCTTGGCCCATTTCAATTTTGAAGGTTAGGTCTGAAAGACCTTTTGATAGCCTGGCCCCTCCCCCCTATTAACCGTAATGGCATGGAATCATACCATACTTGAGCATGATTCCTTGCCACCCTTGGATCACCTTAAGCAAAGTAAGAATCAAGGCATTTGTGGAATTTGACAAAGGAAAGGAATAAGATTTATGCAATTAAAAAAGGGGAAAGAATGAATCGAGCCACAACTAGACCTAGCTTGATTCATGACCGGGATGAGGCCTACTACATGATCCAGATGTTCCTTGTTTCGTTGCTGGCATACATGCGACTGGGCCTAACTTGATCCATGACCGAAACTTTCTTTACTTGCCACTCCCCTCTCTTGATTGTTACCGCAGTTTTTCCATTCCTCATATTTTCGTTACCTTTTTTCACACCACTATGCAATTGGTCCATATTGCTATTCTTTGATATACTAAAATGCCCTTGCATGGGAATAAAATTGAATGGTGGAGTGCCGTAATTTTGTAACTACATGTCAATCTAGGCTAATCTCATTTAATAAAATGCTGGCACCATGTCGATGTTCAATTGAATTTATGCACATATTGAATGGCCTTCAAAATGTAGACAATTTAACTGAAGTGCATGCTTAGTTTAAATTAATGATTGCATGTTTATACAATTGTATGCCATCATAATATCTCCGAAGTACTAGCTTCATGAATTCTCGCCACCCTTTCAACAATGAAATGATGTCAAGACTACGCATTTCTAGTGCTATAGTTCAGGTTAGTCCACTTCGAACATTGAGAGGCACAAAATTTAGAAGGCAAGAGATTCGTCAATTACTTGCGATCTTCTGAAATATATGCACAGGTCTTTCATGGAAGTTTCTTTGTAAAAATGTGAGGTTGAAGAGGTCATTGATTTTTTTTATTTGATAGAGTAGATTAATATTCTAAAGCATATTTTTACAGCATCATCATGTTCAAAGTATAGTTTGCATCAGTCTTCAAGTTTTATTTTAGCGAACCTTTATTTTAACTTCTGAAAGAATACCTTATATTATTTTTTAATTTCATACCAATTTTACTCATAAGGATGTTAAAGTATGAGGCCATCAATATTTCTCCATCTTGACATGAATGTCTATATAACTTATTAAATATAGTAATGAAGTAAAAAATATATTAACTAATATCATGATACAACCAAATTAAAATTATAAAGGTTGAGTAAAACAATTAACTTAAAATATGAATAAAGGGAAAATAGAATTAAACTAACATTTAGAAAAATATGTGGAAACTATAGTCTTGGAGCCGTGCAACAAACATGTATTTTGCTAGTTCTATGTAGACTTCATCTGCAATTACGGCCAACGATTTGATTTTATCTATAGAGGGTAAGATGGCCACATCACCAACATATGAATTCACCAGCTCATAAACATCTCACTCTGCAATTAGACTAATTAGGCCTGCGCAAAGATAGGAGAATTCTCGTAGACAATGGCAAGAACTTTCTATCATTCTACTTAGTTGAAATTAAAATGTTGCCTGTGTATCAAAATATGTGATCTAGGAAACTATAGATTAAGGAAGGCGTATCGTGAAATGGTTATGAACTAGAAAAGAGATTATTGAAAAAATTATCTCTCATTAAAACATGAGAAGCACTGATGTTGAGAGATATTATTCGGAAACAAAAACAAAAAAAGGCTGATAAATTGCAATTAGCTCGAAAAAGGAAGAAAATAAAAGCAGAAAGAGTACACTTCTTCATCGATTCATCACAATTGCACAAAGGAGGCATAGTTAGGAATTCTAAATTCAGGTCAGCAACGCAAAAGGCGTAAAATGACATTTTCAATGTTTTAACTCAATCAACTATTGGATTAGTGGTATTTGCTCCTTTGCCGTTTCTTCTTCGGTTAGGTTTCTTTACCAAGTGGAGTATAAATATGTCCACCCGATTATGAACTTGTCCTTCTCAATAAATCCCGGTTTAAGGGATTGAACCATGAAAGCTCTGAAGAAAATGACATATCACATTCTTCCTGCACTACACCAAATCCACTTGGCAAAAGAAATTAGAATGTGAGGCAGCGTTAGGTGACATCTATATTGGAATTTGAGATATGCTAGTGATGAATAAAGCTCTGGATCTAATCCCCCCCTGGGGAGGGGGACGGAGGGCATCTCTTCATATGAGTTGGCTACATCACGAACTTGAGAAAACGGATGCTCCAATTCGAATTTGACAGCTAATTGATGAGGATTGACGAGGGGGGAGACACGTTGGACTTGGATTGACCCTACATCTAGGCTGTTTGACCTCATATGTACTAACACTCAAATTTTTGTAGATCATTTGGATATCCATTTTTTGTCAAAATATAAAAATACAAAAAAAGGGTAAAAACGACAAAAATATAGTAATAAGAAAGAAAACAAAAATAAATAAATAAACAAGAAAAAAAAACCCACCCCATTGGTGGTCGCGCGGTTTGCGCTTTGCTCCCCTCCGCAAAGGGAGTGGGTTCAAATCCCCACAGTCGCTTGTGCGACTCACCCGCAACCGGGTCAGGTGGGTGGGCTTGGTTTATGCCGGGTTTGCGCCGCCGGCTGTCAACTGTACGGTGGTTCCTGAGTCACCAAAAAAAAAATTAAGAAAAATAGATAAAAAATAAAATAAAATTCGGGTAGGTCATTTATGCCTGGCCCGGTTACTAAGCAAAATTTCCGGCCCACTCGGACTTAATCCCCGAATTGGCCCAATTTTGCTCTTATTTTTCCTATTTTGTTCCAGCCCAACCCTTTTCCTCTGGTTTTTCTTCTGCCTTTCTCAGCCCATTTTGTTTCCTCAAAATAGAAAGATCTCCCGCCGTTTGCTGCCATCTATTGGAGTTCTCCGTTCTTGAGCTAGGCCACGTTTTGCAAAAGAGCTGGTGCGGCTCTGCTCGTGGCCGAGTAAATTCAAGGAAAAGCAAATCTCCTCCGAAAACTCTTCGCGAAGCCGAAACCTCGTTCATTGGTAGGACGTGAAGAATCCGGTAGCCGATTCGAGTTTTGATCACAACACGAACATCTCAAGTCGGGTAATCTCTGCTCTGTTTTGTTTGGTTTGCAGAAGTTTTAAACTTAGCCAATTAACTCACGACAAAATCCTACTAAACTGAGATCGTTTTGGTCGCGATTTATGCTGATCTAGAGGTTGATGCACTACGTTTAGACCGAGTACAGCACCAAATTCGGTCTCGGAACTTATATACAAAAAACGCACGCCACCTGTTCGATGATTTGCGCATTAGACGTTTTTCATCTGACTTTGTATAATCGGATACTTGAGAATGTTTATATCTGTAATGATTCGTGTCTAGTACACTAACTGCTGCGTTCCTTTCCTTCTGGATGCATATCATGCTCATGGTGCCGTTTGAACGTGGTCAGAGTCTCAAATCCATCCTCGTTTATTTCGGCGACGATCGCGATTAGCTACGACCGTGTTGGATGCCTCCACCTCTCTTTCAAGCACTAGTGTTTCGTCCGGTTCTGGATTGGTGTGTGTGACTGTTAAGTTAGAAAGGAATTCTTTTCCGGTGGAGGATGTGTGGGGGTTACCGCAGGGTAAGCCATCATCGGCGAAGGTTTGACGACGGTCGGAGATGATTGGCAGTGACGGTTTGGTGACGGTGGGCGAGGGTGGCTGCCGACGTTGGAACGGTTGAGATTTTGAAGTGCGTTTGTGTGGTGAGCTTTTGAGTTTTTCCATAGGGAAGGCAAGTTGCAGGGGGAGAGATTGGCTTCGGGAAGAAGACGACTTGAGAAGGGGACGAAGGAAATTTTATTTTATTTTATCTAAAAAAAAACTTTAAAAATTAAGGTTTAGTCCGACGCGGGTTGGGTCCTGATAGACGGATCGGGTTAGCGGGTTGGCCCGGGTAAACCTGGCCCGAAATCCTTTTCCCGAATATAATAATGATGAAAATCAATAAAAAAATCTTTAAAAGCATAATAAAAACATAAAAATCTTAAAAAATAAAAAATTCATACAATTCAGAAAAATCATTGAAAATTTTAAAAATCCAGAACATTCATAAAACATAATAAATAAATAAGTAATAAAATCATAAAATTTTTGGAAAACCTTGAAAAATCAGAAAAATTCAGAAAATTGGAATTCGTTAGAAAATTTGCTAGCTCTTCAAATAGTTTTTTCTCTTAAAGTTTGGAAAATCCTTAAAAAAATTAAAATCCGAAATTAAACAAGCCTTTATGGCTTTACAATAGGGATTTTTGGATTGCCATTTTCTTTTGGAGACAATATTAGGCTACTTGTGTGTTTTTTATTCAATTACACATGATTGGGTAGGAAGAAGCAAGGAGAGAAAAAATAAAAAAATAAAAAAATGAAAAAATGAAATATTATTAAAAATTGTCAACGTTAACGTCAACCAGACGGTCGGTATCCACATTAGTGTTGGTTAGCCAAATTTGGTCATATGGACTGAATTGATATAATTGTAAAAGATTTATGAATGAATTGACAAAACAAAAATGTTTGAAATTAAATTGACAAAATTGCAAAATGTTTTGATATTTTTTATAATTTTTCTTGATGATAGAACACGATTTATTAATTATGGCGTGAGCTATGGGACGGTGGGGTTTGGCGGGACAAGATTGTCGTGCCAAATCCAATGGTGGACATCAATTTATCTTTGATCGCAGGGTTGAGATGCTTTGTCATCCAACAGTTGACATCAATTTGCAATAAGTGAACACACAACATTCGGGAAAGCATTACGCTACTTATCTAAGGCAAATAAAATCAATTCACCACTAGTCTTGTATTCCATCTACTACTTTATGCTTTCAATTGTTAGTTCAGTTATCACATCATTCTTGTGTCATTAGCTAGTACGTTAAGTTTGGTAAAGAAAAAGGACAATTAAATGCTGTTATATCACTGACATATAATTTGTAAAAAATTTGCAATTAAGCCATGTACAAGGACAAATTAATTCAAATTCTGTGGATCCAATCAGATCTTAACGTTTTTAGGTTGTGTAACAAAATCATAAAATTCATTTAAAAGATTATGGAAAATTCCAAATAAGGACCCGAAGTAAATTTATTTTCTCAAATAAGGATTCAAAGTGAACTTTGTGTCAAATAAGAACCCGAAATGAACCCATTGTTTCAAATAAGGACCTGAAGTGAATTTTGTGTCAAATAAAAACCCGAAGTGATCAAGTTAATCTCTATTGAGGACCTTAGTTCGACAATTAAAATAGGGGCAATTTTGTCATAAATTTGTGATTGGAAGAGAATTTGGGTCTTCGACTTTGCGGAGGATAGGTACAAGAAATAGGGAGAACTTCGGTCTTTGACTTTGCAGAGGATGGGTATAAGGAACAGGGAGACCATAGAAAACCTAGGGTTTTTTTGTTTTTGTTTTAGGATTTGTTAATTTTCCCTATATTTTTTTTTGGACAAAATTGCCCAAACTCCAGTCGTTGGAAATGTCACATGCTTGATAGCTGGCAAATATTTGGCTGACCAGCAAGCTCAGGTTCTTATTTGGAATTGATTTAACTACTTTGGTCCTTATTTAAAATAATAGGTCAACTTTAGATCTTTATCTGACACAAAGTTCATTTCAGGTCATTCTTTGAGAAATTTGGTCAACTTTGGGTCCTTATTTGAAATTTTCCCAAAATATTATCAAGTACTTCACATTATCTCCTCTAATTTAAGCGATAAAGTCCAATGTAGTCTTTTCAAATATTTTTTTTTATGACAGCTGAAATTGATGGTGCACCTAACTTTTTTTTTTTTTTTTAAATGTAAGATCTTAAAGCTCTCATGTTGTGGTCTTTCCTCTAGCTCCCATGGGATAGTGGCAGACTAATCAGCACGAGGACGTAGGACCAAAAGAAAATTGAATCCTTAAGGCGAACTAAATTATAGCTGATTAGTGTTAAAAGTAATCCTTATCTATTGCCAATATGGAGGGCTGATCATTAACAGAGACTTTAGCATATTTCTCCACCACCACTTCGCCTCCCTCCGCCTCGGCAACCGGCAACCGCGCAAGCCTTCCCTGCGCCCCCTCACCATTGCCGCCTCGAAGAACCCGCCCCTCCCCGGCCGCAAGCTCTGCGCCGCCGTCATTGGCGGCGGCCCGGCCGGGTCCTCCGCCACTGAGTCCCATGCCTCCAGCGGCGTCTAGACCTTCCTCTTCGAGCGCAGCCCCTCCTCCGCCAAGCCCTGCGGCAGTGCCATCCCACTCTGCATGCTGGACGAGTTCGACCTCCTGCCCAGCCTCGTCGACCACCGCGTCACCAAGATGAGGGTCATCTCGCCGTCGAACATCACTGTCAACTTTGGCAAGACCCTGAGGCCGCATGAGTTCATCGCCATGCTCCGCCGCGAGGTCCTCGACTCCTTCCTCCGCTTGCGCACGGAGTCCCGTGGCACAGAGCTCATCACCGGCCTGGTGACGGATCTGGAGCTCCCTCGCTCCTCCTCCTCCCCGTACGTCGTCCACTACACGAGCGGCGGCTCGAAGCGGAGCCTAGCAGTCGACGTCGTGGTCGGGGCAAGTAAAGTGGATGCTGATTGGTGGAGGCGAACTAAATGATGAGCCCTCCATATTTACTAGATTGGTAACAACCTTGTTGCAGAGTTGCTTTAAGCTCCCTAAAATCTAAGCTTAGTCGACGTTAGCCCCACAAAACACAAAATGCACCAGCAATCTAACTTTTTGTGCTGTGATTCTACCGATCTATGTGTACTTTTTTTTTTTTAATAGAAACTTCAAATGACTTGTGCAATTTCTACACCGTTTGTTTTCTGAAATATAAATGATCTAAAAAGGGCATTTTCATAAAAATGATCCTTTATATCAATTGCATAAACGAATGAACATGTGTCAAATTGTGAATGATTGAAAGTAAAAAAAATATATATATAATATCAGTTGTTTACATGAGAGTCTTTAGCCACTGAATATTTCCTCTGTACTCTTATACACTCAGATCCCTATCTTTATCTCGAAGTACAGCTCGAAAGGGAAAGAAAATTCCACAAAGTGGATATTTGCGTGCCAGCTCATGCCCGTGCATCTTTCACACAATTAGGCTCAAGTTGCAACTCGCAATCAATGCAGAACATCGAGACAAAGTACCCCAAAACTGTCTATAAATAGAAGAGCCTCGTACCAATTCAAATGCAAGCCAACTGAAGCAACGCCACACACACGTACGAGAGAGAGAGAGATGGAATTCACAGGTGAGATGGAAGTCATGCAAGTACTGCACATGAATGGAGGAATGGGAGAAACAAGTTATGCTAACAACTCATTGCTTCCGGTACATCTCTCATTGCCCCCTCGTGGGCTCCGAAAATCTTGGATTAATCTGCATTTAATGTTTGATTATTTCAATCTTATGTGCACCATAACATGATTTCTTCATTTTATAGCAAACTAGGATTCTTTTTGTTTTACCAAGATTTGAAATTCTATATGCAGAAAGAAGCCAATTTACCATGCCCTTTGAGATTATGTGACTTATTATTCAATAATTGAAATTATGACCCTAATTCGTAGATACACTTTTCAATCAACTAGATTTCTCTTGAAAAAGAACGTACACCAGAGACTATATGAGAGTACTAAATCTCGCAAAATCATTGCAATGTTGGACAAACCCTTTCCGTTGATGTTCTAATTTGAATTTACAAAGAAATTGCATGGAATCTGCAATATTATTTCATTTTATTTGGACTGCCCGCGGATATATCGCTGGATATATTGGCTAGTTTTGGGATTTATTACTTTATATACGAAAAATTAAAGACACGAATTGTTTTCTTTATATTGAGTGAATGCTCTCCTTTTCTTTTTGTAGAGAAAAGTGATATCGATGACGAAACCCATAATGGAGGCAGCCATCACAGCTCTCTTCTCCACTGTTGCTGCCACCTTACCGACGAGCCTTGCCATTGCGGACATGGGTTGTTCCACCGGTCCCAATGCTCTTTTCGCTGTGTCCGAGATCATCAACATCGTGATTGATCTCTGCAAGGCAATGAAGCATGAGCTGCCGGAGTTCCAAGTGTTCTTGAACGATCTCCCAGGGAACGACTTCAACGCCCTCTTCAGCAGCTTCTTGCCAAGATTCCAAGGGAAGCTGAGCGAGCAATTGAAGAGCAAGTATGGAGTGTCAGCAACGTTGCCGTGCTTCGTCAATGGCGTTCCTGGTTCATTCTATGGAAGATTGTTCGTATAGCCTCATGTGGCTATCTCAGGTAATTTTTTGTCTCATAGTTTGTAAACCTAATGGGAAATATATGTCGAGAAATACTATTTTTATCATTGTTATTATTGTTGTTTTCTGGAAACTTTTGTCTAACTCTTTTTTAAGGGTAGAGTCAAGCAAATAATAGTCGAGACACCCAAAAGGTCTATTTTGGGGTTCTAGGAAAATTATACTCTTTTATGAAGAAACGAGGGGTGTGCTTGGAAATCAAACTCACTCACTTTTTTTCTCCCTCCCTCCCTCCTCAGGTCCCACGAGGACTAGAGGGAAACAAAGGCAACATATACATGGCGAGATCGAGCCCTCCAAAGGTGCTTAGGGCATACTACAAGCAATTTCAGAGGGACTTCTCGACGTTCTTGAAATGTCGTGGGCAAGAGTTACTGGTGGGAGGACGTATGGTGTTGACCCTCTTGGGTCGAAGAAGCGACGATCCTTCAAGTAAAGAGTGTTGTTACATTTGGGAGCTCTTAGCTATTGCTCTCAGTCAGATGGTCTCAGAGGTAACAAATAAAAAATCAAAATAGTACTTGAATCGTCATGGACACATTAAGTTAAATTGGAGGTTAGTTTTGTTAGCCCTTTGTGAATAATTTTTATCACATAAAAAATTGTCACATCCTACCACGCCAGTGAAATTTGCCAGTCCCTTGGGAATAATTTTTGTTTCTGCACTCTGTAAAATCAAACATAATCCCTGATTATGTTAGATAACATCAAGAATTTTCTTGCAAACCTATAGTTAAGATTTGCACATGAATTCTCTGATCGAAAGCAAAATTCCAATCTGAAAATCTTACAAGAATAATCCCATTTCTCTTGCTTAGGAATGTATTTGAGAAAATCAAGGGAAAATTACAAAAAAAAAAAAAAGTTCCAAACTTATTACACTTGTGCCATTTAAGTTCTATACTTTTCAATTTAGTCAATTTAATCCTAAACATTTTAATTGTGTCAATTTAGTCATAAACCTTTTGCATATATACAAATTTAGTCCTAATTTTTTTAAATGATTTGACAATTTAATCCTTCCTGCTAATTATGACTATAAATCATTGACGTAGCGATCTATCAAACACCAACTATGCTAAATAACATGGCTAGCGTTAAAGTGAACACTTTTTATAATTTTTTTTATAATTTTATAATTTTTTTTTTCCTTTTTCACTCCACTGGTCATTGCTAGTCTTCAGGGATGGCTAATGGAGGTTGCCAGCCCTAGGTGACGATTACCCTAGCAAGGGTTCTCCCTCACTAGCCTCAAGCAAGGGTCCCCATCATTGACCCCTGGCGAGCGTGACCCTTACCTAGGCAAGGGTTGCCCTCATTCAGGCCGTGGAGGGAAAAAGGGGAAAAAGTATAAGAAAAGGAAAGGAAAAAAGTAGAAGAAAAAATTAAGAAAATTAATAAAATTGTCGACATTAAGATCGCTAGTGCTAATTAGATCGCCACGTTAGCGATTTCCGCCCAAAATAGCTAGAATGACTAAATTGATAAATTGTCAAAAAGATTTAGGATTAAACTAGTAGGATTGAAAAATTTATTACTAAATTATCTAATCATTAAAATTTTATGTTTAAATTGACAAAATTAAAAGATTAGGACTAAATTGGAATAAGTATAATGGGTTTCAGACTTTTTTGCTAATTTCCCCAGAAAATCAGAGAATGAGAGATAAAATTATGAGGTGCTTCAAGCGCACTCTTATTCCCTTTTAGGCTAGTGTAGACTTTATTAAAATGGAATCAACATTTACATGATAAGAAACTTCATGTATTATCACAGTGCAATAATAACATAGACAAGTAATTGTGAATTTTGTTATGATATTACGGTAACAGCTAATGTTTTTGCAGTTGTCACTTCTTTGGTTGGAAAATCTAAAATTCTACATCTGCACTAATCCAGGGACTTGTAGAAGAACAAAAACTACACTCCTTCAACATCCCTCAGTACACACCCTCACCAAAAGAAGTACAAGGGGAGGTCCAAAAGCAAGGGTCATTCTCAATTGATTGCTTGGAAGCGTCCGAAGTGAATTGGAGTATACTTGCCACCGATTCTGACTCTGATATTATCTTGAAGGATGGGAGACACAATTTGACCCAGTGCATGAGAGCCGTGGCCGAGCCCTTGCTCATTGATCACTTTGGTAAAGAGATTATTGATGAGGTCTTTAAGAGGTATGAGGCTCTACTTGCTGATCGCATGTCCAAGGAAAAGAATGCATTTGTCAATGTCGTCATTTCGCTAAAGAAAATCACCTAGATGAATTGCCAAGAAATTACGAATAATTACTTTGCAAATATATGTACTTTACGGTGAAGTTGGAATATCGATGTCACAGGTGCGTTCATAATTGTTCAAAGAAGGTGTGCCTGTCTTACTTGTATTACTTCTTTTGTCTTATCTTGAGTAAAGAACAAGAGACTTGCAAGTTGAAGGGCTTGACATTTGGGATTTAATTTTGAGGATTTTTCTTTCCCCCAATTTTCCATATCTCTTGAGATGTTGCATCTAATTTAGAGACTCTTCATATTTTCTCGGTTGGCTCTATAGTTTTTATCTTCACACAATCCCATTGATCTGCACGGTGCATGGATCAATCCCCTCACCATGCGAATCGATCGTGGTCGAGGGCCTTGGTCGTGTGGATCGATCATGGATCATTCCTGATCGGCCGAGATCGATCGGCTAAGGGTTTCTCTCCGAGGTAAGGACTTCAAGTAGCCATTTGTCTATTCTTGAGATATTGCTGGGGGAAGGGTTCAGCTTTAGCTTCTGATTTGCCCAAATCTGGTGCGTCCATTCACATAGGAGGAATAGATGTTCGGGTGTCTCTAGCATACGGTGGCACATGGGGTAGCTTGGATCAGGTATCAACTTTCTCCTATATAGGTTCTCCTTCATGGGTAGCATTAGCATAAAGGCTCCATGTAAAGAACTTGACCTTTGGTTGGGTGTGGAGGTCCCAAATCAGGTTCCATAGCTTCTTGGGTTGCTGGTATGATGAGGATGCGTGTGCCGATGTCTGGTTGTGTGCTGTTTGGATTTTATTGTATCCACTTTTGACTGAGGAGATGTCGGATCTGTTGTTGGTCCATATGATTTTGTCTTTGTTTCTTGTGTGACTAAGCGGCGTCGCGAGTATCTCTTTGACTAAGTCGTCGTCAAACCAGGTCTTTAGTTTATGCTCATCCCACTGTTTGGACTCCTGGTCGATTAACTCAGCCACATATTCGGGTTCTCCTCGGTTTTTTGGTCCTCCTATGCAACCTCTCGCTAACCATTTGTCTTCTCTCACTCTGATTTGCGATCCGTCTCTTACTGCCCATCATATTTGCTGCTCCATCACCTCTCTTCCTTGTAATAGACTTTGCTATCCCCAAGACGGTCGTGATCCTGTGTTTGCCTTCATGAAATCTCCTATGGGGAAGTGTAGTCCTTTCAGCAATCTACTCTACAAGGTTGAAGGGTCTTGTATGAGTCTCCACGCTTGTTTTCCGAGCATAGCCTTATTAAAGGCAACAAGGTCCTTAAATCCCAAACCCCCACAGTCTTTTCTTTTTTTCAGCTCCTCCCACTTTCTCCAATTGACACCTTTCTTTGCACTGCTCTTTTGCCACCAGAATGTGGCAATCTTGTTTTCAATTGATCTGCATATCGAAATTGGCATCTTAAAAATTGACATAGCATATTGTGGCAATGCTTGTACAACCGTTTTAATAAGTATTTCCTTCCCCGCTTTTGACATTATGTTCTCTTTCCACCCCTCAAGTTTCATATTAACTCTTGCTAGAATCCACGAGAACATCTCTTTCTTCAATTGCCCCCAATCCGAAGGAATGCCTAGATATTTCCCTATTTTTTCGATGATCGGGACTCTTAGTTCTTCTGCCATATTCCTTCTTAATTGGTGTGGGCAGCAGCTGCTAAAGTAAATACCCGACTTGTTTCGGTTTATGGCTTGACCGGATGCATAATAATATTGATTCAATAGGTTTGCCATGTTTTGACATTCCTTCACCGTGCCATCGAGGAAGAAGATCGCATCATCCGCAAAAAGTAAGTGTGTAAGTGTTGGACAGCTTCTATTCAGTTTAATCCCTTTTACATTGACATCTCTAAGTGCTTTTTGTATTAACAAAGACAGCACATTAGTCATCACAATAAATAAGTAGGGAGAGAGAGGGTCCCCTTGCCTTAAACCCCTAGTCGGCTTGAATGCTTGAAGAGGTTCCCCGTTCACTTTGATGCTGAAGGTAACGGTTGATATACATGTTTTCACCAACGAAACCCAGTGATCGCTGAAGCCCATTTTGCTCATGCACTCGCACAAGAAGTCCCATTCCACTCGGTCATATGCTTTTTGCATGTCAAGTTTAAGCACAACCTGAAACTTCCTTTTCCTTTTCATGATTCTCAATTGATGCAGCACTTCTTGGACAATTAAAATATTGTCTTGTATTTGTCTTCCACCTACGAAAGCACTTTGCTCCATTTCTATCAGTTTAGGAAGCCAGGGCTTCAACCTATTTGCCATCACTTTTGAAATTATCTTGTAACTGAAATTACAAAGGCTGATGGGCCTGTATTGCGCTATAGATTCTGGGAGAGTCACTTTTGGTACGAGGGTAATGTGAGTTGTATTGAGGGAAGGGTCTAGAGTACCTGAAACAAAGAAGTTATCCACCATTTTATGCACATCTTCTTGGATTAGCTCCCAATTATGCTGGAAGAATTGTCCATTTAAGCCGTCTGGCCCCAGAGCCTTAATGGCTCCCAGCTGGAATACTACTGATTTTACTTCCTCCATTGTGACTTTTGCAGTTAGAGCTTCATTCATGGCATCTGCTACTAAGCAAGGGCATTGGTCCAGCACCGGTTGAAAATTTCTGGGGCCGACTAAGCCATAAAGGCGTTAATAGAAAGTAACAATGTGTTCTTTAATAGCCTCAGGACCCCTACACCAATTTTGGTCATCAAGTTTTAGCATAGCAATTCTATTCCTCTGCCTTCGTTGCACAGTTGTAGCATGGAAAAATTTCGTGTTCCTATCTCCCCATTTCAACCACTCTATGCTCAATCTCATTCCCCAATACATTTCTTCTTGTCTCCATAATTGTTCAATTTGCAACTTAAGCCTCTTTGCTTCCTCCTTTCTCGATCCCGAATCCTTTTTGTTAGTTATATTTGTAAGCTCTTTTTTAAGTTCCTCAATCCTTCTATAGGCATTGCAATATTTATCCTTGCTCCAATTGGTTAGAGCATCAGCTATCGCATTTAGTTTTTCAAGCAAATTCAACTGGGAATTCAGTTGATCATTCCACACAGATTGCACAATTTCTCTACATTCAGCATCCTCCATCAAGTATGCTTTAAATCTGAACACTCTTCTCCTTTTGTTTGACGGGGGTTATAATGATAGTAGAATAGAGCTATGGTCCGAGCCAATGGCAGGTAGGGCTTAGGCTTCCGCCTGTAAGAACATAATTCTCCATTCTATGTTGCAAAGCACTCGATCTAACCTCTTTTTCACCTGCTCCTCCCTATCTCGGTTATTTGTCCAAGTGAGGGCACATCCTTTACTTTCCATATCCATGAGCGCACAATCATTCAATAGGTCCCGGAAGGCTGTCATTCTATAATAGTCCGTCTCCCTTTTACCATACTTCTCACAGTGATATAAAGTCTCATTAAAATCTCCAATGCATATCCAGGGTAAGTTGTTTCTCCCGTGAGTCATTCTGAGTTGCTGCCATAGTTGGAGTCTTTCCTGATAATTTGTTGAGGCGTGTAGGAAAGAAATCCTCATTCTGTTGTCACAATTCAGCTCACTGCAAGTGACCTTAATCATCTCCCTCGAACTCGAAACTAGTTTAAACAATACGTCATTGTTCCACATTAAAGCTAGCCCCCCAGCGATCCCAATCGGATTGACAACCCTCAAATTTTGGAATTTCAGCCGCTTTGTTACCCTTTCCACTGCTGGTTCTTTATTTTTAGTTTCCATTAAAAATACTAAACTGGGCTTTTCTTGAGCTACTAAGACTCTAAAATGCTATAACGTCAGGGGAGTGCCCAAACCCTGACAGTTCCAGATCAAGATCTTCATTTAAACCGTGGTGACTTATTAAGGCTAGCCACCAAAGCCCACTCTTCCATTTCTTAGACTTGTTGAATTGGTGTTTCTTGGAGGGTCCCCTCATCAATGAGCTGAGAGTTAAAGCTTTAATGTTCATAGGGACTAAAGCGTTTCATTTTTTTTGCCATGTGGGCCTTCTTGCCACTTCTTTCTTTCTTTTTGATTCCATAACTTACTTTTAGACTCGATGTTTCCATTACCATAAGGTTCTGCTCCCTTTGTACAGATTCAATACCAATGAAGTCTGACTAGGAAGATATTGACTGAGCAGGACCCATGTTCTTGTTTTGAAACACATCCATCGTGAAACCTCACCCCCTCATAAGAAAATGCAAATTGAAATATAAATGGAATATAATATAGTGATATTCTTTGACAGCTACCATTTTTTGTTCACCAACAGCTTTAATTTCTCATATCATTTTTTTAGAGTGAAAATTCGATATTGAATATGTGAAGGTGGACACACTGATGAGTATTAAAACATGGTCCTTGGTGTCAGAGGGAATATTTATCGCTAATATAGATAATGGAGCTCAGCGACTTAACCTTAGTTTAGGCCTAAACTAAGCACCAATGAATTTCTTTAGTGTAGAATGAATGATTTTCTGTATTATCATTCCCATGATTGAACAGTATCATCAACAATGTCTGGTCTCCATCCTATCCTCTGCCGCTAATGGATAAACATTGATTGTCCACGAGTACTTACGTCCTTTGGTCTTTTTAGCTTTTTCAAAACGCGTCTTTATTAAAGGTGGAGAGGGAGATAGATGGGACACCTGCTAGCAAATGTCTATTCAACTTATTGCATCTTCTTGGTCCTGCTTTGGTCACTCTTTTATTATTGACCCTTGTATGACTGTTGGACGTCAGGCGTGGAGAGAAGAAGGCACATGCAATTTAATTCTCTATTTTTTTTACAAGATATGATGAATCATTAACTTCACCATCCACGATTTTTCCAAATAAAGGTTGTGAAATTATTATTTCTCTTAATATATACCTTGAAGAATCCAAAGGTAATTATCTGCCCGCAAAATTATTTGAACAGATAATGTTTGAATAGGAATGAAATACCATAATATAAGTATGCGGAATGAGAGACACAAGATGCATATTCATGACACTTGGCAGCATTTGCTAGTTTCGAGAGTTATAATCAGCACCTCGAACTACGTGATAGGGTGCATAATTTGTACGTAGTCAATCTTAACCTATCAAAATTTGTTCTCTTAGACCATATACAAGGTACATAACATAATCTCGAGTCTTAGCCACCTGTATAAGGGATAAAAAGCAAGCGAAGTGAAAACTCAAGCTAAAACAGACTATTATATGAGGCAGGATTAGAAATTTGGAGACATGCCACTAATGAATTAAGCTTGGGATCTTTCCATGAATCTCTAAAAGAAGATGGCTACAACACCACTTTGAAAAATGTGCTGTGATTCAAATGTGCTAGATAACTAAATCCTGCTAAGAATAATGCGTTTGGAGATGATGGCAAAATGATGCGATTGTCTGACCCAGCTTATTCACATCACTTCTATAAATCAATTTTTTTAGTTGTTATATATCTCTTGCTTGATAATATTCAAACGACACGTGCGTAATAAATTATAAACACAAGTGCACTCTAAACTCCAGAAGACATTACAACTTAAAAAATAGTAGTACTTGAAAAAGATGAGTTTTTTAGACTCAGACGGTTGTAAAGATAAGAAGAATAGAAAAGATCAGCTTCACCTTGACCATAACCATGGCTTAGGAAACTCCATCACGCATGAGCGAATGAAGTTCCTTGTTGCCTTTCAGAACCAAATTTTGAAGAAACAAAACAGTTTTGTAATTGCATGAACCCAGTCCTCGTGAGCCCAAATGATCTCACTCTTTGATTACATCATTTTCACTTGAGACCCAAATGATGCACGTTGAACTTAAATATTGCCCTTATACCACTCTTAAGTAAGTATCTTTTACTTTAATTTTCTGTAATATAAGGAAATGGTTGTAGAGACCTATCTACCTAGAAGCCCACTAAATATCCTGCAAGTTGAATAGGTTAAGCCCAGACCTTTGACCTATTTACGTGACTGTATTTGACATTCAAACGGGCGTCCTCTAATTCTCGAACTAGAACTCCCGCAACACCCCAATCATGTATGCCAGTCCTTGGTTTGAGGAAGCATAATTTGTTATTGTAAAGAATAAGTTTATTTTGCAGGTTGTATCATTTCTAGAGAAAATGCCATTGTAAACAAGAAGTGGTCACATTACCGATATTCAATAATTGCAAGATAGAAAGGTTAAGTATAATATCTTTTTTACTGTGGAGAACAAGTGTATTTTGCATTCAATTTTTTAAGATAATTACAATGTTTAAAAATAGCCTCTAGGCGAGTAACATCACAAGTAGTTTGCAGATGCTATTAGCAATGCAGTTAACAATGAATCCAATTGACGAAACTCCAGGCGCGATTCATGCTCGGGTGGTTGGAGATGGAATGCCGTTGGATGTGCCCTGTCGAGCTACACCGGCGCAACAGGCAAACCTGCGCAATACAAGGAAAAAGACATCCTCAGGAGGATTTTTTTTTTTTCCTTTTCATAATAGATTTCTGTATGGAATTTAGATGCTTAGTACTACAATGAAATGAGCTCCTAATATTTTTTCCCATGACAATATCGATACTTCTTCAATATATAACTCGAGCCTCCCTATACAGTCTTATACAAATAATGGACAGACCCACCAGGCTGCTCGCTATGTTTGAGGTCAAACGGAGAGACTTAGAAAATGATTTCACGTGAGAAAGCCTGAACTAGTTCAACCCTATTTTGTAATGGACGGATTTGGTTATTAAAGATTTTGTGTGTGAGATTTTACGGATAAGTATATAAACAATAATCTATTCACTTGATCATACATATGTTCAACACCTCCTCTGGAACCTGAAAGCAAATAACAAAAACTCATCAGATTTGACGTAAATGTTGAGCAACATTGATGGAGTCACTAGAGAAGTGGATGAAGGAAGGATTCTGCGTTGTAACACAGCAACTATTTTTGCTGGAAAAGTCGATAATCAAACGGCTGAGATTGGGTATTCAAATATCGAATCATTCCTTACGTTATGGTTCAATGGCAAAAGTAGAAGGAACAAGTATAATTATCAAATCCACTTGCAGCCAAAGTCTCTCGTGTGATGATTCTTATGCTAAGCCATTCTCGAATAATCAGCACTTTCATCTTTTTAGCTCTTTTATTAAAGCATCTTTATCAAAGGAGGACTCAGGAGGGAGACAGATGGGACACCCCACTATCCAATGTCTAGCCAAACTATTCTATCTTCTGGCCCGAGCAACGAGCATAGCCTTTTCCCAATGACAAAGCTCTCTATCAGATAAAAAGAATAAATGTGGACCTCATTTTTGCATGCATGATTGAATCATAGGATTACGATTATAATGCATTACTACTTTCTTTGAAATAATAACTCTAATGAGGATGTTACAAAAAAAACATAAGTAAAGACTGAGAATTCTGAATGCTATCATCAAATCATTTGCTTTGTAATGCTTATCGTTAATAGGAACTCATATTTTCATTTACCGTCATTTGTAAAAGGTGTGATTTAATTAAACAACAATTAAAAGATCGCAATGTGAGCAAAAACATGCCTTATAAGTGACACCACCAAATTCTTGTCATTGCAATTCGGGCTTGTCATAGAACAAGATAAATGTAATTCAACCCTCATTTTTTAAGATGTGATGGATCCTTAGCTTCACCGTGCACGATCTGTCTAAGTGCCTAAAAGCTATGGTTTGATTATTCCCTCAATATATTTATTGAAGAATGCAAAGAAAATTGTTTGCCCACATGCATATTTGAACAAGCAATGTATGAATATGAAATACCACAGTATAAACACATCAAATTGAGAGAATACACAAGATACGTGTATTCACGCACTTGGCAGTATTTGCTAGCTTCAATAGTTCTAATCAACAGCCTTAATTATATGATAGGGTGCATAATCTGAAAGTCATCAATCTCAACTTGTTAAATAGGTGCCCTTACACTATACATCGGGTACGTAATATAATCTCAAGTCTAAGCCACGGGTATAAGGGATAGAGCAAACACTCAAGCTAAAAACAAACTACATTATGAGGCAGGCTTTCAAATTTGAAGACATGCCACTAATGAATTAAGATTTGGATCTTTCAATTAATCTCTTCATATAAGATGGCCACATCACCACTTCCAAGAATGGACGCTCCGATACAATTTGCTGGCTAATTGAATCCTAGAAAGAATAATGCGTATGGAAATAATTCACAAAATGATGTGATAGTCTGACCAACTTATTCACTATCACTTTTATACATTAATTTTTTTAGTTGTATTTTAAGTCTTTCTTGATAATATTGAAAAGATACGTGCGTAATAATTTTTACAATTTTGCCTTGATTGGTGCATGTCTACACACAAGCTAACTCTAAACTCTAGACCAAAATGACATTACAATTTCAGAAATGGGAGTGCTGGAAAGAGATGAGCTACTTCGACTCAAGCAATTGCGACAATAAGAAGAATAGAAAAGACCAGCTTGGCCTTGACCATAACCATGGCTACGGAAAATCCATCACGCATGAGTGAAGGATGTTCCTTGTTGCCATCAGAGCCAAATTTTGAAGAAACAAAATAGGTTTCTTAATTGTGTGAACCCAATCCTTATAAGCCCAAATGATCTAAATATTTGTATAACATGATTTTCATTTGAGACTGAAATGATATGCATTAAATTCAAATATCGTTCAAATACCACTCTGTTATTGACCAAAAAAAAATACCACTCTGTCTAATTATTTTAAAAGTGCGGAGGATTTTAACATGTGGAAATAGAGTTTCACGATCAAGAGAGGACATAAAATTAGCTGATCAAAATTGACAAGTGCCAATATCAATTTACTCGAGAAACGAAGAAAGATACGAGATTACAATTCTGTCATGATCAATATGGAGACATACACTGTTTTCATCAAAGTTCGGGGTGCCGGTGTCCTATTGCTGGGAAAATTGTATAATTGGTCTTAAACATATTGTGCAGAATCTAATGGATTCTTAAACCTTTTAACTAAACCAATTTAGTCATAATCTTTAAGAAAAAGGTGAAATTGAGTCATCTCGGCCAGGTTTCGCCTGATTTATCTGATGTGGCAGTCCAATCATAACTGATTATTTTACGTGTAACGGCAATTGTGTGAGGTGGACTAAAGTTTCTATGAAAAGACCACTGTTTTCACTGAGATTAATGCCACCTTTGCTCGGCGGAGCGGCTAAAGCCCAAAATCGCCATAGCGCTGATGTTGGACTTAAACAAAAGGGTCGACGGTGTGCAGAGTCTCAAGGTCCAAGGTCCAAAATCGAAAATCCATGACTGAATTTACCAATAGGAGCAAATAGCAGCAAAGCCGCAACAACACCACCAGCAAGGACCTCGACCCATCTAAAACAAGACCATCACACAAGTACACCAAAACAAACTCACCACAAAAGAGGCACACAACAAAACAGAGGCAATTTCAACAGTAAAAATGAAAATTGCCCGACGGACCCCCTTTTTTCCCCACTAATGACCAACTTGGGTAAAAATCTCGTGTGTGATGCTCCTAATGAAAGACATAAAATTCATGATGCGGAAGCCAGGATCAATTAAAGACAAACCTCCAGCCATTGTTCTTGTTCACGATTGTCAGAAAAAACCTGAAATCAAAGAAAAATTGGGGACACACTACTAACCCAATTCCCTCACGTACTGATGGTGTATTCCAAATGTGAGAGTTTGTGTTAGACCTTGTCATCACCCGTCAGAAATGAACGTACGTTCCTTTTTATACACCGTCTCCAATCAAGACGGTTACCAAATGGGCGGTTGTCACGAAAGGGTACGAAGCGTGGAAAAACTTTATGTCAAATAGTCGCAACTTTAAGAGAAAATGTGAGTCTAAAATGTGGGATCACAAAAATAAATAACATTCTCCCACTTGATCCCATCATTTTCATCATACGGATTATCCAACTAATTCCACGAAAACTTTATGCTTAAAGAAAAGAAACAAAAACGCATGGATCATGGCGACATGTCCTCTAAGAGTGAGTAATATCTTCCATGTATCACAATGCATCTTATTTCTTTAATGTCAGCCTATATGTGACAACATATCTTAATGAATAAACCCCATGTTTATTCCCGGGACCAAGGATAAATGTTATTCTCATAAACAACAAAATGTGTACACTAAAATTGAGAATCAACATTACAACCGAATAAGAGTTTCATACAACAAAAACGTTCATATGACAACAAATCACATGATGGGACCTATTCCCATACTAGTTACATGATCCTTATACTTCATTGGTGGCATGCCTTTAGTTAAAGGATCGGCTATCATCAATTCAGTGCTAACGTGTTCAATGACCACTTTATTCTCCTTAACACGTTCCCTTATGGCTAAATACTTAATGTCGATATGCTTACTTCGACTGCCACTTTTGGCATTTTTAGCCATAAAAACCGCAGCTGAATTGTCACAATATATTCTTAATGGCCTAGAAATTGAATCAACAATTCTAAGCCCAGCAATGAAACTCTTCAACCATACACCATGCGAGGTAGCCTCAAAACAAGAAACGAACTCAGCCTCCATAGTGGAAGTAGCAGTCAAAGTCTTCTTGGCACTTCTCCATGACACAGCTCCGCCAGCTAACATAAAAATGTATCCAGATGTTGATTTTCGTGAATCAACGCAACCCGCGAAGTCCGCATCCGAATAACCGACCACTTCCAGGTTGTCAGTCCGTCTATACATAAGCATATAGTCTTTGGTACCTTGAAGGTATCTCATCACTTTCTTTGCAGCTCTCCAGTGGTCTAAACCTGGATTACTCTGATATCTTCCCAACATTCCCACAGCAAAAGCGATGTCAGGTCGAGTGCAAACCTGAGCATACATCAAGCTTCCAACAGCAGAAGCATATGGAATGTTGTACATTTGTTCCCTTTCTAGATCGTTCTTCGGGCATTGGTTCAAATTGAACCTGTCACCCTTTACAATGGGTGCTATACTTGGTGAACAATCTTTCATCCGAAATCTCTCTAGGACCTTATTGATATAGGTTTCTTGAGATAGTCCTAAAATGCCTCGAGATCTATCTCTATGGATCTTAATGCCAATGACATAAGATGCATCACCCATATCCTTCATGTCAAAACTCTTAGAGAGGAATTGTTTTACCTCATGTAGCAACCCCTTATCATTGGTTGCAAGTAAAATATCATCCACATATAGCACAAGGAAACAAATTTTGCTCCCACTAACCTTCTCGGGTATATACATTGATCCATGACATTCTCTACAAAATCGAAAGAAGAGATAACATCATGGAACCTTAAGTACCATTGGCGAGATGCTTGTTTCAAGCCATATATAGATTTCTTAAGCTTGCACACCAAATGCTCACCTTTACTAGAGGGGAATCCTTCAGGTTGTTTCATGTAAACCTCCTCCTCTAGTTCTCCATTGAGGAACGCCGTTTTCACATCCATCTGATGTAATTCCATATCAAAATAGGCAACCAATGCCAAAACAATACGAAGAGAATCTTTCTTAGATACAGGAGAAAAGGTCTCCATGTAATCGATTCCTTCTTTTTGAGTGAATCCCTTGGCAACGAGTCTAGCTTTATATCTTTCAATGTTACCCAATGAATCCTTCTTAGTTTTGAAGACCCATTTACAACCAATGGCCTTCGCACCATCAGGTAACTCAACCAAATCCCAGACTTCGTTAGATGCCATTGAACTCATTTCTTCCTTCATGGCATTGTACCACAAATTGGATTTATCACTATCCATAGCTTGTGAAAACGTTTCGGGATCATTCTCGGCTCCAATATTGTAGTCGACTCTTGTAAATACACAATATAATCACTAGGAATAGCCGATTTCCTTATTCTAGCAGATCTTCTCAATGTTGCATCAACATTCTCTTGAGGAGCGTGTTGCTCAATTGGTTGTTCAACAGTTTCTGGTAATTGCTGAACAACTGGATCTACTAGATCAATATCAGCAGGTTGTGGAACTTCAACGATTGGTTGTTCAATAGCCGGCTGAACTGAAGGAGCATTATAAGCAACAACCAACCTTAAACTTGAGGTGGAAGGATGAGTGTCTGGATGATCTTTCTTAGGAACAAGGTCCTTCGATTGATCTCTCCCACTGATCAAGTCATTTTCAAGAAATTTAGCATTTCTTGATTCCACAATCCTAGTGGTATGAGATGGACAATAAAACCTGTATCCTTTAGACCTTTCGGCATATCCAATGAAATACCCACTTATGGTCCTTGGGTCCAACTTCTTTTCTTGTGGATTATAAACTCTCACTTCAGACGGGCATCCCCAAACGCGCACATGATGTAAACTCGGTTTCCAACCTTTAAATAACTCAAAAGGTGTCTTTGGGACAGCCTTGGTCGGAACTCGGTTTAATATAGACACTGCCGTCTTAAGTGCTTTAGTCCACAAGGACTTAGGAAGTTTGGAGCCGCTAAGCATACTACGCACCATGTCCAATAAGGTCCGGTTTCTTCTTTCCGCTACACCGTTTTGGTCTGGAGAACCAGGCATAATATATTGGGCAACTATCCCATGCTCTTGAAGAAACTTTGCAAATGGACCAGGTGCTTGTCCATTTTCAGTGTATCTACCATAAAATTCTCCACCTCTATCTGATCTCACGATCTTAATTTGCTTACCGCATTGTTTCTCTACTTCCGCCTTAAATACCTTAAAGGCATCTAATGCTTCATACTTATTATGAATCAAGTAAAGATACATGTAACGTGAGTAATCATCTATGAAAGAGATGAAGTATTTCTGACCACACGAGTCCATATCCGGACTACATATATCCGTATGTATGATTTCTAATATTTCTGTACTCCTCTTGGCACCTTTCTTCGACTTGTTGGTCTGCTTTCCCTTTATGCAATCCACACAAGTATCACAATCAGTAAAATCTAAAGTATTGAGTACTCCATCATTTACTAATCGCTTAATTCTTTCTATGGAGATATGTCCTAATCTCCGGTGCCACAACATAGAGGAATGTTCTTTCACAACACATCGTTTCATACCAGCTTTATCATGAACATGCATCGCATCATAATAGGCATTGTCTTGTAAATTAATTCGAAAAAGACCATCAGACAAAGTACCACTCCCAACAATTTCATATTTAAATGATAAACAGAAGTTTGAATCTGAAAAGTTAAATGAGTATCCCAAAGGTACAAGTCTTGAAACTGAAATTAAGTTTCTAGAAAAACTAGGAACATAAAAGGTCCTTTCCAAATTCAAAACAAAGCCACTATTGAGAACTAGTCTACATGTCCCAATAGCTTCCACATGCGAGCACATCTTGTTTCCTGAATAGATGCTTTGTTCACTTCCCACTGGCTTCCTGTGGTTTTGAAAACCTTGCAAGGAATTCGAAATATGGATTGTAGATCTAGAATCAATCCACCAAGTGTTGTGACTTACATCAGTCATATTAGATTCATAACAAACATAAGAGATTGGATTACCTTTCTTCTCGAGCCAGGCCTTAAATTTGACACAATCCTTCTTTATATGCCCCTTCTGTTTATAGAAGAAACATTTGGATTCTTTCTTAATGTCAGCTTGGGGAGGTATTTTACCTTTTCCCTTATGCTTGCCATGGCCCTTATTCTTTCCTTGTGTTGCCAAATGAGCACTTTCTCCCAATTCCATAATCAGTCTTTCTTCCTCTTGAACACACATGGTCATGAGTTCATTAATTGACCATTTATTCTTATGTGTGTTGTAAGAGATCTTGAAAGGTGCATACTGTTGTGGGAGAGTATTCAGAATATAATACACAAGAAAAGATTCAGATATCTCAACCTCAAGTTTCTTAAGCTGAGCTGCAATGTCCCTCATTTGCATGATGTGCTCACGCACACCTTTAACACTAGTGAGCTTCAATGATGAAAACTTCATAATCAGGGTCATGGCATGCGCCTTCTCAGAACTTTCAACCGCGCATCTATGGCCTCCAATAAAGCCTTAGCATTGCTATGCGAGCAACCGAACCACGAATACTAGGAGATATTTTAGCTCTTATAAACATCGCACAAATGCGGTTGGACCGCTCCCATTGGTTATAAAGAGCTATCTCGGTGAAGTGCTCGAATCGTAGGAGCAGTGTGGTTCGTCTTTCCTTATAGCATAGTCAATGTCCATCCACCCCAATTGAAGAAGAACTGACTCCTTCCAAACTTTATAGTTCTCACCATTCAAGTATGGGAACATCAAACTTAAATTCAGAGAAATTCACAAAGTTGCGAAACCGCATATCAAATAATCATGCTTATGTCATAAAATTTGAGGCAAATATACATAAATCATGTTTTACCAATGTAAACATGTCACAATATGAATCACATAACATAAAAACTACTGTGGGCTAAGTTTTTAATTTAAATAGATTCATAATTACATCATGAAGAAACTACCAAATTATATACCTTTTCTTAATCCCTGTGGGTAAATTAAGAAAAATAATATGATATTTCATCCTAATTAATCATATTAATACAATGAAAATTCCTATGGGATAAAATTCATCATATTAATATAATCAATTACAATTAATGTCCATTTCTAAATATGATCCGAAAGCTCTTAATATATAATTTAATTAATTAAAGATGCTGTGGCTACTCTCTAATTAATTAAATATATGAATCATTGGACATTTAATTTCATGCATAAAATATTCAAAAAAAAAATGCATAAAATGACATAATAAATAAATAAATACATCAAGGGCAGAACAGTAAATAAATAAATTGGCCAAGAGCAAGATTGTAAAAACATGAAAAATTTGGAGCAAAAGTGTAAAAGGAGCCGCGGGTGGGAGACGACAGGCGCGTGCCGAGCACGCGCCAGAATCCGCGCGGGCGCGTGCCCCGCACGCGCGCGGTTCAGAGCGCAGGCGCGTGCCGCGCGCGTGGATCCCACGCGCGCAGCGGTTGAGCACGCGTGAGAGCGCGTGGCGCGTGGGCTCCACGCGCCTGCAACCGCAGCGCGCGCGTGGGCCCCACGCGCCTTCTTCCTCGCGCCCAGAACGAATTTCTTCGCCGTTTTTCGCCGTTCCGCCGCGGTTTCGCCGGCCGTTTCTCCTCCGGAAACCCATCTAAGACCGAAATAAATGATGGGTTTTAAAGAGCATGCCGGCACGACCACATGGGTTCAAGTTTCGGCGAAAATGACGAAGAAATAAGCCCAAATCAGACGAAAATTTCCCAAAACACAATTCCTCAACCACCGCGACTTCCGCCGCCCGATTAGCCTCCGGCGAACACTGATATGCCGAAATAACTCATGGCTAATATTCCTCATGGCGGTGCGACCGTACGGGTCCGAATTCGAGGGGTGGGTCGCCGGATTTTGCCCGGAATTTGCGAGTTTCTCTCTTGGCCTCAAAATCCCGAGTTACTGTTCATGTTCAAAAAGGCCCGAAAATACCCCAAAAATTCGAGAAAAACAAGGCAGAGGCTCTAAACAAGCTCTGATACCAAATGAAAGACATAAAATTCATGATGCGGAAGCCAGGATCAATTAAAGACAAACCTCCAGCCATTGTTCTTGTTCACGATTGTCAGAAAAAACCTGAAATCAAAGAAAAATTGGGGACACACTACTAACCCAATTCCCTCACGCATCTGATGGTGTATTCCAAATGTGAGAGTTTGTGTTAGGCGACTCATTATCATCTCCGTCGAGAAATGAACGTACGTTCCTTTTTATACACCGTCTCCCATCAAGCGAGTTCTACTAAACGGGCGGTTTCACGAAAGCAAGACGAAGCGTGGAAAAACTTCATGTCAAATAGTCGCAACTTTAAGAGAAAATGT
The DNA here is from genome assembly GCA_016097605.1 of Eucalyptus guilfoylei. Classification (NCBI taxonomy): domain Eukaryota; kingdom Viridiplantae; phylum Streptophyta; class Magnoliopsida; order Myrtales; family Myrtaceae; genus Eucalyptus; species Eucalyptus guilfoylei. Next base: position 11,597,195 of record CM027866.1, read on the forward strand.
GAGTCTAAAATGTGGGATCACAAAAATAAATAACACCTAATGCTAAGCCATTTACGAATAATCAGTACAGCTTAATTTTATGAAACATCTTTATAAAAAGTGGACCCGAGATGGAGTGAGGACACCCCATGATCTAATGTCTAGTTAACTATTGCATGTTCTGGGCATGAGCAACGTGCATTGCTTTTTCAAATGGAAAGTACAGACCAAGAGCTACGAATATTATTATCAAACGGAACAAGTATTATAAAATCAAAAATCTTAGATATTAACTTGTGTGCTTTTTCGCAGGCCCCTGCCTTTTGATTCACTTCTTTAGCTGGAAAGTTTTCCAATTTACCATATAGAGACTTCATTCAAGTCATAAATTAAACGTCGTTTAATATTCTTCTTCTAATGTCATATTCAATTGGAACCTTCCATCTTTATTAATTTGAACACTCGATAAGGCATAAAATGGCCGTGGCCGTGATCTATATACACACACCCATCGAATAGCAATTTTTTATAATATTTTACATGCTGATATATTTGACTTACGCTAATTTAGACCCTTATATCTAATTAGTGTCGACCATTAGTTGAAAATATGTCTTGACTTTTCATGTATCATCTCTCCAACTTCCACGGATTTGTTAACAAAAAACTACTAGTCTCTCAATTGAGAACTTTAGCAAAAATTAGAGAAGAGGAGCATTCCAATATAAACAGGTGATTATGGCATCTTAATTGAGAATTTTTTTATCTGTATTTCATTAGTAGTTTGGGCTTGAGCCCATAAAGAGTTCTTAAGTGGCCTAAGGCTCTCTCGGCCCCTTGGGTTTTCATGTGCCACCTATATATAATATATTTCTCTTGTAATCAAGGGTGTAATATAAACAAGGGGATGCTAATTATAGTGAAATCATCTACTGGATATAACCATATTTTAAGGGCGAACCATGATATAGTTTGTGTTTCAATTTCTCTTTTTCACATTTACTCTATATTTCGTTATGTTTGTGTGCCTAATCCAAATACTAACTGGGGCTGACTAGGGACAAAGTGAGACACGGGAGGTTATCTCACTTTGTACGCAATCAAAGTGTATAAGGGACTTGATTATATCGGTAATTTAACTATTACCCTTTCGGTATCTAAATTGGATTATTTTTTAATTAAAGTGTCCACACAATTTTTTTACCAAATTATAAATCCCAAAGTTCTCATCCACCAAGTGTTTATGCAATGTTTTTTTTTTTTTTAATGTTTATTATAATCCCAAAAGGTAGCCTAACCATATAACTAGAACAAGCAAATCACAACGCAAAAACAATATAAAAGAATCACAACCAAGTTATCAAAATAATAATAAAAGATCAATTAAACGATAGAGTGCACTAAAGTATTCTAATACAAATGGGTCAAAAATATAACGTGGCCTTGTTATTAAGCCCCTAGGTAGCAATCCCCATGAGTTAAATTCAAGTTAAGTCCAATTTCTTACCTAAAAGATCAATCTATTAAAACTAAGCTATATCGAAAAATATTCACTAGAATGTCTAAACTATGTGTACTAACTAAAAATGAAACTAAGCTCAACCTAATGCTAAAACTGAGCAGAAGGTCTCTATTTCTTACCATTTTAAATAATAATAATAATAAATTTTCCATTTTTTTATTGTTATTAATTATTATTTTTTTAATTATCCTTTGATGCCTACGATCTGTACTGCAAGTCTAATTTTCTCCCTATTTTCGTTATCTAATATAACAAAATTTATTTATTATTTGCAAATTCCTTTCTTTTTTCTCTATAATAAAGCATGGGCCGAATTCTTGCGCCCGATCTAATGTGGACTAAACCTGGCCTCATGATTCTTGGGCCCATCAGATTAGCCCTTTTTTAATTATGAACAAGTTAGGTCCCTTTTAATTTCTCTCTCTCTCTCCTACTTTTTTTCAGTTCTTTCATTTTTGCCAGAACTCCATGAAATCTTCAATGCACCAGATTCAAATCATATCAACAGCATGAACTTTAGAGCTACCTTAAAGATCAATATACCAAAGCCTCAAATCTTTAACATATATTCTTTACCCTCAGCCACCTACATTCATCACCGGACCGCCGCCGCCATTGGCCACCACCCATCCTCAATTATGACTCCACACTGATGCTTATTGCGTAGCATACAAAATGGAACATACCCAGCACAGTTAAGTCGAGGATCGTAAGAAATCAGTGTTCATCAAGAGTCTTCCGTTCATCTTGCCAGTATTCACCATGAGAACAATGCACAAAACAAAACAACACACGAGTTACTCTCGGTCTTAGATTCAAATTTCACGAAATAAGAGTAGAATAAATGAATTGAAGATGCCATTGTGATTTAAACGTGTGATGAGCATCCGCATCTACAGATTCAAGCGGCTTTTCCTCAAAGATATTTCGCAACTTCGTTGGAGCATTTTCACAAACAGTTGTCGAGCATTTCGATGGGTAAGCTTAACTGTAACAACGAAACAGAGACTCGTCCCCTGACTACGATTGGCTTATCAAAGAACGGACACCCCACTAACAAACACTCGTTTAGAGTCAGTTTTCATACAGATCGTGTTTCTATATTCTCAGCCACAGAACTATTAAAAGACAGAGCATGGAAGAACTCACCTTGAAGATGGAATTTCTCGACACGAGCGAGGATCAAATGAAGAATCGTGGCCTCAGAAACCTGTCTCTGGTGATTCATGCTGATGAATAAGCTTAGAACGACAGCTTGAGCTTATCGGACGCACGGACAGCAAGACAGCCCCCATCATCGTTAAAGAGGCTCTGTTATTTATATTGATCTCGAATATGGTCCGATTGTAATGGGAAATGGGGGTCTAACGGGACAATTACAATATCTAACGCAAACCCTCTCTTTTGAATACACCATCCCATATCAATATTTCGAATTTTCAGGATTTTTCTGACGAACATGAATACGAACAATGGCTAGAGGTTTGTCTATAATCGATCCCGGTTTCCACATTATGAATTTTTATGTCTTACAGGCTCTTGCTGTTGCTTGCCGACCATAGTTGCCACAGCTGGAAAACTCCGTCCTCGGATGAAGTTGACGCCAACTATTGTCCAAGCCCAAGCCATCGTCGCCTGAAGTCCTGCTGCCGAACAGGAACCATTTGACTATAGAGAACACTAGCCTAACAACAGCGCAGGCAAAGATGTCGAGATGAAGGAGGTGGCGATGGTGAAAGGAGAAACCGAGAAGGAGAAGGAGGTCATGACGTGTTTTTCGCGGGTGAAACGGACTCGAACGAAGGCTCAGACTTCTCTTATGCACTAACGGTAAAACAGGGCAAGACAGAGGACCTCTCGCCATCGGTGGGGAGGTGATCGCTGGTGACGATGGAGGACGTCCGACAACGAAAGAGAAGGAAAGGGATTTTTCCTAGATTCACTCTTATGAGATTTTTCCTTTTGCAATTTTGTTTGACCACTAGTGAGGGTGAGTTTAAGGAACTCAAATCTTAAAGTGCCAAGTGTCATGCTCTAAATGATTGATCGGTTTCATAGATTACAATTTCTTTAATTGAATCCAATGTCTCTTTCACCATCTCTAAATCAAATGTCTAAAAAAATTTAGAAACTAAGGATATTCCAATTTCTATTTTGAGTCTGGTTAAATTCTTCCATTTAACCAAAAACTCGACCTTCGGCCATTTGTATGAAAATTTAAAATTTAAAGGACTAATATCGACACCTATATGCAATTTTTTTTACGTTTAGAGCTGACTTTTTCTATAAGTTCGACAAAAGAATCAATCTAAAAGTCAATTCTTAATTTATAGACAAATTGATGCCTACTTACTAATGGAGTTAAATGCTCCTAATCTTTACATGCAATTAAGGTACTAAAGACGTTAATCTAATTTATTTATTTTTTGTCAAGAAACGAGTCTTGACACATTCATAGATCACAAGTTTTGAATTTTCTAACTTTAATTTTCAAAAAATATTCAAGTACCAGCATCACTTAAAATCAATCTTTGAATTCTTAACATAGTGAACAAAAATCAATACATTCATTTATAGCAAATAAGGCTTAAATAGAGTGGTGGGGGCATTGCCTCCAACTCAAAATAACTTCGAGTTGGAAACATAATTTGATTAGCAATCTGTCGCGTACAATTAAGTGCTTCGCCATACAACTTCCTAACAATCTTCTTTTCTTTTTTTTTTCATTTAGCCGTAAAAAGTAAACGCGTGGACTGATTTCTTTGTATTTTTCACTTTCTTGCAAAAGCTTTGGTTAAACACAAAATGTTAGGACGTTAGGAAATTACATATTAAACTGTTTAGGGCAGTTGAGCAACCAGAAACCTTAAAGAAGCGCCAAATTTGAGGGACTCTTGCCAAAATGAAAATATAGAACCAAAACTAGCACCAAGAAACAATAAAAGGGTCTCATTTTCATCAATTCGTAACAGCTGAATAAAGGAGAGGCATAATTAGATATCTTGAATTCATATTGACGCTGTGAACGGTCTAGAGTAACACGTCCAATGGACAACTCAATCAATGTGAATCTGACACGTCCAATGGACAACTCAATCAATGTGAATCTGATCCTTACCACCACTACTGAAGATGGAGACTTTGAACACAACATCATCCCTATCAATGAGCTCAAACACGCAGACATTTCCTACACACAAATGAGTTTCTCTTGCAAATGCTCGCCAACCAGCAGAGAAGAACACTCGGATTCCCCTCGTATATCTTGAGAGCTTCACCGGCCACGACCTGTCTGAATACCTAAGAGTTCCCTCTTTCTTGTTTTCTTGAATATGTTGCCTGACAAATCGACCAGGAACATGCTGCACATGGGTAGACGTTTGAACAACCAATGTATGCTGAAAGAAGGACAATAATGTAAGCATGCGCCCTTGGAAAGAAAGCACACAAGGCAGGCTTTAGTCAACAGTCTTAAGAGGATCATGAAAGCCATTGATCTTAACCCGCAATGTAAAGCATTTTCAAACAAATTACTGCCATTAATTGTATTTTAGGTTAGTACTCAATTCAAGTGACACTCTATCTTTTCACTAAGATAGTGATGGAGCAGCTTGTCGAGGATATCAAAGTGAATGGATAGTCCCCACCTAATTACTGTCTTTACTACTGTTCTTTCTCCTTTTTTTTCCTGATTCGGCGTTACTCCACCATTGGGATGCCCCACGATCACTCCAAGGAAAATCATTTCATATGGTTCCCAATACAAACCAAATCAAGAAAACACAATATTGATGCGAGATTAGATAGAGATCATAATTGAACTTGAAATATGGCAGTGATGGATCAGGCTCGAGATTGTACCATTTTCCTAAAATGAGACTGTTGTATCACCAGTTCAAAGAAGGGATGCTCCAAATCAAATTCACCGGCTAATTCAGGAGTAGTGAGAGGCCTCGAAGGGGTAGGATCACAAAACACTGGCTCAGAACGGTTCATTCTGCATTTAGACTGTTTGTTCCTGCCTGGAATTAAAATGAGAACTATAAAAGACATTATCGGTATGAATGTTTCTTTGATTGACTATGAAGATATTTAGCATAGAAGTCATGTCATGCCACAACCAGCCTAAAGTTTCACTATAAATAACGTAAATCAAGTTTCCACCTGCACTGCTGAAAATGTAGACTCTGAACACAATATCATCTCTATCAATTAGCTCAAACACGCAAACATTTCCAACATGCAAATGGGTTCCTCTCACGAATGCAATCCAACCAGAAGAGAACTGCATCAACCCACTTGGATAATTCCTAAGCTTCACCAGCCATGTTCTGTTTGAATGCCTGAGAGTCGCGATTTCCTTGATTTGCTGAATGTGCTGCCTGATGAACCAACGAGGAACATTCTGCCCACACGCATATTTGAACAACCCATGATTTATAAAGAAAGACTGGGGAAGCATTCCTTTATTCAAGCGAGCAAGCAAAATGTAGATTGACATGGTAGTTTTAGGAACTCTCATCAACAGTCTTAACAGGACAAAAGTCAAGATGTCAAAGCCTCTGCTCTTAGAATTGGCACGAGGGGTAGAGGATCTTTGCCTTTCTAAACAAATGGGAATGAAAAGATCCAAGGAAAACGCTATGTAGTTTCCTAAAGAAATCCAACCAGCTTAGGAAAGAAGTCAAAATAGTAAGTGAATTAAACTCTCGATCTTACCACTACATGATGTTCAATATAAGATGGCCGGATCACCACCTTGAAAAAAGGATACTCCGAGTCAAATTCGCAGGCCAATTCAAAACTACAGAGAGGCCACGAACTCGTAGGACCACCAAAATTTGGCTCAGGATGGCTAGCTATTGTCCGATCCCTTCTGTTCTTTAAAAAAAATGAAATGCTTATATGATGCCAGTCTGAAGTTTTCATTAGTTGATTCACTTACCATGAAAAGATTTAGCACAGAATGGAAGTTAATACTGACATGGAAATCAAGATTTAGATAAGTTGACCAAACAAAAAATTCGCTTCCTTCGCCTTAGAAGTTGTAACTACTTAACCACAATAAGCATTACCAAATCCATTATGCTATCAGTCAACATAAACAAGCTTCTCAAAAAGTTCTCAAGTACTTGAAAAAGATCTAACAAAGGAGAGAGTGATGTAAGAAGAAACGTGACTTATAAAATGACAAGTCACACCTTCGAGATCTGGTGATGAGCAGCTTGGACTCGGCTGAGAACATGATGAATGTGGGTCGACCCTCTTCTTCTTGCAAGGAGCAAAATCCTCTGAATCTTCAACTTCTATGACATCCTCCCTCTTCGGCGAGATAAATCCACTCCCGAGGTTTGATATGCTGCTCAACGAATAATCAATCTCCGAAGCACTCCTATCGAATATCATCACACGAAAAGTGGAGTTCCCTTTATATTTGAAAACTACGAGGTGACCGGGACCAATGGAGTAATGCTGCATAAATTCTCGCCACCCTTTCCACAACCAAACCGTGCCGTTGTTAAGTTTTTCTACTCCCATACTCCAGGTCGAATTGCCCAGAACCTCGAGTAGCACCAAGCTCGAGAGATCCTTTCCATACCTTCCTAAGAACTTTTTCGGAATTCCCTATTCAGAAAACTCAAAAGTTACACTTCCAGGACTAAAATTCATCAAAATTAGATCGAAAGTGCAGGGAAAAAAGGAAAAGCACTAGGAAAATTTTAACTTCTGCAACATGGCAATGAAAGATCGGTTTGCACACAAGCAGGGTGTCACCGGGCAACTAAGGATCGAGTTTTAGTATAGTTGCTTCATTTGACAAGAGTTAAAGAGAGACCCAACACCTTTGTCCACACTATCCTTAGCCAACCAATCCTCAATTCCAATAAAAAGAACTGATTTTTATCTAGAATCAATCAAAATGAACTGATTTTTATCAAGAATCAATCAAAATGAACACTTTTTTTCTACAGGGTATTCGTTTTTTCTCTCTTTCCGCAAGAATCAAAAGGATTACTCAAAGCCAAACGCATGGAAAGATCCCCAGATTGAATGTAAACAGCAGCACGAGGGCGACAGTTCTAAACCAAGACGGAAACATCGCTGCGAAAAAGCGGGAACTTACGAGCTTCCCAGATTCGAGGGTGTCGGAGAGAATTATCTTGAAGAAGTGAGGGCTCTCGAGACGAGGTCCCGTCGCGGCATCTGGGTCGACGCCTCCATCTTCTCTCCGGCGACGGCGACCGCTAGCCATGTACACAGGGGTCAGTGAAGGAGGAGGGAGGGGGAGGGGGTTTTGTGCTATTTGCCTTGTGTTCTTGAGGCAACCTTCTTGTGAAAGAACCTTGCCGTTGACTGGTAATGTCACTGATGATATTATGATAAACATTTACATTATTTATGTCCTAAAAGAGCACAAATACTGTACTACAAAACAAAAAAGTCTAAATATCAATCCTGTCCATTAGAGATAAGCATGGTCCGGATGAACGATTCTCACCTTAGAATCGGGAATCACCCACTAAGAACTAATTCTAAAAATTTAGAATCGAAAATCGTCTGTTAGTTTCATATATCAGATCGTTGGTCCGGTCAAGTTCTCAAGTGACTCCTTAAATCGATCCCCAATCTCTACAAAACTTATTCGGCCTTATACTCGGATTGAATTGCAAACCGTTGATTTTGATTAACGATTGAAAACTATAGAACAAAACAAATAGACAATATTTTTTTTTTTTTTTTGGTAACTCAAGGAAATTAAGTTTTTAGCTAACAATATTTGTTAGCTAAAAACTTAATTTCTTCAAACGTCATGGTGTGGTCCTCTTAAGATATCCCAACACCAAAAACATGTGAAGAATTAGATTTTACGTTAAAAGTTCTAATGTCTACAAAAGTTAAAACATTAATCACTTGGTCTTTCTTTTTTTCAACGTGAATCTAATTTAATCATGGGAATAACTAAGAAGAGACATAATTATACTCTTATGGACATCTCTAATCGGTTCTCTCCTTCCTCTGTTTGTTTATTTTATTTTGGTTGAGAAAGCAAGTAATTGATTATTAAAATGAAAAAAAAAAAGGTTAGGAGGGTTAATCGTATTACATACCCCAGAGACAAAAGTAGTTAATAATGTCAAATAACTACAAATATACATATATGTACATATAATTGAGGCCTACTTTTGTTCTTCAAACTATAGATGAAATGAGCAAAATATCATTTTAGTAATGCTTAATAAAGTCATAAATGTTTCCCTGTTTTTCTTCTAACCCATTAGTACATTTAAATTTTTGAACCCAAAAAAGTAAATTTATATTCTCTTATTGCAATTACCAAGAAAAAAGAAGATTTTTGCAAAATTAGTTTTTTGGGTTCCTCTCGGCACCATAAACAGCCCAATGTGTGACCCTTCTGTGGTTGATCTCAATCGATTCAAATCACTGAAAATGGAGATTCTGAACACGACATTTTCGGCCAGATCATTTCATGGCATTTTGTTACTAAACTGTTTTTCCGCAATTAATGCTGTTAAGTTTGTTAGATGGCTCGGATTAGTTTTGACTTAAAAAATTCAATTAAGCGAGAAATTGACTTATCTAATACGTAAAAAAGAGGCTACTTATTTTATTCCATAGAAAAAAAAATTGATGGTAATTAGAATAATTTCAACTATATGCTTGGCACCTATTAATTATGGTCGTGATTCTATGTTTGGAAAGAAACTATAGATATTTAGTGATTGCCAAAATTTTTCTTTTTATTTTAAAAATTTAGATTGTTAGCACTTGAAAATGAGCTCTTTAAGTTCTCGATTTCTTAATTTTTGTCGAATAGGCCTAAATGCACATAATTGGTGCATCCATGCTGATCGAATAAGGCTTCTTCAATAAAGTGATGGACATGGCTTCCAATTTGAGATTACTCTGAATTGAAACATAAGCCGAGAAAAATTATAAAAAAAAAGTTCTAAATTTATTATAATTATACCAATTTAGTTTTAACTTTTTAATTATACCAATTGAATCATAAACATTTTTGCATTGTCAATTGAGTTCATTTGGTTAATTTTAACCGGAAATAACTGAAGTGAATGCTGATAGTACCATATAGAATCGTCGACACTGACGTGGGTAATTTTTATAATTTTTTGAAGTCAAAAATTGAATTTCTTATATTATTTTCTTTTTTCTTTTCATGTTTTTCCCTATCAAACAATCAGCCCTTGCCAAAATTGGAAGAAAAAAAGAAAATTATAAAATAAAAATAAAAATTCAATTTTTATAAAATGATTTGCATCCACATCAACAATTTCCAACTAAAAAATTAACTAAATAAATTTAATTGACAAAATATGAAAAGATGTAAAACTAAGTTAATACGATTGCAATAGGTTTAATACTTTTTGATAATTTTTCCCATAATCTAATCAAGAGCCCGTCACATAAAATCAACCATTAACCCATGCCACTTTCTAATTTTTTTTTTTTCATTTAGCATAAAACAATATTAATATAATGTTAAAAGGCAAGGAATGCAAAAAGTAAACGCATGGACCCTTTGGTATAACACAAAATATTAAGATGTTAAGGAAATACATATAAAACCCCTGAGGTCAGTTGAACAACCAGAAGCCTAAAAAGCGCCATGTCTAAGGGATTATTTCCAAAATGGAACCATAGAACTGAAACTACCAGCAAAAAACAAGAAAACACGAACAGAAAAGAGTCTCTGTTTCATCGATCTGCCATTGCTGGATGAAGGAAGCATAATTTGATATCCTGTATTTACATTGACGCTGCGAACAGCCTATAGTAACATGTCCCGTGATCACCTCAATCAATGTGAATCTGGTCCTTACCGCCGTCGCTGAAGATGGAGACTTTGAACACATTATCTTCCCTATCGATGAGCTCAAACACGCAGGCATTTCCTACACACAAATGAGTTTCTCTCGCAAATGCAAGCCAACCAGCAGAGAATGACGCTATCTTTTTATGTTTACATCGTAAGAGCTTCACTGGCCATGATCTGTCCGAATACCTAAGAGTTGCCGTTCCCTTGTTTTCTTGAATATGTTGCTTGATGAATCGATCAGGAATACTCTGCAATTGCATACATGTTTGAACAACCAATCTATGCTGAAAGAAGGACAATGATGTAAGGATGCACTCTTGGACAAACAAAAAAAAAAAAAGCACACAAGGCCATATTTGCGAGTTTTGGGAGCCTTAACCGACAGTCTTAAGAGGCTCATTAAAGCCATCGATCTTAACCCGCAATGTAAAGCATTTTCAAACAAAATGACTGCCCATCAATTGCCATTTTAGGTTAGTAGTCGATTCAAGTGACTGTCCATCCTTTCACTTGGATAGGGATCAAGCACCTTGTCGAGGATATCCAAGTTAATGGATAGTCTCGACCTGATTACCGCCTTTTACTTCTGTTTCTTCTACTCCTCTTTTTCCCGATTTGGCGTTACTCCGCCATTGGGATGCCCCACGATCACTCAAAGGAAGATATCTCGTCATATGGTTTCCAATACAAACCAAATCAACCGGGGAAAACACAATATCGAGGCAATATTCGGATAGAGATTGTAATCAAACTTGAGACGTGGCAATGATGGATTAGGCTCAAAGATTGTACCAGTTTCTTCAAATGACATTCCCGTATCACCAGTTTGAAGAAAGGATGCTCCGAATCAAAATCTCTGGCTAATTCAGGAGTAGTGAGAGGCCTCGGATGAGCAGGATCATGAAATACCGGCTCAAGATGGTTCACTCTGCATTTAGACTGTTTGCATGTGCCTGCAGTTAAAATGAGAAATTTAAGAGACATTACTGGAGTAAATGTTTCTTTAATTGACTATGAAGATCTTTAGCATAGAACTCATGTCATGCCATAACTAGCCTAAGGTTTCACTTCAGACGACATAAATCAAGTACCTACCTTTGCTACTGAAAATGTAGACTCTGAACACAACATCATCCCTATCAATCAGCTCGAACACGCAGACATTTCCTACACGCAAGCGAGTTCCTCTCACAAATGCGCCCCAACCAGAAGAGAATGCCGCCCCATGGACTGAATGTGGATTCCTAAGCTTCACCAGCCACGATCTGCCCGAATGCCTAAGAGTCACGATTTCCTTGATTTCCAGAATGTGCTGAATGATGAACCTACGAGGAACATACTGCCCAAGCACATGTTTGAACAACCCATGTTTGGTAAAGAAAGAACCCAGCAAGCAAAATGTAAATTGATACGGTAGTTTTAATATTTGTAATCTACAGTCTTAACAGGACAAAAGTCAAAAAGTCAAACTCTCTGCTCATAGAACTATCATGGGGGGTCAAGGATCTTTGCCCTTTTAAACAAATAGCGATGACCATATCCAAGGAAAACGCTATGTAATTTCCTACAGGAATCCAATCAGCTTAGGGAAAAAAGCCAGAATGGTGATGAATTAACCTCTCCATCTTACCGCTTCATTCTTAATATAAGATGGCCGCATCACCACCTTGAAAAAAGGATACTCTGAGTCAAATTTGCTAGCCAATTCAAAACTAGAGAGAGGCCACAGACTCAAAGAACCACCAGAAACCGGCTTAGAATGGCTAGCTCTGCTTCTAGACTGCCCAGCCCCATCTGTTCTTTAAAAAAAAATGAAATATTCAGATCACACCAATTTGAACTTTTCATTAGTTGATTCACTTTCCATGAACATATTTAGTACAGAATGGAAGAAAATACCGTCATGGAAATCAAGTTTTAGATAAGTTGACCAAACGAAAAATTCAGTTCTCTTCACCTCAGAAGTTGTAACTACTTAACCACAATAACCATGATTGAAATCATTATGTTATCAGTCAACATAAACAAGCTCATCAAAAAGTTCTCAAGTGTATGAAAAACAACTAACAAAAGAGAGAGGGCTGTAAGTAGAAACATGACTCATAAAATAACAAGTCACACCTTCAAGTTGTGATGAGCAGCTTGGACTCAGCTGAGAACATGGTGAATGAGGTTCAACCCTCATCTTTTGATGAGATGCAGAATCCTCCGAATCTTCAACTTCTATCACATCCTCCCACTCTGGCAAGATAAATCCACTCCCCAGGTTTGATATGCTGCTCGATGAATAATCGATCTCCAAAGAACTCTTGTTGAAAATCATCACGCAGAAAGTGGAGCTCCCTTTATATTTGAAAACTATGAGGTGACCAAGACCAATGGAGTAATGCTGCATAAATTCTCGCCACCCTTTCCACAACCAAACTTCGTCATCGTTACACTTTTCTACTCCTATAGTCCAGGGCGAACTGCCCAGAACCTTGAGTAGCACCAAGCTTGAGAGATCCTTTCCATATCTTCCTAAGAACTTTTTCGGAATTCCCTATTAAGAAAAACCCAAAAGTTTTAGGTCCAGGACTCAAATTCATCAAAATTAGATCGAAAGTGTAGGGAGAAAAGGAAGAGCACTGAGCAAATTTTAAGTTCTACAACATGGCGATGAAAGATCGGTTTGCACACAAGCAGGGTGTCACCGGGCAACTAAGGATCGAGTTTTAGCTATAGTTGCTTCATTTGACGAGAGTCAAAACTAGAGAGACCCAACACCTTTGTCCACAATATTTTTAGCCAACCAATCCTCAATTCCAAGTAAAAGAACTGATTTTTATCTAAAATAATTCACAATAAACACTTTTTGTCGTCAGGGTATTCTTCTTTTTTCTCTTCCCGCAAGAATCAAAAGGTTTACTCAAAGCCAAACGCATGGAGAGATCCCCAGAGTGAATGTACACAGCAGCACGTGGGCGACAGTCCTAAACCATGACAGAAACAGACTGCGAAAATCCGGGAACTTACGAGCTTCCCGGATTCAAGGGTGTCGGAGAGAATGATCTTGAAGAAGTGAGGGCTCTCGAGACGAGGTCCGGCCGCGGCATCTGGGTCGACGCCTCCATCTTCTCCCGGGCGATGGCGACGGCGAGCCATGTACGGCGGCGTCACGAGCGGTCAGTGAAGGAGGAGGTGGAGGTGGTTCGTGCGCATCGCCTTGTGTTCTTCAGACAATCTTCTCATATAAGAACCTTGAAATGACTAACAATGTTACCGATCATAAGATAAAATTTTATAATATTTATGTCCTAGAAAGACACAAATTTCTGTACTACAAATAAAAAAGTCCAAACATTAATATGAAAAAAGCATATGAAGTTATATGTTAACCAGACATAGGCATCATTACTTAGTTTTCATGGACCGGATAAATATGAATGTCATGCATTTTTCAGGAACGAAGCACAAAAGTTACTCTAGAACTCACCTAAGGAAACTATATACAACTTGATCTCTTATCAAAAAAGTAATCAAACCTCTTGGTGGCCTATATAAAATTGAGGTGTTATTCGCACCGAAAGAATGAACCACCCGATTTGCTAAACACCATTTATCATATGAGTTTTCTTCTCTAAAATTATGTAGTATTCTGATGTGCTGAAAATACACCGCATGATCATAATGTACATGCATATTTATTTTCAAGTAAATTGACATATAAGTGATTTTCATGTCTGTAACTCTCCAATCAAAAGGCGTGGTTAGAGGACTTCCTCCGACTAGAAATGAAGGAAAACATAACCCCGAGATGTCAGGCATGGCATCCTTTGGAGCCTGCCTTTGTTCTTCCTACATACTTCAGAGTGATCATAACTCCCTCTTTCCCTAATTTGTGCATATGAACTATGAAGCTCTTTAACCGACCAACATCATGCCAAAAATTTCAACGCTAACAAGACTTAATCTACAAATACAAGAACAAACTCATTCCCCAACACAGAAGGTTTTCCCCTGTTTTTCTTCTAACCCATCAGTAAACATGTTCAGGCAACATTCTGGTTCAAGTAGATTTACATTCTCTACTTGTAATCACCAGGGAAAAAAAGAACATTAATGTGAGTGAGCAGAAGCGAGCCCTTCGTCAATTAGTCAAGCAACAGATAAAGGGAGGCAAGAACTAGTGTTGGCAAATTAGTTTCTCAAGTTCCTCTCGGCATTGTAAACAGCCTAATACGTGACAATTCCATTGATTCACCTCAATCGATGCAGATCACTTCCTTATTTACACTACTGAAAATGAAGATTCTGAACACTATGTTGTCCCTATCAATGAGCTCAAACACGCAGGCATCTCCTTTGCGCAAGCGAGCTTCTCTTGCAAACGCTGACCAGCCGGCTGCCAAGAATGCAATCTGGTAGTGCTTATAGCCATGGAGCTTCACCTCCCACGATCTGCCCGAATTAACAAGAGTCACCATTCGCCGGTCTCCCCGAATGTATGTCTTCATGAACTTCCAGGGAATGTTCTGCTCATATAGTAGTTTGATGACCAACCAGTGTATGATTGAAAATGAGCATAATATAAGCATGCAAATTCATGAGCGAAGCACAGAAGATAGCTCCCACTTACCAATTTTGTGTATATATGATTTGGCAATATCACGACTTGGAAAAACGGATACTCCGATTCAAATTTGCTAGCTTTTTCATAAGCAGTGACAGGACTCGGACATGGAGAACCGTGAAAAGCTGGCTCCGAAGAGATCTCTTGGAATTGAGATTGTTCAATTTCAATCCGACCTGCACCGCAAAGAGAATTCTCATAAGCACCAGTATGAAATTTTCACGCACGGACAATGACAGAATTTAACATGGATCGCATCACTTTCATTCTCTTCCCGGAAGATACAACCAAGTAGATTTTGAACCTCCCAAATCATTATTTCATCAATCAATCAACAAACAGCTTCTTAAAAGGCTTTCTAGGATTTGAAAACAAATTGAGAATAGAAATAGTGTCAGCAGAAACATAACTTATAAAGAAACAAGTGACTGACAACACGAATTCAGATTTGAATATGGTGCCATCAGTGTCAGCGACTGTGCATCTGAATTGCCATGATCTTCACAAACCATACCGAAAAATTCATCATATAGGAAAGCTCATAATTAAGGAAGAGAAAACAAGAAAAAAAAAAGTGCACTTTTATGGATTCAGCAATAATGAACTGAACAAAAGAGTTGTAATTAAGAATATTGAATTCCCAGGTGATATAGACAGCTCAAAGCGACACTCTTAGTGTTAATCTCAATCAACATAAATCAGGTCCTTACCATCACTGCTGAAATTGGAGACTCTGAACACAATGTCATCCCTATCAATGAGCTCAAACACACATACATCCCTTAAACGAAGACCAGTTTCTCTTGCGAATGAGCGCCAACCACTAGTGAGAAATGCCATCCTTCTGTGATCATAGCTCTTCAACTTCACTTGCCAAGATCTGTTTAAGTAACTAAGAGTCGCAACCTGCTTGTTCTTTTGAACATGTTTCCTGAAGAATTCACTAGGAATGCTCTGCCCAGGAGGTGTTTAACAACCAACATATGATTAGGAAATGTGGTAGAATAAGGATACACTCATGAGAGAAACAAACACGAGACGTGGATTGGCGATAAAATTTGCTAGTTTTTGGAATTCTAATCAACCGTTTTAACTTGCCAATGGAAGTTACCAACCATAACCACTTAACCTGCAATTTTGCATTTAAATGTCAAAATGTATACTCTGTCGCATAACTGAAGCCATTATTCGTGAGACAAGTACTGATACGATTCATATTTGAGTTCGATTCATACCTGAACACTCCAAGGAGAACAATAAGTCATGTGGTTTCCCACACAAACTAAATCAACTTGGTAAACACTAGAATATAAGACAAAATACAAACTGCAATCACATTTGAATTCAATGCATGCCACCGATGAATAGAGCTTGGGATCTTACCAAATGTTGCCGAACATAAGAAGGCCGCATCACCACTTTGAAAAAGGGATGGTCTGATTCAAATCTCCTAGCTTTCTCATAAGCAGAGACCGGGCTCAGACCTGGGGAAAAGTGAAAAGCTGGCTCGGAAGAGCTCTCTTTGTGCTGAGATTGTTTGCTTTCGATCCGACCTGCACTACAAAGTGGAGAATACTCATAAGCAGTATCAACTTTTCACGAATTCACAATGGAAGGGTTTAACATGGATCGCAAGTCAATATGCATGATCATTTTCATGCTCTTCCCAGAAGATATAACCAAGTAGATGTCGCACCTCCCAAATTGTTACCTCATCAATCAACAAAGAGAAAGTTTCTTAAATGATTTTTTTAGTATTGGAAAACAGATTAAGGAAATAGAAAGAATGTCCGCAGAAACAATACTTATAAAACAAGAAGTGCCTGAAACCTCCAAATTAGATATGAATACGGCACTATCAACCACAGTGACTGTGCATTTGAATTACAAAACACACAAAAAATTCATAATCTTGGAAGGCTCATTATTAAAAAGAAAAAACAGAAAAAATTGTGCTTTTTTATGGATTCAGCGGGACTGAAATAAACAAAGGAGTTGTCATTAGGAATACTGAATTGCTAGGTGATATAGACGGCTCAAAGTGACACTTCTTGTGTCCATCTCAATCAATATAAATCAGGTCCTTACCATCACTAGTGAAAATGTAGACACTGAACACAATGTCATCCCTATCAATGAGCTCGAAAACACAGACATCTCTTAGACGAAGACCAGTTTCTCTCACGAATGAGGACCAGCCATTAGAGAGAAATGCCATTCCTCTGTGTTCAAAGCTCCTCAGCTTCACTTGCCACAATCTGTCTGAGCACCTAAGAGTCGCAATTTGCTTGTTCTTTTGAACATGTTTCCTGAAGAATCCACTAGGAATGCTCTGCCAAGGAGGTGTTTAACAACCAATATATGATTAGGAAATGTGATAGGATAAGGATGCACTCACGAGAGAAACATGCACAAGATGTGGATTTATGATAAAATTTGCTAGTTTTAGGAGTTCTAATCAACTGTTTTTACTTGCCAGAGGAAGTTACCAATCATAACCACTTAACCTGCAATTTCACATCTAAATGTCAAAATATATGCTCCTGGACGTAACTGAAGCCATCAATTATAAGACAAGCATAGATACGATTCATATTTGAATTGGACTCATACCACAAACACTTCGAGAAGAATAGCAAGTTATGTGGTTTCCACACAAATAAATCAACTTGGTAGACACTAAAATATAAGACAAATACAAACTACAATCACGTTTGAACTCGATGTATGCCACCGATGAATAGAGCTTGGGATCTTACCAAATGTCTCCGAACATAAGAAGGCCGCATCACCACTTTGAAAAAGGGATGGTCCGATTCAAATCCACTAGCTTTTTCATGAGCAGTGACAGGGCTCAAACATGGAGAACCATGAAAAGATGGCTCCAAAGAGCTCTCTTGACATTGAGACTGTCCGATTTTGATCTCACCTGCACCACAAAGAGGAGAAATCTCATAAGCACCAATATGAACTTTTCACGAATTCACAATGGAAGGATTTAAGGAGGATCACATATCATTATAGATTATCATTTTCATCATCGTCCCGGAAAATGTAACCAAGTAGATTTTACACCTCCCAAATCATCATCTCATAATCAAAAAAGAAACAGCTTCTTTAAAGATTTTTTAGGATTTGAAAACAGATTAAGAATAGAAAGAATGTCAGCAGAAACATAAGTTATATTGCAACAAGTGACTGACGCCTCCAAATTTAGATTTGATGCAGCGCCATCAATGATAGCACTGTGCAGTTGATTACTATGAATTTCACACACCATACGGAAAAATTCATCATCTTGGAAGGCTCATAACTAAAGAAGAAAAAACAGATAAAAGTGCACTTTTTACAGATTCAGTGGGTACTAAACTGAACAACTGAGTTGTAATTAGGAATACCGAATTCCTAGGTGATTTAGACGGCTTAAAGTGGCAATTCTAGTGTACATCTCAATCAATATAAATCAGGTCCTTACCATCATTGTTGAAGATGGAGACTCTGAACATAATGTCATTCCCATCAATGAGCTCGAACACGCAGACATCACTTACATGAAGACCAGTTTCTCTCACGAATGAGGACCAACCAGTAGAGAGAAATGCCATTCGTCTGTGTTCATAGCTCCTCAGCTTCACTTGCCACGATCTGTCTGAGGACCTAAGAGTCACAAATTGCTTGTTCTTTTGAACATGTTTCCTGAAGAATTCACAAGGAACGCACTGCCCAGTACAGGTTTGAACAATCAAAATATGATTAAGAAAGGTGATAGAATAAGGATAAACTCACGAGAAAACATGCCCAGATGTGGATTCACAATAAAAATTGCCAATTTCAGGAGTTTTAATCAACTGCTTTTAATTGTCGATGGAAGTTATTAATCATAACCACTTAACCTGCAATTTCGCATCTAAATGTCAAAATATATGCTCCTGGACAAAAACTGACGCCATCAATTTTGTGACTAGATATAGATATCATTCATATTTAAATTTGACTCATACCATGAATACTTCAAGGAGAATAACATGACATGTTGTTTCCTAGACAAACTAAATCAACTTCGAGAACATAAGACAAAATAGAGACAGTGATCAAGTTTGAACTCAATGTATGCCACTGATGAATAGAGCTCAGGATCTTACCAAATATTTCTGAATATAAGAAGGTCGCATCACCATTTTAAAAAATGGATGGTCCGATTTGAATTTGCTGGCTAATTCAAGGGCAGTGAGAGAACTTGGACCTGTAGAGCCACGTAAAACAAGCTCAAGATGACTTACTCAGCATCCAAACTGTTTGATTTCCTCTGCACTTAAAGATGACAACTGCACTAGATTTTATCAATTTACTTATTATGACATTTACATTGATTGAAAAGTAATGTGATCTATTTTCAAAGTAAAAATAACTTGATGCAGTAAATTTGTCATCACCTTCACATTAGAAGTAACTAAATCAACTACATTGTCCACATACTTTATCCATCGACACATAAAAAAGTTTATTAAAAAGCTTTGAAGAAATCAAACTTGAAAAGAACTGAGGAAAGAGAGTTATGCTGAAACCGAACATGTTGCAAAATCAACTCACACCTCCGAATCCTCGCGACAAGCCCTTTGAGCTTGGCCAAGAACGAGGCGCGAACCCCTCTGAATCTTCTATTTCCACGACATTTTCCTCTTTTCGAGAGAGGAATTCACCCTCAGGCCTCGCTCCGTCGCTTCCAATGCTCGAGGGATAATCAATCTCTGAAGCACTCTTGTCGAATATTATCACACGGAAAACGGAGTCCCCTTCATATCTGAAGACTAGGAGGTGACCAAGACCGATGGAGTAATGCTCCATGAATTTTCGCCACCCTTTACACAACCAAACCATGCCATCGTCACTCTTCTCTAGTTTCACAGGCCAGGTTAAACCGCCTTCAACCTTGAGAAGCACCAAACCGAAGAGATCCTTTCCATGTCTTCTCAAGAATCTTTTTGGGATTCCCTGTGACGAGAGCTTACGGTAAACACAATGCACTTACACGAAACCAAGCTCAAGAACGCCGAAAGAAATACAGGGGCGGGAAAGAATAGGAGACGTGCTGGATGAACAGCATGAGCCGAGAGATCTCCAGCAAGACGTCGAGCAGAACAAAAGAGACGCATAAGGGTGGAGGCAAAATCGACAATGCCATGAAGATAGCCGATGGATATGGAGCGAACTGTGAAGTGCGGACGAACTTACTAGCTTTCCAGATTCCAGCGTTTGAGAGAGTATGATCTTGAAGAAATGAGGACAGCTCGGTGGAGTGGCGGGAGTCGCCTCCTGCTCGGCACCTTCGTCTTCCACTCTCCGGCGACGGTGGCCACGACGGTGGTGACGGCGACGGCGAGCCATGATCGATCTCCGGTGACTCTGACCGTTCGACTACCCAGGAACGAGAAGAAAGGAAGAGCAGGGAGTTGGCGCGTCGGATGGAAGCGTGCGCTTTCGTCTTTGAATTGTTTCAAGTTGTACCGACAGCTTTACACGTGGCGTCTCCTGTTTTGGTGTCTTTCCTATCTTGTCAAGAGATTACGCATATAGCACTTTTTAGATTTTGTAACCAACCCCCGAAAAACCTACAAGCTTTTACGCAAAAATTACAAAAAGGTCTGTCAACTTTTGCTGATATTCGATGTCTTGTCAGAAGAATATTACCAACATTGTGACTATTATATACCGATTTAAGATAAATACTTACCTGAATAATTTGAGTATGACTTTCCTTTTTTGTCCATCGTTCAAACTTAATATATATTGATAATTACTTCAACAAAAAAATATTTTGTAATAAGCATTCTTTTGTTACGTCCACTTAGAAATTGACATGTGTCTACTCATGCAAAATTAAATTAAAAAATAAAATTTTGTCTAGAAAGATATACTGCCATAGAAGCTTATGTCATTGCCCATAAAGAAAAAGCTTCTTTGCTTTGTTGCCTATTGAGACTTGTTCATCCATGGTCATCATTGGCGATGATTAGGGATAAGAATAGTTATAGGGTAAAACTTGGAATCAAAAAATAAAATCATTCCAAGTTTTAAGATATACAAGGTAGGTTCTAGGTTCTAAAATTTGAGAAACCGATTTCGACAAGTAAGTTGTGGGTTCTATGTAGGTGGAACATGGAGCCTAAATTTTGGAAGAAGTTTGTGCTTTTCTTGGTCTATGTTTTCACACAATCCTGCGATATTCCATAGCTTCCGATGATGAATGTATAATCTTGAATTACTAGTCTATGCTTCTATTTTATGACTAAAATTTTTACATATTTTTCGTGTCTCTAAATATAAGTTATGGTCAATGAATTACAGTAACAAATAATGGTCATTAAAGATGATGATTCATTGCAATCGTTTAATTAATAATATATAAGGAATATAAACAAACCTTAGAACCGATCCTACAACTTGTGACGGGGTAGGTTTTAGGTTCTAAGTTATATTAGGTATGTTCTATATTTCAAAAAAATAAGGAATCTCTTCCAAGGTTCTAAGTTCTAAGTAGAATCTGTACGGAATATGAAACCGCTCAACCCTAGCAATGATCCCATCGCACATCATTCGCAACCATAGAGGAGCCAAGTTGCCAACTCCAAACATGGAAGTTCCCGAGCTAGATGTGAAGACGCAACTCCACATTTGGACTGGTAAGCCATGGACCAACAAAGCTTTCGACCATGGTCGAGGCAGATGCGGACTAGCAATGAGCAAGACAACCCCAAGTAATGGTGAAAGGGGTGGCTCGACCTAGACGCATAGGACATGGCGCTCGTGACTCCGCTGGTGGCGATGGTGGGGGAAGCATGGAGGTTGGACACAGAGGGTTCTGGATTGATGGGGAAGGAAGGAGAGAGAGAGCTTGCTGTGGATGAATGAGGAGGAGGAAGGGAGAAACAAATGACAGATATTTAATTTTTTAAATTAATTCCACATCTATTGTTGACGCGGTATTGTGGACGTATGTCAACTTGCAAGTGGATGTGAATGAAAAAATACGTGCCACAAATAATATGTATCCCTTGAATATTTTTTCTACTCTAGTAGATTCCATTAATTTAAAATTAACAGAAAGATAATATTGACTAATTTCATATAATCTTGACTAAATAAAATATTTACTAATATTCCATGAATTACATTGACCAAATCAAAAGTTTATAAAGATATTGTACACTTAATTAAAGTTTAAAAAAGCTATTAATATCATTTTTCCAAAACTTTATTGCATCTTGAAGAAATTACATTGAACTTGCGAGACTTTCAAGATGATGCACATTCCCTCCAAAAAATTTTGACCGTTGCACAAAATTAACCTCGGTCTTAAAAGAAGTTCTTCATGGATGGCCGCTAGAACCAATGCAAAAGTGAAAATTTTCTTTATTAGAATATGTAAAAAGATAAATATTTTAGATAAAAAAAACGCTAATTGTAATCAAAGAAAAAACTAAAAAGGAGGAAAAATCCTTTTACTGTTATTAACGTTGGTGCTGATATTTTTAGTATTTTAGTTGATTTATTATTCCCTCTTAATTTAGTTTTCTCTCAATTTTTATATCTTTTTTTCATTTTTTTACAGTAATTAAGGGTAAAAGAAAGATTTCCTACACAAAATAATATGAAAATATACTTGCACATCTTGAAAACCACATGCATTGCCCATACGAACGGAGAAAGTAGAGTTAACGAAAGTTTAGTGCGGTATCATGTAACGGTTGAAAGTTGGACACCGAATGGGAACAACCTCCAAAGTTCATGGGAGTTTTGAGTAATTGTGTCTTGCATTTTAATATATGTGGATAACTAGTCCACTGAAAAATAAACAAATTCATCATGCAAATTAAATTAGGAAATAGCTATTTCATTAGTGTTCTTACTCTATAGGTGAGAGCATAGTTCCAATGTAGAAAATAGAATCTAAGAACCAAACTAATGGGAATCTATACAGTTCTATATTCCAAGATATGCATTGTAGGTTTCAGGCTCTTGGGGAACCTGTTTCAATGAATAAGTTTCAGGTTCTAAATTGGTGAAACCTGGACTTGGAACAAGTTATTGCATTCTTCTTATTTTATGTCTTTGTGCAATCGTGCAATATTTCATGGTATTCGATGATAAATATATAATCTTGAACCATTAGTTAAACTTTCATTTTATGACTGAGACTATTATTTTATTAATGTTTCATATTTCTCGTGTATCTAAATATAAATAATGGTTAATGAATTATAATAATAAGTGGTGGTCTTTAAAAGTGATAATTCACTGCAATCATGCAATTGATAATCTAAGTAGACCCTAGTTCTAGGGTTGGTTTTAAGATATATAAGGCAGGTTCCAAGTTCCAAGAAAGATAAACTTCTTTTAATTGATAGGTTTCAAATTCTAGGTAAAACGTATATGGAACGTGGATCCACTCACCCTTGTTACTTTGCTCTAGTAGCATAGAGTGACTATTTATTTCCATTTTAAAACTTTCTACCATTAATTTATTTCGCGAATCAAAAGACAATGGAAAAATTATAAAAAATAATCATAAATTTATTGCAATTGTACCAATTCTGTCACATCTCCGCCCCATCTCTGGCACGAGAGCATGACTCAGCGGATTAGCATCGACGCCTCAAGTAACGTCAAACTTCCCGAAAGTCTTTTATCTTTAGTTAAGCGCATGCGAAAGCGATAATAAACAATCTCCGTACAAATAAACATGGAAGCCAGGCAAGACATATGCAAGTCAAGCAAATAAAAGCAACATAGACATATATATATATATATTAACACATCAAAAGCTGTTTTGATTACATGTCTATCCTAGTCTTGGGCTACTTAGGCGCGTTTGATAACAATTCTGTTCCCATGAACAAATTTCGATCGAAATGATTATTTTTTATTGTTATCGGGAGGCGATTCGAGTAAAAGAACATGTTTGGTAAGCGTACAAAATTTCTGATTCGGAATAGAATTGCGTTTGGTACCGTGTTAATTGATTCTATTCCAAATTAATTTATTTTAATTTTTAAATTTTTTTTATATTTTTTTTTCCTTTTCTTTTTTTCTTTTTTTCCTTTTTTTTTCTTTTTTTCTTTTGTTTTCTTTTGTTTTTTTTTTTTTTATTTTTTATTATTATTATTTTATTTCTTTTCTTTTTCCTTTTCTTTTCTTTTTTTTCCTTTTTTCTTTTTTTCTTTTTTTTTTTTATTTTTTTTCTTTTTTCTTTTTCTTTTTCTTTTTTTTTTTTCTTTTTTCTCCTATCTTCTTTTTTCTTTTTATTCTTTTTATTCTTTTTATTCTTTTTTTCTTCTTCTCCTATTCTTCTTCTTCTTCTTTTTTTTTTTTTTTTTTTTTTTTTTTTTTCGAGCCGACGAGAGCCTCGGTGAGCTTGTCGGACCGATTCTTGCCGGCGACCGGCGGCGACTGGCGGCGACCGACGACGGCGGACGGCAGCGGGCGGCGGTCGCGGGATGGCGGTCGATGAAGAAGAAGAAAAGAGAAGAAGAAGAGTTTTGATTCTCAATTTTGTTCCCAAAACAAGAATCAACTTTTTTTTTTTTTATTCTTGATTCTCTTCCCAATCTGATTCTGGGAACAAATTTGGTCCCGTGAACAAAAAATTTTACCAAACGCAATTCTCGTCCCAAACTGATTCTGGGAACAAAAAAATCAAAATCATGCACTGTTTGGATAGTTACCAAACAGGCCCTTATTTCCGTTTCCATATGTAGTCAATCAAAATGCTAAGGTAGCCTAACTTCTCTATCGAGCTGCAAAAGCGGCCCCCATGCTAAGTTCATTCCTTTCTTGGACCCTGGTTCACCCATCACACACCTGAAATGATGAAAACAACAAGAGTGAGTTGATGACTCAGTAAGTAGAAATTCTTAATTCTCCTATAGGAAGACATCTCACCATCGATCGTCAGATACAAGGTCACCACTCACTTATCGATGGCAAATCAATAGCAAGGTTCGTGCATTGCCTACTTATGCATATGAAAGGCTTTCAACTGTCTATATGTTTTCAAGAATCAAATATAAGGAGTTAGTGCATATGAACAAGCTTTCCAATATCTATGGCTTATGATCATTTCGATCATAAAAAGAGATGCGCGCATCTCATGAAACTCATTCAAGCACTAAGTGACCCAATTCAAACATATGCTCAAACTGATGCAAGGACTTAACAATGCATATAAAATAAACCCAGCTTTTGCAAGCATCACACATGAATCAATCATGAACCACACGTGGACTTTCATTTTTTTCCTTTTCCGTATCATATTAGTCAAACTTAATCGACTCTTCCGGTAACAACCGGGCATTGGTCCCCCCTTGGCAACCGGCATCATCCCTATCTCATTATCAAGACAACATCCAGGGCGACCCCCAGGCATTAGCCTCACCCGGGCCAGCATCATCAACGATCTCAATATCGGGACGGCATCGGGCTTTACCCCAGGCAACAACCCAGCATCCCCCAACATCGGCATATAGGTCCATCGTGTGTCCATGCATTTCAAGTATCAACCAATTCATGTCATGTTTAAACTCTTAATCGAATAAAAGGCCCGAAGCGTGCCATGCAAGGTGAACTAATGAACGACTCCTATGTTTTATTAAATCAAACTCATGCCGGATGCGATTCAGGCTCATGACCTTGACTTGGAACCATTCACTCAGACTCTAGCATTGTCCATAGCCATCGAGACCTCTCCCCAACATCCAAGTGTGCTTGACACTCATGCAAGATCATGAACTTACTTAATGCAATAACAAGTAATATAAACACAACAAGCATAACAACATAAAGCCAACACAAGCAAACGATGACATGATCCTAAAATTGATAAGCGTAGCACATTGCCCTATCAAAGAGTTAGGAAAATCTACTTACTACTTTTTAGACCTAGCTCCAAGATGCTTCTTTGACGGTTGGTCAGCGTCTAGGGCAACTTGAAAGAGAGGGACATGAAAGAGAAGGGAGGAAGGAAGAGGAAAAGAGAGAAAGGCCAAGGCTTAAAATGTGAGGAGGGCTCATATTATTTATAGGCCTTCTCTTCTTAGATTTTTATTGCAAACTCATGATGATGCCTAAATAACGAGTTGGCCTACCTATCTTCTTGAGTTAGCCCAAGAGTTGGCCCCTAGGTCATTTGGTGTTGGCTTATGATTGGTCCACATATTTGCTTATCCTCCAAGGCTCACTCTAGGCTCATTATTGCCTATGGCGCCTAAGGGACACATAAACCCCTTTTATGCCTAATGTCTTCTTCTAATTGGTTGGTTTTTTGCCTTGTTCATCAAGGCTATAATCTAGGGTCATCATACCCTAAGATTTATCCAAGAATTGGTCATCAAGAAACTTGGACTTTGGACAACTTGTTTTCCAAATTAAACACATGAGCATATGACTCATTAAACTCATTAATTAGCTAGCTTCCAAAAGCATTCAATACATTCATATCTTCAAGTCAAGAAGACTTTAGATTGACTTCTTCCCCTAGTTAGGTGCGTAGCTCCCTTCCCCTTCAAGTTGGGCATGTGGTTCTCTCATTCTAAGACAAAAATAGTTTTGAGCAATTTTAGAAATCAATACCATTATCTTATCAAACGGATTCAAAAAATTATATAATTTTAATATGTTGTAAAGAAGACCTTAGAAAATATTTTTTATGAAGGAATCCAAGCCAAATTCATTATGTGGAAAGAGCAGCAATTCATTGAACACAACCCAAAAATTCATCTATTAAGCAGATTCAACGATCAGAGAAAGAGATTCATTTCGAAATCCAAATCTTCACAAAACTCTTTGAAATTTTAATATATTATAGATATGGATGTCATTTAAAACTTTTGTGAATGAAGCATTCCAAGCTTCTCCAAATTCGTAACATAAAAAACGTTGAAAAATTGGCAAACAACAAAGGTCCAGAAATTTCAAAAATTAAATGAGGTAAATTCTAGTTGAAAAAATGAGTGTTCTCACTTGGCCTTGAATCAAGGGTCATCTATGACTGTACAATATTATCTCCCAAGATCCTAAGTAGGCTCTATACTAGCTTGGACACTTGTCTCGGTTATTTATTGGTTAATGTCCAAAAGAGATAAGGTAGATTTGTCTTGGTCCAAAATTGGACTTGTCTTGACATTCTCTCTCTCTCTCTCTCTCTCTCTCTCTCTCTCTCTCTACATGTGGCTTCTCCTTTGTAGGTTTCAAAGTCTAGATTCACACTTAGATCCTAGGATATTAATAGCCTAGGCTATAGGGATATATTTCTCTTCACTTTATTTAATGCGTTCATATTTGTTCACACTTGTTCACACTTATTCACACTTGTCCACATTTGTTCATACTTGTTCATACTTGTTCACACTTATTTTCTAGGAATGTTTGACTAACTTAAGGCCTGACTAGCTTAGCCTCTTGGTTGGGACCAAAAGAAGGTCGAAATCGAGGATGTTACAAATTCAATCTTAGACTTTTTTTTGGCTAATTGAGTCTTAAATCTTTTACATTTGTGCAAATTTAGTCCATTGCTGGCTAGCGCTAATGTGGCATGATTAGTGCTGACATAAACAAATTTTAATTATTTTTTTTCTTTTTCCTTTTTCTTTTCTTTCTCTTTATATTTTTCCATTTCCTTCTTTCTCTCGCTGCCAGATTGAGGCAACCTCCTCATCCCCTAGCAAGGCTCGCCTTTCCATCGCTAGGCGAGGTCAACCTCCACCAGCTAGCTTTTCCTTGCCTTTGGCCAGTCGCCTCGATCTAGCAACCAGCCAAATGAAGAAAGAAAAGGAAAAAAAATAAAGAGAAAGACAAAAAAAAAAGAAGAAGAAGAAGAAATAATTAAAAAATTCGAAAGTTACTTAAATATTATTAAAAATTATTTATGTTAGCGATGGCCTACCAAATTTGGTTGAATAAACTAAACTAGCACAAGCAAAAGGTTTAAGACTTGATTGGCTAAAAAAAATTATAAACTAAATTAGTACAATTGCAATAGATAGAAATGTTTTGGTAATACAAAAAAACATGTCACGAGTGTGAGTATACTGATATACGTAAATTATGTTAATGAGTAGCTAAAGAGGCTATACATAGGCTAATGAGAAAATTCTCGCTTTTGAAGAACGAAGGATGTGCTTGTTTTCAATAGAGAAATTATTTTTCTGAAAAGTGAAAATGCTATATTTGATCATTAAATGAATATATATTCGTTAAGTAAGTTCCCACAAAACATTTGTTATTAAAATTCCTATGTATTGACGTGTTTTTAACTCTCAAAATACAATTAAACAGTATTAGATTTGATATTGATCCTTCCAATTAAGATGACTCATCCCTTTTTTTTAAAAGATTACTGTAAAAGTGCAATCAAGTTCTAAAATATTTAAAAGTACAATTAAATTCTAAAATTTATCTAATTAATATAATCAAGTCTCTCTTCCTATTAATTTTATCTAATTTGACTAATGAAAAATGTTATTGTCACTTTTCCTTAATTTTTGGAAGGAGAGGTGTTAATGTGTCAACCCCGTCAGGAAAAAAGATTAAAAGAAGTTGTAAACGAAAATTGACAGGTGGCACCCGCGACCATGGAAAACTGGAAAGAGGTGCACATCAAATAGAAAGGTGCACGCGGCCATGGCTACTCCAGCTTCATGGAGCTTAACCACAGCACTTGAGCTTTAGTTTTATTTAACGTTGTGATGTTCTTTTTTGATAATTTTGCCCAATTTGACTAATGGAAAAAGTCATTTTCACTTTTCCTTAATTTTTGGAAGGAGAAGTGTCAACCCCGTCTGGCATTATAGAAGGAAAAAAAGATAAAAAGAAGTTGTAAACGAAAATTGATGGGGGGGCACCTGCAACCATGGAAAACTGGAAAGAGGTGCACATCAAATAGAAAGGTGCACGCTGCCATGGCTACTCCAGCTTCATGGAGCTTGACCACAGCACTTGAGCTTTAGTTTTATTTAACGTTGTGATGCTCTTTTCTGTTCGATGGGTGTAGTTTCCACTTTCATCATTAGGAATCAACACTGCTTCAGATCCTTTAAATCAAGAAATCAAACATGACTGATGAGGGATACAGTGAGTTCGTGTTGCACTGAAAGTAGTTATACGACTTCTCCAAATTTTGAAAGCTCTTATCTCCCAATCAAGATCAAGATTTGGAAGTTCTTCTCTTCTAATTTAAATATAGATCTAGGAGTTTTTGTACTCATTCAACCTCTCCTAATCTAAATCTAGATCTGAAGTCTATTTAACTAATTTTTGGTGTTTTCGTAAGGTAATGGTATTAAGTGCCCTAGACATGTACTACCCATTGGGCAAGTCGTAGCTATCAGAAAAGGATATTATAGTATTTACTCATCACTTATTATGGTAACATGAGATTTGATAATTAGTCACCATTCATTCTACTTTGATGAAATTAACTAAGTGGTTTAACTGCACCAATTTTTATGTTTTAGGACTTAATTGAATTTTCTGAATATTTTAGAATTTAATTGCACAATTAAATTATTAATGCATTTATTTATTTATTTTTCTACGATATCACTTTGATATATGAACATCCAGTACTGCGTTTTCCAACACCCCCTCGGGCATTGCAATCTGTGAAAGACAATGGCGTGAAGAAATGAAAAAGAAGGAAAGGGCACAGAAAAGACCAGACACATCGTCATTCTCGACTCTGCTTTGCCTTTTAGCTTTTTCTTTTTTAATCATTTATTTTTTGAACACCAAAATAAATGTTGTTTTTACAAAGATCCTCTCTATTACTGATGGGAAGAACTATATGCTCGTTTGAGCAATCGGAGGAAGGGGAGAAACGGAAATTTGGAGAAATTTTGAAGTCTCACATTCTCTTCATCCCACAAAGCTTTCAATTTTTTCCTTAATTTTCATGCAAATTTTCTTTCTCGCTTCATCGACGGTTCACGCCTCCCATCTTAGGCCGCATCCCGCTGCTCGCATCGCCCGTCCGTCCATCCGTCCATCCGTCCGTCCGTCCGTCCATCTCTCTCTCTCTATATATATATGTGTGTATGTGTTCAATAGCGACACTGGCCTCAAGTTCAGTAAGCTCTCTAAGGTCGCCTCCAATATGGACCAACAAAGGTTAGATGGACATTCGTGGTAATCACTATAAGAATACAATTATTCATCATAATTTGAACAACTTTTGATTGAAATGGTCAATCTTTATAAAAAAAAAAAAAAAAGTACAATCAAATAGTACAATTTAATTGCACACCATAAGACTTTCCAATAGCACCTAATTTGCCAAATTAGACAAAGTGGATCTCTAAATATTGCAAATTTTAACCATTTCGGTACAAATGAAGTTGGACAAACTACATATTTCATAGATCGATGTGATTCATCAACTTTCCATTGTCTTCATAATTGCCTCAATTGGAGCTTTTCTCAAGTAGTTCTTATGATTTTTCACAATGATGGTCGTTCAACTCGATTCACAAAAACCCACAATCTTGACACTTATTCAGAAAAATTGGATTGCATTTATGGAAATTCTGCGTCTCTAGCTTTTTGTGAGCTGAAGAATCAATTTGATCAAACGTTAATCAAACTAGTTGTACTCCATCAATATTTGATCAAATTTTATTTTTTTAAAAAAATCTACTTTCCATCTTTGTACTTTCACGATTTTTTAATCAGTCCCAATAATTTTTAATTTGTCCAATTGAGTCCTTTAACTTTAAAAAATTTCAATGAAGTCCTTCCTACACCAAATCCAACTATCATGGCCATTGGACAATCATCGTGTGACAGGAGTTCTAATAATATATTGTATGGAATGTTAATGGATGGTAGATGTGAATCATGAGTACTAATTTAGGGTTTTTGATGAGACAAATATTAACTTAGAGTAAATGTGTGGTGAATTATGTGTCGAGTGGGTACCGGCTTGTGAATTTTTTTGATGAAAATTGGTTTATGATAAATGCGTCAAGGTTACCATGAGATTTTTAATGATATTATCCATTTTCTTTTTCTTTTTTTCTTTTTTTCGCCTGCTCAACTATTGAATAGATGTATAATGACACCTTAGCTGCTACATATGCTATTTGACAACGGACAAAATACATAGAGTAACGAAGGCTAATTTTGAAATAAAAACTTCAGTTTGTGCACCTGTGTGAAACATTTTAATTTTCGTGCTATTCTTTATAATATAGGCATAGTTCATGCTGTTTTTTTCTTTAAAATGAATTTTGGCTTTAAAAAACCGTTGATCCTGAATTCCCAAATGAGAATTACTACATTCAAATTGCTTCACATGCATTCTAAAATTTATTATCATATTCAAATAGTGTCAGAATTGCTATGCTCAAATTACAAAAGAAGTTTTCTTGGTAGTGCTAATACAAGATGTAATTTAGATTCTCCAATTCTAAAAAATTGCTAATTTTATGAAGTTGGCATGCAATTCGAAGTTGCCGTGTCAAAAACTATTAATGACACCCCCTATACGAAAATAAAAAGAGCAGACATTTTTCGTGATTTTTGAATAATTGCATTAATCTCTTACCTTATATAATACATTCCCTCTAAAGCATGGCCAATTAACTTAAATTTCATTAATTAATTTCCCTAAAATAGCGCCGCGAAACACGCGCTTTAACGTTATACCCCCCAACGTGCACGGCATTCTCCCCCCGAACGAATGTTGACCGCTTGACTTGTGACCGTTGCCAAAAGCTAGCACGCAATACGACGGCTCCGAAACCGCCCCTCCCCTACGGACGCCACGTGTGCGGCTGCGATGCCGTCACAACTGTCGTCGTAGCCCCAGCTAAGGGCGGAAAAGCGCGTGATCGATGGGCCGCGCGGGACGAATGAATCTAGACCGTCAGATCGGCCGGGAGTTTCCCGAATATTATAATGATCCAACGGTCGACTCGCCCCCCGGCACCGACCCGAAGCGCGAAAACTTCTATAAATACCGCCGCTCTTCTCCGTCCTGAATCGCACCCAAAACCCTCGCTCCGATAGCCTGATTTTCTCTCACTAATTTTCAGTTCCCTCTTTCTCTCTCTAAGAAGCAGTTCTTCTCCAGCTCTTCCTGTTCTTCTTCCATGGCTGGATCAAGCGCGTTGCTCTCTCTGGCCGCAATGGCGGTCCTCCTCGTCGGCCTGGCGGCGGCGCAGAATAGCCCCGCCCCGTCGCCGGCCCACACCCCGTCCAAGTCGCCCTCGCCCTCGGCCTCGGCCTCGCCCAAGGCCTCGCCGTCGCCTTCTCCGGCGGCGACGATGACCCCTCCGCCGGCCTCCGCCCCGTCTCCCTCCGGCACCGTCACCTCGCCCCCGCCGCCGCCGTCGCCGCCCTCGTCGCCGTCTCCCGGCCCCGGGGGCCACGCGCCGGGATCTCCCGTCGCCGCCGGCCGGGGCGCCCGCGGCGTCCGCTCCCGCGGCGTCCGCTCCCGCTAAGGGCGGGGCCGTGCGCAACGGAGTTGGCTTCGCCGGGGCGGTGGCGATCGGCGCCCTCGTCGTCGCTGGTCTGGTCATCTAGGCGATCGCCGGATTCCTGCTGCTGCTGCTGCTCGCTGGCTACTATTTATTTCTTTTTTTTTTTTCTTTTTTTAAAATTTTTCATAATACTCGGAGTTCTTTTTTCGATATTTTTAGGCGCAGAGAGATATGGACATTGGACAGATCATTACAGAGGATTGATTATATATTATTTATCCGTAGATCATATTATTATTTATTGCCAATAATATTCGTTTATTTATTTTGTTGGTGAATGGATACTCATTCTTTTAATTATTGTTTGTGATTCTTGTTCGCTTAACAAATACTGTCCATATATTTTCGAAATTAACACTATGTCTAATGACCGGAAACTGGTCTAACGGTCTCATTGTTTACTTTTCCGAACGCTACTCTATTCTCAATTCTTGAGTTTTACATTAAAATAACAAAATAAAGATTTGCACACTGGGTAACAAAATCACACATGTTATCAATTAAGTGGTATCAATTAAGTGAGATTAGAAAAGTAGGTAGATAGGGCATTGAACAAATTAAAGATTTAAGGTACACTGAATTCAAATATCGCATTGATCACGTTACAAAGAGACGGAAATAGACTAACCCAGTTTTGAAGGCAAAAAGCAAAGAACAAATTTTCGAGGGATGACCTCGGTAATTGAGGGAGTAGAGCCATATTGAGAAAAGTATACTGGATTATTGAGAAAAGTAGAACCATGATCGGGAGTAGAGCCAGTCTACCAATCGGTATATTGAGAAAAGTATACAGGATTATTGAGAAAAGTACCATCAATTAGTAGACTGGGCTTTGTTTTGAATCTTTTTAACTTTTGTATTCTTAGCATTATTTTTCTTTTTTAAATATTCAAATCTTCTATTTTCTGATGTGGCATTTTATTGGTGCCACATCAGCGTCACTTGTATTAAGAAAGTATTGAGAAAAGTTGCATCGGTATTTCACATTAGTCAAATTGAATGTATTTAACGAAGGCAATCATTCGACACGTTTTATACACTTTTTTATAGTTTTAAGATTAAGTAGTAGCACTTTTTATGACAATTTTTATGACTTCAAGTACACTTATCCCTCTATTCAATGACTAAAAACTAGACCAAGATGCATGGACTCACAAGATGTGGAACAAGAATTCGTTGAATTCAAATCGAGCTTTTGGGGGCTTGAGAAAACATATGACAACAATAGATTAAAAAATTATAACCAAGCATCATCCTTTTGTTTCCACAACTAATTCCTAATTTGAAAGTTAACCTATCCTAGAAATTAGAATGACACTTGACATTATTAGAAATCTCCTAAGGGCAAAAGATATACTCAATAAGTCGATGAGTTTTTGAAAAATTTTCAATAAGAGCTTGAAGTGCTTCTCATTTTCTCAAATAAGAGCCTAAATTAGATATTGTTTAAAAAAAAAAAGGCTTGAAATGGATTTTATTTATAATAAGGCTTGAAATAGCCGCATAAGTCTTGAAAATTGGCTTGACCTCATCAGCTCGTTAAGGGCATTTTCGTCCTTTAATTTTTTTATTACTTTTTTCTTCTTCTTTTTTTTTCTTAAAAAAGACGAACTAAAAGAATCAGAGGGCTAGCATCACTCCACTGCTTTGGGCCATGTCCCCGTTGCTAGTAGGGCCATCGTCGATAGGGCATTGGCCATAGGGGGCTCTCCCGCCAATTTTTTAATTATTTTAAGTATTAACTTTTTTCCTTTTTCTAAATTTTTTTAAAGAAAGGAAAAATAGAAAAAGGAAAAAAGAGAGGAAAAAGAAAGAAAGAAAATAATGGAAATGCCCTCGATCAATCGGTGAGGCGAGGCCCTTCTTTGAGACTAACAAGGCACTTTAGGTTATTATTTAAATAAAATTCATTTTAAGTCATTCTTTGATAAAAACATGGCATTTCAGACTTTTTCTTTTTGAAAATTTTCCAGTTGTTTTGAAATTTATTTTGGGGCTATGGGAACGTGCTACGAAGTACGAAGATTAGACCCTTTACAACTGTCCCCACTAAAGCCCCCAGCTAAGGCCCCAAAACCGCGTGATTGATTGGCCCCACCCGGTCATCAGACACGCAACGAAATCTCCACCGTTGGATCGACACGCGGGCCTTTCCAATTGTGTACGGATCCAACGGTCGACTCCGATGAACACCACGCCTGTACGGAACTCTTGAGCACAAACCTTCTATAAAACCCCCCGCCCTCCTCCGTTGCATAACGCGTCCCAAAACCCTCGCTCCGATCAACATATTTTCTCTCACTAAGTTTCAGTTCTCTTTCTCTCTCTAGGAAGCTCTTCTTCCATGGCTGGCTCAAGCGCGTTGCTTCCTCTGGCCGCAATGGCGGTCCTCCTCGTCGGCTTGGCGGTGGCGCAGAGCCCCGCCCCGTCGCCGGCCCACACCCCCTCCAAGTCCCCCTCGGCCTCGCCGGCGCTTTCTCCGACGGCGACGACGACTCCTCCGCCAGCTTCCGCCCCGTCTCCCACCGGCGCCGTCACCTCTCCCCCCTCGCCTCCGCCGTCGTCTCCCGCCCCCGAGGCTCCCGCGCCGGGATCTACGCCGTCGATCGCGACGCCGCCGGCCGTGGCGCCCGCTCCTGCTGACAGCGGGGCCGTGAGCAACGGAGTTGGCTTCGCCGGGGCGGTGGCGATCGGCGCCCTCGTCGCCGGTCTGGTCATGTAGGCGGTCGCCGGATTCCTCCTGCTGCTGCTCGCTGGCTACTTTTTATTTCTTTTTCTTTTTTTATTTAATTTTCGATATTTCTGTGCGTAGAGAGAGATATGGACATTGGACAGATCATTACAGAGGATTGATTATATATTGTTTATCCGGAGATCATATTATTATTTATTGTTAATAATTTTCGTTTATTTATTTTCTTGGTGATTAATATTCATTTTTTTATCCATTATTTGCGATTCTTGTTCACTTAAAAATCAATTTTCGAAACTAGCAAAACACATCACGATCGAGAAAAAAAAAATTGCCGTTTGATCTAATTATTCGCTTTTCCAAATGCTACTACAGTCCCAATAAACAGTCATTTGACAGTTTTACATCAAAATAACAAAATAAAGGTTATTATCTAAAATGGACCGAAAAATTCAAAGATTTCTATGTACTTTACAGAAATAAAATGGTGAGGACTTTGCAATTCAATTACCATTCTATAATTTCTAAGGAATAAAAGTCAATTAGTGATATGTTAGTAGGATTAGGGAGTTGAGAGCAACCACTTAAATACACGACAAAGCTCATTATTTCTTATTTAAGTTTTAATTTTTCTCATAAAGAAATAGGCGATATTAGAAAAGTTGGTAGATGGCTCGCATAGGGAAATATGAATATTTTGGTTCCATATGAATATTTTGGGGACCACATTAAATGAATTAAAAGTTCTAAGATGGTATTTGCATGTTTAGCTAAAAGTACAAAAATGGCATAAAATAAAGTAAAAGTTGAATAATCACATTACACCTCATGAAGATATGGTCAGCAATGAAATCAAGGGAGTACAAAGAAAGAAATTCCCGGAAGAAATGCAAACTCATTATGGCAGACAGAAAGCGCGTAGATGATGATATCTTATTCAAGGATGGTGGATATAAAGTCATAGCCCAACCAGCTTGAAGGCAAGAGCAAGAAAAGGAGAAAAAAAAAAGAATAAGAAGAAAATTTGCAAAGGATGATCAAACCAGTTTGATCGTTGGTAATTGATGGGGAAAAGAGAAAGTCCATTAATACGTTATTATTGATTAGCTTTGTTTCGAATATCTTTGAATTCTTTTATTTTTATAATTCTTAGCATTGTTTTTCCTTTTCAAATTTTCAAATATTTTTTTCTCTGATTTAGTGTTCCATAGGCGCCACATCGACGTCACTTGTCTTGAGAAAGTATTGAGAAAAGTCGCATCGGCATTTTCTGTTAATCAAATTAAATATAGTTAATGAAAAAACTTGATTGCATCAATTTAATAGGTTTTCAAACTTAATTGTACTTTTTAAAATTAAAACTCAAATAGTTGAACTTTTGGTTACAAGTTCTATGACTTTTGAGTGCAGTTACCCCTTTATTCAATGACTAGAAACTAGACTTGGATACATAACTTGTGGACGGATAATCAATTCATTGATTTCGAATCAAAGCTTTTGGGGGCTTGGTCTCTTTGGTTCTACAATCGATTCTTAACTCGAAAGTTTCTCCGTTTTAGAAATTAGAAAATGCCAACATAGGAAATAACACTTGATATTATTAAAATGGTTAATACCACAAAAAAACTTAAATTTATATACCGGCAATTAATTTTCATTAAATTTAATTGTTAAATTACTAAATTGGATGACACAGAGTTATAACTATACCAATTTGTGATTTTTCGTGATATTAATCTAATTTATGAAAAATAATGGATGATAAATTAATACAAAATATCAATTTATAATTTTTGATGATAAAAAAATTATATGTATATTAATTTAAATTTTTTTATGATATTAACTCTTATTGAAAATGCCCATAATTGCGAAAGATGTACCCGGTTAGTCGTCGATGTGCTGTGAATCTACTTTTGGGCTATTAGAACGTGCAAAAGAGACATAACCCTTTACAACTGTCGCCACTAAACCCCAGCTATAAGACTGGCGGAGAACCGCGTCGTTGATTGGCCACGCGGTCAGAAAAATACAAATAAATCTCGACCGTCGGATCGATCCGAGGGTTTCCATTTATAATGCGGATCCAACGGTCGGTCGACTCCCATGAACTCCACCCCAGCACGGAACTCGTCGCAAAACCTTCTATAAATACCGTCGCTCTTCCCGTCGGTAATCGCATCCCAAAACCCTCGCTCCGATCAGCAGATTTTCTCTCACTAAAAGTTTCAGTTCTTCTTCTCTCTCTAAGAAGCTCTTCTTCCATGGCTGGCTCAAGCGCGTTGCTCCCTCTCGCCGCAATGGCGGTCCTCCTCGTCGGCCTGGCGGTGGCGCAGAGCCCCGCCCCGTCGCCGGCCCACCCCCTCCAAGTCCCCCTCGCCGTCGCCTTCGCCGCCGGCTTCCGCCCCGTCTCCTCCCTCCGGCCCCGTCGCGTCTCCCCCGTCGCCGCCGGCGTCGTCTCCCGCCCCGGGGGCTCCCACGCCGTCGATCGCGACGCCGCCGACGGCCGCGGCGCCCGCTCCTGGGGACAGTGGCGCCGTCAGCAACGGAGTTGGCTTCGCTGGTTCGGTGGCGATCGGCGCCGTCGTCGTTGGTCTGTTCATATAAGCGAGCGATCCGCCGGATTCTTGCTGCTTCTCTAAGGCTACCACCGTTTATTTCTTTTTGGTTTTAAATTTTGTTTCATAATACTCAAAATTTTTTTTTTTTTTTGGGGGGGAATTTTCGACACTTTTATGTATAGAGAGAAATGCTCATCGGACAGATCATTACAGAGGATTGATGATATTGTTTATGCAGAGATTATTATTATTATTTATCGCTAATAATACTCGTGTGTTTAGTTTCTTGGTGAATGGATATTCAGTTGTTTATCTATTATTTGCGATTCTTGCTTGCCCAAACAAATACACATTGTCGATGTATTTTCAAAAATTAACAAGATGCCTTGTGATCAGAAAATTTTGCCATGTGGTCTAATTTTTCGCTTTTGTGAACACTCTCAATAACAACATCAAAGGTAGAATATACTTTACCAAAATAAAATGGTGAGAACTTCGCTATTTAAGTACCAACCTATGACTTAATGGCGAGAGGTGAAATGGACCTTGAACGGTACTCTCTTCTCTGGAAGAGCTACTCTCTCTCCTTAGGGCAGAGCTCCCTTCGTTCATTCAATGGCTGCTAGTACAAATCAACTTCTGAAACCACCATGATTCTGGCTTCGATGCTCACTCCAGATGGCGTTGAGAGCACTCCAGATCTGGTAAGTTGGATCCCAAACCCTAACCCTAACCATCTCTTGTCCAAGCTTCCCCCCTGTAACCCATCGATCCTTCCTCTCCGCAATCCAACGAATATCCCATCCCGCAACCCACAAGCCAGCTACAAACCAAAGCCTTCTTCACCAGCTACACCGTACTCTACATGCCTCTCTCCATAATCGATCGCAGTGTCATTCTCTGTTTTCCCAAACCAGTCCCATGGAGCCCCCTTCAATCTAATCCCAAACTGCTACCCACCATCACATATAGCACCAGTAAAACCGATTAACCCAACCTTTGTACCTCTGTGGATTACAATCACAGAAAGCGAGCCCCTACACAACAAAAAATGGAAGGAGAGTGTGAGAATGATTTAAGATTAGCAGCATTATGTAAAAGCCTAGGCTCTCTTTGGACAGAAAGTGATGTGGTTGAAGTCTCCACCGACATTCCTCCTACAAAAAGGCAAGAATGCAATCTTACTCTATTCGGTAAGTTGTTCTCTAAACCTAATGTTAATTTCCAAGCCTTTACTAACACGATGAAAAAGGCATGGAAAACAGAATCAATTGCTTGTCTGCAAAAAGAACCAGGGTTATTCTCCTTTGTTTTCCAATCTGAAGAGGATAAAGAAAGAATTCTAAAAACAGGCCCGTGGTCTTTCGCAAGTAACCTTTTAGTTCTGAAGCAATGTGAGCCAGAAATACCAGAGCACTGTTATGAGTATTCTTGCTGCGCCTTTTGGCTTCATATAGGAGGGATTCCTCCGGGGTGGTTCGAGAGGATGTGGTTGCGACTTGGCTGAAAGATTGGGTCGAGTAGTAGAGATACGAGATGGAGGCTAAAGGGAATGGTCCACACAAAGCGGGAAAGGTGAAAGTCGAATTTGGATTTGAATTCACCCTTGAAATCGGGAGCTATATTGAACATTGGGACTAAAAAACTATGGGTGGAATTTAAGTACGAAAGACTTCCACATTATTGCTACTCATGTGGGAAAATTGGCCACTATGCTACTAATTGCGAGGAAATTCCTTATGAAAAGACTGAATGGGCAGAGAATAAGAAAGGGAAATACGGACCTTGGTTGAAAGCGGAGGTTCGTGACCATAGCCCTTATTGGGCAGCCTTCTATGGTAAATTAGAAACGAATTCGGAGGCCGATGAAGTTATCCCGGAAACGCCCGCAACGTAGAAAATGAAATGGAAAGGGGCGTGAGAGGTGAATCGGAGACACGGGCTCTGCGTTATTCGCAACAAGAAAAGACAAGACTGTTATTCTTCTGAATGTACCCAGGAAGATGCGGTTATAGACCAAAGTAAAAAAGACAAAGGGAAACAGATCATGTGTTTAGATTATCCCAAAGCAAACTTTCAGCCAGAAGACAGCAATAAAAAGAAACTTTTGAAGACCCAGAAATCTAAAAAACAGAGACGATCAGCAGAAAATGCCCTAATACTTGTTGATGATATGGAGCTATTGGACACCCCTGTCCAGATAGTGAAGGAAGGAAACGATTGGGCTTTGGTGGCTAGCCCTAATAAGCCACCGAAGACATCATGAAGATCATAAGTTGGAACTGTCAGGGGCTGGGCAATCCCCTGACGTTCCAGGAACTGAGAGCCTTAGTAGCTCTCGAAAGGCCCGCTATGGTTTTCTTAATGGAGACGAAGAACAAGGAGATGATGGTTGAGGGCGTGGTAAAACGCCTAAAATTTGCAAACAAATTTGTAAAGAACCCGGAAGGGATTGCAGGAGGCTTAGTACTAATGTGGAATGAAGAGGTGGAGACACGAGTGACTTCTAGCAACAACAACTTCATTGATGTTGAATGTTATGATCCGAATAGAGGCAGCAAGATGCGCATAACTTTTCTTTATGCTCCTACAAATTATGGGGAGAGACTAATCTTATGGCATCAATTAAGGGACATTCAGGCACAAAACACACTTCCATGGATCTGTATGGGGGACTTCAACGAAATATTATACGCTTGGGAGAAGGTAGGAAAAAGGGCAGCCGATTATTACCGAATGACATGCTTTTCGAGATCTATTGAATGAATCATTTGCTCCCTAATGGATATTGAAAGTAAAGGATGTGCATATACATGGGCCAACAACAGAGAAGGAGAGGAACTGGTTAAAAAAAGATTAGATCGCGTTCTATGTACCATGGAATGGCGAGTGACCTTCCCAGATGCTGAGGTACAGGCTCTACCAGCTATTGGCTCGGATCACAACCCACTCCTTATTGTGCTTTACCCTGAAAATCCGAAAAAGAAAAAACAATTCAGGTTCGAAGCATATTGGATGGAAGAAGAAGAATGTCGGGAGATTATCAAGCAAACATGGGATGGAAGTCTCTTAAATGAAAGCAGCTTCACAGCCAAAGTGCATAATGTGTCAAAACAACTTGAAAAGT
This sequence comes from Eucalyptus guilfoylei, assembly GCA_016097605.1. Classification (NCBI taxonomy): domain Eukaryota; kingdom Viridiplantae; phylum Streptophyta; class Magnoliopsida; order Myrtales; family Myrtaceae; genus Eucalyptus; species Eucalyptus guilfoylei. The sequence goes on from CM027866.1 coordinate 11,638,076, forward strand.
GGAGCAAAAACAAGTTCCCAAATGCAGCCAAACGCATTAAAGAGTTAAAATGGCAGTTAACAGACCTAACAAATAGACATCCTGAAAGCTACAGCAAGAAGGAATACCAGCAGGCGGTGGATCAACTTGAAAAATTATGGCGACAGGAGGAAAAGTATTGGGGGCTTAGGGCGCGAATAAATTGGCTTCAATGGGGAGACAAAAACACGAAGTATTTCCACGCCACCACAGTGCAGAGAAGGCAGAGAAACAGAATAACCATGCTGAAGATAAACGATGACACTTGGTGTAGGGAGCAGAATGTGCTTAAGCAAAAAATTCTGGAATTCTATCAAACACTTTATGAAGCTGTGGGACCAAGGAACTTCCAACCGGTCCTAGACCGGCCCTAGCCCAAGATAAATGAGGAAATGAACACACAAATGATGGCAAATGTGTCAATGGAAGAAGTCCAAGAAGCGGTGTTTCAATTGGGGGCACTCAAAGCTCCGGGTCCCGATGGATTAAATGGACAATTTTATCGGCATTTACGGGAGGAACTCAAAAGCGAAGTCTTTCAATTAGTCCGGCGGTTCTTTGAAACAGTACTTTCGACCCTACCCTAAACCAAACACATATTTCCCTCATCCCGAAAGTTAAAAATCCAGAAAGCATTACCCAATTCAGACCCATAAGCTTATGCAATTTCAGTTACAAAATCATAGCTAAAGTCTTTGGCGAATAGATTAAAAAGATGGCTTCGAACTTATCACTTGAACAAAGTGCTTTTGTACAAGGGAGACAGATTCAAGACAACATCTTCATAGTTCAAGAAGTTATCCACCAGCTCGAATTAAGAAGAGAAAAAAAGAGGTTTCAAGCAATTCTGAAATTAGATATGCAAAAAGCGTATGATAGAGTGGAGTGGGACTTTCTGAATGCATGTTTGCTGAAAATGGGTTTTCATACAAGGTGGGTAGGGATGATAATGCATTGTGTTTCAACAGCAACTTTTAGCGTGAAAGTCAATGGGGAGCCTATGGAATATTTCGCACCTTCAAGGGGATTAAGGCAAGGAGATCCGTTATCACCTTATCTGTTTATTCTTGTGTCGAATGTGCTATCATGGTTAATGCATAAGGCTATGGCAGATGGGAGTCTAAAAGGGATAACACTGAATTCACACTGCCCTACTCTATCACATCTTCTTTTCGCCGATGACTCTATTTTCTTCTTGGATGGGACCTTATTAGAATGCCAAAACCTAACAGCAGTCCTTAACCAGTATTGTTTTGCCACGGGTCAAACAGTCAACCTAAACAAATCAGGTGTAAGCTTTAGCAGCGGCTGTCCTCTAAATCTTCAGAGGAATTTAGCTCAAGAACTTAGAGTCCCGATCATAGACAAGACAGGAACTATCTCGGCATACCGACGGATTGGGGAAGGTCAAAAAAAGAGATGTTCGCCTGGATCCTAGCCAGAGTAAACATGAAGATGGCGGGTTGGAAAGAGAAACTTCTGTCCAAAGCAGGAAAAGAAACACTGATAAAAAGTGTAGTCCAAGCACTCCCTCAATATGCTATGTCGATATTTAAAATTCCCATCTCAATATGCAAATCGATTGAAAGGAGAATTGCTACCTTTTGGTGGAAGCAAAATGAAACCAGCAGTGGATTGCATTGGAAGAAGTGGGAAGCTTTGAAAATGAGAAAGGATGAAGGAGGGCTTGGGTTCGTAGACTTAATAAACTTTAACAGAGCAATGCTTTGGGAAAACAGGCATGGAGGTTATCTCAATCACCCTGACCTTATGGAGCAGAATCTTTAAAGGGGTTTATTTTCCAAATGGCGATATGTGGAAGGCGGGGAAAAGGGCAGCGTCCCTCATGGGGGTGGCAAAGCATTCTGGTGGGGAGAGAAGCTGTTGAAAAGGAGATCCAATGGCGAGTAGGTGATGGCAGGAAAATCAGTATACGGGAGGACAAATGGCTGGAATCTGGCGTGATAGGGGGCCCAGCTAACAGAGACGAACCCACGAGAGTTGCTGGCGATAAATGACACAACCGGGGAGTGGAAAGAAGCGGAGGTCCAAAGACACCTCTTTGACAATAGAACAGCAAATGAGATCCTCTCTATCCCGCTAAGTCCTAACCCGGAGGAAGATACTCTAGTATGGCAAGGCAACAAGGTGGGAAAGTACACGGTGAAAAGCGAATATAACAAAATATGTGCATACAACACAACAACAGACCAGCACAGAGCATCAACCTCATTTCAACCCCCCCGAACCTTATGGACAAAGATCTGGAAATTATCTATTCCCCCAAAGATGCGCATCTTTTTATGGAGTGTTTGTCATAATGCAATCCCCACAAGAGAGAATCTTTACAAGCGAAAGGTATTACCTCATCCCATTTGCACGCCCGCAATAACCAAGTGGAGACTACCGAGCACCTGTTTCTTCTTTGCAAATGGACGAAGAAAATATGGACAGATCCACGGGTTAGAATCACGTGTGAACCTAATAATATATCCCGCTTTGATAAGTGGCTAATGGAAAGGTTTGAAGAACAAAGGAACATACCCGAGAAGCAGCTGCTGGTGATGATCCTCTGGTTTGTCTGGAAAGCCCGCAACAACTCGATTTTCAGAGCTCAAAAACTGGAACCGAACACTATTGTTGATCTGGCGGGAAGCACATCTCAGAAATTTTAGCAGATGGCAGCAAAAAGAAGTTGCAGAAACTTCAGATCTGCACTCACCGAACCAGTGGAGACCACCGAAGGAAGGAAAGTTGAAGTTGAATGTTGACGGCTCATGGAAACAAGGTGAACAAATCGGATCAATCGCTGGAATATTGCGGGATCACACTGGGCAAGTGATCGATGGCTTCGTGCAGCAGGTTCGAGCTTCCTCCCCGATTCAAGTTGAAACCCTAGCAATTTTGCACGAGCTGAAGCTTCTGCAGTTCAGAGCAACTCCACACGAGGGAGGAACAGAACTCGGTAAAGTACAACAAAGTGGAGTGGAGTGCGAAACTGACTGCTTTACCGCACACCAAAGCATCCGGGCCGGGCCGAGATTCCATGGCGGTGAAGCCCATAATTGACCAATGTATAAGCCTGCTCTCTCGCTCAACATCAATGACGTTGGTTAATTGCTCACGGAATGCCAACAAAGCGCTGATATGCTAGTGAAATTGCACCGAAAAGACTTACTACCTCAAAATTGGAAGTCCTTCCCTCCTCCAGCTCTCTCGGAGATTTTATGCTCGGAATCTTACATATTATCTTCTTGTAAGTCTCGCTTTTCATGAATGAAAGTATCTATCATTCCCGACCAAAAAAAAAAAAAAAAAAAAGTACCAACCTATAATTTCTATGAAATAAAAGGTTGATTTGTGATATGTTAATAGGAATAGCAAGAGAGAGTGATGATCAAATGGTTTGTGCTACTAAGAGTTATGGATAGATATATAAATAATTTTTAAACTTTAGCCCAACAAGTAATGTATCAATATAATCACCGAAATTTTAATTTCTTCAATATGTTCTTAAGCCTTTTAATACACATTTAATGTAATTCCTGAATTATATGAAGATGCCTTCATGCTATCCTGAAATTAATTTTCATATAGTTCAGGGACAAAATTAAACAAATTAAAAGTTCATAGACCATATTGAACAAATTAAAAATTTAGGAATCACAAGCTAAATTTCAAGAATCACATCGGGCTAAATTTCAGGAACCACATTAAACAAGTCAAAATTTTAAGGACCATATTATTTGTTGAGCCAAAGTTTATGGACCAATTATATCATTTTTTCAAATAGTTAATGTTATTTAAGGATTCAATTTTTATCCCAAATCTATGTTCTTTTGAAAAATACAGGAGAAACTACTATGTGACTAAAAGAAAGGAAATTTATCTTAAAAGGTTCATTAATTCAAGGGAATAAGTATACTATAAGTCCTATAACAATTGAGTTCTAAAAATTATTTAATCAGTACAATCAAGTCCCTCAATTTAGCTAAACAATTTTTATCGAAAAGTTTTTTTTAAAATATTATTTTCTCTCCTACGGGCGTTTAACATTGAAATAATATACCCAAAAAGCCATTGTTTCTCATTTAAATCATGATTTTTCTCAGAAAACTTAATTAAGCGGGATCAATAGTGAGATTAAAAACCCACACCCTTGCACAAAAGAGCTTCCCCAGAGGAGATTGTAATGGCAGCGAAGAGGAGTTTCCAGTTGTAGAGTAGGTACATGGGTTGGATCTGGCTGTTTTGGCGTTAGCTGCGACTAGCGAGTCGTCCAGGTCCGTGCAAAGACAAATGCGAATTCGAACTCTTTGTTGCCGTTGCTGTCTTCTTGTTCTCACGGCAAGAGCCGGTTTTGCCTAAGATTTTTGCGCCTTCAGGAGTACGGTGGGTTGTGGTTATTCTTGTAATTATCAGCATTTTATTTCTTTTCAACTTTTGGAAAAGGATCTTGATGTTGCATTGAGTGGGCACTATCTCGGTGTTGCGTGTCTTAAGAAAGTATCAAAGAAAGCCACGTCGATCTTTCCTACCAAACAAATTTGATGAAGTTAATAGATATGTTTGATTGTACCGATTCAATGTGTTTTAAGACTTAATTATACTTTTAAAGAGTTTTAGGGCTTAAATGGTACTTTTGCAATAAGTTTTAGGATTTTCAAATTGTAGTTACCTTTTATTTATTCGACGACTAGTAATCAGACTTGGATGCATAACTTGTGGATGTAGAACAAGAATTCATTTATCTTAGCATCAAGCTTTTGTGGGCTTAAGCAAACATATAACGACAACGCAAGACATTCAAAAATTCTAACTGAGCACCATCCCTTTGGTTCCACAACTGATTCTTAACTTGGAAGCTTCTCTATCCTAGAAATTAGAAAGAAATTCCGACATAGAAAATAACACTTGATATTATAAAAAAAAAAATGGCCGGAATATATATCATATTTGTAAAGTAGAAACATAAGACGAAACTCCTAAAAATGCAAAAAAAAAACAAAAAATATTTTGAATTTATTTTTGGGGTATTAGAACGTGCTACCAAGACACACCCCTTCTTTACAACTGTTCCCACTAAACCCCCGGCTTAAGGCTTGAAAACCGCGTGATTATTGGCCGCACCCGGTCAGAAAATACGAACAAATCTCGACCGTCGGATCCACCCCGCGGTTTCCCGATTATAGCACGGATCCAACGGTCGGCTCCCCACACCGACCGCCACCGACGGAAAGCAGGAACCTTCCTGTGAATACCGCCGCTCTCCTACGCCGCATGGCGCACCCCGAAGACCCTCGCTCCGACCGGCGAGACTTTCTCTCACTAAGTTTCGGTTTTCTCTCTCTAGGAAGTAGTTCTTCTCTAGCTCTTCTTCTTCCATGGCTGGCTCAACCGCGTTGCTCTCCATGGCGGCAATGGCGGTCCTCCTCGTCGGCCTGGCAGCGGCGCAGAGCCCCGCCCCGTCCCCGGTTCTCACCCCCTCCAAGTCCCCCTCGCCATCGGCCTCGCCCAAGGCCTCGCCGTCGCCTTCTCCGGCGGCGGCGACGATGACGACCCCGCCGCAGGCTTCGCCCCCGTCTCCTTCCTCCGGCCCCGTCGCCTCTCCCCCGTCACCCCCGGCGTCGTCTCCTGCGCCGTCGATCGCGACGCCGCCGGCCGCGGCGCCCGCTCCTGGGGACAGTGGCGCCGTCACCAACAGAGTTGGCTTCGCCAGGTCGGCGGCGATCGGCGCTCTCGTCGCTGGTCTGTTCATATAAGCAAGCGATCCGCCGGATTCTTGCTGATGCTCCTCGCTTACTACTACTATTTATTTATTTATTTTTACTTTTCATAATACTCAAAATTCATTTTTTCGATCTTTTTTCTTAATGAATAGAGAGATGTGCACATTGAACAGATCATTACAGAGGCTTGATTATATATTGTTTATCTGGAGCTTATTATTGTTATTATTATTAATATTTACTGCTGATAATATTCGTAATTTACGATTTTGATTCGCCTAAAAGAAACAGATTGTCCGTGAGAAAATCGAATTAATATTACGCCACCCAAGCCAGAAAAAGGAAAATCGTGATTTGGTACATTTTTCGCTCTTGAACGATTATTTTCCCATGATTTCTTGATATTACTTTGATTAACAAAATAAAGAGGCAATTAACAAAATCGGGATCTCCGCCGTCGATCGCGATGCCGTCGGGTGAGGCACCCGCTCCTACCGACAACAGGGCCGTGAGCAATGGAGTTGGCTTCGCTAGGGCGGTGGCAATCGGCGCCCTCGTCGCCGGTCTGGTCATCCAGGCGGTTGCCAAATTCCTCTTGCTGCTGCTTGCTGGCTACTTTTTATTTCTTTTTCTTTTTTTATTTAATTTTCTTAAATTTCGATATTTTTGTGCGTAGAGAGATATGGACATTGGACAGATCATTACAGAGGATTGATTATATATTGTTTATCTGGAGATCATATTATTATTTATTGTTAATAATATTCGTTTATCTATTTTCTTGGTGATGGATATTCATTTTTTTATCCATTATTTGCGATTGTCGTTCACTTAAAGATCAATTTTCGAAAATTGCACAACATATCACAATTGAGAAAAAAAAATTGCCATTTGATCTAATTATTCGCTTTTCCAAATGCTACCACATCCCAATAAACATTTATTTGACAGTTTTACATCAAATAAGAAAATAAAGGTAATTATCTAAAATGGAGTGAAAAATTCAAAAATTTATATGTTAGTACTTACCCCCCCCCCCCAAAGTGAGGACTTTGCAATTCAATTACCATTCTATAATTTCTAAGGAATAGAAGTCAATTAGTGATATGTTAGCGAGTTGAGAGCGACCACTAAAATACTATGCTCAATTTTGAATAATACACGAAAAGGCCATCGTTTCTTATTTAAGTTTTAATTTTTCTCATAAAGAAATAGGCAATATTAGAAAAGTGGGTAGATGGCTTGCATATGAATATTTTGGGGACTACATTAAATGAATTAAAAGTTCTAAGATGGTATTTGCATATTTAGCTAAAAGTACGAAAATGACATAAAATAAAGCAAAAGTTAAAAGAATCACGTTACACGTTATGAAGATATGGGACCTACAACCGTGATTTCAGCAGTGAAATCAAGGGAGTACAAAGAAAGAAATTCCCGGAAGAAATGCAAACTCCTTATGGCAGACAGAAAGCGTGCTAGATTATGAATCTTACTCAAGGATGGCGGATATAAAGTCATAGCCCAACCGGTTTGAAGGCAAGAGCAAGAAAAGGAGAAAAAGAAGAAGAAGAAGAAGAAAATTTGCAAAGGACGATCAAACCAGTTTGATCATCGGTAATTGATGGGGAAAAGAACCAGTCCACTAATATGTTATTATTGATTAGCTTTGTTTCGGATATCTTTGAATTCTTTTATTTTTATAATTCTTAGCAGTGTTTTTCCTTTTCAAATTTTCAAAAAAAAAATTTCTTTAATTCAGCGTTCCATAGGCATTACATCTACATCACTTGTCTTGAGAAAGTATTGAGAAAAGTTGCATCGGCATTTTCTATTAATCAAATTAAATGGAGTTAACAAAGGACTTTGATTGCATCAATTTAATAGGTTTTGGAATTTAATTGCACTTTTTAAAAATTTTAAAACTCAAATAGTTGAACTTTTTGTAACAAGTTCTACGACTTTTGAGTGCAGTTACCCCTTTATTCAATGACTAGAAACTAGACTTGGATACATAACTTATGGACACATAATCAATTCATCGATTTCGAATCAAGCTTTTGGGGGCTTGGGCAAACATATAATGACAACATATTAAAAAATTCTAACCAAGCATCACCCCTTTGGTTCTACAATCGTTTCTTAACTCAAAAGTTTTTTTGTTTCAAAAATTAGAAAATGCTTGACATAGGAGGTAACACTCGATATTATTAGAAAGGTTAGTACCATAAAAAAATCCCAAATTTATATATTAGTAACAAATTTATCTCAAATTAATTTTCGTTATATTTTATTGTTAAATTACTAAGTTGGATGATACATAGTTATAAATGAGACAAGTTTGTGATTTTTCGTGGTGTTAATCTGATTTAACGGAAAATAACGGATGATAAATTTATCACAATAATATCAATTTAGAATTTTAGGTGATAAAAAAATAATTTAAGATAAATTTATTATATATGTATTAATTTAAGATTTTACATAATATTAATACTTATTGAAAGTAGGACTTGAGCAAGTCCTTAAAAGACTCAAGGAGAAGAAATAGACGGGAGATCCGCCTTGAGATTGGAAACTCCATAATGTCATCCCCGTATTCTTTCTTTGTTGGAAAGATAAAGATAGATAGGGTATTAGGAAGTCTTACGATGATGAAGGTAAATACCACGTCAGGATTTCGGTCTTAACTACTGCTGGGTAGGTAGGTATATTAACCTCACGCGTTTTGGGTGAGTAGGGGTAAGTGAAATGCCCCCTGCAACACTAGCACGCCTAACGGCACAGTCTACATAACCGATTACCTAGTGTTGTACTTTCGGATGGTAAATTTATCACAAAAATATAAATTTAGAATTTTTGATGATAAAAAAATTAATCTAAAATAAATTTATTATATATGTACTAATTTAAAATTTTTCATGATATGAAAATGCCCATAATCGCGAAAAATGTACCCGATTAGTCGTCGATGTGCTGTGAATTTATTTTTGGGCTATTAGAACGTGCTAAAGAGACATAACCCTTTACAACTGTCGCCACTAAACCCCAGCTATAAGACTGGCGGAGAACCGCGTCGTTGATTGGCCACGCGGTCAGAAAAATACAAATAAATCTCGGCCGTCCGATCGATCCGAGGGTTTCCATTTATAATGCGGATCCAACGGTCTACTCCCATGAACTCCACCCCAGCACGGAACTCGTCGCAAAACCTTCTATAAATACCGTCGCCCTCCCCGTCGCCGATCACAACTCGAAAACCCTCGCTCCGATCAGCAGAGCTTCTCTCACTAAAAGTTTCAGTCCTCTTTCTCTCTCTAAGAAGCTCTTCTTCCATGGCTGGCTCAAGCGCGATGCTCCCTCTGGCCGCAATGGCGGTCCTCCTCGTCGGCCTGGCGGTGGCGCAGAGCCCCGCCCCGTCGCCGGCCCTCACCCCCTCCAAGTCCCCCTCGCCGTCGCCTTTGCCGCCGGCTTCCGCCCCGTCTCCTCCCTCCGGCCCCGTCGCCTCTCCCCCGTCGCCGCCGGCGTCGTCTCCCGCCCCGGGGCCTCCCGCGCCGTCGATCGCGACGCCGCCGGCCGCGGCGCCTGCTCCTGGGGACAGTGGCGCCGTCAGCAACGGAGTTGGCTTCGCCGGTTCGGCGGCGATCGGCGCCCTCGTAGCTGGTCTGTTCATATAAGCGAGCGATCCGCCGGATTCTTGCTGCTTCTCTAAGGCTACCACCGTTTATTTCTTTTTGGTTTTAAATTTTGTTTCATAATACTCAAAATTCTTTTTTTTTTTTTTTTTTTGGGGGGAATTTTCGACACTTTTATGTATAGAGAGAAATGCTTATCTGACGGATCATTACAGAGGATTGATGATATTGTTTATCCAGAGATTATTATTATCTATCGCTAATAATATTCGTGTATTTTGTTTCTTGGTGAATGGATATTCAGTTGTTTATCTATTATTTGCGATTCTTGCTCGCCTGTACACATGTCGATGTATTTTCGAAAATTAACAAAATGCCTTGTGATCAGAAAAAAAATTGCGATTTGGTCTAATTTTTCGCTTTTCTGAACACTCTCAATAACAACATCAAAGGTAGAAATAAAAGGTCGATTTGTGATATCTTAGTAGGACCAGCAAGTGAGAGTGATGATCAAATGGTTTGTGCTACTAAGAGTTACGGATAAATATATAAATGATCTCTATAAATGATCTCTAAACTTTGACCCAACGAGTAATGTGTCAATGTAATCACCAAGCTTTTAATTTGTTCAATATGTCCCTAAACCTTTTAGTACATGTTTAATGTAATTCCTGAATTATATATAAAAATATCTTCACATTAGTTCTTATATTTATTTTCATATAGTTCAAGAATTAAATTGAATAAATTAAAAATTTATGGACTACATTGAGCAAATTAAAAATTTAGGAATCGCATTACACATCGGCTAAATTTCAAGAACTACATTAGACAAGTTAAAATTTTAAGGGCCATATTATATATTGAGCCAAAGTTTTATGGACCAATTGTATCATTTTTTTTCAAATAGTTAATGTCATTTGAGGATTCAATTTTCATCCCAAATCTACATTCTTTTGAAAAATACACGAGAAACTACTATGTGATTGAAAGAAGTCCTATAATAATTGAGTTTTAAAACTTATTGAGTTGGTGCAATCAAGTCCCTCAATTTGGCTAAACAGTTTTTATCGACAAGTTTTTTTTAAATGTTTTTTTCTCTCCTACGAGACTTCAGCATTGAATTAATATACTCAAAAAGCCATTGTTTCTCATTTAAATCATAATTTTTCCCAGAAAACTTAATTAAGCGAGATCAACATTGAGATTAAAAACCCACACCCTTCCACAAAAGAGCTTCCCCAGAGGAGATTGTAATGGGTTGGATCTGGCTGTTTTGGCGTTAGCTGTGATTAGTGAGTCGCCCAGGTCCATGCAAAGACAAATGCAAATTTGAAATTGTTGCCGTTGCCGTCTTCTTGTTCTCATAGCAGGAGACGATGGTTCTGACCAACCTTCTCTCTCGAATCTTCGCCGATTTTGCCTTAGATTTTTGCGCCTTGAGGAGTGCGGTGGGTTGTGGTTATTCTTGTAATTCTCAGCATTTTATTTCTTTTCAAATTTTCGAAAAAGATCTTGATGTTGCATTGAGTGGGCACTACCTAGGTGCCACGTGTCTTAAGAAAGTATTAAAGAAAGCCGTGTCGACCTTTCCTACCAAACAAATTTGATAAAGTTAATAGATGAATTTGATTGTACTAATTCAACGTGTTTTAAAATTTGATTATACTTTTGAAGAGTTTTAGGGCTCAAATGATACTTTTGCGATAAGTCTTAGGATTTTTATATTACAGTTACCCTTTTATTTATTCAACTACTAGAAATCAGACTTGAATACATAACTCGTGGATGTAGAATAAGAATTCATTTACCTCGCATCAAGTTTTTGTGGGCTCAAGCAAACATATAACGACAACACGAGATTCAAAAATTCTAACCCGGCACCGTCCCTTTGATTCCACGACCGATTCTTAACTCGGAAGTTTCTTTGTTCTAGAAATTAGAAAGAAATGCTAACATAGGAAATAACACTTTATATTATAAAAGATGGCCGGAATATATATCATCTTCGTAAAGTAGAAACATAGGCGAAACTCCTAAAAATGCAAAAATATATATATAATTTGAATTTTTTTTGGGTATTAGAACGTGCTAAAAGACATAACCCTTCTTTACAACCGTTCCCACTAAACCCCGGCTTAACGCGGAAAACCGCGTGATTGATTGGCCACGCGGTCAGAAAATACAAATAAATCTCGACCGTCCGATTCGATCCGCGGTTTCCGATTATAACGCGGATCCAACGGTCGGCTCCCCACACTCGACCGCCAGCACGGAACTCGTCGCAAAACCTTCCTGTAAATACCGCCGCTCTCCGCCGTCGCCGATCGCACCCCGAAACCCTCGCTCCGATCGGCAGAGACTTTCTCTCACTAAAGGTTTCAGTCCTCTTTCTCTCTCTAAGAAGCTCTTCTTCCATGGCTGGCTCAACCACGATGCTCTCCCTGGCGGGGACGGCGGTCCTCCTCGTCGGCCTGGCGGCGGCGCAGAGCCCCGCCCCGTCGCCCCTCTCCGGCGGCGGCGGCGCCGTCGACCCCTTTGCCGCCGGCTTCCGCCCCGTCTCCTCCCTCCGGCCCCGTCGCCTCTCCCCCGTCGCCCCCGGCATCGTCTCCCGCCCCGGGGCTCCTGCGCCGTCGATCGCGACACCGCCGGCCGCGGCGCCTGCTCCTGGGGACAGTGGCGCCGTCAGCAACGGAGTTGGCTTCGCCGGTTCGGCGGCGATCGGCGCCCTCGTAGCTGGTCTGTTCATATAAGCGAGCGATCCGCCGGATTCTTGCTGCTTCTCTAAGGCTACCACCGTTTATTTCTTTTTGGTTTTAAATTTTGTTTCATAATACTCAAAATTCTTTTTTTTTTTGGGGGGGGGAATTTTCGACACTTTTATGTATAGAGAGAAATGCTTATCTGACGGATCATTACAGAGGATTGATGATATTGTTTATCCAGAGATTATTATTATCTATCGCTAATAATATTCGTGTATTTTGTTTCTTGGTGAATGGATATTCAGTTGTTTATCTATTATTTGCGATTCTTGCTCGCCTGTACACATGTCGATGTATTTTCGAAAATTAACAAAATGCCTTGAAAAAAATTGCGATTTGGTCTAATTTTTCGCTTTTCTGAACACTCTCAATAACAACATCAAAGGTAGAAATAAAAGGTCGATTTGTGATATCTTAGTAGGACCAGCAAGTGAGAGTGATGATCAAATGGTTTGTGCTACTAAGAGTTACGGATAAATATATAAATGATCTCTATAAATGATCTCTAAACTTTGACCCAACGAGTAATGTGTCAATGTAATCACCAAGCTTTTAATTTGTTCAATATGTCCCTAAACCTTTTAGTACATGTTTAATGTAATTCCTGAATTATATATAAAAATATCTTCACATTAGTTCTTATATTTATTTTCATATAGTTCAAGAATTAAATTGAATAAATTAAAAATTTATGGACTACATTGAGCAAATTAAAAATTTAGGAATCGCATTACACATCCTGGCTAAATTTCAAGAACTACATTAGACAAGTTAAAATTTTAAGGGCCATATTATATATTGAGCCAAAGTTTTATGGACCAATTGTATCATTTTTTTCAAATAGTTAATGTCATTTGAGGATTCAATTTTCATCCCAAATCTACATTCTTTTGAAAAATACACGAGAAACTACTATGTGATTGAAAGAAGTCCTATAATAATTGAGTTTTAAAACTTATTGAGTTGGTGCAATCAAGTCCCTCAATTTGGCTAAACAGTTTTTATCGACAAGTTTTTTTTAAATGTTTTTTCTCTCCTACGAGACTTCAGCATTGAATTAATATACTCAAAAAGCCATTGTTTCTCATTTAAATCATAATTTTTCCCAGAAAACTTAATTAAGCGAGATCAACATTGAGATTAAAAACCCACACCCTTCCACAAAAGAGCTTCCCCAGAGGAGATTGTAATGGGTTGGATCTGGCTGTTTTGGCGTTAGCTGTGATTAGTGAGTCGCCCAGGTCCATGCAAAGACAAATGCAAATTTGAAATTGTTGCCGTTGCCGTCTTCTTGTTCTCATAGCAGGAGACGATGGTTCTGACCAACCTTCTCTCTCGAATCTTCGCCGATTTTGCCTTAGATTTTTGCGCCTTGAGGAGTGCGGTGGGTTGTGGTTATTCTTGTAATTCTCAGCATTTTATTTCTTTTCAAATTTTCGAAAAAGATCTTGATGTTGCATTGAGTGGGCACTACCTAGGTGCCACGTGTCTTAAGAAAGTATTAAAGAAAGCCGTGTCGACCTTTCCTACCAAACAAATTTGATAAAGTTAATAGATGAATTTGATTGTACTAATTCAACGTGTTTTAAAACTTGATTATACTTTTGAAGAGTTTTAGGGCTCAAATGATACTTTTGCGATAAGTCTTAGGATTTTTATATTACAGTTACCCTTTTATTTATTCAACGACTAGAAATCAGACTTGAATACATAACTCGTGGATATAGAATAAGAATTCATTTACCTCGCATCAAGTTTTTGTGGGCTCAAGCAAACATATAACGACAACACGGGATTCAAAAATTCTAACCCGGCACCATCCCTTTGATTCCACAACCGATTCTTAACTCGGAAGTTTCTTTGTTCTAGAAATTAGAAAGAAATGCTAACATAGGAAATAACACTTTATATTATAAAAGATGGCCGGAATATATATCATCTTCGTAAAGTAGAAACATAGGCGAAACTCCTAAAAATGCAAAAAAATATATATAATTTAAATTTTTTTTGGGGTATTAGAACGTGCTACCAAGACACGCCCCTTCTTTACAACCGTTCCCACTAAACCCCCGGCTTAACGCTTGAAAACCGCGTGATTGATTGGCCGCACCCGGTCAGAAAATACGCATAAATCTCGACCGTCGGATCCGCCCCGCGGTTTCCCGATTATGACGCGGATCCAACGGTCGGCTCCCCACACCGACCGCCACCGACCGAGGCAGGAACCTTCCTGTCAATGCCGCCGCCCTCCGCCGTCGCATGCCGCACCCCGAAGACCCTCGCTCCGACCGGCTAGACTTTCTCTCACTAGGTTTCGGTTTTCTCTCTCTAGGAAGTAGTTCTTCTCTCTAGCTCTTCTTCCATGGCTGGCTCAACCGCGTTGCTCTCCCTGGCGGCGACGGCGGTCCTCCTCGTCGGCCTGGCGGCGGCGCAGAGCCCTGCCCCGTCGCCTTCTCCGGCGGCGGCGGCGACCCCGCCGCCGGCCTCCGCCCGGTCTCCTCTCTCCGGCCCCGTCGCCTCTCCCCCGTCGCCCCCGGCGTCGTCTCCAGCCCCGAAGGCTCCTGCGCCGTCGATCGCGACGCCGCCGGCCACGGCGCCCGCTCCTGGGGACAGTGGCGCCGTCAGCAACAGAGTTGGCTTCGCCGGTTCGGCGGCGATCGGCGCCCTCGTCGCTGGTCTGTTCATATAGGCGAGCGATCTGCCGGATTCTTGCTGCTGCTCCTCGATGGCTACTACTATTTATTTATTTTTCTTTTTTGTTTTGAATTTTTCATAATACTCAAAATTCATTTTTTTCGATTTTTTTTTTAATGTATAGATAGATATGCGCATTGCACAGATCATTACAGAGGATTGATTATATATTGTTTATCCGGAGCTTATTATTGTTATTATTATTAATATTTGCTGCTAATAATATTCATTTATTTATATATAATTTACGATTGTGATTTACCTAAAAGAAACACATTGACCGTGAGAAAATCGAGTTAATATTACGCCACCCAAACCAGAAAAAAGAAAATCATGTTTTGGTACATTTTTCGCTCTTGAACAATGTTTTCCCATGATTTCTTAATACTACTTTAATTGGCAAAATAAAGAGGTAATTTATCTATAATGAAGCAAAATAATCAAAGATAGAAATATAAACTTGCCAAAATGACATGGTGTTGGATGTTGCTATTGTATTTTCTTTTTTTTTTTTTTTTTTTTTGGTTGAAGATGTTGCCATTTAATTACCAATCCATATAACTTGTGAGGAAAAATAAGACAATTAATTACATGTTCATAGGAATAGCGAGCGAGACTAAGTGATTCCAGACTCAAAAGCATTTTGTAAGCGATATAAATAATTATTTAAAAGAAATGTTAGATCATTTATATTTTGCAAAATAGCAGGAGTCTGAGTTGTGTTTTTCTCACATCTTGAGTGTGTACGCCGTTCCCCAATTCTCCAACAGTAATTCAAGTCATTCCATCACGCTATTGACCAATCTAGGCGTGATTCCTATACCTACAAGTACATGCATCAGAATTACTATTTGAACCTTCACTCCAAACTTTTCGTTCATGAAAGTTACATTTGTCTGGTGACTAGAATAAGGGTGCATTTGGGAAAACTTTTGGGGAAAGTTTTTAGAAAAATGTAAAGACCTTTGAGTTAAATGTTTTTTAAAATGCAAATTGTATTTGATAAATTATACTTTGAAAGCCCATTTGAAGTACATTTGAGCAAAATGGTGTTTGGGGTTCAAAGGGCTTTGGTGATAAAAAAAAATTATCAAAAGAAAAATAAAAAAAAATTGACCTAAGCATCGGTAGGTGGCCGCTGGCGAGGCAGGTGGCCGCCGGTGGCCTCAGGCAACCAGCCGCCAGTGAGGCAGGCGACCCCCGGCGGCCATTCACGGAGGTCGGCCGACCCAGATCTAGGTTCGCCAGAGGTCGCGCGACCCATATCTGGGTCGGCGAAGGTCGCGCAACCTAGATCTGGTCATTGGAGGTCGTGTGACCTCGCAGCAACCAGATCTGGATCACACCGGTCGCCGGGAGGTCGCGCGACCTCCGGCGACCCAGATCTGGGTCGCACCTAGGGTTGCGGCGACGCTACTCGCGGGTGGTCGCCGCGACTCGCTGGGGTTGCGCGACTGGCCGGTGATGATCGGCGAGGCAAACACTTCCATTTTGGCCCAACGGCCTTTAGTCCCCAAAGCCCCTTCCAAAGCAGTTCCCAAACACACCCTTAGACCGAGATAATATAGCTTGGAGATGTTAGAGCAAAGGTTTATTTATTTTGCGGTAAGCTTTCAGGGGCTCAAGCAAACATATAATAATAGATTCGAAATTGTAACCTAAGCATCCCTCTTTGGTTTCTACAACTAATTCATAACTCGAGAGTATCTCTGGCACTTTGCTAATCAAGGCCAAAACTGAAATATTAGAAACGCCAAAATAAGGAGCAACACTTATATGTTATCTGAAATGCCCATGATGTATCATCTTCCAAAAGCAAAAACATAGATGGATTCCTAGAGTGTGAAAACCGCGTTTAAATTTATTTGTGTTATTGGAATAAAGAAATGCTACAAAGATCAAATTTTATTTTATTGTCCCTTTGTTATAACCCCTTCACTTTAGTCTACTAGTAGTGAGTTGAACTAGTCAAAAAATTTAGAAGCAATGAGATTTTTTTACCTTTGTCAATGCCAAAAAAAAAATAATCTCAAATTATACCATCAATATAAATATCCTGAACCTTTTTTTTGTGTGCTATAACCCTAAACTTACTCATTATAACACAAATATCCTAAACTTATATCAATATGACAAATATACATCATATGAAATAATGGACAAAACAAAACTTTTTCATGACACAAAAGATAGAGAATATTCATATCACAATGGACAAGTTTAGGGATTTTGACAATACAATAGGCACAATTTGATTTTTTTTTTGTATTTACCCCTTTCTTAAAAAAAATAAAATTAGAACAACCTGATCATAAAAAATAAAGAAATAAACATGGATTATCTCAAAAGATGGCAGCACGGTATGATTTACAAGAATACACACTAAAACCTGCATTTGCATCCAGTTCAAAATCTCTATAGGCCTACAAATTTCTAAAGCTACCCATACGAATCACAATGATGAAACAGAAGAATGATTGCACGTACAAGTTCTTCCCCAACCTTGACACAGTTTGTTAGAATGGAATACCCAGAAATACGGTGAAGCGGTCAATGGAGTCCCATCCCCCACCTCAACAGTGTTCGAGGGTCCGTGCTGATTGGTCGAAAAACACACATGATACAGAAAAACGCGCTGATCACACTTCATTCCTGTTAGTACTTTCACTGATAAAGAGAGGAATCAACCGATCCCCCAAGATCAGGACAATCCAATCGGGTTCTTCCTGAAGGAGGCCATTCACCTTACCCTTTATATGTTGAATGAAAAGAAGAGACAATGCACGAAGGGGAGCTTGAGCAGAATCTCCAGCAGCCAGATAAATGTAGAGTTAGTAGACGTGCTGTAATGCCGTCTAATATCTATGAGTTACTAATCATCCTCCAGATATTGGTGCATGTGTCAAAGGCGGTTATCTTTGTTGAGTCGAACTCAAACTTATCCACCACCCTTTTCTCCCTGTCAACAATATCTGTGGTTATTGAGATTCAAGGACCAACTGATCTGGGGACAATGGTGAACTCTAGTCAGTTGTCACCACATTAGAGTACAAGAACAAGAACAATTGAAAGGATACACCCTGCAACTTTGGAGCTATCATCCAAGTTTGGGATGATCTTCGTCACAGAAGCATACATCGAAAGACTCATCCTGCAAAATTAGGCACAACAAAAGGATATTAGTTTTGAAATAACATGAGAGAACCTTATTGTGTGTGCACATTGTGCATGAGACTGCAGGAGCACAAAGGGGGAAAAGGATACATTGAAACAGTCATGCTATAAGACCAATTTATAAGAAAACAAAATAACTTTTGAGCATCCCATTATGCAAATTTCATTGCCTATTCCTGCAAAAGAATGCACAAAGACAAGCAAAAATCAACCTAAGCAAGCATGCACACAGCACACACATCCAAAGAGTGCATAAGAACAAAGAATTCAAGGATATGATCAGATAATACATAAATACTAGGAAGCAAGAAATCAAAAGACTCTACGAATTGGCCAAAAAGTGGGTTATATACATTCTGGCTTGTGCTTAAGCTACACTTCAGGGTTTAAAACACATTTGGGCTAACAATTGCAGAACTTTGACAGTGTCCTTTTAATTATGATAAAATAGCAGCTTAAAAAGAGATTATTTTCTGGACCTATATGACTTTGATGGCAATGTTCTTACTTCTTAGCTACTATTCACTACGCTTTTCATTCTTTTGTGCATTTAGGGGGTTAGATCGTTGAAAGAATAGTATTTGGGTTCCAGTGTTTGGAGGATCAGATGTACACAACTCCTAAAGCAAATAAGCGGGCTGTTCCAAAATAAGAAAACATGCTGCAACATCCATACAAGCAATCTTACTCTGTGAGAACCTACCCCAAAGTTCGACTACTTAAAACTAATGCCAGCTAGTTTGTTGATCTTGGGGAAGCAGTAGTCACCAGAAGATGATTTGATTCTAAAAAGCACCAGTAGATAAATATCATGGATTATAAATTGGGATTATATGGAGGGGAAGGAATAGGAGATTTACTATAAGGGTGGAATTTTAATTAGACTTCTCTATGTGTGAATAAATGCTGAAGACCAGGTTACAGTTCTCATTGACAATTGTATAAGAATCTGCAGCCCCTTACATCCCTCTTTGGTGGTAATAGAGTTATAGCAAAAGGACACAGGAGACAATTATCCCGTTAGCACAAATATTAGATCATGAGCAAGGAGAACACATGCAAGCTGCCAACTAGATCCTTCTATTGCACAAAAATGTAGGATTCAACTGATGCCACTAACCTCATCCTACCCCGTCATTTAACAGAGATCAGCTTAAGTAGCACAAATGATTGGGCTGTCTAGCATTTTAAACTTCTTGTGTTAATCACATGAAATGTAATTTCACAAATTGTATAGATGGAGAAGAGTTTATGGTGACCATTCCAATGTATGTCTATTCGACAACATAAATCATCCAATAAAGTGATGATGCAAACTAATCGTTCTTCAGAAGTGATTAGCTAGCAAAAGACACTGTTATGGACAGTTAGAGAGGCATACAGAGCCTTGCTTTTTTTTTTTGCAATAGCAAGAATATAAGGAAATGCAGATGCAAACTTATAATACCAGACACAATTTAATGTTATGTTATTTTCAATTTCATGCAATTTTTTTTGCAACATTCAGAAAAGATATGCACATTCAAAATATCCAATATGTTGAGTTATTAATTTGAAGAATTAAAAAGCTTCTGCACATGAACTTACTGTTCTTTCCGCCCATTTTGCTCAAGTTTCTTCAAAATTTGCTTCCTCTCCTCAATGGAAATCCTTTGGAGATCTAACTCATTAATTTCATTGGCAACAATTGTGTTGGTACACATAAAACACAAAATTGAAAATCAATTGTTTGTCAATGAACATGTAAAAGAATCATTAACGCTATCACAAAAAGGATTGTTTAGATATTTATCTCAAATCCTCCATAAGCAGTTGTTCCTTCTCAAGTTCCTCTTGCAGTTCTTTCTGGAGTTGGTCAATATCCACATCTCCAGCAACTTCAGATCTCACTGCTTCAGTTTTCTTCTTGCAAGCATCAATCTTTTCCTCATACTCTGCTCAACCACAAAATTTAGAATAAAGAGAGAGCATCAAAGAGGTGTAAGATCAAAGCAAACCATCTTGTTGATAAGTTGGTCTAGATTGTAAAGTCATCGTGATTGTGAATAGACGTAACTTTGCATTTCTTCCTGACTAGTATCTAATTCAACGGAATTAGTGGGAAAGCTCTGTACTGCAGATAAAAAGGGAAAAGCGGGGTCCAAAGGAAATAGACCATGTTCTCATTTCATTACCAAATAACCAAAAAGCAAACTGGCAAGATCTAATTTTGACACAATAGCATTTATTCGAATAATTTCTAATTAAAATGACACAATGTGAACTTGAGGGTTTCATGGATGTCATCACTAGTATAGCAATTCAAGAAATGTCTCCAATGTTAGTCCATGAAGCTGTCACAGTGAAATACTTGCATCTGGTAAAGACAATCACAAGTCACAATGTTCAATTACTCTCAGAAACACCCCCAATCCCAAAAGCCATTCAATCTATAAGGTTGATAGGAGATGAATTGTCACACACAGAAGCAATTGTAATTTCTACTAGACGAACAACCTACCTCGAGAAATTGTAACTATGAAAAAGCAAAGAGAGGAAAAAAGCATATTCTGATATACATAACAGGGTAGGCTACCAAATCAAAGACAGCAAGAAAGAATCAAACAAGAAATTCTGTTTAAGATGAAGGATCTGCATAATTAAGTAGGGAAAAAGCAAGAGAATAGAATCAATTAGGCTTAGAGCCAGCATATTCCTCAATCATCCGCTATGTGATTCAATGGGTTAGAAACTACTGTTAATATACAGTTTACTTGAATGAGTGCAGCCATCACAAAGGGCTTTCAAATATTTTTGTACTAACATCATGATAAACAGATCGATCGAGCACATCTGCAAAATGGCTTTACATTCCTGAGGAGTCTCCATATCAGATCTCATGACCTCATGAAATAAGAAACCCCTTTAGCCTTATAGCAGAAAAGATAAAGCATCCTTTAACTAATTTAACGGGTACCAATATCTCTAAACAGTTTGGTGTCCGGCCTGCAATTACTCGTGCAAGACAAAAATCAAACTCAGAACTTAAATGTATATAACTTAACTAGTGGGTTGCACAAATTGGACAGCTAACATCCTAGTATTAGGACGTCAATATTTAATATGGAGGACTCCAAGAATGTGAGTAATGAAAACTGTAGCAGAACTATACACACTGCATTACACCTTGTGATAGTAAAGATAGAAATTGTGCATCTCTTCCTCAGTAATAGAAGATTCTACGGAATTAGAAGGGAAGAGAAGTACTGTAGATAAACAAGGAGTAATAGGATGTGCCAAAACAAATTGCCTGCATCTTCATTCGTTATCAAATAACCCATAAGCAAACTTGGCCAGATATATCAATCGCACACAAGATAGCATTTCAAATGGCCCGGACCCCTGAACTACCTGCACTTCGATCCTGTCATCCTTATCGATAAAAGAAGAAATTTTTGAAAGAGACTCGGAAAACCCACAACGGAACAGCAGCCACATTTCAAACGACACCATGTCAATCAAATTCAGATACGAACTGGGAACTCATCAAAAACTTCAAATTGAATCCTTTTCATCCCAAATCAAGCCATCGACAAGAAACGGTCGCACCCATCAAACGCAGACTCGCGGCATCTCCGACCCGAACCCACCAACCCACCACCGAATCGCGACGCGTAAGCAAAAGGGTAGCCGCGAAAAAGGGGGAAAAGATTACCGACCCAGGAGCGAGGACCGGAGTCCGGTGAGGTCGGCGTCGCAGGAGGAGCGGAGGGCGTCGGAGTGGCGGAGGCACTGGGCGAGGGCGGCGGCGTCCTTGTCGTCCCTGAGGACCTGGGCGAGGTCGTCGCTGTAGGAGACGAGCTTCTCCAGATCGATGCTCCGAGAGGAATCCCCCATCTCGTTCTCCCTTCGCGCCGGAGAAGAGAAGGAAGATCGAAGAAGAAGAAGAAGACGATGTGGACTGGAGAGGGAAAACTGGAAGAAGGGCGCCCCTCAAAGCACGTTCAAAATCCTTCCCATTTCCTTCCCCCTTCCACTTTTTCTTCGAGAAGTAAATTATTTAAATAAAAAAATATTTAAATAAGGATTAATACCTGAAAAATCCCAAATTAATCTTTGATAAATTTATCCAAAACTAATTTTTTGACCACCAAAATCCAAAACTAAGTATATTTGTGACAAATTTACCTTCGTTAGTTTTTATTAAATTTTACTATCAAATTATTAAATTAAATATCACATGATGCTTAACCCAGATATCAATTTAATATTTTATTCTCTATTTGTCATATTTTACAATTTTTTTGATTTTTTGTGATATTAATCCAATTTTATATTTATGGGCAAATTTACTAATTTGGGATTTTTGGCGGTCGATTAAATTAGTTTGGGTAAATTTGTTATAACCCGTTTATGGTTTTTTATGGGTAGTCGGGATAAATTTGTCACAAGTGTATCGGTTTGGGGTTTTTAGTGGTCAAAAAAATAATTTGTGGTAAATTTGTCACAAGTGTACTAGTTTGGAGTTTTTAGGATATTAATTATTTAAATAAACACACTAATTTCACAAAAAAAAACTAACATTTTAAAATGTTTTCTTAAGAAAATAATCAATTTTGTTGTTGACAAAAATTGAGTGACGAAATTTTTTTGCTCATGATAAAATCGTTTAGACATAAATTATTATTGATAATTAAAATTTGTGTAAACATAGTTAATGATCATTTTTAAGAAAATATTTGTCCGATAATTAATTATTTGTAAAAATAAATGTACCCTAGAGGTTTTAAACAAGTATGCCGTCTTTAATGTTTCATAATTAATTCATTGAATTTTAGCTTCAGAAATCGATCGTTATTTACTTTAGTTATTGTTTTTTCCCAAAGCACTTTAGACTTGATTTGGTTTGACGGAATAGAATGAATGAAGAAATTGAATGGAAAATGAAAAGGAAATGAATGAAGATTTGGTTTTCTTAGTGGTTAGTTGAGCGAGCATAATAAAATGAGATTTTCTTTCATTTGGTGGTGAGCAAAATAATATGAGAATGGATCGAGAGTTACAATCAATTTAATTTACGTACACTGTTGTTTTAATAAAAAATTGCACCATTAAAATTTATAAACATATTTGTAAAAATATCACTCTAAATTTACCAATGTAGCTAAAACAAATTATTGCAACAAAGTTATAATTCCTAAAATATTGCTTAAGGGAGTTGCCGTGACAAAATTTGTAACATACATTGATTCTAGTTGTCGCATCACTATTTAACATATATTTGCCGTTAATGATTAATAATTTGCTATAGACATCTAACAATATCGCTAATTAACTAAAATTATCTTACGGTCTATTCTAATTTTAATGGGCCCAAATGGCTCTCTAGCCTTGGAAAGGGATGATGATTCCATGGCCCGATGAAACCAATGGGGCCTCTCCACATCTGTTCACTATCTACATCGCTTGATTTTCAAGCGACTCTAAACTTGACAAAGTAATTGGGTCAATTTAACACAAAATTAAGAAACTTGTAAATATAGATTTCGTTTGTTTCACGAAAAGCTATACATTTCTGAAAAATATTTTCCATAAAATAATTTTCGAAGAAAATAATAATATTTTCCGATATTTAGCTAAAATCTAAATCTGTCGTTTGGAAAGAAAAATCTGATTTGATTTTTCTAAATACACATACACTATTCAGGCGCTAATGACTTGTGCACAAACAACCGAGGAACAGGACATGGACACTAGGATCTCGGGTCCAACCTTGATGAACTCTAACCATGGTCCCAAGGGCCTAGGCAAGGCCAGTAGAGTCTTGAGCAAGAGAGTAGGCACCAATCCCACCTCCATAGAAACCTAATCCCACCTCCATAGAAACCTAAATCGAGAATTTAATACATGTGCAAGACTTCTTGGCGCCTTGAAATGGTTTCATAGAGGCCGGGCCTTGAGGTCCCAGTGCTTGGATCCTTGGCAAATGGGCCAAGGTCCACAAAGGTGGAGCATGGGACCTCGGTGACCCAAGTCCTGGTGCTTGGGCTTGGTTCCTAACACTTCAGTCCTAGTCCATCGAGGATGGCCTAGGGACGCCAGTGCCCATGCACGAGTCCTCGACGACCAAGCTAGGATCCTTAGCGATCAAGTTCAAGTCCATCAAGGTCGTGTTTGGAACCCCTAGTTGCTAGGACAAGGGGAAGGCATCAATGAACACGAGCTTAGGTGGCGAGGATCTAGAAATGAACGTTAGGGTTCTTGTGCAAAGCTAAAGTTTTTGGTCTAATCGCTAATATCTAGTCATATTTTAAAAATGATTTTTGATCTTTTAAAGAGAAAATCATTTTCTTGAATGTAAGTATAAATTTTCTATTGATTAGGAAAATATTTTCCGTTAACTCATTTTCCTAAGCGATTTAAAATGTTGGAAAATGTTTTATTAATGCCAACTTTATAATTTGATCAATTGACCCCACTACTTAATGTATGGCGCTGTCATTAAGTGTGAATACTTGACACAATGTTATCATTCTTCCAGCCTCTCAACTAATAATCAAAGTGTCTATATTAGATAACCAAAACCACATCAAAACTAATTAGGCAACCTACTATACGTATAAATAATTTTGGCGCACAAACAATATGATAAATTGCGCACATCGCGAGGGCATCCATCTAGTTTTTCCTTTTCGTTTCCTTTTAGCTTTTTCCAGCTTGCTTGCGGGCATCCACCTAATTATGAAACGTCGTGAACATTGACATTTGACCGAATGCATCTATCCTAGAAAAATTTCCAAACATGGTCTTAAATCCATTCATAATAGTCAATTTCATGGTGTCCATGCCCGATATGAGAACGATTTGAATGTCACTTTACAAACTTTCTTCACCCTTTATTTTATCATTTAGGGTTTTCTTGACCTGCATACAAAACTTCAAAACTACGACTCTAGGGTCGATAAGGTAGAATCATGTACTGCCATTGCCACATTCTTTTTCTTCACCTAAGTAATTTTCACCTACTCTTTGAAGAATAATATTATGTTTATCAGTTACTTGTAAGATTCATTTAGAAAATGAGGGGAAAGATTCTTTATTGAACTTTCAATAAGATTCTCTTATAGTGGGGTACGTTTATTCTGCAAAGTAACTTCACAAAAATAGTCTTAATTTTCCTAAAATTAGTCCTCATCGGACTCCTATAACTCTAATTTAGATTTAACAAAGTATTGAGTGGGTTCAATTAGCTCACAAATCATGCTAGTGAATGAGTTCAATTTGAGTTGCTTTAGCACCTTCCACCTCAAAGGCACAATTCCCTGGGCTTTACTAACAAATGCCATCATCAGCGATTTGTTGCATGTTTACTTCGTGAGCATTGCTCAATGCAAAGGATGACTTGGGTGGATAATAAGATCTTGAATTAGAGAGTTTTGGCTTGATGGGCTTAGAGCAAGATTATTCATTGAGGATGGCTCACCCTATTCCCTAACCCTTTCAGGTAGCTTTGGTGCCGGCTTCTGTCCTCCGAATCTGCAGTAGCTCCTAATGTTTCGTGTCCCTCTAGTACGTGGGTAGTCTATATATCATAGATTTCGGAGAATTACTAAAAAAACCATAAACCTATTGCAATTGTACCAATTCAGTTCTAAACTCTGTTTTTTTTTTTTGTTAATTTAGTCATAAACTTTTTATAATTATATCAATTCAGTCCATCCGACCAAAATTGACCAAATGACGTTGACGTGATGGGCCGCCAGGGATAAATTGCCCGCGAACGCTGATGTGGTATTTTTTATATATATATATTTTGAATTTTTTTCATTTTTTATTTTTTATTTTTTTCCCCAACCTTCTCCTTCCTCTAGCTGGCGCCACAACAACGTCGACCGGTCAATTTTGGATGGATTGAATTGACACAATTGTAAAAAGTTTAGGACTAAATTAACCAAAAAAAAAAAGTTTATGGCTAAATTGGTACAATTGCAATAGATTTATGACTTTTTTTGGTAATTCTCCCAGTAGATTTCCCATATCAAGATTTGCATGATTTTGTAAACCAATTTTTTATCCTTTCGCTGCAAAAACCCATCATTTCACCTAATTTTGGAGAAACTTTTGGACTTCTGGCCGTTAGTTTTCATTACATATGGGCTCCTCAAGTTCGGTATTTGAAGACTTAGAATTCCGGCAGTCAAACGAATGGGAACTCTCCGCGGAGATTACTACTGCCTCTCTTGATTTTCAGCCACTCAAAGCAACTCGATTTTCTTCTCCTGCGACCTGACATTCGAGTTTACTAGGATCGTTCATTCCTCCTCAAGGTTTAGTGACCTTGGGAGAAAAACTCAATAGATAATGGTGAAAAGCCACATATAGTATTGAATTCTCATGTCGAAACTTAAGTTTTCAACTTGACAAAGTAATTGGGTTAATTTAACACCGAATTAAGGAACTTATACATATATTTTTTAACTTTATAGGGCCGGCCTCCCCCAGGCTCAACTAAGAATCAAAATGTCTAGATTATATAACCAAAACACATCAATTCTAATTAGGCAACCAACCATGTGTAGAAATAATTTTGCGCACATTATAATTGCACAAATTGTGTGGACATCCGTTTGATTGCTCCTTTTTGTTTCTTTTTAGTGTTTTCCGGTTTTGCGCATTCATGTAGTTATGAAATGTCAGGGATATTAATATTTTACCAAATGCATTGATCCTTTGAAAAATTTCAAAATATGGTCTCATATACATCTTAATAGTCAATTTCTTGGTGTCCAAGCCCAACGCAAAACGATCTAAATATTACTTTACAAACTTTTTAAGTTCTCATCCCTTTAATTTATCAATTAGGGTTTTCTTGACCTGCATGCATATTAAACTTCAAAACTACGAGTCTGATCATCTCCTCAGTGATATATAATATTAACATTTTATATCATGCAGAGATTGCAGATAGAAAAAAATCTAAGGAATCTAATGGAATATGGTTGACCAAAAGTTCCCTTTCATACCAGCAAGGCGCTAAGATGTATGATTCCTTTACGTGAGGAAATGAATGAGTGGGAAATAGATTTGACAGCTCTTTATGTCCAATTTTTTTGACAAAGTCAGTACTTAGCAAATGTCACGTCTCGTCATTGTCTATTGTCTTTTTCTTTTTCTGTTTCTCTACTGGTGGCCAATGCTGCTCGCGCGGAACATATGCGGGTGTTATTCATAGCGACAAGACGGAGTTGTAATGTCATTAGGGTTCGGCTACAATCCTATAGAGCGAGAATGATTATTAAATTACTTAGTTTTTTTTACCGATTCCATTCTATTATTATTTTAACTTCCTTTCAAATTTTTATCATGCCCTTTTATTAAGCATTAGAGTTGAAATCTATACCTAAAATTAAATCGTCCCAACTTCAATCATTTTTTAGAATATGGAGATTTAAACCTCTCACTTTTCATCTTTTATGTAGGAATGATGATCATAAACTTCGAGTAAATTTAACTCTTCTTTTATACGGTTTAACGTTGAAATGAAAAGGATGGAAGTAAAATGCCAAAATGCCTTACAACTTTCTATTCTCTGTCTGAACTCTGCCTACGATAGTCTGCATGTGGCCAATAACCATGGGTGATGGGTGAGGGATGACGTGCTTATTGTCTCTAGTAGGGTTTTCACATATGACGAAATAGCGGGGGTGTCGTCGATGGTGGGGATTTTCGCAGCGGTCGACACTAGAATGATGCTATTGGTGACCCTTCTGCTTGCCGAGAGAGAGAGAGAGAGAGAGAGAGAGAGAGAGAGAGAGAGAGAGAGCAAAGTGAAGGGTCGAGCATTTCGCGTATGTCCTATTCCATCTAGAATTTTAGAGAGATACTTGACGTTCCTTACGTTTCTATATACACATCACCTCTATCCCCCAAGTCCGGGAGCTTAGTCTTACTAAGTTCTATGAGCTTTGTCCTTACGAGGTTTATCACTAATAATAATAATAAAAAGGATGGTAGATCCTTGGGCATTATATCAAGTTCTAAGTAATGTTGATCAAGAGACCCAACCACTTCCCAACTCATCTTGTTTCATCTGTTGAAGGGTTGGTTGTGCACCACGTGCCTAACAATCACTAGATTGAAAAAAATCTCACCTCCTTTTCTATGCATCAATGCCCCACAACCGCCGACCGTAGTCTTTCCACCACCTTTGTCGCCACAGCGTTGCTTTACTAGCATTCAGCCATATCGACCTCAGCCGCCGTGCGTGCTCGATGACCACCAGCGACGGCAAGCTTTGCAAATGAGAGAGAGAAAGAGAAGAGAGAGAGAGAGAGAGAGAGAGAGAGAGAGAGGTGTTGGGCACGACGAAAGCTAAGGGGTAGTGTTGGCTTTTGGCTAGAGATGGCGGCATGGGGCGATGAACATAACTAAAAGTTGTGGGCAACATGTCTTTGATTGGCGACCTATAAATTATAAACATCATCCAAATGCAAATTTTTACTAAAATTGAAAGTGGATGGTGTTCGTATGTACGGCCCACCAGTCAATAGATTGGTTGTAGAAACCTATCTCCATTTTTAGCTAGGGACATGAAAAATATAACTTGTAATTCAATCTACCCTTATGCCAATATTTCAGAATAATTATCCAACCAATCCTAAATATCGTGTACTAAAACCGATTCAATTTAAACTTTTCAATCTTGTTAATGTAGTCCTAAACTTTAAGCAATATTCCTATGAAGTCATTCCGGTAAATTTTTACAGGAAAACATTAATGTGGTGGTTTAGTAGTCGCTGATCGTCCTATGCGGCACATTGCCACATCAACAAGCTTTGGCGAAAATCTATTTGAAAGATTACTTTAAAATTTCGCCCTAAAATTGAGGATAAAATTGATAAAATTGAAAAATTTAAAATTGAATCGACATTTATATAATAAATTTAGACTTGTTTGGACAATTTTCCACCATTATCTCCTATCACATCATGGCCCAAACTTAGTTGCCAAGATTTTCCATCTATAGGCTAATAAAGTCAATCAACTTTCTCAGTCCTTTCACACCGTCGATCAATTACATCATAAACTAGGATTGGTTGAGCTTGGTGGCTAGTGCAACTTGTCGTTTTCATTTTTGAGGGGTGAACGATCGTTCTAAGTGAATCCAATCCACTCGAATTTCATGTACTGGAAAAGCTCATCATCATCCAGTCTTTTCCCATTAAGTACAAGAAGTCGACATGTGTCGCACTAAAGTAAGAACTTGATTGTATTTGTTTTTTTCTTTCCCTTATCCTCATATGATATTTTCTTCTATGCTTACGCACAATAATTCAAATAAATTGATCTATCTGTATTATCAATTCGATAAGCCAAACGACCATTCAAACATCAATCTTTTACAGAAAAATTCCATGAAAAAACACTTGTATAATGAAAATACCTGTTGTAATTTACAACAATCAAGATGATCCTCCACAATTGATCACTACCTATTTTTCTTGTTTTTAAGTGACTCCAACTCGAGATTTTTCAATTGTCGCTTGGAATTCAATTTTACTAGAATTGTCCACTCCTCCTTTTATGTCCTCTCTACTTCATTTTTCTTCCGGTGTTACCGCTGCATGAACCTGACCCTTCTTCAAGGCTCGGAGAATTTGAAAGAAACCTACTCATCAGATATCAATAAAAGCTATACAAAGCATTCAATTCTCCTGTCGTTATTTAAGCCTTTAACTCCACAAAGTAATAGGTTTAATTTAAAACAAAATTATGAAACTTTTACATATAATTTCAACTTTATGTACTTAACGTAAGGAGTGTCATTAAGCATGAATAATTGACTCGATGTTATCAATCTTTCTGCCTCCTCATCCAGCTCAACTAAGAATTGAAGTGTCTAGATTAGATAACCAAAATTACATCAAACTAATTAGGCAACCGACTATACAAAGAAATAATTTTGCGCCCACAGACAATATTATAATTGTGCACATCATGTGGGCATCCGACTATTTTTGCCTTCTCGTTTCTTTTTAGTGTTTTTTCCGCGCGCGTGCATCCAGCTAGTTAAGAAAATGCCACAAATTTTGACATCTGACCGATCGCATTTATTCTTTGAAATTTCAAAACATGCTCCTAAAGCCATACGTAATAGTCAACATTATGGTGTCTTGGACGATTTTGATGTCACTTAGGACTTTTTAAGTTCTTGGCCTTTATTTTATAATATATGATTTTCTTGATCTGCATATGAAACTTCAGAGCCACGAGTCATCTCTTCAGTGATATAATAGTAATATTTGAAATAATGCAGAAATTGCAAATTGTAAAAAAAATGGATTATGGTTGACTGAAGCAACCTTTTCATACCAGCAAGGCAATGATATATGCTTTCTTTATGTAAAAAAATGACTGCGTGAGGAAATAGATTTGACAGATTTTTGTCCATTTTTTTGACAAAGTCATACTTAACAATTGTCACACATTCAACGGCCTTCAGGAAAAATCTGACGTGTGAATGATTTAAAATGTAAAGCCCTCCTTTACTATAAAATCGTTGGTATTTCTTGTATTATGAAGAAGAAAAATATACACATACAATTAGGGATGTAGGATGTGCGGGCACTGACACGTTAAAATAAAGAATGTAGTCCTGCTGACGCTCTACAGGATGGAGACTACTGGGGACGCCCCTGTAGGTGGTGAAACCCCGCCCCTCTCTTTCCAACCATGGGCTCCATCTTGTCTCATCCTTATTTATGTTGTCTAGTAACGAAATGAAATTATAATGTAATTAGGGTTCAGCATTGTTAGTTTCAGTAGTTTAGCACGAGGATTAACTCTTCTTTTGTATGGTTTAACACTGAAAATCAAAAGATAGGCATAAGATGCCACAATGCCTTGCCACTCTGTATTCTCTCTCTAGGCGCCGCCCTCCTTGCCGTCGGTGGTCTGCACGGGGCCAGTAGTGGTCGGTCACGAGTGAGGAACGATGTGCTACTAGTCGCGTGTAGGGTTTTACAAACAACGAAATGGCAGTGGTGGCTAATTGCAGTGATTAATGGTGCAGTCGTTGGTGGTATATCTTGGCAAACATCAGATTGTTGCTATTGCCAACCTCATCGCTTGTTGGGTGAGATAGAAGAGCCGAGCGTTTTGCAAATGTCCTATTTCATTTAAAAATGACATGTAGATACTCGACATGCCTTGAATCTCTATAAACACATCACCTCCATCCCTCGAATTTGTGTGTTTGCTCTCTCCAATATCTTTGGAATTTTTGCCTAGAAATTTGTTGATAATAAAGTATGTAGATACTTGGTTATTGGATCAAGTTCCAAGTCATACCAACATCAAACGTCGTGCTCAATGGCCCCTCGTGACATCAAGCCTCTCTCTCTCTCTCTCTTCTCTACCATTGTTAACAACCTAGTGACAAGTTTCTCTCTATCCCTCTCTCATCTTCGCAACAAGCTTGTCAGTCATCAAGCGACAATCCACAAAATGTGAGGCTCAATCCAAGTGTGTACGAGAGAGGGAGAGAGGTGATAGGCATGACGAAAGTTAGCGGTAGGGTTGGCTCAGCTAGAGATGGCGACATGGATCGACAAGCTAAAGTAAAAGATGTGGATATCATTTGTGTCTCTCTTGATAGGTTCTCAAATTATAGACATCATCCAAATACAACTTTAACTAAAATTGAAAGCAAATAATGTCCATAATTATAACCTGGTGGGTTGGTGATGGAAAACTTCCTCCATTTCGAGGTAGGGACGGCGAAAAGTATGATCCGTAATATAATTTTTCTTTATATCAATATCTCCTGTTATATATGTGGCCCTAGACTTGGTTGCCAAGATTTTCCATGGGTGGACTAAATAAGGGCAATCGAGTTTCTCAGTCCTCGTGCACCTTTCATCAATTTCATCATAAAATGGGGCGGTTGAGCTTGGTGGCTAGTGCAACTTGTCGTTTCTAATTTAAAAGGGGAACAGTCGTTCAAGTGAATCCAAGCCACTCAAATTTCCTAAAGATCAGTCCTTTTCTTAAAATTTCCCGACCTAAGTGTGGCAAGCGTTGCAAGCGGAACAAGCCCCATATCTTTTTCCCACTGGTACAAGAAGTTGACACGTGTCGCACCAATGTAAGAACTTGAATTTAATAAATGGGATATACAGACACCGCACATTAGTCATCTATATTTTTAGTTAGGCAAACCCAATACTCCCTCCAGCCATATAAAAAAAAAAAAAAACGCACGCATATACTCAATAATTTATGACAATCGAGATGATTCTTCACAATTGATCACTGTTTATTTCTCTTGATTTCTAGTGACTTCGACCCGATATTTTTCGCCTATCACTTAGCATTCGAGTCTACTAGAATCGCCCTCTCCTACTTTCAGGTCCTTTCTGTTTCATCCTACTTTTAATGTCACTACTGATTCAGGAGACTTTTGGAAGAAAACCTCCTCAACATCTATCAATGGAAGCCATATAGAGCATCAAATTCTCCCGTGTTACTTAAGCTTTTAACTTGACAAAGCAATTGGGTTAATTTAACACAAAATTAACAAACTTATTCATATAATTTCAATTTTATATTGGGGTTAGTTGATGACTACTTAGAGTGCATTTATTTTGTGGAAAATGAAGAATTCGGAAAATATTTTTTAAAGAATAATCGCTTATGTCGTTTGAAATAATTAGTTAGTAAAAAATATTTTCATTATTAGTAACAATTTATATCTGAATTTTTTCCTAAATTATAAAAATTTATTTTTTTATTAATTTGTGTAAGTGATACAAAAGATCATTTTTTGAAAAATATTTTTAAAATTTTTCATTTTCAGTGAATACCTATGGGCTTGTTATGACGTATGAAAAGTTGATTCAATGTTTTCTCCAAACGGAGGATCAATCTTTCTGCCTCCTCATCAGGCTCAACTAAAAATCAAAGTGTCTAACTATATCTAAATTAATTACGCAACCAACTAGATGTAAAGTAATTTCGCGCGAATACAATATTATAGTTGGGCACCGCATGATGTGTGGACATCCGACTAATTTTTCCTTTTCTATTTCTTTTTAGGTTTTCTCTTTTGTGGCATCCAACTGGTTATGATATGCGACAAATATTGATATTTGACTGAATGAATTTATTCTTTGAAATTTCACAATATGCTCCTAAACCCATTCATAGTAGTCAATTGCGTGATCTGTGTCCATACGCATTATTAGAGGTGAGTATTGGGTTCGGTTCTACCGACAAGTCTAGAACCTCCCTGAGAATTAATGTCTCAACATTCATCGATTTAAAAATGCATCACACACAGTTAAAACACGTGGTAAATATATATAAAAAAAGACTAATCACATAGTAAATGTGTGTTGGATTATGCTAAAAAATTCATTTCTGTGGTATAAATGACCCAAATATGGTAAAATGATTTTATTTGTAGTAAATATGGATAACATGTCATAAAGAAATTACTTTTGCACATATGGAGAATCAAACCATGACCTTCAACATGAACAAACAATATAACCGCTTGACCTATATATGTTTTTATAGTAAAATGGTGCAACGATTATATAAAACCTATTTTTTTGGACAAAAAAAAAAATTGGACCGGTTCATGGTATCAATTTTTTAGAACCAATAATCATAGGTTCGGTTTCCATTTTTTAGATTGGGAATCGACCATCCCTATTTTATATCAGAGTTATTTGAATGTCACTTCTAAGACTTTTCAGTTCTTGGCCCTTTATTTATCATTTCAGGTTTTCTTGACCTGCATATAAAACTGCAAAACTTCGACTGGCTTTCCTGCCACTGCCACGTTCTTTATTTTTACTTAAACAATTTCGGATAGGCAACAATCACATGTCCCACACCCACAGCTATAGTGCTCGAAGCTTCAACTGGAGTGATTGACAGATCATCTCTTCGGAGATATAATAGTAAAATCGGAAATCATGCAGAAACTGCAAATGAAGGAATAATTAATGTATTACGGTTGACCAATCAAAAAACCTTTTCATACCAGCAAGGCAATAAGATAATGCTTCCTTTATTTAAACAAATGAATGCGTGAGGAAATAGACTTCCCAGCTTTTTGTCCATCTTTTGACAAAGTCAGTACTTGCCAGTGGTTTATAGCAACAAGAATGAAACTATGATGTAATTGATGTTCGACTGCAATGCGAAAGGGCGAGAGCAAGCATTACTTTATTTAGTTTAATAAGTGAATTAACTCTTCTTTTGTATGGTTTAAACACTGAAATTAAAAGAGAGATGTGAATTGCCAAGACGTCCTACGACTCTCCATTCTCTCTCCGAGCTCTGCCCTTGAACATGTTGCCCCAGGTGGTCATAGCGATGGGCCATGAGTGAGGGCCGATGTGCTCGTGGTAGCTAGCGTGCATTTGCAGACAATGAAAATAGCCGTGGTGGTCGATTGCAGTGAATTTGGTGTATTCGTTGATGGGTGATCTTGGTAAGTGGTTGATATTAGGGTTTGGAGGGAGACAGAGATGGAAGACTTGAGCATTTTGCAAATGTCTTATTTCATATAAAATTATACCTAGATACCTGACGTGTTTTTATCATTATGTACACATCATATGTGTGCCTCAATTTTGTGACCTTAGTACGATGAAAATAGCAGTGGTGGTCGATTGCATTGAATTTGGTGTACTCATTGATGGGTGATCATGGTAAGTGGTTGATATTAGGGTTTGGAGGGAGACCGAGATGGAAGACTCAAGCATTTTGCAAATGTCTTATTCCATATAAAATTATACCTAGATACCCGACATGTCTTTATCATTTTATACACATCATATGTGTGTCTCAATTTTGTGAGCTTAGTCCCACCGACAGTTTTGAGGCTTATGCTTAAAAAAATCAATAAAAAATTGTATGTAGATACTTGGGTTATATTATATGGATGTGCACCCTATACCTAGCAATCACTAAATTGAGAGAAACCTTATCTCCTCCCTCCGACCTTTCCTTTTCTTTTGAATCAATCATGCATAACCACTAACTGTAGTCATCGTACCACT
Organism: Eucalyptus guilfoylei; assembly: GCA_016097605.1. Lineage (NCBI taxonomy): Eukaryota > Viridiplantae > Streptophyta > Magnoliopsida > Myrtales > Myrtaceae > Eucalyptus > Eucalyptus guilfoylei. Next base: position 11,673,145 of record CM027866.1, read on the forward strand.
CCTATAGCTTGTCACTATACTAAAAGTTGTGGCCGACATGTCTCTAATTGATGAACAATAAGTTATAAGTACCGTCTAAATGCAAATTCAACTAAAATTAAAAGCAAATAATATCCGTATTCATAACCTACCAATCAACAGGCCGGGCTATAGAAACCCTTCATTCGTTTCCAGTTGGGAATGGCGAAAAATACAAACCCGTAATCCGATTTTTCTTCATCCTAATTATCTCCTATCACCTCATCATTTTTCCGCAGAATTAGTTGGCAAGATTCTCCCATCCTCAAACTAGGACAAAGGCAATCGACTTTGTCTGTGCCCTTGCACCTTCCCATTCAATTTCCATCATAAATTGGGGTAGCTGAGCTTGGTAGTGGTAGCTTGCGAGATCTGTCGTTTTCATTTATGAGGGTGAACAATCGTGAAGTGAATCCAATCCACTCAAATTTCGCATAGATCTGGTCAACCAAACAACTTATCATCTATGTCTTCGTTTTTTCAAAAAACTCCAAAAAAAAAATAAAAATTGATCGGACTTGTCTTTTTCTTGGCTTAATTCTATTAAAAAAGAACTCATTCAATTTAGGTCAAATCCCAATTTTACCCCTAATTTTTTTCTATCTAAAAAAAATCACGACTTTCACTATAATCCCATATGTGCCCTCACATCTAGAAATGGCCACCGATTTCTTCAAAATTATCAAATAAATATCTTACATTCTAAATTTGAAATCAATTTAATTGTCAAACATTTCATAAAGATCTCAGAAGGGAATCTTTACACACTCTTTTTTTCTTTATAAATTTGATTTTTTCCACTATTTCTCTGTTCACATACAACACTCGTACTCTTTCTTCGATATCAAATGAGAAATTAGACAAAGCAAACATACATAGTGCTTGAAGTACGTGACGTTTATTCAATTTCTTTCATGTAAAAATTTGTGGGCCTTTGCTATTTTTTATAGCGATTATTTAATCTACTATTATTATCGATTAAAAAAATATTATCAATGTAATTCGAATTAAAAGATATTTTCTAAAATAAGAACAAATGAAAGCTAATATATATAATCCATGAACAACCCCTTGAACTTGTACTCGCCAAGGGATGTTTTATGGAATTATTTATATCTCTAAGAATATTTAAATTATATACTAGAGTCACAAATACGAGGTCATCGCGTGAAGAGACTAAATGGAAATATGATTGGTCAAGTCACGTTTCTTCGCGCAACTGGCTTCACCCTTGGTTTCGGCATGGCTCTGCGGGGTCCAGCTATGCAATCGGGATTGAAATCTTGACAAAAATGCACGAGCACATTTATCATACCTAGGGGCCCAGTGGTTTAGACTTGAGAAAAAAATAACATAACTTTTAAATTGTCCAAAAAAAAAAAAAAACCTAGGGGCCTGTCCAAGAATGACTTTTACTTTTTCTTTTGGTCGTTCTCTGCATAATTCAATCTTGCAGCTCACGTAATTCAAGAATTACTTCTTGCTTTTTTTTTTCCTTCTCAAATTTATCTTTTCCCCCAAAAAAAGATTAATTCTTCGGAGATAAAATGAAAAGTTTTCAAGTGACTAAACATGTAGATCTTTGCATTTCTGTCTTTTTTAGATATTTGAGCGTAAAGCAAGAAAATGCTAAACTGAAAAGTTGGTTCATAAATCTTTTAAAGTAATGCGCAGAAAATTTGAATCTTTTTATAAGTTAAAAACAATAATCGATCGTGGCAATCTTACTTGAACGATAGCTACCGTCCTTAAAGTCACGACCGTAGAGGAATTCCCTGAAATTCGAGATTCTCCAGAAGGCCGAGCTCGTGAATTCCAGCCTACCGACATCCCAACTCGAAGAGCGGATCTCCCACGGGACATCCATTTCGACCACTTCTCGCATTTCAAACTCGTGATCCCTATGAAAACACGATAGATGCCTTCGCGATTGGACCGCCACGTTCGAAAAAGAAAAAAGAAAAAATAAAAAAGCGGACCAATCCCAGCTATGGCTAGCCCTAAAGTCCCTAATTTTCATCAGCCGCGACTGTCCCCAGAAAATCAAACCACCAGTCAACAACAGGCGGCTGCGCAAAAAAGAAACTGCTAAGACAATAATAAATATTTGTAAAAAAAAAAAAGACAATAATAAATAAAAGAGAAAGAAAGAAGAGTTTGATATTCTCCTCCATCCACTCCATGTTTTCCTTCCACGTTCAACGTTCAAAGCTTTAGCAAAACGCCACCCCCTCTTTATTCCTTCAGTGGTGGTTGGCCTGTCCATTTCCTCCTCCTCCTCCCTTCATCCTTCCTTCTTCTTCCTCAAACCAGGACCACTTCAACCTAACCCTAACCCCCTCTCTCTCTCTAAGTTCATGCCCTTTCTCTCTCTTCAAACTCCTGCATGAACCCTCCATAGCCATCCCTTCCTCCTCCACGATGATGGGCTCGTTGCGCCATCTCAGGCGCTTGCTTTCCGAGGAAAACAGCAGCGTGCCCGGCTCGGATTGGTGCCAACCCTCCTGCCATCCTATACTGGACAATGGGGGGTACTGCTTCGCGCCCTGCTTGGCCGTCTGTCCTGCCGTCTGCCGCCACCCCATACCTCTGCTCCCTCTGCCGCCGCCGACGCCGGAGGATGAACCCCCCTCCTTGAACGAGTACGTGAGAACATCCCACCATCTGTCGCCGGTCTTGATCCCCCTCTTCGCCGTCCTCGCCGCGCTCTTCGTCCTGGTCGTGTGCTACGCGCTGTACGCGAGGTGGTATTCGGGCCGGCCGCGGGCGAGGGGCAGGGGACCGCCGGGGGCGGAGCCGGAGACGAGCGTCGTCCACGACGAGTTCCTCGACCACGATCAGGGGCCGGTCCTGGACCACCCGATCTGGTACATCCGCACCGTCGGACTACCTGCGTCGGTCATAAGCGCCATCACGGCGTGCAAGTACAAGAAGGGCGAGGGGCTGATCGAAGGGACGGAGTGCTCTGTTTGCTTGAGCGAGTTTCAAGAAGACGAGACTCTCAGGCTGCTGCCGAAGTGCAACCACGCTTTCCATGTCCCGTGTATCGATACCTGGCTCCGGTCGCACACCAATTGCCCCATGTGCCGTGCGCCTATCGTCACTAACGCAGCGCAGGCTCTGCCGCCGGAGCGGCCGAACGCGGAGAGCTCTGCTTCTGCAGGGGAGATGGGAATTCAGGAGGTCGATGATGGTTTGGGGAGAGAAGCGGAAAGGGTTGCCGAACCGAGTGGCGAGAGCGAGGAGGATGGTGAATTGGACTTGGAGGATGGAAGGAAGAGGATCGAGGACTTGAGCAATGAGGTGCAACCGATGAGGAGATCCGTTTCGATGGACTCTCTGTCAGCGTTGAAGATCAGTCTCGCGGTCGCGAATGCTCTTCGAGGTGAATCAGGATCCTTGAGGAAGTCTGGTCCTGAATTGGCCGGAGAAAATCAGGGAATCGCCGGTGCTATCGTCCCCAAGAGGTCGACGGGCAGTTCCAGTTCATCGATCGGAAGATCACTAGCTAGTGGATCCAGCTCGATAACAAGGTCGTTCTCGTCAAGCGGGAGGTTCTTGTTCTCGAAGTACGGCCGAAGCAGGAGCTTGGCTCTTCCTCTATGAAAGGCTGTCTAATCTGGCCTCGGCAGGAGAAGAAAAGAAAAAAGTTGGCCTTGTTCTTCTCTGTGTTTTGCTCAGTTCCGGTGTCCAGAAACCGATAGAGGACGGCGCCAGGAAGCTTGCCAAGTTCATAGGTGAGCCTGATTCAAAGGAATCCGACTCGCCAATAAACGGAATATGTATCATATGGTTTGCGATTTTGTTCTTCTGTTCTCCATAAGAGCTCAAATCAAATGTAAGTAAAGCTTTTGTCCTAAGGAGTGAAGGCTGTATACCATCTTACATACTTGTTACTGCTAAATTGAGTTCTTTAGTGGGAGGATAAAAGTAGTATGGTCACAGAAAAATGCTGCTGTCAAGTACTAATTTGATCCTCCAATGTTTTGTCCTGAGCAACATGAGCATGCCTTGCTTTGCTGATTGCAAAATCATTCCCATCTCAAAATGCCGTGGCATGAAAAGAGGTGGTGATGTAGCATTCGCATCATGATTGTGTAATTACCCATTCAATGCCGCTTCGAAATCGTCGTTACTTGGAAAATTCATCTGCTGTTTTCGATATGCAATCTTATAGCTGTAAAGCTGGCAGCAGCATGTCAAGTACTAATTTGATCCTCCGATGTTTTGTCCTGAGGAACATAAGCATGCCTTGCTTCGCTGGTTGCAGTATCATTCCCATCTTGAAATGCCGTGGCATGAAAATAGGTGGTGATGTTGCATTCGCATTGCGATTGCATAAATACCGTTTACGATGCACTTCATAATTGTCATTACTCGAGAATTCATTTACTGTTTTCCATATGCAATCTCATAGCTGTAAAGCCGGCAGCGGCATGCTTTGGCATTGGATTCTCAGATTAAACCCGAGGAGGGGTAAAACGAATTGACTCCTGGAAATTAGTCATTCTGTGGGAAAACGATCAGGCCTAAGTCTCTTTCGACACTGTTCTGGGCATGTTGTTCTGTTCTCTCTGTTGGCATTTGCTTGTTTCTCAAGCATCTCCTTGAATTGAGGTGATTCTTCTTCATTCTGCGCAGTGAAGCTAAGCTTTGGTTTTTCAGCTCATTCTCTCTCTTGAGTGCTAGTATTTTCTGAACCTAGCATTGTATCTTGAATTCCTTGAGCATGCACTTTCTTAGTCTTGATGCACAGAGATATGATCCTCCCAATTAGGTTCGGAGAATTGAATCTAGAATGAGTTATACATACGTTAATACCAGGCTTTATTCGGTCCACTGCCAGTAAAATTATTCTCACACATTCTCTTTGCACGAGTAACAAGCGTATTTAGGGTTGATTTTGTATCTGAATTCTTTTGAACATCAATCCAATCACGAATACGGAAACTCTACTTTTTACATGGCGTTACAAAGAACTTGTCGATTCTTAAGTTGGTATGAATTGTTGAATATGTGTGAAACTTATGCTCGGATTGAGATGCTTGCTAAATGACATTCCAAAATTACGGCATAGTTAAGGTAAAATGATAGATCCATACCTCGAACCTTAAGTATTGTGAAAAAGTTTGATTGTTGCCATGTGTACTAGCCATGCCCAATTACGCTATAATCTAATGTTGCATTTGTTACGATAGGATGAGATGGAACGATAAAATTGAATTGGGAAGAAATAGAATGGAATGGAATGAAGGCTAGTCTCTTTGTTTGGTAAACTATGTCAATGAAATGGATATTCTCATGCTTATTTGCGAGAAAAATATTGAGGGAATGGAATCGAATGGATATGTAATAAATATCGTATGGGACTCTCCTTACCCATGCATTTACTTAAATCATGTTTTTGTTAAGGACAATATTTTCATATTGAATCGTCTGATTTATTTTGTATTTGATTGTAAAAATATAATCAATCAATCTAAAAAATTAAAATCATATTTCATTTAAATTTGTTACTTTTACAATTATTTAATCTGAAATCAAATGTTTAACTTTTTGTGAAATCTTGACCTGGTCTAAATCGCTTTGTTGGGGGCATTCCTCCCCAATATTGCCAACTTAAATATCTCCAATTCTTGAGCCTAGCATAGAATAACATTTCTGGACCCATTCCTAAATGTTTTGACGGGATCTTATGTATGGTTAATGCTGATGGTCCTGCGATGAATTTTTATATGAATGGTGTTGATGTTATGGTTAACACAAAGGGAACCGGCCAAACCTATGGAATTACGCTTCAATACTTCTACTCAATCGATCTTTCAGCAAACATGTTGGATGGGCAAAAACCAAAAGAGTTCATTAAGCTCGTCAGACTTCAAAATCTGACCCTCTCTTAGGTTAAGTTGAGTGGATATATCCCCTCAAATATTGGTGACCTGAAAAACTTAGAATTTCTTGGTCTTTATATAAACAAATTGTTAGGTACCATCCCTTCGAGCATATCCAACTTGGACTTCCGTAGTCATCTCAATCTTTCCTTCAATAGACTCTCTGGCCATATTCCATCTGGCAACCATTTGCGCACCATGGACGATACATCTGTTTATCGTGGCAATGACAGGCTCTATGGAGCTCCTATTCCGTATACTTGTCCGTGAGACGAGCCACCCGGTAGTGATGGGCGCGACAGTGATAATACCAATGGAGATTAGCCTAGTGAAGGCAATTTGGATATCCACAATTGGTTCTATGCGGGTTGGGACCTGGTTTTACGGTGGGATTTCTAGGATTTTGTAGCGACCTGCACTTCAAGGGATCTTGGAGGGTCTCTTACTTCCAAGCGATGGATAAGGCCATTGAGAAATTTTCAGTGACAACGATGATCACCATGCTTTGGTTCAAGAGAACATTTCGACAACGTGAAAAGGAGTTTGTTTAGCAAGTAATACTTGCCCCCTTCTTGCTAACCAATTTCTTGCATCTTATTTTGGTTGAAGCCATTGTTGATTATTTTGGGCATGTGTACCAGAAGAGTTAGAGAGCTAGATAAACTTACCCTACTTTGAAGAACTGCTTCGGGTTATTAGATGGACGGCAGAAAATACGTTCAAAGCAATAAACAGAACGTGTTTCAAGCCTTCGACTTTTCTTTTTCCTCTCTTGTCAATTTCTAGTGCGTCGCAATATGAATATGTTTAGTTGCGTGGACCGGCCAATGTGGAAGGAACTACCGTTGAAGATACACTCCTATTTTGATCAACCCCATTTGATATTTGGGAGTGTATTGAGCGCACTACACGTGTAACGCACTCTCACAATGTATAAAACTTAGATTGCATAATTGTCATGGATGATTTCTTCGATCAAATCGCAAATCCTTTCACAAAATCATTAAGAACTTAAAGGCATCATTGATTTTCACGCACCAACTTGAGGGTGAGTATCAAGATACATACTTCCCTAGGTTGTTTAGATATTATCTTTATTATAAAGTTTAACTAGATTGGGCAATGACAAATTGTTATTGTTTTAAGTATGCAGTGAGATATGTTATCTGAATTTCTTATCAAGGAAATAACGTTAAACGCGTTTGTTAGAAAGAATATCCGATGCATAAGCTAGATTATCCTATCACCATCGAGGTTAAATTATTTTGAAAAGCCCTAACACTAAGTCTCCCTAATCACTTCTTATGACGTTTCTAATCATTTAACTACACAATAATATGATTGATTATCACGTCGACATCTCCGGTTGTTTACTGAAATCCATGACCACGTCTCACTTCCGCATGGCATTCACGGCTCCCTTTCATTGAAAATACAATAACATACGCGCACAACGTACAACTAATAATCTATTTATAGATTGAAAATCACGATCTAAACCCTGGTTTGGATAATTTCACCGGCACGAACATCCTCACGAGAGCAGACTTTAGCCTCAAGAATTGATTCGAGAAGAACGGCCATGATTGAAGCTCGATGGAGATCGATCCTTCATTTCTTCGATGGACGGAAATGAAAGTGAAAGTTCTTTGTCTTTCTGTAGTGCGCGACTTCGATTCAATCAATAGCGCTGATTCTCGGTACCTCTCTTGTATCACCATCGCTGGCCTCAAGTCAACTCCAGTCCACACAAAAGCCATCGCCGGCCACCGTCAAATATTCATCTAAAGCCAAGTTGGGAAATTGCGGAGAGCTAGGTCGTCCTAAACTAGCTTTGAGATTCTAAGATCTTATGTTCTTGTGTTACTTTTTGTTATTCAAGTAGGTGGATTTCCGACGCCAAGATGGTGCCTTTTTTTTTTTTTGGTCGAAAGTAGATATTGCATTCATTCATGAAAATAAGTGAGCCTTACAAGACAACGATGGATAAAATTCTGAACATAGAATTTCCGAAAGGGGGGAGGAGGATTAGTTACCCAATTTATAGGGAGATTTTTGGCTCGGTGAGTTTTAGCAAGTCAATCCGCCGCTCGATTCGCCTCTCGTGGACAATATACTGCCTTTGCCGATTCGAACAGGCCTAGCTCTTCTTTGCATTGGTCCACTATCTCTTTTAAATCCCATGAAGCTTCGGCCCGGCCCATCACCATTTCCAGCAGACTTGAACTATCACTTTCGAACACCCATCTCCTGCTTTGACCTTTCTCTGATCCCACCTGCGTCCCTTCTCTTTTCCTCAAGTACTTCAACCCGTTCAGCAGAGCTAGGGCTTCGGCTTGTTGGGGGAAGATGCCCGCAGTTCTTTAACAAAACCCTCGATGACGAGCCCCGACGGATCGCGCAACACAGCAGCCACTGAACATAAATATTCGCCCGGAGTCCACGATGCATCAACATTCAGCTTCATCTCATCTTTTTCCGGCGGCTTCCATCTAATCGGTAGGCATCGAGCCGTGGGTTTTTGTTGTTTCTGATTCGCCCATCTGCTGAAATTCTTTTGTTGTGCTTGTGCTAGATCTACAATATCAACCGATTGTGGAGGCTTTGCTCGGAAGATAAAGTTATTTCGGGTCTTCCATATGTTCCACAGCACCGCGGCCACAAGTTCTCTTTCAGGTAAAACATCCCTTCCTTCGAAAACTTCCATGAGCCACTGATCGAACCTTGTTATGTTGCTTGGGTTTCTGATGAGATTGATTCGTGGGTTTGCCCATATTTTTTTCGTCCATTTGCAGAGTAGAAATAGGTGTTCTGTTGTTTCCATATGTGTGGTGCAAAGTGGATAGTAGGGGTCGGGTAGTAGCTTCCTTTTATGCAAGTTCTCCCTCGTAGGTATGGCGTTTTGACATAGACTCCATAGGAAAGTTCTCATTTTCGGAGGGATAGCTAGACTCCAAATTCCAGTCCAAAGTGTTCTTGGTGGCTTGAAAGAGCAAGATGCTCTGTTTTGTTCTGTTCTCGTGGTATTAGAATAGGCCATATTGTACCCACTCTTCACAGTATATGTCCCGATTTATTACCCGTCCAAACTAGACAATCATTCTTTGGGATCGGGCTGATGGGTATCGCGAGTATCTCATTTGCTGCTTTATCTTCGAAAAGATTAAGGATCAAGCTTTCCTTCCATGTCCTCGAGTCTTCATTGATCGGTTCATCCACCATAATTGGATCATTTTGGTTGGTCGGGCCACCGAGCACTCCAAACTTTAGCCATTTGTCTTCTCGTATATTGATAGACTTGCCATTCCCCATCGACCATTTAACCTCGATTCTATGGCCTCTCGTCCTGTTAACATGCTTTGCCACCCCCAAGACGGCCGCTGCCCTTTTTTTGCCCTCCACAAGTCTCCATTTGGAAAGTAGATGCCTTTCAATATTTTACTCCACAAAGCTGAAGGATTCTTGGATAATCGCCAAGCTTGCTTGCCGAGCATTGCTCTGTTAAAATTTATCAAATCTTTAAACCCCAAACCTCCCTCATCCTTTCTGGTTTTTAAAGTTTCCCAGTTCTTCCAATGCAAACCTCTTTTTGATTCACTTTTCTGCCACCAAAATGACGCAATTCTTTTTTCTATGGCTTTGCAAATAGAGATAGGCAATTTAAAGATTGACATCGCATAATGAGGAGGGCTTGTACAACACTCTTTATAAGAATTTCTTTTCCGCTTTGGACAATAACTTTTCTTTCCATCCCTCTAGCTTCGAGTTTACTCTTGCTAGAATCCAGGCGAACATCTCCTTCTTTGAATGACCCCATTCTGTTGGTATTCCAAGATATTTCCCTGTTTTGTCTATGATTGGTACTCTAAGCTCTTGTGCTAGGTTTCTTTTCGAGTTAGAGGACAATTACTCTTTGAAACATACACCTGATTTGTTTAAATTAATAGCTTGGCCTGTTGCAAAGCAATACCGGTTGAGAATATTTGCTAAGTTTTGACATTCTATGATAGTCCCATTCAGAAAAAATATGGCATCATCCGCAAAGAGTAAGTGAGACAATGTAGGGCAGAACTGTTTAGCTTAATCCCCGAATGCTTCCGTCTTCCAAGGCTTTGTTCATCATCCAAGTCGAACATTTGCTGTTAAAATGAATAAATATGGGGAAAGAGGGTCGCCTTGTCTAATTCCTCTTGAAGGGGTGAAAAATTGAGTAGGCTCCCCATTTATCTTCACACTTAGGGACACCGTCGAAACACATTGCATGATTAAAGATACCCACCTCTCACAGAAACCCATTTTCAGCATGCAATCCCTAAAAAAATCCCATTCAATTCTGTCATAGGCTTTTTGCATATCCAGTTTCAATATCGCCTGAAACTTTTTCTTTCTTTTTGCTATTCTCAACTGATGTAGGACTTCCGAACTATGAAAATATTGTCTTGGATTTGCCTCCCTTGTACAAAGGCACTGTTCAGGCTCTATAATTTCGGAAGCCAAATTTTTAGTCTATTAGTCATGACTTTTGATATGATTTTGTAGCTGAAATTGCATAAACCGATAGGTCTGAATTGGCCTATATTTTCTGGGTTTTTAACTTTTGGTATCAAGGATATGTGCGTTCGTTTAGTAGAGGGTCGATGATACCTGTTTCAAAGAAGTTATGCACTAGCTGGAACAAATCCAGCTTGATATCCTCCCAAGACCGTTGATAAAAAAGTCCATTTAGTCCGTCTGGTCCGGGGGCCTTTAATGAGCCCAATTGAAAAACCGCATCTTTCACCTCTTCAAGGGTAATATTTTCCATCAGATATTGATTTATTTCCTCTCTAACTGGGCTGGGGCATTGGTTTAGGATTGGCTGATAGTTCCTAGGACCCACCGATTTATAAAGGTTCCGGTAGAAGGACCCTATGTGTTCTTTGAGTGCCGATGGGTCCCTACACCAGCTTTGATCTTCCATTTGCAGCAGTGTAATCCTATTCCTCTGTCTTCTCTGTACCGTAGTAGCGTGAAAGAACTTAGTATTCCTATCTCCCCATTGCAGCCAATTGATGCGAGATCTCATCCCCCAAAATTTTTCCTCTTGTTTCCAGAGTTTGTCTATCTGATCAACGATGTTCGAGCTTCCTTCCGCAGGAATTTTCGGAATTCTGGTTTGTAATCTTTATTAGTTTCTGTTAAGCTCCCTGATGCGACATTGTGCATTGGCAAACTTGTCTTTGCTCCACTTTAGAAGCTCCTTGGACATATCATTGACTTTCATTGAGAAGCTCGTCGGCTTAAAGGCGTTTTGTTCCATATCCTTTTTATAGTCTCTCCACACTCTTGGTCTTCTAACCAGTATGCTTCGAATTTAAATTCTCTCTTCCTTTTCATAATTTCAGGATGCAACACAAGGAGAAGAGGGCTGTGGTCCGAACCAATGGCTGGTAGAGCCTGAATTTCAGCAGCAGGAAAGGTAATCCTCCAGTCCATAGTGCACATAACTCTATCTAGTCTTTTTTTAACAAGGGCCTCTCCTTCCCGGTTGTTTGCCCAAGTGTAGGCGCAACCTTTGCTGTCCATGTCCATTAGGGAGCACTCATTTAATAACTCTCGGAATGCTGCTATTCTGTGATTATCTGCTTCTCTTTTCCCCACCTTCTCCCAAACATATAAAATTTCATTAAAATCTCCCATGCAAATCCACGGTAAATGGGTTGTTGGCCGGGAATCCTTCAATTTTTGCCATAGCTTTAGTCTCTCCCGAAATTCGTCGAAGCGTGGAGAAAAGTTATTCTCATTTGATAGTCACTTTCTGGATCTTTACACTCCAAATCAATAAAATCTTTAGAGCTAGCATTTATCTTTAACTCCACCTCCTCACTCCATAACATTGCTAAGCCTCCCGCAATTCCTTCCGGGTTTTCTAGGAACAGGTTTTGGAACTTAAGTCTCCTTTTAACACCTTCCACCATCGTTGCTTTGTTCTTTGTTTCCATCAAGAAGATGAGATTGGGCCTTTCAAGAGCTACTAGAGCTCTTAGCTCCTGGAATGTCAGGGGATTGCCCAACCCCTGACAATTCCAGCTTATTATTTTCATATCGTCTCCGGTGGCTTATTAGGGCTAGCCACCACAGCCCACTCATTGCCATCTTTGATCAACTGAATTGGGGTTTCCAAAAGCTCCGAATCCTCAATCATAAAAGGAATCTGTTCTGCTGTGCATTTCTGTTTTTTGCCCTCTCGCACCTTCATATTTCTCTTGCTGCATTTCCCAACCTTTGACAGGAGCAGTTTAGTAACTTCTAAACACATAATCTGTTTGCCATGATCTGTGTTTTTCATAGTTGTAACTGCTGTATCTTCGGTGCCTCCGTGTGTTTGAATTTTCTACTCTTTTCTTGTTGCGATTTGGGGCTTCCCTATTATCACTTTCATCTCTGGCCACTATATCCATTTCATAGGTAATTGGAGGGATATCTAGTGCCGTATCTTCCTCAGCAATTTCTTCTTCTAATTTGCCATAAAACGCTTCCCAATGGGGGCTATGATCTCGCACTTCCGCCTTAAGCCATGGGCCATATTTTCCTACTTTATTTTCAGTCCATGTTGTTTGCTCATAAGGAATTTCTTCACAATTAGTAGCATAATGCCCAATTTTTCCACACGAATAACAATAGTGCGGTAAACGTTCATATTTAAACTCTACCCATAACTTCTTGTTTCCTATGTCCAGAATAGCACCTGATTTTAATGGAGCTGATAAATCCACTTCCACTCTCACTCTTCCACCTTTCTGTGGTCCGTTTCCTTTTGAAACCACCTGAATTTCCAGCACTTTGCCTACCTTTTTTGCCAGGTCAGTGAACACTTCTTCTATCATCCACCCAGGGGGAATCCCTCCAATATGTACCCAAAAAGCGCATCGAGAATAATCATAATAGTGCTCGGGATATTCGGTTCACATTGTTTAAGTACTAGTAAATTGCGGCAAAAGACCAGGGTCCGGATTTCATAATTCTCTCTTTTTCCTCCTCCGATTGAAAACGAAAGAGAAAAAACCTGGTTCCTTTTGTGAACAAGCCATCACTTCTGTTTTCCATGCTTTCTTCATTGTATTTAGGAAAGCTGGAAAGTTGACATTAGGTTTGGAGAATAGCTTCCCAAATAGGGTATGATGGCATTCTTCCCTTTTTTCTGGGGGCATCTCTTTAGTCACTTCTACTACATCGTTCTCCGACCACAGGTGGCCTAGACTTTTACATAAGGCAGCCATTCGCATTTCATTCTCCTCTTTACCTTCCATTTTTCTTTCCTGCAGGTTTGAGGTTTGGTAAATCTATAGAAGATACAGATTGAAGGGAGCTCGAAGTGGAGATGAATAGGTGAGTGGGCTGGTGGGTATGACAATTAGAAGGTTGTGTATCGAGTACAAGGAAGACAGAGCAGCCGAGAGAATATCCGCTTCCCGTAATCATCCATTTGTCTTAACAGCTCCGGACAAATAACAAAATCCTTACGAGATCAAACGGTTGCCATTCACTCACTACCACTGCATCAAAGGACTACTTCTATCTACGGTTCTCCAATGAAGATGGGAGCGTCAGAATCTATTCCACTACATCAAAATCGAGAGGCCAAAAGAAATCCATGAGAATGACAACACAGCCAACCTTTTGCGAAGCTTGATTCTTCCAAACGCTACTTGGATCCATCCGAAGGGAGAGAATAGGACTCAAGACTTCTCAGATGAGGGGATTACGTGATGGGTTTCATTGTTCAAAAAGGGGTAATCATGATTTTTGGGTATCGGAAATCTACTGGAAATTTAGGGTTTTGGGGGGGAAAGCTACCAAAAGGGTAGAGGGGAGCTCTCAGAGTCGAGAGAGTGTTTTTCAACAGGTTGTTGAGGGTTCCATGAGTCTGTAGAGCTGTTTAGGAATCTTCAGTGAAGCCAAAGGGTTGCTCGGCAGTAAAACATTGAAATACAAGCTTTCTTTGTCGTTGCAAGACGGTGACTTGGTTTGTGGATGAAGTAACTTGAAGAATGCAGATGTTTCTAATAACAATTCCGGTGGTCACCTACCGATTCAATTTGGAAATTTCAAAATGATCTTTTGATATGTCTTGGGACTCAATTTCTAGTCCTATTCCCTCTACAATGGGGGAGCTACATCTCTGAGAGAGTGGCATCTTGAAGGCAACGAATTAAGCAGGAATGTTTTAAAAAAATATTGGCCGACTATCCAATCCGGAGGCGATTGACATTGATTTTTGAATGGCATTGAAAGCGAAATCCAGTTTACAAATCTCAAGATCTTGACCAAAGCTATCAATTTTTCTGAATAAAGTTGTTGTAAATGTTAGTGCGTCTTGCGCTTCTCCGTTCCACATTTGAGAGAGTCTCATGTCCAGTTGCAAAGTGGGACTAGAATTCCCAAATTAGTTCCAAACGTTGAGAACTATTTCAACATTAGACGTGTCATATGCAAGTATTACAGATGAGATTCGCGATTGGCTACCCAATGCTTTGTATAATATTGAAGTGCTGGATCTCTTCAATAATATTATTAGAGGCAACACTTTCAAAATTATTGAAAAAAAGAAAACGAAAAAGATGACGTAATTATATTTAGTGTCATTTAGAGAAAATGTCATTGGTGACAACAATTCTCTTGAATTGACATTTATGTGTCGCTCAATGATCTCTCATTATTCAAAATCTCAATTGTGATTGGACAACAATCCTTTCTAAGCTCCATAATTAAAGGGGTTGGGCATTGATTTTTTTGGCAAAATATGATATCAATATAAGGGAACTGATTGAAGTTCCAACCTTGCGAGATGAAGTATGTTTTTCGAGTACACTTTCGACGATGCAACGGGAAATTAATACAGAAAAGAAGTACTATGTATCTACTTTAATTCTTTAAGAGTAAGGACTTGAAAGGTAATTGCAAGAACGATAGTCATGGACGAAATCATTATTTGGCATTGAGATGTCTTCACTTTTCGCCATTGCCTCCGGTATGAATAGATTTCAAGAGTCAAACTACCCTGATAATACAATGTAGTCTTCTGAACTCTCGTGATGAAAACCTGTAAATGTGGAATGAAGTCAGCCAACTATATCAGGACAAACAAGTATCGTGAGATGTTCTCCCAACAGTGAGGATGAAAAGTTTAACAAGACAAAGTGCAACTCCATGTGACATCGAAATATGTTGAATCATTAGCCTTCTCTGCAAATGTTTGGAAATCCCAATAGGCTAAAACATTTGATTGGATCGATCATTTTTAGTAGCTTTCTGACGAATTAAGAAAGAAGTAAAGGCTAATCGAGGCAATCTCATAACCCCACAATCAGTGTCAACTAGGGGAGGTTTGGGGCTTTTCCTTGGGTGATCATAGAAACAAGATATTTCACTTATAAATGTTAAAATACAGCATTCTCATCATAATATAAGAAAATTGATAATTCATGTGAGAATATTTAGGATTATAATTTTTTAAAATATATATGAGAATGATGATAAATCGATCCTATAGCATGTCCTGTTTCAACAAACTTCCGTAGAATTCTTTGAAAAGCGCATTCTTGTTGTTAGCATTTTTTTTATGATAATGTGTTGTAACCAAATTGATCCAACCTTACCGACTTATCCCATCAATGTTTTATTTTGCAAAATCGAATTCAAATTTCCCTCATCTGACAATTAGTTTGAATCTTTCGTAAATTTATTCACTTCCTTGAATTTTATCTTTCTCTCAACACATTAATCTTTTTCAAATCTATGTTTAAATGCTCATGCGTCTATGTTGGCAAGATTATTTTAAGAGATCTTAATAGGTATGGATTTGCATAGCCATGGGTATTAATGTATGTATCAGTTAAATTTATCAACTTTTTCTTAAATTACATGTGAAATGGAAACTTAAGGAGAAGACGAAAGGGTAAATGACTTGGCGGAGCGGAAAACAACATTGTCCCCAAAAATAATTGTCTTGTCCAACTTTAAAATGTAAATCATATTAAAAAAAATCTTCCTAACAAGTTCCAAATGCTTTTGCACATGTGCAAATAACTTTAGTATTAGCATCAAATGTATGTAGGTAAGAATATGTGAATTGTATAGCATTTCATTTTAAAAAGAAACTGTCAGGAAGGATGAAAAAGATAAAATATATATAAAAAAACAAATTCCCTTGACCAATTCAAATGAAACCCACTTAGGGGGGGACAAAGATGGATTTGGGTTTCGACTAACGCTAATAAAAAACAAATGAGGATCGAGCTGGGGGAATCATGTAAGGTGTGATGTGCCACTCTCAATTACGTGTCAAGTGTTATCGACATCAACTTATACACTCTAGCTCATAATGATACATGTGAATGTGGTGGTGTATATGTTTTCGGTTCGATACATCCGAGTTCACCAAAGCCCAACGATGTGGAGTCAAGAGGGCATTTTGCTAACTTTGATTAGTAGTTTGACGTACGAAGATGATGTTGGGCTCAACCAAGCCCGTTATAATCGAATTGCAAGTTGGGCTTTGAGAGAATGTGATGAACATATTGCGATGCTGGGAGTTCCTTTTTCTTTTCTCACGCTATTCTTTCATTTATATAAAACTAGCAAACGAGCACTCGTGTTACGTGTACGCAAGGATGCGGCATTTGAAAGATTACGTGAAACCATCCTATTAAAAAAATATTTGAGTACATGAAATTGATAGAAATAAAAAATTAAAAAAAAATATACATTGCATAGAGAGTGATAAAAAGAAAAAATGCAAATAAATTGTACACATACGTGCATATGTAAAGAGAACGTTATTTGAAGATTTGAAATTCTTCTTTTGGAAGGTTATTGTAGAATAGAAAAGATTTGAATTCAAACATTGAAATATATTAGAGGCGGCATAAAATTATAAATTTACGTATTTGTCTTTGGATATACTATTTGTAAAACAAGTAATTGAGGATAGCTGAGGAAGAAATAAAATGATTGAGATTCCATAAAAGTATTATAATTGCTGTGTAAAATAACAACATAGAACAATATCTTCTACGTAAGAAACAATGATAAATCACTTAAATTTCTATGTAATAAATGTCTTACATGATAATAGCACCTTTCATGTAACTGGAATACATTAATCTCAATAAAAGAACGCAAATGCCCACCAAACTAATAGTAAGTGCCCCCCTGGGGGCTTCCCTTCCCAACCACTTGCTCTCTGTTAGTGAAAATATATTTGCCTGTGTTTGCCAAAACAATGTTGACAAAGATCAACGTAAGTCTAAGATAATATGAACTTCTGATGATTAGAAAGTGATCAAGATCGCTCCGTGATTGCACACTCAAACACAAAACATGCGAACGAGACATTGGTGGAGTGATGAATCTACGAATATAAGTGCAATGAAATGCAAATTGCAAAAAAATTAAAGAATATGGAAATGAAAATATATTAAAAGGAAATTATAGGAGTTAAAATGTACAAAGAAGCGAAAATACGAGAAAATTGAATGGATAAACTCTCGGGGGCTTTGTTTTCTTCCAATGCCTAAGCCTCTTTAATGTTCTTAAAGAGAAGTCGAACCTTTCAGTGACACTTTGCTTGAAATTCTCCAGTTTTGGTGGCAGCCACTTAATCCATGATTCAAGGCCACTATGGCAACCAGGTTGCTTCGAGCGGACACCGACTTCTGTATGCAAATAACTCCTCGCATTAAATGTCAACTACTTATCATCTTGGTTTTTAATTTTTTTGTTTGTTCATGCCATTGCTTTACTCTGAATCGAGCTCCCACCTTCATTATGTCTGAAAATGACAAATTTATATACACTGACAATTGCGAGTCTTAAGAGGTAAATAGTGTTGTAAGCATCCTCTCTTTCCTCATACGTTTTGGGTTGGTTTTGATGGGTTGACCGTTTGACAGGTCTCCGAAGGCACGACTTTGAAAATTGGACTCGTACATTAAGAAGTTATTATGGCCGGTGATCAGAAAATGACCTGAAAAACAATTTATAGTCACTCTTTCCTTGGTGAATCAAGAACGTTATCCACATGATTAAAGCAGTACTTGTTCTCAAGTCCTAAAGAATCTATGGCGTCTTACGTTGGCTTTGTGTCTATCCTCTTATGGGCAATCTTTGCCATTCGAGTAATTGAGTTTGTCATTCCAAAGCTTTAATCAATGTAAGCCATATTGGTACAGAGAGGGTAGCTCTTCTTATGTTCAAGCATGGTCTCAAATGGAAGTTGGTAATTCCAAACAAGTTGGCAATTCAATTTGACAAAAGTTGGTAAATTACTTTAATTTAGGTTGAAAGTTTCATAGAAGAGTTAATTTACTCGAAATTTTTATTAAATCATGCATATAAAAGTTGATTAGTTAGAACAAAAACTGATAATTTGCAAATTGTAAAGGAATTGGTAATTTTATAGATTTTTTTAATAAATAGCAACACGTTATCTAGTAAAAAAAGTCACCGGTCATTTTTTTTCACCAATAATCTTTTGACACTTACCAATGTAAAAAAGCCTCTCATTGCCATATAATTGCGGAAAATTGATTGAAGATATGAGATTAGTTATCTAGTCCAAATGGCATATATGAGACCCGGTACATGAAAAATCTAAGAGTTTCTTCCAATATAATTTGGCCAAAAAATCAGGATACATTCGAGAACAATAAAATCGCTGATATTTGGCATCCGGAAATTTTTTTATAGAAAATAATAATAAAAAAAGTAACATTCAAATTACATGTAATGCTATAACCATTTAATTCGATTTCCTAAAATAATTTAATTTTTTGCATAGACTTTCCTTCCTTTTCATAGAAAATACTTTTGCTTGTTTCTTTTTTTTTTTTTTAAAGAACCGAGTCAATGGTTATTCAAATGGAGAGATAAAATTTTCAAATTGGCATGTAATGCTATAACCATTTAAATCGATTTCCTAAAACATTTTAATTTTGCAAAGATTTTCCTTCCTTTTTTAATAAATAGCAACACGTTATCTAAGAAAAAAAGGTCAACGGTCATTTTCTTTTCACCAATAATTTTTTGACACGTACCAATGATAAAAAACATCTCATTGCTATATAATTGCAATGAAAATATATATGCCTGGGTGTGCCAAAATGATGTTGACAAAGATTGACGTAAGTCTAAGATAATCTAAGCTTCTGATGATTGGAAAGCGATCAAGATCGCTTTGTGGTTGCACCCTCGAGCACAAAGCGTGCAAATGAGACATGGGCAGAGTAATGAATTTACGAATCTAAGTGTAATGAAATGAAAATCGTAAAAAAATTAAAGGATATTGAAATGAAAATATATTAAAAGGCAAATTACAGCAGTTACAATGTACCAAGAAGCGAAAATACGAGGAAATTGAATGGATAAACTCTCGGGGGCTTTGTTTTCTTTCATCGCCTAAGCCTCTTTAATGTTCTTGACGAGAAGTTGAACCATTTCTGTGACACTTTGCTTGAAATTCTCCAGTTTTGGTGGCAACCGCTTGATCAATGATACATGGCCACTATGGCAACCAGGTTGCTTCGACCGGACACCGACTTCTGTATGCAAATAACTCCTGGCATTAAATGTCAACCACTTATCATCTTGGTTTTTAATTTTTTGTTTGTTCATGCCATTGCTTTTCTCTGAATTGAGCTTCCACCTCCATTTTGTCTGAAAATGACAAATTTATATACACTGTCTATTGCCAGTCTTGAGAGGTAACTGCTTTTTTTTCGTTTGTTTGTTCGTCGTCCTCCTTTGATCGTTATCACAGAATAAGGATGACATACGTTTTGGGTTGGCTTTGATGGGTTGACCGTTTGACTGGTCTCCGAAGGCATGACTTTGAAAATTGGAGTCGTTCATTGGGAAGTCATTATGGCCGGTGATCAGAAAATGACCTGAAAAACAATTTATAGTCACTCTTTCCTTGGTGAATCAAGACCATTATCTACATGATTAAAGCCAATACTTGTTCTCAAGTCCTGAAGAATCTATGGCGTCTTACGTTGGCTTTGTGTCTATCCTCTAATGGGCAATCTTTGTCATTCGAGTAATTGAGTTTTGTCATTCCAAAGTTTTGACCAATGTAAGCCATATTGGTACAGAGAGGGTAGCTCTTCTTATGTTCAAGCATGGTCTCAAATGGAAGTTGGTAATTCCAAACAAGTTGGCAATTCAATTTGACAAAAGTTGGTAAATTACTTTAATTTAGGTTGAAAGTTTCATAGAAGAGTTAATATACTCGAAACTTTTATTAAATCATGCATATACAAGTTGATTAGTTAGAACAAAAACTGATAATTTGCAAATTGTAAAAGAATTGGTCATTTTATAGATTTTATTAATAAATAGCAATATGTTATCTAATAAAAAAAGTCACCGGTCATTTTTTTTTTCACCAATAATTTTTTGACACTTACCCATGTAAAAAAGCCTCTCATTGCCATATATTTGCGGAAAATTGGTTGTAGATATGAGATTAGTTATCTAGACCAAATAGCATATATGAGACCTAGTACATGAAAAATCTAAGATTTTTTTTATTTTTGATACTTAGGACTCCACCTGCCAGGCTATTGACTTCGCCGACCACCTGGCGCCGCTGAGCTATGAACTTCCAATGTAATTTGGCCAAAAAATCAGGATACATTCGAGAACAATAAAATCATTGATATTTGGCATCCAGAACAGTTTTTACAGAAAAAAATAATGAACAAAAACGTAACATTCAAATTGCATGTAATGCCATAACCATTTGATTCGATTTCCTAAAACGATTTAATTTTTTGCATAGATTTTCCTTCCTTTTCATATAAAATAATTTTGCTTGTTTCTTTTTTTCTTTTTTAAATAAAAAAACTGAGTGTGCAATTTCACTGGTTATTCAAATGCAGAGATAACTTTTTCAAATTGGCATGTAATGCTATAAACATTTGAATCAATTTCCTAAAACGTTTTAATTTTGAAAAGATTTTCCTTCCTTTTCATTTAAAAAACTTTTGCCTTTTCTTTCACACGATTGTGCTATTTCACGGGATATTCAAATGGAGAGATTTTCTTCTTTAAAATGTACAACCTTTAAAAACAAGCACAAAGACCCACCGATCTAAAAGCCCTCATAGCATTTCTCCTTTGTATTTTTAATGAGAAATAACCCAAAAAGTTATAAACCTATTACACGGATTTCAGTTTAGTTTTAAATTTTTAATTGTCAATGTAATCCTAAACCTTTTTACAGTTTTTCAAAGAAGTCCATCCGCTCAATTTAGGATGGAAATCGTTGATGTGGCGATCCAATTAGTATTGTCCATCCTAAGTGGCACAACCAGCATCTGATATGAACAATCTTAGATGAAATGACGTAGTTTTGAACTTATTTTCTCATTTTTCTTTCTTTTCTTTTTTCTCTTTTTTTCCCCTACTCTTTTCTTCTCTAATATTTATCTTCTTCCCTCTGCCGGCAAGGACCGATTGAGGGTCGTTAGCATGTTGGTGATGGCCGGCAATCCTCACCTTCGGCCAGTGTGCTTCCAGAATGTGTTTTGAGACGAGCTCATGGTGTAAATCTTAGCACTTGTGAAGTTTGAAGACCTCGAGGTTAACCTGGGGGAGGAGCTGGAGGCAAGGGACTGCCTCCATGCATTGCATTCTCCCACAGTGACATGAAGCTTGCCGTCATCACGGATCTTGGCGTAAGTCTCAAGGAAGTCCCAGCCGTCGAGCGAGACGACGTCGGGCTTGACATTGGTAGAGCAATGGATGTGATTCGGGGAGACAATGAAGATTATATTGTCTCAGGGAAAAATATAACTTTAGGACGATTTGGCGTTCATTGTCTCCTCCACCTTGAAGGAGACGAATACAAGTGTTCAACAGGAAAGTAAAGAGTAAAAAAAAGAAAAAAAAAAAAGAACAAGACAAAAGAAAGAAAAATTTAAAATTTTTGCAAAACTATGGCATTCAAATTACCTTCCTACATCAACTGCTGGCTTTACCATGTAAGATGGTTGGTGCTAACTGCTGCCACATAAATGATTTCTGACCTAAATTAGCCGGATGGACTATATTAGAAATTCATTAAAAGGTTTAGGACTACATTAGCCAAATTGACAAATTTATGACTAAATTGGTATCTATACAATAGGATTAGGATTTTTTTTGGATATATCTCCATTTTTATTATGCTATGGGTCACTAATCTAGATGTTGCTTAAATGAAAGGAGGGTTACCTTTTTCTATTAGAAAAAATGAAAGTTACTATTTCATAATACTGGTCATTTTGTGATAAAATAGGGTGCGGTGGATTGTTGACACTTGCAATAACTAATTTCTGGAGATCATACATTAACAATAGCCAGTTTTAGAGGTACACAGTGCCATTAGCGTCCCTCTTTCTTCGCTTTTGTTTGTCGTCCTCCTTTAACCTTATTACAAAGATTCAAGATGATACAGGTTTTGGATTGATTTTGATAGGTGGACCGGTGGGTCTTGAAAGTCATTGCCTTGGAAAAATGAGTCATCCTCTGGCAAGTCATGATTGACAGTGATAAAAAATGACTCCAACAATATATTATAGTGACTCTTTTCTTGGTGAATCAAAGACCAAGCAATACTTGTTCTTAGATCCTAAAGAACCGTCTTGCGACGGCGTTGTGACTATCTTCTTATTAGCAATATTTGTCATTCAAGTAATTGAATTTGGTCATCGCTTCAACCAATGTAAGTTGTTTTGTTAAAAAAGGGGAAGCTCTTTGCTTTTGTTTGTCGGCCTCCTTCAACCATTTTACAAAGATTAAAGATGTTACCGTTTTGGATTAATTTTGATGGGCGGACCGTGTGGCGGGTCTTGGTAGTCATTGACTTGGAAAGTTAAGAGTCATCCTCTACCGAGTCATGATTGACAGTGATCAGGAAATGACCCCAACAATATATTATAGTGACTCTTTTTTTTGGTGAATCAAAGACCAAGCAATACTTGTTCTTAGATCCTAAAGAACCGTCTTGCGACGGCGTTGTGACTATCTTCTTATTAGCAATATTTGTCATTCAAGTAATTGAATTTGGTCATCGCTTCGACCAATGTAAGTTGTATTGGTAAAAAAGGGGAAGCTCTTCGCTTTTGTTTGTCGGCCTCCTTCAACCATTTTACAAAGATTAAAGATGTTACCGTTTTGGATTGATTTTGATGGGCGGACTGTGTGGCGGGTCTTGGAAGTCATTGACTTGGAAAGTTAAGAGTCATCCTCTACCGAGTCATGATTGATAGTGATCAGGAAATGACCCCAACAATATATTATAGTGACTCTTTTTTTTGGTGAATCAAAGACCAAGCAATACTTGTTCTTAGATCCTGAAGAACCTATGGCGTCTTGCGGTGGCCTTGTGTCTACCTTCTTGTTGGCAATCTTTGTCACTCAAATTGTCGAATTCAGTCATTCCATTGCTTCGACAAATGTAAGTTGTATTGGTGTGGAGAGGGAAGCTCTTCTAAAGTTCAAGCATGGTCTTACTGATCCTTGGAAACGCTTGTCATCATGGACTGGTGAGGAATGTTGCAAGTGGGAAGGAGTTGAATGTAACGAGAAGACAGGCCATGTCCTAAAGCTCGATCTTCATAATCCATGTATTGAAGAGATTGATATGCTTGAACCTTCATATAAGTGCAGGTTGGGAGGTAACATAGTTCCTTCTTTAACTGAACTGAAGTATCTGAAGCACCTGGATCTTAGCGTCAACAACTTTTCAACCCATAAAATCCCAATGTTCTTTGCTTCTCTTCAAAAATTAGAGTATCTCAACCTCTCATATGCAGGCTTCAACGGAGATATTCCTAGGCAGCTCAATAACCTTTCCAAATTACAATACTTGGATCTTAGTAATGACTTTGTTCTAGGTTATTTAACCTCGGACGATCTTGATTGGATGTCAAAGTTATCTTCCTTGAGATACTTGCACATGTCTGGTGTTGGCCTTTCGAGTGCCAAAGATTGGTTTGGTTCCATTAACATGCTTTCATCTTTGCAATCTTTAGGATTGAGCAATTGCCAATTGCAAGATATTTCTAGCTCTTTGCAGGCCAATTTCACCTCTCTTAGATTCCTCACTATCGAGTCCAATAATTTAAGTTTTATTCCTCCATGGATCTTTAACTTGAGCAATTTAGAACATATTGATCTGTCTGACAACTTTCATATCAAAGGTCCTTTTCCCACGGCAATCATTGAGAATAATCAAAGGCTTGCCTTCTTTGACGTGTCTTTAGATTCGCTACATGGTGAATTTCCAAAAAACATGAGCAATCTTTGCAAATTGCAAGTGGTACAATTAAGCAGTAACTACTTCAATGGGAGTATCTCCGTCATCTCAGATGGTCCTCACGGTTGTGTCCGGAGTTAGTGGAAGATCTTTGATGTTGCTGGCAATAAATTTAGTGGTGACCTCCCAAATCAATTCGGAGATTTCAAAGAACTAGAGTTCCTCGATCTTTCATTGAACTCGATTTCTGGTTCTATTCCTGCCAATTTGGGGGAGCTATCATCTCTAAGAGAGTTGCATCTGAATGATAACAAATTGAGTGGGATTATTCCAGAAAGTATTGGGCAACTATCGAATCTGAAGGAGCTCCAAGTCCACAATAATTTTTTGTATGGAGTTTTAAGCGAACTTCACTTTGAAAATCTCGGAAGCTTGACTAGCTTAGACATTTCTTCCAATGAGCTCATATTAAATGTGAGCTCTACCTGGGTTCCACCATTCCAAGTTCATGAGATAGATTTGTCAGATTGTAAAGTGGGACCTGAATTTCCAAAATGGCTTCAAACACAGAGAAACATTACCAGTTTGATGATGTCAAATGTGAGCATCTTAGATGACATTCCTGATTGGCTCTACAACATTTCCACTAATATTACACATTTGGATATCTCAAGCAACATGCTTAATGGCCAAGTTCCCCAAGACATCGGAGACAAGATGCCACGGTTAACAGTACTGAGACTTTGGGGTAATAATCTCACCGGTGGTATATCAAGTTCATTGTGTAAGTTGAATGACTTGATTGAAATTAATCTCTCAAAAAACCAACTGTCTGGGAGACTTCCTCAATGTTGGAGAGCATCGCAAAAGGTGAGGACTTTTGTATTTGGGGATAACAAGTTGAATGGTCAGATTTCAAAATCCTTGTGCCATCTTCAGCAATTACAAGTTCTTAGCCTACATAGGAATGGATTTAGTGGAGTAATCCCAAATTGTTTGTCGAATCTACAACAGATGACTTTTTTTGACCTCAGCGACAATGAATTCACGGGTAGGTTACCTCCATTTGGGAAACATTCTCAATCATTGGCAATAATTAATTTAGAGAAAAATCACTTTGTTGGAGGCATTCCTCCACAATTTTGCCAGCTTCGCTATCTTCGGTTCTTGAGCCTAGCACAGAATAACATTTCTGGACCCATTCCCAATTGTATCGATGGATTCTTGTCCATGGTTGATAGCACCCTTTATTATGAGGACTGGTCATATATTTTCGGTCTCAATGTTGTGGTTAACACAAAGGGAACCAGCCAAATTTATGGTGATGTGATTTCATTATTCTTCTCAATTGACCTTTCTGCGAACATGTTGGATGGGCAGTTGCCAGAAGAATTTACTAGGCTTCTCGAACTTCAAAATATGAATCTCTCTCAGAATAATTTAAGTGGTCACATCCCCTCAAACATCGGTGACCTAAAACACTTGGAATCTCTTGATCTTTCCAGAAACAAACTGTCAGGTACCATCCCTCCAAGCATATCCAACATGGACTTCCTTAGTCATTTGAATCTGTCCTTCAACAAACTCTCTGGCCGTATTCCATCCGGCAACCATCTGCGTACTGTGGATGATGAATCTGTTTATCGTGGCAACAATGGACTATGTGGAGCTCCTCTTTCGAAGATATGCCCCGGAGATGAGCCACCCAGCAGGGATGGGCACAACGGTGATAATTCAAGTGGAGATAGGCCTAGCGGAGGCACTTTGGATATCCATAATTGGTTTTACGCAGGATTAGGACCTGGTTTCACAGTGGGATTTTTGGGATTTTGTAGCATCTTGCATTTCAAGCGATCTTGGAGGGTCTCCTACTTTCGAGCAATGGACAGGGCTGTCGAGGAATTCTCGGTGATAACAATGATCACCATGCTTTGGTTCAAAAGAACAATTCAACAATGTGAATAGGAGCTTGTTTAGCAGGTAAGCTTGGCCCTTTTCATGCAAACCAATTTCTTGCATCTTATCTTGGTTAAAACCATTAATGATTATATTGTGCATGTGTACCAGAAGAGTAAGAGAGGTGGAGAAACTTGCCCGACTTTGAAGAAGTGCTTTGTGTTATCAGATGGATAGAAGAGCTTCCATTTCAAGTAATAAACAGAATGTGTATTTTAGTATTTAACTTAAAGTTTTCCTCTTTTGACCTTCTCTAGTATGTGGAAGGATGAATATGTTAAGTTGCTTGGTTCAAGTTGGAAGGAATCACTGTGGAAAATATATACTCCATTTATTTGATGAACTCCATTTGAGGTCTGGGAGCGCATTGACTGCACTGCACATGATGCACCGTCGTAGTAAATTACACTTGATTTGGTAGCTAAATGAGAGTAATACAATAGTTTCTTCGAGTAACTCACCCATCTTTCACAAAGCCATCAAGAAATAAAAGGCATCATCAATAATCACGCACCAACTCGAGCTCAAGTTTACTAGGATCCTAACTTCCCCAGTTTGTTTAGATGTTTCTGGAATGACATATGAAATTTCACAAATGTCGTGGACGCACATGCGAAATAAATCGAAGTTGAACCTGGCTTTCTGATGAAGTGATCTCAAGACTCGGGCTTGGTGGAGCTCGAGCCAATTTGAAATTAACAAACAAGCCAGTCAAAAGTTGAATGTGTTGCATACATTTTAGTTTGGATAAAGATATCACAAGTGTCAATACTTTCATATGACGCTTATTTGAATATCATAACTTTTTTTCAACCACTCATGTGCAATAGTTTCTAAAAAAACTTTATTTAAGTACCATAGCTTTTAATCGATTACTTAAGTGCCAAAAAATTTTAAGAACGTCCTCTGAAGTGCCTAAAATTCAAGTTGGCATAATACTCGTAATGGACATATTTAAAAAGTTTTTAAAAATTTCAGTTCGCAGTCTTTGACCGCGTCATCTTGACGAGTTGAAGAATACAAGCCTGCTGACAGAAGCAAATGAAGAGGAAAGTGCTTTGGTATGCGTCTTTCGAACTTTCTCTTGGGAAATATTTTGGTCTGCTTACATTGGAATGAGTCGCAGATCCAAGCGTGCAGAGCTACTTTCGATTTGGGCTTTAATTGTTTGTATTTTTGCGAAGAAAAGCAGGAAAGATTACCATTGGAGTATGGTTTCGCAAAGGATGAAAATTAGCTTGTGGTGTTGTTTTTCAGCTATCCCTGATCGGGTGCGGCATCCGATTGCTGGCTCTTTTTAAAATTTTGGGTGAACATTACACTCAAGTATATAAAATCATTAGAAAACCTCTCTCCCTTCCTCCATCTCTCCTTCTTTTACGCCTCACTCAGCCACCTGTTGCCGCTTTTGTAGTCCGTCTATTGGAAGACCTTAGATATGAGAGTTTATTTAAACAGTAAGTATTTCATAAGCTCCGTCTAATTTTTTATTTTATTTTTTTGGTTGAAAGCTCCGTTCAGTTAGAATGACTAAAAATGTTGACATAACTTAGTTTTTCTAGGAGAAGTGGCGCCAAGTGAGTACCTTATAAAAAAGAAAAAGAAAAACCAAAATTCGATAACGAGGTTCGACCACCCTCTCGGATGTGTAGGTCCTTTATAAAAGTAGAACTAGACCTAGACTGACATATAGAGTTGCATAATGAATGAAAACAAATTTATGTCCGCATGATAGGCATGTGTTATTTTTTTATTTTTAACTTATTAATAAAAGGATGGAAAGAGGCAATCGGCATGACTGCCTCCTTGAGGCATTACCCTAAAAATCCCACACTCGCTACATATGTGATCATATTTTGACATAGAATTCACCTTTCTCGTGAGATTGATGTTATACTATTATTTGATCAACCACGCCTAAGCTAAGACTCTATAACCTCGAATAATGCGTCAAAAAAGAAATGGAAGAGATATATCTCGCAGTCAAGTTTTGGTTCACTTGTGAAGCATTCACCACACTTGATTTTTTTTTATTTTTTATAGTTTGAAATCGGAATGCTTCGAGAGGGAGAGTTGCTGAAAGTCAAATGTTCAGCTTGCAAAAAAGTCAACCATGAGACATTGGATTGAAAATCGAGTGACACAATTGGCTTAAAACGAGTATGAACCTATCAACCGCATTGTATGCATGACCATGAACTGGGGAATGCAACAAGTGATATTGTGCTAAACTATTTTGCATGATACGTCTGAATCAAGTCTATTAGGTTTAAGCAAATAGAGCTAATATCTAAACGTTGAGGATGAATTATCACTCTATTTTTTTTACATGCACACATGGGGTATCGTGGGCCTCACCCCCACTTACCACAGGAAGCAGGTCCAAGTGGGCCATGCTACGTTGTCCAAAGCCCACTGAAACTTCAATCTTTTTGCGTGAGAGAGAGAGAGAGAGAGAGAGAGAGAGAGAGAGAGAGAGAGAGAGAGATGCAGTTTGATTCTTAAGCTAAATTATTATTTAACACTGACAGCATGTGATATGCAAATTCAGTATTAAAGCATCATCAAGAAACCCCATTTTCAATAAGTGAATTCTGGACCCTTATAATTCTCCATCATCTTTAGAAACCATATGAGACATGAATTAAAACTCAAGTAGATAAATCAAATGTAAATTATATTTTTATTTGGTTGCGTGAGGGACCGAGTTGGTGTCGAACAAAGACTTTATAAGCCCCAAGCACACGATGTCTTGGGCTAGTTGGACTAATACGATTGGATTTGGGTAATAGATTGTTTACTTTGTTTCATCCTCATTCCGCAGCAGATCAAATTTGGGCTTGCGACACTCTTGGTGTTTGGTGCAATATCTGTTGGTTATCATAATCTTTTACCGTGAAGTGTAACTTGAGATTTTACACTAATTGAGAGAATTGTAATTGTAAGCATAATCTTATAATGACATAAACATCCATAAAAAGATAACAGGGTGTGCAATATGAAAGGGGGTCACTTCTAATATGTCAAATCATTATCCTTCTCGGCATATGTTTGGAATTTCCAAAAGGCTAAAACATTTGGTTGGATCGATAGTTTTAATGTAGAATGTTATCTTAATATTGGATTAACTATACATGAACAAGCAAGTCTAATGAGATGGCCTCTCAATGGACACAACCGGTGGATTAATTCAAATTTTATAAAAGTTAAAATGTTTAATGAGACAACTCAAGCCCAATGGCCATTCTGAGTAGCCTTTTCGAAATAATGAGAAAGCAGTAAAGGCCAGTCATTGTAATCTCATAATCCATCATTTTATGTCGAGCAACTAGGGAAAGATGCAGGACTTTACCTTTGGACATCATATAAATGAGATACTTCACTTATAACGTATATAATATTAAAATACAATATTCTCTTCAAAATATGAAATAAGTGATCATTCATGTAAGGAAAATTAAGATAATAAAATTTTAAATAAATTATACTATGAGAATGATGATAAGTCAATCCCATGGCATGTCCTATTTCAACAAACTTTCCTAGAATTCTTTCAAAAGCCCATGTTTGTTGTTAGTACATTTTATGATAACGTTTTATAACAAAATTGTGAAAACCGTTATAGAGTCAATTAACTACTAGCTTATCCCACAAATATTTTAATTTCCAAAATTAAATGCAAATTTCCCTCTTCAAACAACCATTTAAATTTCTTTCCTAAATAGTTCCCGTCTTAGAATTTTTTTTTCTATCTCTCAACTGATTAATTTAAATATATATTCATACGCATATGCTTGGATTTTTTTTTTTAATAGGTATGACTCTGTATGGCCATGGCTATTAATAAATGTATCAGTTAATTTTATCAGTTTTTTCTTAAATTACATGTGAAATGGAAACTTAAGGAGAAGAAGAAAGAGTAACTTGGCTAAGAGGAAAATTACATTGTCCCCAAAATTAATTGTCTAGTCCAACTTTAAAAGGTAAAGTATAATGTCATAAAATCTCTTAAAAAATTTCAAATGCTTGTACACGTGCAAATAATTTTAGCATTAGCATCAATTGTATGCAAGTAAAATATGTAAAGTGTATAGCATTTCATTTTAAAAGAATATATCAAAAAGGATACAAGAAAGATAGAATATATCAGAAAAACATATAGCCTTGACCACTTCAAATCAAACCCACTTAGATTGGGACAAATAGGGGTATGGATCACAATGAACACTACTAAAAAATAAACAAGGATTTAGTGATGTCATCTGAGGAGAGGACCACACTTGTTTCACTTGCTTCATCGGTAGCATCTCCTCAGCAAATTTTTGATGAATCTTCATCACCTGTACATGGATAGATGCCTATTGAGCAACCTCGACATACTGGCCATCATGTTCGCCCACCAACATGGACCAAAGACTACATATGTCCCACATTGAATTCTCCGGATACACATTATCTAGTGTCCTCTTATGTCTCATATAGTCAACTATCACTAGACTATATGTGTTGTATTTGTTGCATATCATAGGAACAAGAACCCTCTTCCTATGACGAAGCAGCTCATGATCCACGTTGGCATCAAGCTACGGAGTCCAAGTTAAATGCCCTCATAGAGAATCACACTTGGGATATTGTTTTGTTACCTCCACATCAAAAACCAATAGGTTGCAAATGGGCGTACAAGATCAGATATTGGGGAGATGGTTCTGTTGAGCACTACAAGGCTTGATTGGTAGCTAAAAGCTTCACACAAAGAGATGGATTCAATTATCATAAAACTTTTTCTCCAGCCGCTAAGGAGGTAACTATTCGTTCCTTTTTCTCCATTGCCGTATTTCACAATTGGCCATTTCATCAGATGGACGTCCACAATGCTTTCCTTTATGGGGAGCTAGACGAAGAAATCTATATGGATCTTACATAGGGTTTACGTAGACAGGGGGAGTCTCGGGTATGTCGTCTCCGCAAATCCCTGTATGGACTTAAATGGGCTTCCCAACAATGGTATGCCAAATTTACCACACCACTCACAGATGCAGGTTTTCGACATTCCAAGCATGATTATGCCTTATTTACATGGACCAGAGGTACATCATCAATCTATTTGTTAATGTATGTCGATGATATATTATCATGGGATATGATGATTATGCTGTTGAAGATTTCAAAGAATATCCGCATTCCACCTTTTATATTAAAAAATTGGGACCTCTCAAATATTTTCTTGGCATTGAGATTGCTTTGTCCGATGAAGGAATCTGCCTTAGCCAGCGAAAATTCGTTTTAGAAATCATATTAGAAGTAGGATTGTTAGGGTGTAAGCCAATTGTTGTTTAGATTGAATAAAATATCGTTGACAACACATGAATATGATACGGGATCATCATCATCACCTATTGTTTATTTATTGCTTAAGGATCCATCAAGCTACCAAGACTTATCAGAAAATTGATTTATCTCACCATGACTAGACTAGACCTGATATATATTATGTGGTACATATACTCAATCAATTTATGCATAGCCCAAAGCATTTGCATATGAATATAGTATTAAAAGTTGTGAAATATTTGAAAGGATGTCTAGGCCTTGGAATACTTTTATCGTGTGATTGTGACATGAACATGACAGCTTATTGTGACACGGACTATGCTACTTGTCCAATGACTTGAAGATTTGTCATGGGTTTTTCCATTAAATTAAAAGATCCTTGATTTCATGGAAGACAAAGAAATAGTCAACAGTTTCCTTATTATCAATTGAATCAGAATATCGAGCTATGGCAAAGATTGTTCGTGAAATAGTATGGATTCAAGGATTACTTTCTAATCTTGGAGTGCAAGTGGATGGGCCGAACATATTGTTTTGCGATGATGATGCTGCACTCAAGCTTGGAGCAAATCCAATATTTTATGAGAGGACAAAACACATATAAATCGACTATCATTTCACTTGGGATAAAATCTCAAAAGAATAGTTGCAACAAGAGGAATTGCGACTACTAAACAACCCGTGGACATTTTCACCAAACCATTATGTCAAAGATACCACACGTATCCATTGAGTAAGCTAGGCATCTTCGATATATACAAGCCACCAGCTTGAGGGGGAGTGTTGAAGATACAATTTGGTATTTCTTGAAGATATGATTTGATTCCACGGATGATTGTACTAATCTTAGATTGATAGATTAATTGATTCAAATTATTCAAATAGGAAAATAGTATCATGTATATTATTTATATTGTATATTCTTGTATTACATATACCTCGTACATGAATGAAAGATACAGAGAAAATTTCTCAAGTTCTTGATTTCTGTCAGAATAGAATATACTTAACGGGAAGTTCGTTGAATTCTGATCCTCTTCCGTTTCCATGTGGAGTCCGAAACTTGACACCCTGTTCATCTATGTCGACAGGGCGAGGGAATCACCATAAGAAAGAGGGGAAAGAGCCAAGTCAAATGGGAGGCATAATTAAGCCACGACTAAGTCATATATAAGAAAATTAATAGATAGAATTAGCACCCCCACCATTCTATTAAATGATCTATGATTGCACGTGGCCCCATGATCAATCAAAGCAACGACGAATACGGCGTCGAAATTCCCATGTTCACCAATCGAATTGATTAGGTAACAATAATTGATAGCTCGATAGGATAGAATATACTTGGTGTGAAGCACATTGAATTATGATAATACCATTTTCATATAAAATCTGAAACTTGGAGGTGCAAATACCTAGAGTGTCAAAATTAGGCACAATGGGACATTTTAATGCCAAAAGTTTCAAAATATACATCTAAATGTCAAAATCGGAGAAAAATAGAATACTTAAATGCTAACCGTGAGAAATTTCAGTAAGCAACATTGTTTTTGGTGCTGACGTGGCTAGATAGACGCAAAATAACATCGTTTTGGCACTGACGTGACCCCAAAAATTGAATTTAATATAATATTAATTAAAATAAATAAAAAATCCTAAAAAAAAGGAGGAGGGGGAACAAGTTGCCCTCGCTGAAGCTTGCTGCAAATCTCTCCTTTTTTTTTTTTTTTTAATTCGCATTTATATTAAAATTCAATTTTGGGGCAAAACGACGTCGTTTTGTCAAATCATTACTGAGTTGGTTTCCGACGAGCCACATAAACCACATATATTATTAATGAAAACCACGTCAGATTTCCGACCACTCTTGCTGGACTTGGCACTGAAGTGATCTACTTTTCAAAAAAGTGATACTTACATGTATATTTTGGAACTTTTTGCACTGAAATGTTAACCTGTGCCAAGTTAACACTTTTGGTGTACTTTACCCCAGAAATTTGACATCCTATTTATCTATATCAATACGGCAAGGCGTGATGATGATATGGATGAAAATCCATAAGACAGCGTAAATAAATTATATCGTGCAGATTGATCTCTTTGAACAAGTACTTCACAACGACACAAGTAGAGAACAAACATGTATATGTCTATAGTCAATAGTATTCTTTTTGGGAGAGAGTTCTCTTTTGATCTTTCCACCTAATTACCTCGAAACCAAGTTGGGAGAATTACTTGAATAAACTTAGAATACATGCGATGTTTTC
Source organism: Eucalyptus guilfoylei (assembly GCA_016097605.1). Taxonomy (NCBI): domain Eukaryota; kingdom Viridiplantae; phylum Streptophyta; class Magnoliopsida; order Myrtales; family Myrtaceae; genus Eucalyptus; species Eucalyptus guilfoylei. Next base: position 11,706,891 of record CM027866.1, read on the forward strand.
ATTTAGCACTTGAAAGTTCTAAACCGCCATTAATTTCCCACTCTCCTACTTTCCACTACCTAAACGTAAGTAGTCAATTGTCATACAAAAATGAAATAGAACAACATATAGTTGCCAGTTTTGAGCTAGCGAACTATTTATCATTTCAAAATTTTTCATGGGCATTAGTGGCTCAATCTAACGTAAATGGTGCAACACACATGCGGTCTACCTTCACAAATTTTTCGTGGGTATCAGCGGCTCAATCTAACGTAAATGGGGCAACACCATTCGGCCTTCCTTCACTAAGAAAGTCCTATTAGTCAGTTCTTCTATTTCTCATGTGGCGTTTTTTAAAATAGGATTGTGCTGCATACTTCGTATTTTAAGGAATATTGTCCAAAAAGTCCTAAACTTATGGTACGGTAGCCAACTCGGTCCTAAATCTTTCAATTATACCAATTTAATCCTAAACATTTCAATTGTGCCAATTTAATCTTAAACCTTTTAATGATTTGCTAATTTAGTATAAAACCTTTTAATTAATTAATTTAGTTTTAAATTTTTTGATGATATGCCAATTTAGTTATTGTAACCAATTTTTGGGAAGATATCGCTAATAGGTAGTCCAGCATCATCTACCCTTGCCTATCGCCAGTTCCCAGCCATCCCGAGGCTTGGCAATTTGCGGAGGAAGAAGGGAAAAGAAAGAAAAAGAAAATGGAGAGATAAAAAAAAATTAATTCAGAAAAATTTAGAAAAATGTAAAAAATTATCAAAGTTAGCATTGGCTGTTTCTTATAGGACTATTGACGTCCACATTAGCGATTTCTGATAAGAATTTACTGGAAGGACTGAATTGGTAAATTGTCAAAATGTTTATGATTAAATTGATAAATCGTCAAAGGGTTTAGGATTAAATTGACACAATTGAAATATTTAATATTGAATTGACCACTTAACAATAGGCTTAAAACTTTTTAGACAATGTTCTTCTATAATTTGTGTGATGAATTAGAAAAGAAGAAATATCATGTAGTTATGATCCTCTCGTACAGAAGAAGACACAACAAATACGGAGCCATGTAATGTGGAAAATGATCTAGTTATATAGTTGCACTTAAATGTTAAGGAATTTATCCGTGAGTACTTATGGAGCACTTGTTAAATCAGTACTTAAGGCAATATTACGATCCACAATCTACAAGTTATTCTTGTACAACGTGTAATTGTAATCAATACTTCGCAAATTAATTTTTTATAAAATGCATACTTTAACAAGCGCCCAAGGAGCATTCATTATTATATTATGAAGCATTACACCATAAAATATTAATAGAAGATTCATTATTACACTTACTATCGGTATATTGGCTTGTGCATATGAAACTTGTCCTCCACATGCAACTACGCACGTTAATAGTATTTGATTATTTCGTCATATTCAAAACATTATAAGGAAATTTCTCAAAACTAACTCTATCGCTGCATTTTTTTTTTAGGTTAATACCACGAAAAACTCTAAATTAGTATACTTGTGACAAATTTACCTTAAACTAATTTTTTGACTATTAAAAACTCTAAATTGGTGGACCTTTGATAAATTTATTTCAAACCGATACACTTGTGACAAATTTATTCCATATTATTTATGGTAAATTTTATTGTTTAAATTGTTGAGTTGAATAACACGCGATAGTTAACTGGTTTATCAATTTGATATTTTACTTTTCATTTGCCACAGTTCTACTGGTTTTGTAGTTTTTTGTGATATTAATCCAATTTAATGGAGGGTATATCTATCATAAAGTACCGGTTTGGGGTTTTTGGCTGTCAAAAAAATTAATTTGGAGTAAATTTGTTACAGCTCTAGTTTAAGGTTTTTTTGTGGCCATTTGAGATAAATTTATCACAAGTGTACTAATTTGAGGTAAAATTGGCACATGTTTTGAGGTTTTTCGTGATATTAATCAAATTTTTTTTTTTTGGGTTCATTTTTGAAGAAAAGCAATATGCAATTAAATTGCCACATAAGAAGCAACACAAATAGTCAACACAACGACAACATGATAACTCTATAAAAATAGAGTTATTTTACCTATTTTAGGCAACAATTAATGCAATATTTATGAGAAAATATTTGGATTTCCTTCTTATTATTTGAATTTTCATTGTTTATGTAGAATAATGAAATATGGAGAAGATAAGGAAAAGAATGACAAAAATAAGGAATTCAAATCAAAAAGCAGTGGAAGATGGATATCAAATCAGGAAATCATTGATTTGGTTCCCTAATGTTATCTGCAAGCGTTGGGAGATAGATATCTTGGATATATCCCATGAATAGGAGAACATTGAGAGCCTAAGAGAGAAGATAGGTTTTTATTATATCGTTTTTCATTCTTTTGAAAGTTTTTCAAGTATTTTGAAGAGAAGACAAAAGTGGTGACATAATTCTTGTTTTTTGATTCAAGATGCTGAGTTTGATTTATATTTTTATTTCTTCTTTTACTATATTCTAATTTTCTTTTGTTAGGGCTACGATGTAGCCTAACCATAATGATGTGAATTTCATGATTTTTATGTTTTACAATTGATTTGATTATTGTGAATTATATATTATTGTGCATAATGCTTTTGAGTGACTGGCCACCACTTGAAAGATCTAATGTGCATATTTGAGATTGAGAAGTGATAATATGCAATTACTCATTATAATATATAACCATGAATTAAACGTGGATAGAGATATATCGTGTAATTTGTGTAGCTTTCGGTGATAAGGTGATCCAAAAGACTCATTGTAAGAAAAGAATATTCATAGTTTTTAATGCACTTATGTTTATTTTAATCCACAGAGAGATATAGTGGATTAATAAACTGAGTAGGTTTGCTATACCTAGAGATATGATAGTAAATAGATTAGGAAATTCCGCTATCACATGTTTGATATCGTTCTTGTATCCACAACAATCTAAAATTCATATCTAGTGGTTATGGTGAAATCGGATGCTCTAACATATTTATCTGATTGATTTACTGCATTTAGTCTCTAAATTTTGTTTTTAATTTATTCTCAATTATATTTTGATCTGTTAGATAAATTTTAGAATTAATCTATTTTAGTATTTAATTTGTTTATTAATCATCGATCTCTGTGGGACGATACTCTTTCTTATCATTATATTACTTGTTCGACACGTTCACTTGCGTTTAGAATTTTATGAACAAGTTTTTGGCGCCGTTGCTGGGGATCGTTTGTTTAATACTAATTAATATTGATCCCAAATAATTCTAAATTTAATCTAGCTTTTGTTTTGTTTTATTTTTCAGGGTGTACATCAGTTTATGACACGTAATCAACAGGGGAAACTTGCTGAACTTGATCCAGAAATCGAGCGTACATTCAAAAGGCGACTGAGATAACAGAGAATTCACGCTAAGAAGATGGCAGACGGTGATAACACGCAAATAAGAATTACCAGCCCATCATCCCTGATGGATTGAAGGGGCAAACCTAAGCATTTCTTTTATTGTAAGTTGGTAAAATGTCGTGCAACGTTCAGTAAGTGAGCCCCAAATTTATTGAAGAGTGCCTCTATTTTGAGAGTAATAATCCTCGACTATTCTTTATTCATAAAGGATTTTCTACTTGTTTTTTTGAAAACATTTAACCCTAATTTCTTTAGATTCTATTTCTTCATTTCGATAAGATGTTTTCAGCGATGTCTCAATAATATTGATGTTAACAAATATAATTTAGTCACAAACTCAAAACTAAACCACATTCATGTAGAATAATTATCAAAATCATTGCGATACCAAAAAAAAAAAAAAAAAGAAACATGAAGAGGGATAGAGAGAATCTCCATCCATCCTGTGATAAAACCTGTAAGCTAACACGGTAATTAACTATCTAAACTGCAAACTACCCAATCAGTTTTAAACTTATTATACGAATGTCAATTCAGCCTCAGACAATTTAATCCTATCAATTTAGTTCTAAATTTTTATGCGAAATTCCAATGTAGCCATTTCAGTCAATTTTCACTGGAAATCATTGATGTGACAATCCATTCATCGTCGGGCATCATAGGTAGCACATTAACATGTCAATAATTTTCAGCTAAAGTTGATTGGAATGATTGTATTGGTATTTCACGCAAAGTGTAAGGATTAAATTGGCAAAAATGAAAAGTTCAAGACTGAATTGATATCCGTATGATAGGTTTAGAACTGATTGGACAATTTCCCCTCATTATATTTGTACAAAGAGAGAAACTTACAGTAACAAATATTTCCTTTTGAGACTTAATTGAATTAACCTTTGTCCCGCCCTCCCTTATCCTAAATCAAGACATTTCACCCCCAAAATTTATTTTTAACCACATGGATTTAAATTTTCAGTTCAAGACAATATATTTATATCTTAACTTTACCTCCAACGAAAGACGGATGGCACATTGGCAAATTAATTTTGTATAGGGTTTTTACCTCTTTCTTTTTTGGTTTTTACTAGCATAATAATCATTAGACTAGAAAATAACAGCTTGTTGTGAATTATAAATTTTTGAAGGAATAAACACCACAATAATTTATAATTATTTGTTATTTGGTTTTCGTGATTCAAAATAAAATATTATTTTCATGATAGATTAAAGATTGCCATCTAATCATTTCTCTTCTTTTTTTCTCCCTTTCCCTTTTAGTTCTTTTCCCCCATTTCCTTGTTCTTCTCCGAACACCCCTTCTCCTCCGTCCACTGCACACCACGCCAATCGGGGCTTGGCGGTTGTGTACGTAAATTTTACTAAAGTGAGCTTAATAAATGAGTGACGTGACCGAATTTCCACAGTTTATTTGATTTGTCATTTGTCAATGAATTAAAGAAGGTAAATTTAAGATGTTTTTATCCTTAAATTTAGAATATGCTGCTGTAAATAACTTATGATCTTTAAGAGAAGAGAGATAATTAATTAAAAATAAGACTATATCTCTACTTAATTGACTCGTCGTTTAAATTATTTGAATCAAAAGTATTTATATCAGAACAATACATATAGGAAAGTGAATAATATAATCTAATAAGGTTATTAGCTATTTTATAAAATATTATCCCTAATATCTCATAATATCTCTAACAATATTATCTAATAAGGAAATCTCTAATATCCATAAACATTTGGAAATTAACAATGCACGTATATTATAAGAAGGTGAAACAGGCGAGGTGCACGTGGCCAATAAATAATTGGAGGTCTATAAGGTATTTAGTATTCCATGTTTCTTAGATGGATATAATATGGAGTATTGCCAGCCTAATAGTGCTGTTAACTAACGGTGCAATTCATAGCACATGTTGAGAAAATACATTTTAAGAAACAAAACTACTCATATCATCCAAGCTGGAAATCTAAAGGTGGAGAAGCCACCGTTTCATGCGAAAAACTTACAGTATCGTCACATAATCATTTTCCTCTAATATATACGATTGTTTCTCCCATTACTTGAATGGGTCTTCAAAAAAAAAAAAAAGAATCTTGATGTGGGAGATGGGAAATGGACATGTAACAGGCCCATTCCACGGCACATATTGAGAGAGCACTTTTTAAGAAACAAATCTATTCATATCATCCAAGCTGGAGATCTAAAGGTGGAGAAGCCACCATTCCATATGAAAAACTTATGGTATCGTCACATAATCATTTCCCTATAATATATACCATCGTTCCTCCCATTACTTGAATCGGTCTTAAAAATAATAATCTTGATGTGGAAGGTAGGAAATGGACATGTAACGGGCCCATTGCACGCAGTCTTAAAATTCATATTCCAGGACCTAAATACGTCTTGGAACGCTCTATAAAACGAGCATTGCACTGGACAGATCTTGCATGCAGCCATATTCACCATCCTCGTTTGACTAGATATCTTGAGAAGCAATACAAGCATGAAGGTGGAAGTGCAATGGAAGAAGTTAGTCAAACCATCGGTGCCGACACCGAACAACCGGCAAAAATGGAAGTTAACATCGCTGGATCAGCTTCAAATGCCAATTTACATAGGCGTTATGTTCTCCTATAGAGATAATGCTGAGAACCCAGGAGTTGATATTTCTCAAAGGCTTCTCCAAATGGAGGAGTCACTTTCTGAAACCCTAACACTCTTTTATCCTATGGCAGGGAGATATATTGAGGATGATGGTTGTTTTATTGACTGTAACGACCTTGGAGTTGAGTTCGTCCACGCCAAAGTGGGTGGCCAGATTGATAAGCTTCTCCATGGAGATCCCGACATTGATTTGCTCCAACGTTTGTCGAAATACCCGACCGATGTAGCTGGCAATCCGTTAATTGTGATCCAAGTGAATACGTTCGAGTGTGGCGGATTAGCGATTAGCATGCGCTTTACACACAAGATCGGCGACATGTACACCATGGCCATGTTCATCAATTCGTGGGCTACCGCTTGCCGAGGTAATGCAGACGCCATGGTCTGTCCTAGTTTCGAGTTGTCATCTCTATTCCCAGTAAAAGAGTTGGCGGTTCCGATTTTGAGTCCACGACGGATTGGCAACAAGGAACTCATCATGAGCAGGTTGAGGTTCAACGCCGATGCTTTATCGAAGCTGAAAGCCTTAGCTAGGGGCAATGCAAAGGACTCGATGGCCAACGATTCCCAGCCTTCAAGGGTGGAGGTTGTTTCGGCACTACTAGGTAGGGCTTTCGTCAATATTTGCCGAAATAAACATGGCGAACAAAGGACTTTCTTTGTTTGTATGCCAGTTAACTTGCGTGAGAAGATCAATCTGGCGATACCCACGAATTCTTGTGGTAATCTTTTCGCCATCGTGTGGGCGCGATCTGGTCAACCAACGGCCGGAAAAATTGAGTTGGAGTTCAACGGAATGGTGAATGTAATGCGCGATATGATAGCGGATGCCAAAACAAAGTACGCAACAGTAGTAGACGGGGAGGAGTTATGCTCGATGGTGGGCGATTCTCTAGCCGAGTTTGTCAAAATTTTGGCCAGAGGCGAAGATTGTCGGTTTGGTTTTAGTAGCTGGTGCCGGTTGGGGCTATACGAGAATGACTTCGGGTGGGGAAGACCGGTTCTCGTGAGCAACACACCGTCGAATTTTGAATCGATTTTTCTTATCGACGATGAAGAGAGCGGAGGAATCGATGCATGGATAACCGTTGGCAAAGATGAGATGATTCTTCTCAAACAAGATCCGGAGATTCTGAAATTCACTTTCTAGTCAGAGATAGAGATAAGATCCGGAGATTCTGAAATTCACTTTCTAGTCAGAGATAGAGATGTTGCTTGATTATATCATTTGTGAAGTCATCGTTTCTTACAATAATGTAAAGTGGGCCAATGAAAATGATGACCTCAAATCGCTAGTATTTGTAACATCTGTTTTGTTTATTGAAGAATGATGCTCCTTGTGAACAAGATTAACTCTTAACCAATGTTTACGAACTTATTAATTACCTTGTTACTGCATTTATTCATATCTTGCAAAGGGGTTGATGTAATTGCATTTTATAGTATGATTGCCGTTGGAATTCATTTGCTTAATGTTTTGAGTGGGTATGTTTTTGTTAACACATATAGGGTTGGGAACCTAAAGTTTGGGAATGAAATTAGTTTTTAAATTCACCTCCATCAGTGAAAACTCATGGACCTACCAAACACTTAGCTTCCCTCTCCTCTCTCTCTATTCTGTCAACCCAATGCATAGACTTGCTGCTGCGGCCGCGGCTGCCGCCTCCATTACTCCTTGCCCACCGTTTGGACGATCGGCGTGACCTCCGAGACGGTTTTTTCTTCCCTTCGTGTTTTGTTTTTTTTCCTATTTCCTTATTCTTCTCTAAGCATCTCTTCCCCTTTGCCTTCCGCACGTCCCGTCAGCCGGCAATAGCATTGCTTCATCGGCTACTGTCTTACCATTAGTAGGGATGTCAATGGGTTGGATTGGCCCGGATTTTGATGTTATCTAAACCTCCTAATCATAAGGGCTGTGTGCTTTGTCTAACCTAACTTGACCTGAAGCGAAATCCGGGTTGGGTCGAGTAGAGTCTATTTGGATGGGTTCTTTTGAAGAACAACAAATCTGGTTTTTTCACACAAATTGGAAATAATAATTACTGCTACTGCAATTTCAAGGGCTTTTCTATGTTTTGGCTTAAACCAATGACCCATAACCATTTGTCCAAACACAACCCACTTAAACTCTGAGATTTTTGATGAAAACAGCTTGGATAGCACTAGGGCCATTGAATGGGTGAGTTAGGGTTCGGGTTTGGGTCGGGTCAAAAAATGTTCAAACCCATATTGACCTATTTAATCCGTTTTGAACTATTTTCATGCAATGTAAATTTGATGACTCATATCTGACCCGTTCCATAACCGACCGAACCCATATTACCGAAATACATCAATATTTAACTCAGTTTAGGTTAATCCACTCTAATTCACTTTAAGCTCTTCACATATACGTTCCTTGAAGAAAAAACTTCACATCAAATTTAAAAAGAAATTAAACAATAAATAATTAGTAAAAAAAATAAAAAAAATGTGAAAAACCTTTAACTAAACCTAATAAATATATTATATATATATATATATATATTAAATGGCATTGCTAAAACATTTACAGCAATACAAATTTAACGAACAATTTTTATAATTTTTATAAATTTTTTTAAAATCAAATATTTAATTATTTTTATTTTATTAAAAAAATTATAATTTTGCTCAGAGAATTTCGAGATTCGGATTTGAAGTTTGAAATAAGCCATCTTTCAAGTCTTATGGCTACCCTTAGATTTGAACCAGAAATGCAAGCCAATATTAAGATGCTGCAATCAATGGATCTTGAAATCCAAAGGATTCTACAAGGGGATGCAAGTCAATAACTTTTTTTCAACCACTCATGTGCAATAATTTCTAAAAAAATTCTCTTAAGTATTATACATTTTAATTGATTACTTAACTGCCAAAATTTTTTAAGAAGGTTCCCCAAAGTGCCTAGAATTCAAGTTCACATAATACTTGTAATGGACATATTTAAAAAGCTTTTAATAATATTTCAGTCTGCTTACATTGGAATGAGTCGCAGATCCAAGCGTGTAGAGCTACTTTCGATTTGGTCTTTAATTGTTTGTATTTTTGCGAAGAAAAAGCTGGAAAGATTACCATTGGAGTATGGTTCCGCAAGGATCAGAATTAGCTTGCGGTGTTGTTTTTCAGCTATCCCTAATCGGGTGCGGCGTCCGATTGCTGGCTCTTTTTAAAATTTTGGGTGAACATTACACTCAAGTATATAAAATCATTAGAAAACCTCTCTCCCTTCCTCCATCTCTCCTTCTTTTACGCCTCACTCAGCTACCTGTCGCCGCTTTTGTAGTCCGTCCATTGGGAGACCTTAGATATGAGAATTTATTTTAAACAGTAAGTATTTCATAAGCTCCGTCTATTTTTTTTTTTTTGGTTGAAAGCTCCTTTCAGTTAGAATGACTAAAAATGTTGACATAACTTAGTTTTTCTAGGAGAAGTGGCGCCAAGTGAGTACCTTAAAAAAAAAAAAAAAAACCAAAATTCGATAACGAGGTTTGACCACCCTCTCGGATGTGTAGGTCCTTTATAAAAGTAGAACTAGACCTAGACTGACATATAGAGTTGCATAATGAATGAAAACAAATTTATGTCCGCATGATAGGCACGTGTTATTATTTTTTTTAAACTTCTTAATAAAAGGATGGCAAGAGGCAATCGGCATGACTGCCTCCTTGAGGCATTACCCTATAAATCCCACGCTCGCTACGTATGTGATCATATTTTGACATAGAATTCACCTTTCTCGTGAGATTGATGTTATACTATTATTTGATCAACCACACCCAAGCTAAGACTCTATAACCTCGAATAATGCGTCAAAAAAGAAATGGAAGAGATATATCTCGCAGTCAAGTTTTGGTTCACTTGTGAAGCATTCACCACACTTGATATTTTATTTTTTATAGTTTGAACTCGGAATGCTTCGAGAGGGAGAGTTGCTGAAAGTCAAATGTTCAGCTTGCAAAAAAGTCAACCATGAGACATTGGATTGAAAATCAAGTGACACAATTGGCTTAAAACGAGTACGAACCTATCAACTCGCATTGTATGCATGACCATGAACTGGGGAATGCAATAAGTGATATTGTGCTTAAACTATTTTGCATAATACGTCTGAATCAAGTCCATTAGGTATTAAGCAAATAAAGCTAATAACTAAACGTTGAGGATGAATTATCACTCTATTTTTTTCACATGCACACATGGGGTATCGTGGGCCTCACCCCCGCTTGCCACAGGAAGCAGGTCCAAGTGGGCCATGCTACGTTGTCCAAAGCCCACTGAAACTTCAATCTTTTTGCGTTAGAGAGAGAGAGGACCTGAGCAAGTCCTTAAACTGCTCAACAGAGGTTGGAAGGCCTCTCAAAAAACCTTCTCACAGGGGTACCCGCCACAAACCCCCCTTCGGGGGGTTAAGGGCCCCACCCTGGATTCCTGCGACGCCTTTCCCGGTGAAATACCCGGGCGTGGTACAGGAAAATGAAAGGGGCTCCCCAGAAAATGGAGGAGTTTCAGTGGGCCATGATACGTTGTCCAAAGCCCACTGAAACTTCAATCTTTTTGCGAGAGAGAGAGAGAGAGAGAGAGAGAGAGAGAGAGAGAGAGAGAGAGAGAGAGAGAGATATGATGAAACCCCATTTTCAATAAGTGAATTCTGGACCGTATAATTCTCCATCATCCTTAGAAACCATATGAGACATGAATTAAAACTCAAGTAGATAAATCAAATGTAAATTATATTTTTATTTGGTTGCGTAAGGGACCGAGTCGGTGTCGAACAAAGACTTTATAAGCCCCAAGCACATGATGTCTTGGGCTACTTGGACTAATACGATTGGATTTGGGTAATAGATTGTTTACTTTGTCTCATCCTCATTCCGCAGCTGATCAAATTTGGGCTTGCGACACTCTTGGTGTTCGGTGCAATATCTGTTGGTTATCATAATCTTTTACCGTGAAGTGTAACCCGAGATTTTACACTAATTGAGAGAATCGTAATTGTAAGCATAATCTTATAATGACATAAACATCCATAAAAAGATAACGGGGTGTGCAATACAAAAAGGGGTCACTTCTCATGTCACGTCCAAATATATCAAATCATTATCCTTCTCGACATATGTTTGGAATTCCCAAAAGGCTAAAATATTTGGTTGGATCGATAGTTTTAATGTAGAATATTATCTTAATATTGGATTAAGTATACATGAACAAGCAAGTCTAATGAGATGGCCTCTCAATGGACACAACCGCTGGATTAATTCAAATTTTATAAAAGTTAAAATGTTTAATGAGACAACTCAAGCCCAACGGCCATTCTAAGTAGCCTTTTCGAAATAATGAGAAAGCAATAAAGGCTAGGGGTGAGCAGTTCCCGGTTCCGGTTTAGTTCCGTCTAGAACCTGGAACCTACCCTCGGGTATAGGTTCCAAAATTTTTGGAACCTGGAACCTACCCATTAGAACCGAGAACCTGGAACCTACCCCGTCACAAGTTCCAGGGTCGGTTCCAAGTTCCAATAGATTCCTTTTTTTTTTTGGTTTCATTTTTGTAGTGGGCGCGAATATCCGGAAGCCGAAATAATTCAATAGTTGGCCCTCCATTTTCAGTACATGACAATACACAGTAATGTAAATCTTTTACATCCAAATAATTTGACTAGTGAGCTGTCTTTGCAATTTACATATTACTCGGGGAAGAGAACATGAGCCCTCAATTGCGCCTTTCTTTTTTGGATTTGACACAGGAAAGCAGAGAAGCAAAAGAAATTGAGAACAAACTGACGTTAACAAAATCACAAATACAAAGAACTGATTACACAAAAATGCTTTGGAGGGCTTTTCAGTTCGCATCCCGAGTGTACTCATTTGCCGGTGGCCACGACGACCATGCTGAAAAACTAAGCAAAGAATTAGCTCACGAGATTGAGACCAGTTCATAGCACCATCAATCATTCGTTCAGAGTCGCATATTGGTCTCAAGCAACATACCATATGGAAGCATCTCCAGCTAGTTCTACCTATACGGTATATTGTGGGAGAAGCATTTGCATGGATTATTGTAAATACACTTCATTTTGCAGTTAGCACATCACACATAATTGCAATCACAGAATATCAATACATGATACTTTATATCTTCAAGTTATCTCGTATGCTACTCAAGATGAACCATAGCTCTATTTCATCAAATCAAAATCGAACATGAGCGAGGATAACAGGGGAAAATAATCTTTCTTCATTCTCTGGTATAGTAGCCAAACAAGCGATAAAAGTTCATCATTATTGCTATCACCTTCCAGCCTTTGATCCAGCTAATAGAATGATGCACTGAATAGCACGGTATCACGTCAGCTCACAGATTCGAAAATAGAAAGCTTCTCTTTTACCTCATTTAGCTTGTCTCTTAATTCCTCTATGCGAATGCGGCGCGATGGTGACGAAGACACAAGTCTCACAGCACCAACGGCGGCACGGACGGCTCGGCGAAGATGGCGGCGGTCGCGGCTCAACCCACGGCCAAGGGGGGAAGAGCTCGGTTCTGGCGGAGGCGGTGGCGGTTTGGAGCAACGACGGCCCGGACGGCCGAGCGAGCGGCGGCAAGACGTGGTGATGGTGGCTTGGGGACGGCGGCGGCGGCTCACGGCGGTGAGGGGCGGCGCAGACGGCACGACAGCTCGTTGGGCTCAACGGCGAGACGGCTCGTCGGACAAGCCGTGGGTGGTGGTGGTTCGGTGGCCAAGAGGTGGTGGTGAGTAGGGCGTGGGGCGGCGGTGTGGCGGTGGGTGAAGCAGCAGCCAGCAAGAGGAAGGAAGAGGAAGAAGAAGAAGAAGAAGAGAAGGGGTGGGGTTTCGGCCAAGAGAGGGGGAAAGAGAATAGAGAGAGAAGAAAAGAAAAAAGTTGGGAGGGCAGGAACTGACGTGAGGAGGAAAAAAGGGAAGAAAAGAAAGAGAGAGAGGGAAAAAGAAAGGGGAACGGGGGGAAATCACGTGGGTTGTCTAGGGTTTTTTTTTTTTTTTAAAAAGAATTTTGGCCGGTTCTAGTTCCGCCGATTCCTAGAAAAAGGGAACCGGGAACCGGAACCGGTCTCTTTAGAACCGGGAACCGAACCGGACCCTCGGGTGCGGTTCTCTGGTTTCCAGTTCTACTCGGGAACCGTGCTCACTCCTAGTAAAGGCCAGTCGTTGTAATCTCATAATCCATCATTTTATGTCGAGCAACTAGGGAAAGATGCTGGACTTTACCTTTGGACATCATATAAATGAGATTCTTCACTTATAATGTATATAAATATTAAAATACAGTATTCTCTTCAAAATATGAAATAAGTGATCATTCATGTAAGAAAATTTAGATAATATAATTTTAAATAAATTATACTATGAGAATGATGATAAGTCAATCCCATGGCATGTCCTATTTTAACAAACTTTCCTAGAATTCTTTCAAAAGCCCATGTTTATTGTTAGTATATTTAATGATAACGTGTTATAACAAAATTGTGAAAACCGTTATAGAGTCAATTAACTACTGGCTTATCCCACAAATATTTTAATTTCCAAAATTAAATGCAAATTTCTCTCTTCAGACAACCATTTAAATTTCTTTCCTAAATAGTTCCCATCTTAGAATTTTTTTCTATCTCTCAATTGATTAATTTAAATATATATATTCATACGCATATGCTTGGATTTTTTTTTTTTTTAAAATAGTTATGACTCTGTATGGCCATGGCTATTAATAAATGTATCAGTTAATTTTATCAGTTTTTTCTTAAATTACATGTGAAATGGAAACTTAAGGAGAAGAAGAAAGAGTAACTTGGCTAAGAGGAAAATTACATTGTCCCCAAGGTAAAGTATAATGTCATAAAATCTCTTAAAAAAATTTCAAATGCTTATACACGTGAAAATAATTTTAGCATTAGCATTAATCGTATGCAAGTAAAATATGTAAAGTGTATAGCATTTCATTTCAAAAGAATATATCAAAAAGGATACAAGAAAGATAGAATATATCAGAAAAACATATAGCCTTGACCACTTCAAATCAAACCCACTTAGATTGGGACAAATAGGGGTCTGGATCACAATGAACACTACTAAAAATTAAACAAGGATTTAGAGGGTGAATCAAGTAAGGTGTGACGTGTCACTCTCGATTGCATGTTAAGTGTTGCGAGACAGGGTTTAGTGGAGCCCAAGTCAATCGACTTATAAGCTCCAGCTCAAAATGATACATTTGAATGTGGTGCAGATTTTTTTGGGGTCAATAAATCCAAGTCCACCAAAAGACCAACGATGTGAAATGGAGAGGGCATTTTGCTGACTTTGATTGATAATTTAGACGTACGATGATGATATTGGCCTGAACTAAGCTCGTTATGCTCGAATTGCAAGTTAGGCTCTGAGAGAATGGAATGGACACCATGCGATGCTGAGTTCTTGCTAAAACCATCCTTTTAAAAAATATTTGAAGACACGACATTAAGAGGAATACACCATGCATAGCAATTGACAACAAGAAAAAAAAGTGCAAACAATGTATACATATATACATATGTAAAAAGAACGTTATTTGAAGATCTTCTGACATACTTTTGGAAGGTTATTGCAAAGTAGAAAATATTCGAATTTGAAATTTGAAATATATGAGAGATGGCATAAATCGTATATATGAAATTTGAAATTGGTGCTCACACTGGATTTTTTGGCGAGGTAAATCACCGATGGTATTTAAGTGATCGATTTTTAAAATTTGTAATAGTCAAGTGAACGGACAAAAAATGTTTTGGCATTCAAGTGAGCGTTGTATGAAAATTATGACACCTGGGCTGTTTTCACTCTAATAATTTTAAAAAAATGTAACTTTTAGATTATCATGTAATGCAATAACCATTTGAATCAATTTCCTAAAGCAAATTTATTTTGAAAAGTTTTTCCTTTCCTTTCATAAATAAAACTTTTGCCTTCTCTCTTTTTAACACGAGTATGCTGTTTCACTAGTCATTCAAATGGAGAGATTTTCTTCTTAAAAATGAAAAACCTTCCACACTAAATGCAGATGTCCTTGACCTGATTCGGCATGGACCTGAGGTCGCTGGACCTCGATCTAGACCAGATCTGAGGCGGTGACCGCTGTTGACTTCAGACCCGAGCCTGACAATGGTCGTGAAGGCAGCGGGCCTGGAGGAGATGCAAGCGGGGAGAGGGACGATCGTGGCCCGAAGTTCTACTTGGCCTTTTGATTTCTTGGCAAAAAATAAAATAAAATAAACATATATATATTTTTTCGATTTTGAAAATATTGAATTTATCTATCTTTTGAATAATAAAAAGCAACATGTTGGCCGGTGCCTCACCATATTGATACGATTAGTCACAACAAATGCCACGTGCGATCCATTTGATATAATAGTGATAGCTTTTATATCTCAAGTGAAAATTCATATCTTTTTTGAGACATTTAAATAAAAAGACTTTTATGTCCTTTTTTGGACCTATAGTGACTTTTTTTTGGGGTCAACTATAGTGGCCAAGAGTGGCCCTGGGATTGGAGTGAATGGCCGTGATTAGAAGAAGATGATCTAACGGCTCTCATTTCTTGAGGATTAGATCCTCACGACGGATGTATATGCTTCGGGACCATTGGCACCTAAAGATTATCGGGTGGACCCGAAGGGGGATGGGCCGGGTCAAGCCTTCCACAATTGGATGGTCCATGTTACTTCAAGTATGTTAGACTCGATAATGTTAAAAGTTAGATAATTGGATAAGTATATTGGAAATTTTAAAATTTATTATGAAAGTACACTTGAATCTTAAAACTTTTAAAAAGTGCAATTAAATTTTAATACTTGTTGCGAAAGTGCAATCGAGTTCGAAAACTTTATAAATGAGTAATTAAATCCTAAAATTTATCAAATTAATCGAATTAAGTTCTTTCGTTGATTATACTTTTTTAAAGTTTTAAGACTCGATTGCACTTTCGTGAGAAGTGTTAGAACTTGATTGCACTTTATGAAATTTTTAGAATTTGATTGTATTTTAACAAGTTTTAGAACTTTCAAGACATTTATCTCTTAAATAATTTATCGATTTCCCCCTCTTCCCCCTCTCTTGCTCAGGTTAATTCTTTGTTCTTTTTATCTTGCTCGATAATTTAGGGTCTCTTAGATTGACTTTTCTCTTTTAATATTAACACTCGAAATTTTCATAAAATGTAAACATTGACTTGTAAATTTTTATATAAATTTTTTATGATTTTCTTTCTAAAAATTTAAATCATATTTTAAATTTCGATGGAAAAATATCAAGAAGCTGAACACAAACGTACTTAGCATTCTTCAACATGTCCTTCTTTTCAATGCACGTATTGGCCTTAATGAACTAATCCTTCATCTTCATCCGGAAACTTGAAAACAAGAGATATCTGGAGTGGAAAGGTAGATCCTAGAAATCCTTATCATCAACTGCTGGTGTCCATCGAGCAAAATTAGGCTTTACTCAATCTATTGCTTGAACTCGAATGAGCTTGAATTCTCAAGCTAGCTTTACTGCGTGACATGCTCGACTGGATAGAGCTTAATTCAATTCAGCTTGGTTATCCAACATTAAGGGCTCGGGTTCTTGTTAAATCTAGTTTCCAAATCACAACAGACATTACAGTATAGGATGATAGCATAACTAGCACTGCGTAAGTGTGCGTATGAAACGATGTCATGTTAGAACACTTGCTAAACATATCCTCAAGGAATGAGCTGATGTCGAATGGACTGACATACATATTGTCAAAAAGCTAGCCTGCAAGGATTAGACTTATGGGGTTCTTGTGTTAAGCGAAGTGTTAAGAAGACCGAGTGATATGGGTTTGATGTTCGCGTCGCACGAACTTGATAAGATTTGAATTGATCACATTTCGAGTGTTTGGCAATTAAAGCTCGAGTAGCTCGGTTTGTTTACACCTAATGCAGTTGGTCAAACTTGAGGTCTCACATCAATTTTCTTCAAATGTCACGGGCTTAGAATGCAACTCAGGCATTGCCACCTTGAATTAATCCTCTGGGAGTAATGCCAATGATTGCACAGAGCATCTCCAACCACTCTTATATTTGTCTCTTCTCTCTGCTCTTTCGGTCTTGTAACTTCTCTTCTTGTTTTCATCAGTTCATCTCGTCCACAAAATTGGATTTCTTTAGTCGATGATTGCAAAAAGCATTTGTATGTCTCTTCTGGTTTGTCTCTTTCACCATCCATTTTTTCTACATGTCTTATGTACTGTAATGGATGTCCTTGTGTTACGGTTGTTCTCTTCCGCTTGCCTCCAAGCACAGACAACATTGTATATGTTATCAACTCCTCACCAGCCTGTCTCGTCTATATATTATTTAGCAACAATACATTGCACCGCTGTAGTCTGATTATCTCGCTGGACTTATGACGGTCTTCAGCTTCACTTATGGGGTAACACTAGGCTTGGTCTTGACTGTTTTAGCTGTTGGAGCAGCTCCTGATGAATCCCTCATTACTCACGTACCAGGCTTTGATGGCTCTTTACCCTCTAGTCATTATGCAGGGTACAAATTCCACCATTGTCCTTACTGTCATTTCGATCTCAGCCTCGTTTACTAAGAGAATTCTGAGTTTGTTATTTGCAGGTACGTCGCCATAAAGGGAAACCCTGGAAAGAAGAATTTGTTCTACTATTTCATTGCGTCTGAAAGGAATCCTAGCAAGGACCCTGTAGTACTGTGGCTTAACGGAGGACCTGGTTGCTCCAGCTTTGACGGTTTTGTTTTTGAACATGGTATTCGAATTAAGCACCGAAACAATATGATTTTTTCGCAGTCACATGTTGTAAGGTCCCATTTTCATGGCCATACCTACATGCAGAACCATTTAATTTTCAAGCAGGAAAGTCAAACGGAAGCTTGCCTATACTTCAGCTCAATCCCTTCAGCTGGTCTAAGGTCTGGAAAATCGTTTCTGTTTTGTGAACTTCTCCATTCACTTACTGGATTGCATGTCGGCGTAGTATAATTTGTAACTCATTGTTTCCTAAGGTCTGCAAGGAAGTGCTCTTGCTCATTTTTTCAGGTCTCCAACATTATCTATTTGGATTCACCATGTGGAGTGGGTTTATCATACTCTGATGATCCACACAATTATGTGATGGGAGACCTTCAAACCGCCTCTGACACGCATGCCTTTCTTCTCAAGGTAACAATGCAAGGCTCTGCATTAATCTGAATATGTTAGGGTTAAGTCAGCGGGCCAATTCACAGGAAAGGAATAACTAGGATAGCAGTAGAGCAGCTGCTAATAAGCCATTGTATTGAAGCACTCCTCTTAATCTTAAGATATAAAGCCGCTGAATCATTTGTTTTTGGAATCAGTGGTTCGAGCTCTATCCAGAGTACCTTTCAAATCCATTCTACATATCAGGAGAGTCGTATGCAGGAGTTTACGTGCCAACTCTTGCCTCCAATGTAGTAAAAGGTACGGTGTACTGAACAAAATTCCAGGTTCATCTGTCGAGTTTTGTCAGTAATTGCAATTGAATTTCTCTTTCAGGAATTAAGAAAGGTGAAAAGCCTCTGATCAATTTCAAGGTATCTATATCCTCTTCCCATCCTCTGCTGAATGACTTGGGAGCACCCAATTCCATGAGTATGGCTTTGACTGACTGAACTTTTTTAATATTTACAAATGTACCTTACTGCAGGGTTACCTCATTGGAAATGGGATTGCAGATGACGAATACGATGGCAATGGCCTTGTGCCTTTCTTCTTTGGTATGGCGCTGATCTCAAGCGACATCTTTGAGGTCGGTTAAACAGGGAAGCTGGCACTAATGAGTGGATTTGTGCTCTCAAGAAGTCCCATGAGTATGTTTAGCAGAAGCTTTACAATTGATTCTGCAGGATTGTCAGGTTACATGTAAAGGGAAATTTTATGACCCCCCAAATTACCGATGCCGACAGAATCTTCTCAAGGCTTACGCGGTGCGACAGTGTCCCTTTCACATTAATTTGGGACATGTCTGTTAGCTTTAATAGCAATAGAACCGATACTATCCTCAAATAGATTTGCAAGCGGGATACGGCTTATAAATTGACATTTTCCCCCCTACTTTCTAGGCTGTGACAGATTTGAATAGCTACGACATTCTTGAGCCATGCTATCGCTACCCAGGCAACAAGGTCACGAGTCTGCCTCTTGGCCACCATCATTTTGGGGAGACTGAGAAGCCTCTCTACACAAGAGAAAGAATGTTCGGTTACGATTCACCTCTTTGGCTAGTAGGAAAGGACAACACGGTTACATCGAGTCCCCAGTCTGCAAATGCGTTTCACATCCCATGCTTTGTGAGTAATTCGAGCTTTTAGTATGCACGATTAATTTTCTATTGCTTTTCCAATCTCATCTGGAGGTTGAAAGTCAAATTCCAGGGCATTGTAAATGTAAGAACAGCGACATTTTAGTGCTTTCTGAGAAAACTAGAACCTTCAATCGCTGTTGCTACGCTTGATTAGTTACGTTTAAGATAAAAGATGGAGATTTGCATCACACATTTGTTAACAAAAGACCGATATATCTATCACTATAATGTGAGTCCAAATTTACATTGGGCGAGACTAAAAACAGTGCTCGTTCTCTCATCGAGATAAGTCAAGCATCAGTATCCCATTACGTACCATAATGTTCTCAGTTGTGAGTTTGCAGAATGATGATTTCGCAACTGCATGGTTAAACAACGAAGCAGTTCGGGAAGCAATCCATGCAGCGCCGGTAAAGTGTTGAATTATTTGCTTTTGTTTGCCACGGAAATGTCGAGCTTCCAGTTATTTGATTGGGCATTTGCTTATCTTACGTGTAATAGGCGAGTGTGGCGGGTCCTTGGGAGATATGCGCTGTTAGGGTGCGGAAAAATTATACCATCGATACACGAAGTATGATCCCGTATCACAAAAGTTTGATTTCTGAGGGATACCGGGCACTTATATACAGGCGAGATATGTGATATTCACGCCCTCTGCATTACTGAGATATCTCTTCTTGCCATGGCACTCCTAATAGGATTGATGTAACTTTAACTTTTCGAATTAACCTATTTGTTCCGAATAGTTGTTGCCCCTTTTTCTTTTGATTGTCGTTAATTGACAGTTCTTTTATCTGCTCTCAGTGGAGATCATGATTCAGTCGTACCTTACACCGGTACTCAAGCATGGATCAGGTCACTTGGATACAAAATTGTCGATGAATGGAGATCGTGGATCTCCAACGAGCAGGTCGCTGGGTAAGTTCTTACTTCATCCCATGTTTGCCGGTAATGCTTAGCACTTGCAAGGTATAATCTTATCGACTAGTACTCATGGTCAAAGAGTAGAAATGTTGCAAATCCTCTGTTCATTCAAATTTCCGTCGCTTTTAAGTGCATCCACGAATTCAAATTATTATGCAATGCCACTGTGGGTGATTACGCTATGCTGCTCTAAGCATTCAACTCCAAGCATTCAAGCTTTTCCAACTTGTTTCAGGTATCTACAAGGGTATGACCACAACCTCACATTCCTAACTGTCAAGGTCAGGAACCAATGAACCTTTTTACCCATCATATCTTAAGACTCACAATTCGTTGCACAAAAAAGACTAGAACAAGGTCACGGCATTATCATGAAGAGCGTGCTGTTTTCTGCATATTTTGGTCGCTCTGTCAAAACGAACTGGAATGTGGCACACTGCAATAGAACAATGCTGATAATATATACTTAATATCTATGGACAAAGGATGCGACAGTATTGCTCTGTCAAAAGTCCTTCCTCAATGTCTACGACAAAATATAAAGAGTTGTCTGTGTCTAAATCCTAGAGAAAAGCTCAATTTATCCTTAACGAACTAATTTCGTATGATGTTTGGAAATGAGATATTTGAAGTTCAAATTCACAAATCCTTGCTTTTTGATAGTTGATACCGAAGATGAAAACCTTTGTCTCGCTTTTGAGGCTCCGAAGCAATTCTACTCTTTGTTTTACTGGAAGCCACTTAAGCCGATTTATTTCTAATCGCACAAGTGCCGCTCGTTGTACTAGTCATCTAGTTGTCTGATGCTTATAATAACCGTCTTGTCATTGGTGCAGGGAGCGGGGCACACGGTCCCTCAGTACAAGCCGCGGGAATCATTGGATTTCTATACTCGCTGGCTAGATGGAAAACCAATTTGAAATTACTACATCGCAGAGCAGGACCAATAGAACTTATGTACCTGAAAAGTTCATCAAGTTTTCAATAAAATCTTGCCGTGCGGTTTCTTGATTTCTCCACTGTACTCATAACAGCCGACTTGAATTTGATCTATATTGTAAGATAGGGAGAGATCGGTACTCCCGACTTTTGTTCAATGTCTCCAAAGAGACTAGACGAATGAGCTTTGTTATTGCATCCGGTAAAGTATGACGGATGTAATCGACATTGACACGGATTAATCATGCATTTATACTTGTTATAATGTAGAACTTACTCTATTTATTACTGATCCCCATGTTAGGCTGATTGATGTTGCCGTAATTCAAAATCATGCATCGATTCTTGTAATGCAAACAAATGAAGATCTCTTTGAATCTAGAACCCTTTTATAATATCCGTGATGGAAGAAATTGAAGATGAAACATTTGCAACTCACATGAAGAAGAGAAGGAGATAGATTTTTCATTTAATTCACTTTTAACAAGATCAATTACAAGACTCTCTTAATAGACTTGTTATATGACTGTTATTCTTTCTCATAAGTATAGCTAGCGTTCCAAGGAGATAAAATCATAGGAATTTACAAAACATTAATTACACCTTGAAACACAAACATTCACGACATAGAAATATGAACAAACTTCTTAAAAAAACGCTAAAACTGATGACTCTTTTTTTTTTTTTTAATTCATGCATCTGGAGAATCGAATGGACATATTAATGGATCAATAACTCCTTTGCATGATTGACAACATCCAATGAATTTGGTTTAATTCCACCACACCAATTAATATTCCTTGGTTCCACTCTATCATAGCTGAAAACGAGTAAACATTTATAATCAATCCTCACACGAAAAATCTCATCATGATGAATGCTTCTGCCAATTACCACTTGAGCTTATGGCTTCCGGCTTTTAATCCAGGCATGCCCAGCTTGATACTTAGTTGATTTGATATGACTAAATTGAGTATACTAATGGCGCACTCCCTTGTGCTCCTTTTACAATCACAGTCAGCCAAACGAAAAACCACGATCAGTGAGTCCAGCTTGTGCAACATCAGATTGGTCAGGATCAGTTGTCGTCGAACGCCAACATTGGTCTATTTCTGAAGGTATTATACCGCTAGTGCTCATTGCGTCCGGCGCAACCTCCAGTGAGGCATGTTCGCGACTTTATTTGAATAACTCAAGTTCTGGAATAACAATGCTCCAGGAAAAGCTGGCTATCACATCCGAGGGTCACTACTTCCTGATCTGTGAGACAAGTGTCACGGGTCAATCAATTTTGGTCGATCAAACACCACGCTGCCTTAGGATCGGTGATCCCAAGTCAGCCTTACACACACACACACGCTCGAACACAAGAATCGAATGGGCAAAGAGAGTGTATATTCACTTGTGAACGAACCGTTACAAAGTGGGAGAGGGATCCCTATTTATACAAGAGTGGGTCGCATCGTAGCTGTTGATCGTCCCTCCGATCCAACAGTCTATTTTAAATCCGTATCATCATTATAAGGCTACTCACAGGCTACTCGATGGCTGTACACGGCAGGCCCTTGGGAAGTCCATGGGTTGCGCTTGTCAGCCTTGGGCAGACCATGGGCGTGTGTCAGAAGCAAGATCGGGGTTGCAGGTCCGTCTGACACGCGATCAGCTGAACCGTCACGGGCTGCTCGAACATCGTTCATGGGTCATTCATGGGTTGCGCATGGGCCTTTCGCTTGTTCTGCTCATGGGTTGATCGTGGGTCGACCGTGGGCCGTTCTCGGGTAGCCCTTTGTGCGTGACACGGCCGCTCACGGACGATCTTGGATCATGCTTTGTCACGCCCCGAACCCCGAGCGCGTGCTCATTCCGATCTGGTCGATAATAATTTGCGACTTCCCTAGACGAGTCGCCGACCTTTTCCATTTTATTGCACATGCGGAAGCGAAAAGAAATCCCCTAACAGTAATCATTTCGGGATAGAAAAGCAGGATACAAATTCACAAACAAACATGCTTTTATAAACATACTGAGCCATATACAAAGTCTATGGCCAAAAGACTACAAAAGATTAGCCCTCCAAAAAGAAGCAGTCCTATTTGACCTACGCTTCGATCACCTCCTCTCAGCTCCAGGTCCTCCACTCGACGACCCTGAAAATGTTGTCCAACAACGGGGTGAGATATAATCTCAGCGAGTCTAAGCTTTAAACCCCGATTAGGAGGGAAATACGCCCAAAAGTGTCCTAATCACACAATCAGACAATCAAGGAGACTTACCTCGTCTCAGATCCACCCTGCAGGTCAGTACAATTTATATCACAGACAACATGACAGCATGAGCAACAAATAAGCTCCAATAACTGAAACGCCACACTCAATTAATCATGCGTTCCTAGTTTTGATCTCGACATATAGCACGACCTACTCTCTGTTTGGCGGTCTTCTGGCATTGCCAAGCTTCGTCTCACCTTATTGAGCATGGCACGTCTCTTTTAGACGGCTTTCCCGAAGGAGCATAGGGTCCAGAATCTACTGTGACCGGCTTCCCGTTGTCCAGGGGGTATCCCAAATAGGGATAACGTCCAGCTTAACAGCCCGGGACGATTTCTTTTAACCATCACACGATCACTCAAATATGGCCCAGGGCACCGTGCATTGCACTCAAATGCTTAAATTAAAATGGTGAGCCTGGCCTCTTTCTTCGTATTAGAAATTCACATGGAATTACTCGTGTGTGGGTACACGATCAACTTGACCCAGAAAAAAATTGATATTCTTCCTTTTTGAAATCCCACTATTTCATATAGTACTAAAAATTATTTTCGGTGTCAAAACCCGACACCCGGGATTTTCTGAATAAATATTGAAAATTCACAATTTTTGGAATTAAATACCAAAAATCCAATTAGCACTCAATTTGTATAATTTAACACTCAATTGCAGAATTTAACCACACCATTGTAATCAGCACGAAATTTTGGTCATTGGCTATCTCGGCCTGATTTTTGGAAAAATAATTAATAATTAACTAATTTCGAAAATTAATTAAATAATTCAATTTAATTCCTAAAAATACTAACCTAGGCCAAACTTATTAAATTAAATACCAATACGGACTCGGAGAAATTCTCGAACCCTTCTAGATAAATAGTACAATTTATTTAGGCCTTAGCTAAACCATGCTAACCACCTAACATGCTCAATTAAATAATTACATTTCTAATTTAATCTAACTAACCACATAATTCCTAATAAAATAAATCTAAACACCACTTAAACGTCATTAGCCTACCAAGCAGAGTTTAGAGTATAAACTCACCGGTTAATTGCGGAAACTGGTTCACCACGATGACGGCGCGACGGTGGCCGAAATCCGAATTTTCGGCGGCGTCGGCGAACTTGGACTGGGCCTAAAATGGGCCCAACAAATCTCAGCCCAAATCTGAGATTTGTTTTCAACTTGGGTTGGACTTCAACTGACTTGTTAGAATTGGGCATACTGAATCTGGGCTGCTGCACTTGTGGGCTTAAAGGAGCTGGTGGGCCTCGCTGGACTAAGCTTCAAATGTGTTGAATTTGCTGGACTAACTTAATGGACTGAGATGGGCTGGCTCTTTGGGCTAAAATGCTGCAATTTATGTGGGCTTGACTTCAATGCAAAAAGATGGGCTGCTCGATGGAAACTCTTCGGTGGGTCTTTGAGCTGCAAGGGAAATAGGCCTTGCTGGAACTCGCTTGCTGAAGACACGAGCTAGATTCGTGGATTGAAGACGCACGAACAAAGTTGAAATGGAAGACTCGGACGCGTGGGGCTCGGACGGCAGTTGCTTCGGACGTGTGGCCGTTGTTTCAGTCAACCAAGGGGCTTCTGAGGGTGTCGTTGTTGACTGGACGAGTGTGCTGGCAGCCAAGAAGCGAAACAGAGATGAAGATGCGCGAAGAGGAGGCTTCAGTGGAGGTGTTGGACGACTCTCGCCGAAGCAGATTCGGTCTTCGGTGGGTGTGAAGGTAAAAGACAGAAGATGGTGCTTCGGTTTTTGCTCGAGGGAAAGAGGAACAAATGAAAGTAAAAACAGAATAGAAAAGATAGAGAGAGAGGCCGAAGGAAATGAAAATGAAAGACAAAAGCAGAGGGGGTCGACGATGAAGACGCACGAAGAAGGGGAATGGATGAAGCCAATCGGTCAAGGAAATGATGAAAATATTCTAAAAGTCCAAGCCTCATCCCCTTAATTAAATGCATTGTCCCCCTAATTCTTTCTCAAGTTGGATTTTCCATTAAATCAAATTTTGATGCAAAAATTTACAGCCCTTTGTCCAAAACCGAATTTTACTCAATTAAATTCAATTTCCTTACTCAATTTCCCAAATTGAGGTCCGATTTCGATGAAGAAAAATCCCGAACAATTTTATGCAAATCCCCGACACTCAAAGGCTCGGCTTGGAAGTCTAAATTTCCATCGACTTAGCCCATCTGAATTTCCGCTAATCTTCTGCAACGTCCGAATCAATTTTCCGTAAAAATCTCGGAATCTCCGAAAAATCTTTGGAGGATGAGTCGATGTTTCTAAAATAGCTCGTGACACCGCAGAACTTTCAATTTCTGAAATCGGGTTCAAATTCGCGGTTAAATTCAATCCGGCGCGCTTTTAGCGTGACCTAGTCTATCGGATAACTTTTAGAAATTTTTTTGGTGCAATTGACCCGTGATCGATTTATCTCGAGTCACAGCAGCACATCTCCGACACATTGGCGACCCTCGGTTGTCGTGAAAATCTTGAGGTTTCAATTATAGGCACCGGGTACCAAAACAACAGAAAATCAATTTAATGTCGATCGATGAGAATTTTGCAATCAGGTGGAATCACCCACATTTTAATCACATATCTCAGTCGAATCGGCTTATCTCTGATCTCTGATTGATCTCTGACGATGTTGTAATGACCCTTGCAGATCAACACGGTCGAGCAGTCGATTCCTGGTCGAATTCTGAAGTCCAATTGCATTTAGATTCCTTAATTGTTTCCCCAGATAGTCCAGTTATCTCGTGAGTGATCAGCTTAGAGAATAACAGTATTGGCGCGTCGATGAAATGCCTGATTTATTTAATCAAAAACGAAATTTAAAAATTTAGGCTGTCACAACTCTTCCCCTCTTATAAAAATTTCGTTCTCGAAATTTAAACCTTTACCAATCCTTAAACAAAAAGGTGGGGGTATCGTCGTCTCACGAGTCTTCACTTTTCCCAATTGTTCTTCAGTCCTGTGGTGTTGTCAGACCACTTTGACCAAGGGAGCCTTCTTGGTTCACAAAATCCAATCTTTTTGATTCACAGTATGAATCGAGCTTTTCATGCACGACACATTGTCGTCCACGTCTAATTCTTCAAGATTTAGCACATGGGTTGGTTCAGGCTCATATGTCCTCATATCGACACGTGAAAGACGTCATGCACTTACGCCAACCTTGGCAGTAATGCAAGACGATACGCTAAGATCCCGATTCTTTCAAGAATCTCAAATGGACCTACGTACCTCGGACTCGGTTTTCCTTTATTGCCAAAGCGCGAAGTACCTCTCATTGGTGACACTTTCAGAAAAAACGTGATCACCAACTTGAAATTCCAATGGTCTCCGACGCTTATCTGCATAGCTTTTCTGGTGGTTCTAAGCGGTCTTTAATCTGTCCCTGATGACGGCAATTGCATCCACTGACTGCTGAACCAACTTTGGGCCTGTGATTTTCCGTTTCCCCGACTTTATCCCAACATCCTAGTGTTCTGCACGCTCAGCCATACAACGCTTCAAAATGAGCCATCTGAATGCTTTGCTGGTAGCTGTTGTTGTAGGCGAATTCCACTAGGTGAAGCTGATCTTCCCAACTTCCTTTGAAGTCTAGTACACAAGCTCTCAGTATGTCCTCGAGGGTCCGAATTGTCCTCTCAGACTGGCCATCCATCTGAGGATGATAAGCCGTATTGTATTGAAGTTTGTACCTAAAGCACTCTGCAAGCTCTTCCAAAAAGCGACGGTAAAAATCTTAGGTCTCGATCTGAAGTTATCGTAACCGGCACTCCATGCATTCGAACCACTTGATGCACGTATAGGTCTGCGTGTCTATCCAGACTGAGGTCCTTTTAAACTACAATAAAGTGAGCCGACTTTGTTAACTGTCGACTACCACCCAAATTGAATTATTTCCTCTCTGACTCCTCGGTAATCCGGTCACGAAATCCATTGTGATATGCTCCCATTTCCATTTTGGGATCTCGAGAGGTTGCAAAAATCCTCCCGGCTTACAGTATTGAGCTTTAACCTGCTGACACGTGAGACACCTAGCGACATGCTTAGCGATGTCCGCCTTCATACCAAACCACCAATAGTGTTGACGTAGATTCTGATACATCTTTGTATTGCCAGGATGAATGCTGTAACTGCTACGATGTGCTTCTGATAAGATCTCCTCTCTAAGTTCTATATCGTCAGGTACAACCAAACGTCCTCGGAACCTCAATGTTCCGTCCTCAGAAATCTGAAAGTCAGCTTTTCTCTTATCGGTATCCTCTTGCAGGATCTTCTGAATATTTGGATCTGTCGGCTGAAGCGTCTTGATTCTGATATGCACTTCCGGCTCAATTCTGAGGGTGGCCATAAGATTTGAAAGGTGGTTTACCTCAAATTTGAAAATCGAATCTCTAGCCTTCTCGATTAAAGTCCATTCCTTAAGTACTATCTGTGTAACTGAGGACTTTCGAATCAGTGCATCTGCGACCTTGTTCGCTTTTGCTGGGTGATAAAAAAATATCACAATCATAGTCCTTCAGGAGTTTCATCCAGTGACGCTGTCTCATATTCAACTCCTTCTGTGAGAACAAATATTTGAGACTTTGATGGTCTGTGAAGATCTAGAATTTTTCTCCGCACAAATAATGTCTCCAAATCTTCAGAGTGAAAATGATTGCCGTGAGTTCTAAGTCATGCGTCGGATAATTCAGTTCATGAGGCCTCAACTGACGGGAGGCATATGCAACAACTCTACCATGTTGCATCAACACACAACCCAGTCCTCTGAATGATGCATCACTATAGATTTCGTATCCTCCAAGACCAGATGGTATGGTCAGCACATGTGTGGTAGTCAGCTTTTCCTTAAGCTCTTGGAAACTACACTTGCACTTGTCTGTCCATATGAATTTTTCTTCCTTCATTGGGAGTTGAGTCAACGGCGACGCTAAAGCTGAAAACCCTTCTACAAACCTTCTGTAATATCCTGCTAAACCTAGAAAACTTCTGATCTCTGTCACTGTAGTCGGTCTCGGCTAGTTAATCACTGCTTCAATCTTGCTCGAGTCCACGGAGATTCCTTCTCCTGAAATCACGTGACCTAAGACGAGTCAGCCAAAACTCGCACTTGCTGAACTTAGCATACAGCTCATGAGTCCTTAGAGTCTGCAGTACCAATCTCAAATGCCTTTCATGCTCCTCCGGACTTCTCGAGTATACCAGGATATCATCGATGAACACGATCACGAATTGATTCAGGTATTCTTTGAACACTCGGTTCATCAGATTCATAAAAGTAGCTGGATCGTTTGTCAATCCAAATGGCATGACCGTGACTTCATAGTGACCATACCGAGTACAAAATGTTGACTTAGGTATATCTTCCTTTCTGATTCTCAACTGATGATATCCCGTCCTCAAGTCAATTTTCGAAAATATCGACGCTCCTTGCAGCTGATCAAACAAGTCGTCGATGCTCGGGAGTAGATACTTATTCTTGATCGTCACTTGATTGAGTTGTCGATAGTCGATACATAATTGCAATGAACCATCTTTCTCTCACAAACGAAACTGGTGCTCTTCAAAGCAATACACCGGTATGCATAAATTCCTTACTCAACAATTCTCGCATCTGTATCATTAGTTCTTTCAATTCAGACAACGACAATTGGTAAGAAGCCTTAGAGAGTGGCTCTGTCCCGGGTGGTAACTCAATCACGAATTCCATTCCACTATCTGGCGACAGATCTGACACTTAACTATGGAAACATCTTGAAAAACTCTCATACTACGGCTATGATCTCCCTACTTGGTCCCTCAACTGACGCATTCATTACAGTTGCCAAATAAATTTTGCAACCTATAACCAGAACTTGGTCGGCTTCAGTGACGAAATAATAGGGATCAAAGGTCCTTTCCGACTCTCAGTAATTCAAAACTTTCATATGCTAACTGATCAAACTGCATTGTATTACTATTACAATTCATTACAACAAAAAGCTCCTTGAGCCAAACCTCTTCGTCTATGACAACAAGGTTATACATAAGCAAGCTAGTCAAGTACAACTTTAGTCCGTGATTCTCCTTTCTACGACTTTATTACAACAACTGAAGTTCTCCAAACTTAACTAACATTCTGCTACGCCACTCTGATAAAATCACTCCAAAAACATTCTTCATCTGATTGGTGCATGCTTTAGTTCATTCCTGTCTTTTTAGCCATCCTAGTGGCGTCATATCTGCAGTAACGGCGCTTATGTTATCCTGGACCTATGCAGATAGTTCTTCACCTGATGGCCGTGATGGCCACATCCATAGCACGCTCTCGTTATACCTGGACACTAGGTTGGTCCATGTTTCCTTTCACAAACTCGACACTTGTCTGGTGAGTCCTCAACCTCCTGTTGGATGACAGCATGCACCCTTACTTGCACATAAGGCTTGTTCCAAATGCCCCACTGAATATCTTGCAGTACATTCCTTTTGTTCTATCCCATCAGCCTTCTGGTACAGTTTCTGACTAAGTGACCCTGTCGGGCACGCTCAAAACAAGCACTCGTCCTAAAATGGCACGGGGCCGATCCATGTCGCCTTTCGCAGAAGCGACACCTGACCTTCTAGTTCGATGATGGTTTGTCTATCCGACCTCTCCTGAAGGGCAGAATAGAATACCTTTCTCCGGTCATAAGCTCATTTCCAAACCTGTTTCCATCTCTGTCTGACTAAACCTTGCCCAAATGTGGTAGCTTGTTCCTCGATCACATTTCCAGGTTGGACCTCGGTAGGTGCGGCAACAACAACGGTTACAGCACTAGCAGTGGTAGTAACAGCAGCAACAACGGCGGCTCGGTCCTGAGCTTACTGGCTCGACAAATTCCAAGCAACATTAGCGCCTGAACGATCCCATCGAACCTAGGATCGCTCGGTGCTACTACACTCTCAGTATCGACCTACGGTGGTACTCTTATGCTCGTGCTGGCCTGAGCCAGCGTTCTGCCAAAACAACCTCGGGCACCGATCCTTGTCAGCGTTCTAGCTCGAGTCATTGAGGATAAGGTCCTTTGCCTAGGAATTCTCGACTCCTGATCACTCATGCTGTAGACTTTCTACAAAATTGGTTCCCAATTCCATACAGAATTAGAAACTGAGTGATCTCACAACCAATTTTCCAAACAACTATCAATCACATGCATCGGTATGAAAATAGAGGTCATTCCTACTAACTATCCCAAGAACCTATCGCACCTTATCACTCCAAACTCAAACTTCGCTCTGATACCATAAAAAGAGGATGTCATGCCCCGAACCCCGAGCGCGTGCTCATCCCTATTTGGTCGATAATAATTTGCGACTTCCCAGGACGAGTCGCCGACCTTTTCCATTTATTGCACATGTGGAAGCGAAAAGAAATCCCCTGACAGTAATCATCTCGGGATAGAAAAGCAGGATACGAATTCACGAACAAACATGCTTTTATAAACATACTGAGCCATATACAAAGTTTATGGCCAAAAGACTACAAAAGATTAGCCCTCCAAAAAGAAGCGGTCCTATCTGACCTACGCTTTTGATCACCTCCTCTCAGCTCCAGGTCCTCCACTCGACAACCCTGAAAATGTTGTCCCACAACGAGGTGAGATATAATCTCAGTGAGTCTAAGCTTTAAACTCCGATTAGGAGGGAAATACACCCAGAAGTGTCCTAATCACACAATCACACAATCAAGGAGATTTACCTCGTCTCAGATCCACCCTGCAGGTCAGTACAATTTATATCATAGACAACATGAGAGCATGAGCAACAAATAAGCTCCAATAACTGAAACGCCACACTCAATTAATCATGCGTTCCTAGTTTTGATCTCGGCATATAGCACGGCCTACTCTCTGTTCGGCGGTCTTCTGGCATTGCCAGGCTTCATCTCACCCCATTGAGCACAGCACGTCTCTTTTAGACGGTTTTCCCGAAGGAGCATAGGGTCCAGAATCTACTGCCACCGGCTTCCCGGTGTCCAAGGGATATCCCAAATAGGGATAACGTCCAGCTTAACAGCCCGGGACAATTTCTCTTAACCATCGCACAATCACTCAAATATGGCTCAGGGCACCGTGCATTGCACTCAAATGCTTCAATTAAAATAGTGAGCCAGGCCTTTTTCTTCGTATTAGAAATTCACATGGAATTACTCGTGTGTGGGTACACGATCAACTTGACCCAGAAAAAAATTGATATTCTTCCTTTTTGAAATCCCACTATTTCATATAGTACTAAAAATTATTTTCGGTGTCAAAACCCGACACCCGGGATTTTCTGAATAAATATTGAAAATTCACAATTTTTGGAATTAAATACCAAAAATCCAATGAGCACTCAATTTGTATAATTTAACACTCAATTGCAGAATTTAACCACACCATTGTAATCAGCATGAAATTTTGGTCATTGGCTATCCCGGCCTGATTTTCGGAAAAATAATTAATAATTAACTAATTTCGAAAATTAATTAAATAATTCAATTTAATTCCTAAAAATACTAACCTAGGCCAAACTTATTAAATTAAATACCAATGCAGACTCGGAGAAATTCTCGAACCCTTCTAGATAAATAGTACAATTTATTTAGGCCTTAGCTAAACCATGCTAACCACCTAACATGCTCAATTAAATAATTACATTTATAATTTAATCTAGCTAACCACATAATTCCTAATAAAATAAATCTAAACGCCCCTTAAACGTCATTAGCCTACTAAGCAGAGTTTAGAGTATAAACTCACCGGTTAATTGCGGAAACTGGTTCACTGCGATGATGGCGCGACGGCGGTCGAAATCCGAATTTTCGGCGGTGTCGGCGAACTTGGACCGGGCCTAAAATGGGCCCAACAAATCTTAGCCCAAATCTGAGATTTGTTTTCAACTTGGGTTGGACTTCAACTGACTTGTTGGAATTGGGCCCTCGAATCCGGGCTCCGCACTTGTGGGCTTAAAGGAGCTGCTGGGCCTCGCTGGACTAAGTTTCAAATGGGCTAAATTTGCTGGACTAACTTAATGGACTGAGATGGGCTGGCTCTTTGGGCTGAAATGCTGTAATTTATGTGGGCTTGACTTCAATGCGAAAAGATGGGATGCTCGATGGAAACTCTTCGGTGGGTCTTCGAGCTGCAAGGGAAATAGGCCTTGTTGGAACTCGGTCACCGAAGACATGAGCTGGATTCGTGGATTGAAGACGCACAAACGAAGCTGAAATGGAAGACTCGGACGAGTGGGGCTCAGACGACAGTTGCTTCGAACGTGTGGCCGTTGTTTCAGTCAACCAAGGGGCTTTTGAGGGTGTCGTTGTTGACTGGACGAGTGTCCTGGCAGCCAAGAAGTGAAACAGAGATGAAGATGCGTGAAGAGGAGGCTTCTGTGGAGGCGTTGGACGACTCTCGGCGAAGCAGATTCGGTCTTCGGTGGGTGTGAAGGTAAAAGACAGAAGATGGTGCTTCGGTTTTTGCTCGAGGGAAAGAGGAACAAATGAAAGTAAAAACAGAATAGAAAAGATAGAGAGAGAGGCCGAAGGAAATGAAAATGAAAGACAAAAGCAGAGGGGGTCGACGATGAAGACGCACGAAGGAGACGCACGAAGAAGGGGAATGGATGAAGCCAATCGGTCAAGGAAATGATGAAAATATTCTAAAAGTCCAAGCCTCATCCCCTTAATTTAATGCATTGTCCCCCTAATTCTTTCTCAAGTTGGATTTTCCATTAAATCAAATTTTGATGCAAAAATTTCCAGCCTTTTGTCCAAAACTGAATTTCACTCAATTAAATTCAATTTCCTTACTCAATTTCCCAAATTCAGGTCCGATTTCGATAAAGAAAAATCCCGAACAATTTTTTGCAAATCCCCGACACTTAAAGGCTCGGCTTGGAAGTCTAAATTTCCATCGACTTAGCCCATCTGAATTTCCATTAATCTTCTGCGACGTCCGAATCAATTTTCTGTTAAAATCCCGGAATCTCTGAAAAATCTTCGGAGGATGAGTCGACGTTTCTAAAATAGCTCGTGATACCGCAGAACTTTCAATTTCTGAAATCGGGTTCAAATTCGCGGTTAAATTCAATTTGGCGCGCTTTTAGCGTGACCTAGTCTACCGAGTAACTTTTAGGAATTTTTTTTGGTGCAATTGACCCGTGATCGATTTATCTCGAGTTACAATGTACATCTTCGACACATTGGCGACCCTCGGTTGTCGTGAAAATCTCGAGGTTTTAATTACAGGCACCAGGTACCAAAACGACAGAAAATCAATTTAGTGTCGATCGATGAGAATTTTGCAATCAGGTGGAATCACCCACATTTTAATGACATATCTCAGTCGAATTGGCCTATCTCTAATCTCTGATCAATCTCTGATGGTGTCGTAATGACCCTTGCAGATCAACACGGTCGAGCAGTTGATTCCTGGTCGAATTCTCAAGTCTAATTGCATTTAGATTCCTTAATTGTTTCCCCAGATAGTCCAGTTATCTCGTGAGTGATCAGCTCAGAGAATAACACTATTGACGCGTCGATGAAATGCCCGATTTATTTAATCGAAAATGAAATCTAAAAATTCAGGCTGTCACATGCTTTGTCCGTGGGCTGTGTCATTCTCCCCCACCTAATCAGGCGATGCCCTCGTCGCGTCCGTGGCATGGAAGGCTTCGATGTACTTCTTGAACTGCCACAGAGCCTCGGAGGGTTCCCAACTTGCTTCACTCTCGAGAAGGCCCCTCCACCGGACGAGGTATTCCTTCCTTGGCAGTTCAAGAAGCACGTCATCCTCGTCCACATGGAACGGCTTCAGCATGCTTACGTGGAACACGGGGTGTAGCTTGAGCTTGGGTGGCAAGTCCAGCTTGTATGCCACATTCCCGATCCGTTATATTACTCGGAAAGGGCCTTCATAGTGACGGATCAGCCCTTTGTTTACGTTCCTGTATCAAAGGATGAGGTGCAATTTGGCTAGCACCAAGTCCTCGACTTGAAACTCCACATGCCGTCGCTTTTTGTCGGCCCATTTCTTCGCGCGTTTCGCGGCCCTATTCAGACACACCCACGCCAAGTCGGCTTGTTCATCCCATTCCTTAGCGAGCTTGTACGCGGATGAACTACTTCCTTGGTACCTCGAGGTGATTGCGCTTGGTGTGAGCGGCTGTTGCTCGGTCACGATCTTGAACGGGCTTTGGTTCGTGGACTCTCTTCGCTGCAAGTTGTAAGAAAATTGAGCCATGTCAATCAGCCGTGCCCAATTCACTTGCGTGTTGCTCACATAGTGTTGGAGATAGATTTCCAGCAATCCATTCACCCGCTCCGTCTGTCCGTCGGTTTGGGGATGCATGCTGGTGGAAAGATTGAGATTTGTCCCTAGCAGCTTGAAGAGCTCGGTCCAAAACCACCCTGTGAATCGAGGATCGCAATCGCTCATGATCGTGTGTGGAACGCCCCAATATTTGACGACGTGCTTGAGGAACAGCTTGGCGGCTTCCTTGGCTCGGCAATCGTTCATTGCTGGAACGAACGTCGCATATTTGGAGAGGTGATCCACCACGACCATGAGGGTCCGACACCCTTCAGACTTCGGCAAATTCACGATGAAGTCCATGGAGACACTCTCCCATGGACGTTCCGGGATAGGCAACGGCTGAAAGAGCCCCGCAAGGGACCGTTGCTCTATCTTGTCTTGTTGGCAAACAAGACATGTTCGCACATAGGCTTCCACGTCGTCCCGCATATGCGGCTAGTAGTATTGATCCTTGATGAGTGCCATGGTGTGGTGGATTCCCGGATGTCCCGCCCATTTAGAGTCGTGGCACTTTTGTAGGACTCCCTTCCGAAGTTTCCCGTGGAGCGGCACATAGAGTCGCCGTCCTTTGGTGTAGAGGAGATCATCCTCGAGCAAAAATCTCCTCGTCTTGCCCTCTTGAGCGTATCGAAGGAGGGCTTGGGCTATTTAATCATGATTAAGCCCCTCCTTGATACGATCAATCCACGGACAGTCAGGTCGGCTCACCACATTAGCCAGTTCGAACTTCCTGCTTAAGGCGTCGGCCACGGAATTGGATTTTCCGGGCTTGTATTCCAGCACATAGTTAAACTTGGCCAGGAAGTCTTGCCACCGAGCTTGCTTCGGGCTGAGCTTCTTCTTGGTTTGGAAGTAGCTCGTAGCCACGTTGTCGGTCCTTACGATGAACTGGGATCCCAAGAGATAGTGCCTCCATGTGTGAAGGCAATGCACTGCCGCGGTCATCTCCTTCTCTTGGACCGTGTATCATCGCTCGGCATCATTCAACTTTCGGGACTCGAAAGCCACCGGATGACCTTCCTTCATTAAAACACCATCGATGGCAAAATTAGAAGCATCGGTCTCTACCTCATACGGTTTGGTGTAGTTGGGCAGCATAAGCACCGGCTCCTCTATCATGGTCTGCTTCAACTACTCGAACATCTCTTGACACCGATCCGTCCACTGTCACGGCCTTTCTTTCTTTAGCATGTTCGTGAGTGGCACAGTGAGGCGCGAATACTCCCGGATGAAATGCTGATAATAGTTCGTGAGACCGAGAAAGGATCTTAGCTCAGTCACCTTGGTTGGTGGCTTCCAATCAACGATGGCACAGATCTTAGCCGCGTCCATCCGCACACGTCCGCCCCCGACGATGTGCCTAAGGAACGGGATTTCTTTTTGTGAGAAGGCACATTTCTCACGTTTCACATACAAGTCGTTTTCTCGAAGGGTCCGAAAAACTC
Organism: Eucalyptus guilfoylei; assembly: GCA_016097605.1. Taxonomy (NCBI): domain Eukaryota; kingdom Viridiplantae; phylum Streptophyta; class Magnoliopsida; order Myrtales; family Myrtaceae; genus Eucalyptus; species Eucalyptus guilfoylei. The sequence goes on from CM027866.1 coordinate 11,743,291, forward strand.
GACTCAAATGCTCTACATGCTCCTCAAGCGTCTGGCTATATATAACAATATCATCAAGGTAAACCACAACGAACCGATCAAGGAATGGATGCAGTACCTTGTTCATGAGGGTGCAAAACGTAGCCGGCGCATTGGTCAAGCCAAATGGCATGACGAGGAACTCGTATGATCTGTAACGAGTCACACATGCTGTCTTCGGCTCATCCCCCTTAGCAATCCGCACTTGATAGTATCTCGATCGAAGGTCGAGCTTGGAGAACCAACAGGCTTCTCCAAGCTGATTGAACAAGTCAGCAATAAGGGGAATCTGGTACTTATTTTTGACGGTCAGCTTGTTCAATGCCCGATAGTCGATACACATGCGGAGGGATCCGTCATGTTTCTTTTGGCTCAAGACCGGGGCACCGAACGGGGCCTTGGATGGCCGAACATATCCAGCATCTAGCAGCTCTTTGAGTTGTTTACTTAACTCCTCCAACTCGGGCGAGGCCATGTGATAGGGAGCCATGGCCGGTGGTCGAGCATCGGGCACCAGCTCGATCCGATGGTCGACTTCTCTCCGAGGAGGTAGCTTCTTAGGCAACTCGGGCGTCATTACATCTTGGAAGGCGTCGAGGACTCGGGATGCCTCTTCCGATACCTCATTTTCTTCCACGCCCTCCTCCTTCAATGTCGCCACGAAGGTCACCTCTCCCTTCTTCAGCCCTTTAGATAGTTGCATGGCCGACGGCATCTTTCTATCGCATCCCGATTCGCAGTAGATCGGGACCATGCATTGGCACCGCTTGTCTAGGATACATATGCAATCCGCGAAGGGCATGATGCCCGCATTGATTCGGTCAAGGAATCCCAAACCGAGTATGAAATCATAGTCGTCGAGAGGGATTACCTCGATGTTTTCCCGGCTGGTCCATGGACCGAGGTGGAACTCCACATTCATCGCCATACCGTTGGTCGGGACTTCTTTAGAGTTCACCGTCTTGAGCCAACTGGCATCATTCGCCTCGACCGGAAGATGCAGCTTCTTCATGGCCTCTTTGGATATGAATAGGTCGGACGCCCCGGTATCCACAAGTGCGCTCATCGTGGTACCCCGATCTTTACATCCATGAACATCATTCCCTTGGGTTCCTTGACCTTCTTGGCCTTGATCGTCCTAAGGATCCGCAATGATCCCAACCACGCCTCCTCCCGCGGCTTGTCCTCCTTGCACAAGGCCGACAACTTTCCTCTCTTCGGGCAATCCCGGGCCATATGGGGACCGTCACAAAAGAAGCACTTGTATGTGCGTACCTTGCGTTGGTATCCTCCGTGGCTTGACTCGGGTTGATTCCTGTGAGGGGTCGGAGGCGGTCTACCAGCATTTGGACGAGGGAACCGGCCTCGATCTCCCCCATCAGTGGCCTTTTCTCTCGGTCGAAAGTTGGGCTTGATGGTAGGTGCCGGCCCATACTCCACAAGGGACTCGGTCACGGAAGTAGCCGTGGTGAGGTCCGTTGCGTTGCACCGTTTGAGCTCCTGTTTGACCCAGGGTTTGAGTTCGCCCATGAACTGGTGGAATGCCTCCGTCTTGGTCATGGACGCGATTTGGAGCAGTAGCTCCGAGAACCGCTTCACATAGTCACGAACTCCGCCTTTTTGCTCTAGGCACTTGAGTTCTTCGCGAGCATCTTCTTCGCATAAGTGGGATAGTAGGTTTGCCAAAATTCCTCGACAAACCGAGCCCGTGTCATGATAGGATCGCCATTCCTACCATCTGACCGACGTCTCCACCATAGCAGCACATCATCAGCTAAATACATGGCTGCGGTGTTCACCTGGATCACGTCGTCGGTTGTTCCCATGGTCTGGAAGTATGGTTCCATGTACCATAGGAAGTTGTCAATGTCCTTTGCCACCCGGGAGCCCTTGAACTCCTTCGGCTTGGGTGCATCGGCATAGGACTGCACGGTGATCACCCCGTTCACGCGTGCCGCTTCAAGCTCAATGAGCTTGCCTTTCATCTTCGTCATTTCCGCATGCACGGCCGCCATTGCGGCCTCCCAAGTCTCATCCCGCTGCTGCAACTCGTGCATGAAGGATCCTTGCACCTCGACACGGAGCTCTCCCATACCGGCTTGGAGCTCTTGCACTTCGCCAAGAACTCCTCCCTATCGGCTTCCGCTCCTTCGACGGCCTGGTGCAGGTCGTCCATCAACGCCTAGACGTCCGTGACGGCATCCTCTATGACCGTCATTCGATTCTCTAGGTCTCCCTTCGGATTCCTCGCACACGAGGTAGCACGAGCCTTCTTTGACCGGGTGGCCCTCTCGGCTTGACGCCCACGATCTTCACGCTCATCGCCTTGAACGACCGGAGCATCAACACGAGGATCGGCCATTGTGCTTGGAATGTTGGCTCTGATACCATTTGTCACGGGTCGATCAAACACCACGCTGCCTTAGGATCGGTGATCCCAAGTCAGCCTTACACACACACACGCTCGAACACAAGAATCGAATGGGCAAAGAGAGTGTATATTCACTTGTGAACGAACTGTTACAAAGTGGGAGAGAGATCCCTATTTATACAAGAGCGGGTCGCATTTCAGCCGTTGATCGTCCCTTCGATCCAATGGTCTATTTTAAATTTGTATCATCATTATATGGCTACTCGCAAGCTACTTGATGGCTGTACATGGCAGGCCCTTGGGAAGTCTATGGGTTGCACTCGTCAGGCTTTGGGCAGACCATAGGCGTGTGTCAGAAGCAAGATCGGGATTGCAAGTCCATCTGACACGCGATCAGTTGAACCATCACAGGCTGCTCGAACATCGTTCATGGGTCGCTCATGGGTTGTGCATGGGCCTTTCGCTCGTTCTGCTCATGGGTTGATCGTGGGTCGACCGTGGGCCGTTCTCGGGTTCTCCGGTAGCCCTTTGTGCATGACACGGCCGCTCACGGACAATCTTGGATCATGCTTTGTCCGTGGGCTGTGTCACAAGGTTCTCAGATTTCGATGAGCATAACGGGTTATTGCTTGCTATAGGGGTATCAAAATAGGTCCATGGCCTATTTTTTGACTTATATTTCTTATAAATGGGTTGTGTATGGGTTGTCAGTATTCAAAGGTCCGGCTAGAAATGGGTTCAAAGAGTTAAAAGTTGAATTAGATGGGCCGAAAATGGGTCACCCATTAAAAAACATTGTCACCAAGGCTAGGGGTCACGCGGCTTTTGCAAGATCTTGCCCTGGCAACTCACAAGCAACCGTAACACTTGTCGTCGCTCCTCCGTTGCCTACTTCTGTGCCCGCCTCTGTTGTCTGCCGATGGTGCGACGTTAACCTAACTCTTTGTCGTTAGGGTTTGGTTACTCATCAGCTTCATCCTGGATCTCCTTCCGCTGAATCAGAGCCTCCTCTTTCAGTATCCTCGAGTTTATGGCTTACGATATGAGCTTCTCCTCTTTTTTGTGCTTCTTCGCAGGTCTCGTCACGGCGGTTTCATTGTCGTTAGCGAGGAAGGCTTGCGGATTTTGGTGCCTCGTTCTCTTCTTGGCCATTGTTGGAGGAGGAGGAGGAGGAAGAGGTGTGTCGATGGTCGGAGCTGGATCTGGAGCAGAACATTGCTGGCAACGGATGCAGAAGAAAATCCTAAACCTCGACTAGGATTGATGGTGCGTGATGTTGGTTGAGCTCCCACATGGACCTTTTGTTGGGCTTGTGGGGGAATAAAAGATGCGACGAAAATTTAGAAATGGGACCTTTTGTTGGGCTTGTGGGGGAATAAAAGATGCGACCAAAATTTAGAAAATCAATTCGAAATTTCAGTTCTTTTTTTTAATCTCTTTTCAGTTTTCTTTCTAAACATCAAACCATAAAATAATTTTTCTTTTACATTATTTAGGAAGATTTATCAAAAAAATAAATCTTAAAACATGCTCACACTCACATAAACTAAAAATGACCAGAATTTGAAAATTGTTATAATTTAAAAAAAGATATTATCTTTTGAAGCTGCTATCTAACAAATAAAATATCGGGAAAATTCCAAATAAGGGCTTAAAGTGTTCTTATTTTATCAAATAAGGGCTTGAAGCGCCAAAGTTTTTTCTAATAAGGACTTGAAATGTAATCGGTTTTAAATAGGGGTTTGCAATGGTTATATCAGTTTCAAATAAGTACTTGACTTTCTAGTTGGTTAAGAGTATTTTTGTCCTTTACCTTCTACTTGACTTTTTTTTTTCTTTTTTGGTTTTCTCTTCCTCTTTGCCGGTGGCTGAGCAGGTGAGACAACCATTGCCCTGGGTGAGACCGCCCTTGCCAAATCTAGGCAAGGTTTGCCCTCAAAAGCTATAGGCGAGGGCCGCCATATCCAGTCTGGGCAAGGGGATGGCCTCGCCTTGATCGTAGTCCTCGCTAGCGATCGGGGAGGTCATTGAGCCCTTATGGGCGCTCACTAGAAAAAAGAAGAAGAGAAAAAGGAAAATAAGAAAGAAAAAAGAAAAAGATAATTTAACATAAAAATGGTATTTTGATGAAAATACCCTTTGGCCAATTGGAATATTTAGCCGGTCGACGATCAGTAAGTTAGTCCCTTAGTTGAAACTACTATAGTTTCTTCATGCCCTTATTTGACGTAAGGTCCACTTTAGGTTATTATTTGAGAAAATGATAGCACTTCATGCCCTTATTTGAAATTTTCCCTAAAATATTGTTGCACAACGGACTATGGTCATTACAAATTAAATTCAAAGTGAATAATGTTCATATAAATAATGATACTGAAAAGAGCTAGTATCTAACAAGTAAAATGGGTTTGTCAGCCCTAAGTTCTTTATATATATATTTTGGTCAAATTCTTTATAAATATTTTGCTTTTTTTAATATGACTTGAAGTTTTTATCCAAGTATCATATACATGTGAAGAGCTTAAAGAGAGTGTAGGCTTTCCTAGAATATTAATGTGTTTTAGCAATGTGGGTTAGGTTAGTTAAGGATTAAGTATGGGTCACTAGATTTGCACTATATGAATATGTATCAAAATGGGTTAAGTGGGGTAATATGGGTTAGACCATATACGACCTGACCCACCCATTTGACTGGGTCATAAGATCCCACCGAACCAATTCTCTTCCACCGAATTGGATTGTTAGCCCTCCCCATTCCCTATGGTTGATTTTATACTTAGATATCAAAACTTCTTGTTATCCTTGTATTTGTTAGAAATGAAAGTTATATCATCTAGACAAAAAAAAAAAAAAATCAATGCAATGATTTTACTATCTATGCTCTTAGTGGTTTCTTTGATTAGTGTACAGTGTATCATTTGCCCAATTGCTTTTTTTTAACTTTGACCTCTAGTTTTTGAACTGGAGTTCCTTTGACACTGTAGTTGACTACATCAACCTTGACGGTCGGTGTCACGCCCCGAACCTCGGGCATGCGCACATCCCTTGGCGGTCGATTAGAAATGCGACGTCCTAGGACGCGTCGCCGACCCTTTCTTTTTATCTTTCGATTAAGCACATGCGGAAGCGAATTAAATAAACACCTGGACAACCATCAAACACAGGGATAGTAAAAAACATGCTAACACTCTTTCATAAAACACATTTTATAAACATGTCAAGTTAAACCTACTGGTTCATATTTATAAGTCTATATATATATATATATAAAAGCCCTAGGCCACCTACGCTCCAGACCCTTTAGCCTCGGGCTCCGGGTTCTCCACGACACCATCTGGGATGTCAATATCCATAGGGTAAGCTACCTCCCCATCCTCGGTTACGGTAAGCTCGTTAAAACCCTGCAAAGGACCCTCCCTAGCCCCGTTAGGTTCGTTAATGAACTACGCTTTGAAGCGATGAGATACCCAGTGACGGAGGCCCTCATCGACCTAAATAGTGGTCACAACTAACTCACGGGTCCAGGTGGTCCCGAAAATAGGGAAAAAGGAGGACTCATAGTCTATTTCCTTTGGAACCCCAAAACGAACGGGTCACCTCTCCATACTAAGGACATGAAAAAGGGTTAACCATGACGGGGTGAGATAAATCTTAGTGAGTTAAAACTCTAAACTCAGATTAGGACGAAAATTCACCTAGAGGCAGCCTAAACATGCGTCACAAACAAACTTACCTCGCCTCAGCACGTTCCTGCATATTAGTGCGCCACATATATCATATGAATACAACAAGGGTATTTAATAACCGGAACACATCATTTCATCTTGCAAACAATCACATGGGTTCCAATTATAAGGTAAAACCGTTATGACACGTCACATTCCGTGCTACACAATTTTGCCCCATAATCAGACGCAATTATCACAACCACTCAGGCGTGTTCCAATTTTACGATCCATCGACCATGGCCAACTCAATAGTCGGTGGTCATCCAGCATAACCGGGTGTCGTCCCGCTCTGTAGGCATGGCAACGTCTACGACTAGACGGCATTCCATAAATGAGTATCGGCTCGACCTCCACTACGACCGGCATCCGTCGACAGGGGGCATCCGAACTTAATTAGGCATCACCTCCCCGACTATCATCGGGTGACGGGTTCAATAGTGACCACACACACATCCATACTTGGCCAAGAACATTATGCTTTGCATCCAAATACCTTGTATTTAAATAATGAACTTGACTCATTTTCTTCGTATTAAAAATTCCCGGTAAAATAATTGTGCGTGGTTACATATATCAAACCATTAAACACAGTACATTCCCATTTCAAAATCAAACGATTTCATATAGTACATAAAATTCTAGCGTCAAAAACCGACATCCGGTATTTTTCTATTTAAATGCCAAAAATCAAATTGTAATAATAATTAATAATTACCACCAAGCACTCAATTGCACATATAAGCAATCAATTTTACATATAAATTCAACCATGACGATTAGCATAAAATTTCACTAAACGGCTACTCCGTCACAATTTATGCTAATTATAATTAATTAAATAAATTACGATTAATAAAAATTAATCTAATTTAATTAACCAAACCATAGTTAATTAAACTAACCATGTTAACTAACTAACCCAAGTTAACTAACCTAACCTAGGATATGCTAACTAAACTAACCACCTAACCAACCTAGTTACACTAACCAAACTAAGCTAGTTCATCTAACTAAGATTAACTAATTAATCATAATTAACACTAAACTAACCATTTAAGTATAATTAACAACCAAATCCAGGATTAGGGAGCTAACTCACCGGATTAGGGCGGCGACGGGTTCACAGCGATGGCGACGCGATGGCGGCGCGAAGGCGGTGAGGACCCGTGACTATCCGGTCTCCAACGGAGCTCAACCGGTGAAGGAAAAGGCCTCACAAGGCTCATGGCCAAGTGAGGTACTCGGTTTTGTGGCTGAGGCGGATGGAGGTGTTGCTTGGTGCTGGTGGTGCGGCTAGGGTGGCGAGTTGGTGTGGGTTGGGACGGGCGGCTAGTTGAGCTAAGCTGGCTGCTGGCTCGTGGCGAGCTGAGGCGGTTTGGCGTGGAGATGGTGAACTCGCCAGGCGGTGTGGGGTTGGACGGTGAGGCGTTGGGTGATGCGGTGGTGATGCTAGCGGCAAGGTGGGCTTGCTTTGTGGTGGTGGCTGTGTGGGCGGCAACAAGATGGAGGAAGAAGTAGAACTAGAGGGGAAATGGAGATGGTGCAATAGCAAGAGGAAGAAATGAAGAAGAAGAAGAAGAAGAAAGTTGGTCGGCTAAGTAGGGGATGCACATGAGGGAGATTGGAGAGGGAATGGAGGTCAAACTTGCAGCCAATTAGGGACCTCAACAAATATCAAGCCCACCATTGCCTTTGGCCCCAAAGTCTTTATGCTAAATTGTCAAACACTCCTCTAATGGCCATTTTCCCTTCATTTCTTCACAAAACAAACCAATTTGGCAGCCAAAAATCCTATAAAAGCAGCCCATCCGAATTTCCAAATCTTTTCCGATTTGTCCGAAATTGATTTTTCCGTAAAATCCTGGACTCGTCGAAAATTCTCCAAAAGATGAGACAACGTCCTAAAAATAAATCGTGACACGCTCGAACGTCCGATTCCAGAAATTGAATTCAATTTCATGGTTAAAATCAACTGGACGCAATTTTAGTACAACCTAGCCTATCGAGTAGCCTTTAGGGTAGCATATCGAGTAACCTTTAGGGATTTTAGAGCGTTTGACCCATGGTTGATAATTTTCGATCCACGTTTGTGCATCTCCGACTCTTAGTTGACTCTTGGTTGTCGTAAAAATCGCAAGGTTTCAATTACGTGTTCCGAGTATAATTTTGATAGAAAACCGGGTTAGTGTCGTTCGATGCGAATTTCACAATCACGCGGCATCACTTGCAATTTAATTATGTGATTTTGTCGAATCGACCTATATCCGATCACAATTCAATTATAACAGTGTCGTATTGACCCTTGCCAATTATTATGGTCGAGCAGTCGATTTCCGATCGAATTCTCTAGTTTGCCGCTTTTATATCCATTAACGGTTTCACCTAATAGATTAGTTAACTCGTGAGTGGCCAACTCATAGTAAAATGACCATAGGCGTGTCGACGATATAACCATTTCATATTATCGAGACGGGGTCGAATTTCAGGATGTCACAGTCGGCCACTATTAGATTTAAGCGAGATCATTGATTAATTGCATTTAAATCAAGTACCGCCGCTGATAGTATTATTATTTTTGATCTAATCCAGTAGTTACTTCATCACCTTCGTATTAATGTCGTCACGATTCTATTCTTGGTATCTAAGCTTACAGGCTTGCGGGAATAGGTAATGCGCATAGACCTAAGTCACGCCAAAAGTGGGAAATCTAGACGCCCTCACCTACCGTGCAAAGCGTCGCAAGTGGTGTTGTATATATGTCTGGTTCCTTGGGGCCTGGTCGCTACGACCCTCTTTGCGAGTACGCAAGTGCTGTTGTACACATGCTTGGTTACACGGAAGGTGAAACCATCTACACCTGGTGTGCCCTAGGTTTCTTTTATGTTTGCTTTGTCCATCAAGCTCATCACGAAAACAGATTATTATTAGCATCTGTTTAGGAGTCTCGTGTTAAAGTTCGATCTTCTTCAAATTTGAACAAATGATGAATCATTTGACTATTCGAATAATGTCGCTTTTTGAATTTTCTATTAATTAGTTTTCACAATCTATCGAACTTCTCTAAAGATGAATTCCGCGCAAGTTCTTTAGATGGTTTATATTTTTTTTCTGCCTCGGTCTTTCATATGTATTAGCTTTTCAAAAAAAAATTTCAAAACAGATAAAAAAAAGGAAAAATGCAAAATGTGGAGGAGAGGTGGTACGGGATTATTTAGTAGGGCTGTGTAGATTCCAGGGTAAAGTACATACACTTTTTTATAAGGGTTAATATCTTGAAAAACTTCAAACTAGTATGTATGAAAGATTTACTCAAAACTAATATTTTGACCATGAAAAATCCCAAACTGGTACACCTGTGATAAATTTATCTCAACTGATCATAAAAAATCCCAAATTGGTTTGCTTGTGACAAATTTACCCTCCGTTAAATTAGATTAATACCACAAAAAATTACAAAAATTGTATAATTGTGACAAACGAAGAGTAAAATCCCAAACCGGTACACCAGTCAACTGTCATGCGTCATTTAACTTAGTAATTTGTCAATAAAATTTAACGGAAACTAACAGAGGGTAAATTTGTCACAATTATACTAGTTTGGCGTTTAAAATTAGTTTGAGGTAAATTTGTCATATGTGTATTAGTTTGGGATTTTTCAGGACATCAACATTTTTATAATTACCGAGTTCCATTTTTTTGGAATCTAGAACCTAACTTATATATTCTTGGAATCGCCCTGAAATCTTGAACTTGTCAGTTCTATTAATTCTAGAGTACCATGTACTACTATGTATTATTTTCTATTTTTTATTTAATAAAATTTATACCACTTTTAATTATTAAACACATCGAACATTCAAGATAACACAGAAATGGACTACATGTTATATTACATATTCTTGTCTAATAGTAACATAAATTCTAAAACGATAATAACATTAAAAGCAAAAGGAAATGAAACAAAGAATTAGATCAACTTCCACCTATCATTTAAATCCATGAACTTAGATGAAAACTCGTTTCAATTCACCAATCAATCATTGACTATGATATCATTTGGTGGAAAGAACACCCAACAAAACTTGGAGTCCCAAGCCTGTTAGTTGAATTCGCCCTTACTCTAAAGTTTAAGTGAATAAATTACGAGCCAATTAGGATATATCAACTACTTTACACAACACTAATTCCGTGACATGAGACTTTTCTAACAATCGAGACTATCGTACTTGATGGTGTGGTGAGATAGTTCAGTGCTCTTTTCCTGCAATGACACTATGGTGAATGGCAGTTTAACTAGATTTGGCCGTGTAACGCTTCTTGGCCTTCCTTTCTTGGGGCTTGTAAAGGACTTGGCCTTCACTTTTGTGTTTGATGTGAGGAGCAAAACCAAACGAGTGTTTGAAAAATGAATAGATGGAATTATCACCCCAACGATTTAATTAAGAGTGCGGCTTAGTTGACCATTGATAGTGCTAGTACGAACACCTAGAGGGCGGTGAATAGGTGTAAAAACAAATTTTACAAGACTTAGCAACTTAATTCGATTTTTAAGAAAAACCAAAGACTTAAGATATAGAAGATTTGCAGTAATATATAAGGCAGTGAATTACATAAAGAGATAAGGGAAAGAGAATTGGAACACAAAGTTTATAGTGGTTCGGCTTAGACCAAGCCTACTTCCACTCTCCCGCACTAATAGCCCAACGGCTGGATTTCACTATGAATCAAAAGAGATGTTACAGTCACACGTCCTTGATTCCACAGTGTAGAGACTTTACTACACTTCCTCAATGTCTCACAAGTATATAGACACTCTTTTGAATGTAAAATCACGCTCAACAAATGAACTAGCAAACAACAAGGAGCTTCAGACTTTGGAATTCTTCTATCTCGCACTACCTCAAATAACTAGAGGGTCTTTCTTATATACTCCTCCATGCCTTCATAATCATTGGCACCTTCCAAATGAGTTCTTCCAATCTACTCGTTGGACAGAATCAATTAGAGAGATCTCGAGTCACTTAAGGAAAATGAAGATAACCCACCAATCCTGCTCGCCCATACAATCAGGATCTAGTTTTCCATAAGTAGAACCTTCTAAGTATACTTTGCCAATCAACGGATCTAAATTACTCGAATAATTTGTAATACGAATAATAGATCTTAAGATGCTATCTCCAGCCGTGAGATAATCTTCAACCAAACGAACCAAATCCTTAAAGAAATACTCACATCCGAATAAGACTTCTTCATCGGTTTAGGAACTGTCAATGAGGGCAGACTTTAAGTCTTGAGTCTGGAGGTCTTCAGACTTTAATAGAAGAGTCTACATGACTTCAGACTAGACTGAAGGAAACGTTTTGTCAACTTCAAAACAATTAAGAAAAATTTCTCCAACAACCATTACTCCGTTATTGACAGAGTGACGATCAGCTAAGCTTTTCCCTTTAATTTTATGATCAATGATTGCTACTTGATTAAATCAAGTGACTGAAAAATCCTCATTAAAAAACCCCACGTTCACGATATTAATTCGATATGTTGATGAAAATATGACGTCAAACTAATTGACCGTTTCAAAAGAATATGTTGAAGATACGATTTGGTGTGTCTTGAAGATATGATTTGATTTTGCGGATGACTGTACTAATATTAGATTGATATGTTAATTGGTTCAGTTTGTTCAAATAGGAAAATAGTATCACGTATATTATTTATTGTATTGTACACTCTTGTATTAGATATACCTCCTTATACATGAATAAAAGATAAAGAGAAAATTCCTTAGATTCTTGTTTTTGTCATTGTATCATAACTCTCTTTCCTGCCCTAGCTTTTGCATTTTTGGAATTGCCTCCGTCTTGTTTCTGGTTTTGTTGTTGCGATTCCTATTCTGCAAAACAAACCAGCACTCGATAGGAATTCATTATGACAAAAGTACACTTCAAGTGCCAAAAGTTGACACAAAGGGATATTTAAGCACCAAAAGTTACGAAAGTGATACTTAAGTGCCAAAATCGGAGAGAAATGGATCACTTAAGTGCTAATTCGGCCAAAATCCGGCCAAAATGCTGACGTGCGCAATTTCCAGCGAAGTAAGTGCAAAATGGCGTCATTTTGCATGCTGACGTGGCCAGATAATGCAAAAATAATGTCGTTTTGGTGCTGACGTGGTAATAAATTAATATAAAAATTAATTAAATTTAATTTAAAACTAAATATATTTAAAACATTTAAAAATACAAATACGAATATTAAAAAAATTAAAAATTTAAAAAAAGGGGGAGGCGGCTGAGGGCCGCCACCGAGAAGGGTTGGCGATGGACCTCAGCAGCCCTTTTTTTTAAATTTAAATTTTTAATATTTTTAATATTAATATTAATATTTTTAAATATTTTAAATAAATTTAATTTAATTAATTTTTATTTTAATTTTTTACCATGTCAACACCAAGGCGACTTGGGTGTGGGTCTTTTGCGAAATTAAATGGCCTTCCTTTTTTCTTTTTATTTATTATTTGTACTGAAAAATTGTTTCCCCGGCATATTTTTTTTGTTTTACGCCCCGTAAAGGCTTGGTCAAAATAGCAGAGCAAGTCAAAATATTAATTTAGCATAGCAAAAATGCGGTCATTAATATGTTTTCGCGGTAATTGTGGCCTCTCGGGAGAATCGATTGCATCTTTGAAGTGATCCGAAAATTTCAACATTTTGGCCGGATTTTTTGATCCATTTTGCTTCGATTTTGACACTTAAGTGTCACTTTCGTAACTTTTGGCACTTAAGTGTCAATTTGTGCCAACTTTTGGCACTCTAGGAGTCCCGATGTCAATTCATTATAGATACCATGTCAAAGAATCAAAGTTCAAGTGAGGAAATCAACAACTCACCTCATAACCAAGATTCGGACCAAGTCGATCCGATTGAAGAAGAACCTTTCGCTCAACACCCTTCTGAGTTTGTCCCAACTCCAATTCAAACTTCCAGCCTAGCCCAATGGCCATCGGTCCACTAGTTTCCAGTTCAAGGTTAATGGGCCACCGGACCAAGTCAGACATGGGCACACCAAGGTCTATTTGGAGAAGAAGGAAGACTGGGCTGGACGGGTCAGGATCACAAACCCGAATCCACTCAATCGGGTCTTAAAATGCAAGCCTACTTGATTTTCCAACCCGATTTTCTAGCCTATGCGATTGATTCTAGGCAGCGGTGGCCGCTTGGACCTTGACGACCCCTCTACACATCGCCGGTCAACGAACCAGAGCTTTGGCTCATCAGTTTATAGCTCACAAAACTGAATAACTACACGACCTGGGCTTGTGACTTTCGGCAAGCCTTGGTCACGAAGGATATGACGGCTTCCTTAATGAAGCTGTCCCCTTTCCAACCAACGATTGGTTGCAATGACATTGGCATAAATGCAACCGACTTGTTCACACAAGGATCAAGAACTATATGGCTCCCGAGGTCATGACTACGTTCCCATCGACCGAAGACTCTAAGGTGATGTGGGACAACATCCATGAGATGTACAGGAAGTTAGATCGAGCTAAGATTTTTTTGCCCCGCTAGGCCTTGTCGGAGTTGAAGCAAGGGAACTTCCCAGTTACCACTTGCTTTAACCGACTCCCGGCTCTATGGAACGAGCTTGAGGTGGCTAAGGAATAATTGGAAGGACCCGAGACAACCTTGAGGTAGTATCGGGCTATCAAAGAACAAGAAAAAAATGACTCATTTTCTGTTGATTCTAAATGAGACTTACTCGAATTTTAGGTTGCAAATTCTGGGCATGGATTTTGTTTCGTTGCTTGGCCGAATATTCCAACTCGCTGTCCAAGAGGGGAGCCAATGCCTGGCAACGGCCGAGTACATATGGGTGGATGAGGGCGTGACGCTCGTTGCTCTGGTGAGCTCCTAGTAGCGAATACCCATAATCGTGAGTACCCCTTGTGTGGTGCTAGGGTTTCGCCAGGAGGAAGAAGCATATCTTAAAAGGTCGGCCTTGGATCCAGATTAAAAGCAGAGATTTGACGACTCTTATCCATCCATCAGAGGGATCAAATTGGGTTGTGCACATGCTACCACGTTAGCATCAGTGCACAAGACATTCTATAGCTCATAGGCTGCCACATCATCTTAGAAAAGGGGAGGGCAAAATTTTAAAACAAAAGGTAAATTTTGTGAATATTACAAATGCCCACACCACACTAATGATACGTGCCGAAAATTGCATGGTAAACCCAATGATAAAGAAAAAAAGGGCAAATGATTATCCATTTATTAGGTGTCTGGACAAAATACTGGAAGGGTAAATCAGATATTTACCCATGACTAGTATCAAAATATCATGAAGGCCCTCAGTCAATTAAGCACTCTTGAAAGGACTACTAGTTTCTTAGGTACCTCTTTATGCGAGATAGACTCTATTTCAATTGATGCATGGATGATTGATTGAGGTGCTAGTGACCACATAATTTGCAATGAGAAGTTTTTCTCTCGAATTGACACCAAATCCCATGGTCCCATGTCATTATGTCTTCCAAACGAATGTCACTTGTGTCACCAAAATTGGCACCGTTTGTCTTAATCCCAAAATTATTCTCATAAATGTCCTTTATATTCCTAAATTTGAGTTCAAACTTATATTTGTTTCCAAAGCTTGCAAGGACAATTCTTGTCGTGCCATATTCAATTCCCAAAATTGTTTTTTTCAAGACCTATCGACTGATAAATTGATGGGCTTGGGTAGTACTACACAAGGGCTGTACTTTTGGACCAATTTTCCAAAGGATTTTGATTTATCTTCCATTTCCTGAAATAAGGGTGTTTCATGTAATGCCGCTATTGACAATAAAATCTTTCTTTTCCATCGGCATTTGGGTCATAGTGCTTGTTTTCCTCACTCCATTTGTCCCAATTGTCCCATTTGTCCTTTGGCAAAATAGTCACAAATATCATTCCCAGTTAGTAAATCTCAAGCTACTAGTGCTTTTTCATTAATACATGTTGATATATGGGGTCTCTATCATACTCCACATCACAATGGAGTTCATTTCTTTCTCACCATTGTGGATAATTATACTCGTGCCACATGAGTTTTCTTCACGCAAAAAAAGAGCCAAACTTTTTCCCATTTGATCGAATTTTTTCACCCTAATAAAGAATCAGTTAGACAAATATGCACAACGCATTTGTATAGGCAATGGTCACGAGTTTTTCATTATTGATTGTAAGTCATTTTTCTCTTCTCATGGCATTCTTCATGAGAGTTCTTGCACCTATACTCCTTAGCAAAGTGGGATTGTTGAATGAAAGCAACATCATATTTTAGAAGTAGCTTGAGCCCTTAAATATCAAGCATAAGTTTTTGAAACTGTTTGAGGAGATTGTGTGATCACAACAGCCTATTATTATTTAGTTTTCGTGATTCAAAATAAACTGTTATTTTCATAATAGATTAAAGACTGTCACCTAGTCATTTCTTTTATTTTTTCTTCCTTTGCCTTTTAGTTCTTTCCCCCCATTTCCTCGTTCTTCTCCAAGCACCCCTTCTCCTCCGTCCACTGCACATCACGCCAATCGGGGCTTGGTGGTTGTGTACGTAAATTTTACTAAAGTGAGCTTAATAAACGAGTGACGTGACTGAATTTTGACTGTTTATTTGATTTTTCATTTGTCAACGAATTAGAGAAGGTAAATTTAAGATGTTTTTATCCTTAAATTTAGAATATGCTGCTGTAAATAATTTATGAACTTTAAGAGAGGAGAGATAATTAATTAAAAAAAGACTATATCTCTAATTAATTGACTTGTCGTTTGTTCGAATCAAAATATCTATATCAGAACAATCCGTACAGGAAAGTGAATAATATAATCTAATAGGATTATTAGCTATTTGATAAAATATAATCCCTAATATCTCATATTATCTCTAACAATATCATCTAATAAGAAAATCTCTCATATCCATAAACATTTGGAAATTAACAATGCATATATATTATAAGAAGGTGAAACAGGCGAGGTGCACGTGGCCAAAAAATTATGAGAGGTCTATAAGGTATTTAGTATTCCATGTTTCTTAAATGGATATAATATAGAGTATTGCCAGCCTAATAGTGCTGTTGACTAACGGTGCAATTCATAGCACATGTCGAGAGAGTACATTTTAAGAAACAATTTACTCATTTCATCCAAGCTGGAGATCTAAAGGTGAAGAAGCCACCATTCCATGCGAAAAACTTATTGTACCGTCACATCATCATTTCCTTATAATATATGCGATCGTTTCTCCCATTACTTGAATCGGTCTTAAAAAAAAAAGAATCTCGATGTGGGAGATGGGAAATAGACATGTAACGGGCCCATTGCACGGCACATATTGAGAGAGTACTTTTTAAGAAAGAAAACTATTCATATCATCCAAGCTGAGATCTAAAGGTGGAGAAGCCACCGTTCCATATGAAAAACTTACGGTACCGTCACATCATTGTTTCCTTACAATATATACGGTCGTTCCTCCCATTACTTGAATCTGTCTTAAAAAAAAAATAATCTTGATATGGAAGATAGGAAATGGACATGTGATGGGTCCATTGCACGCAGTCTTAAGATGCATATTTCAGGACTTAAATATCGTGTTGGAACGCTCTATAAAACGAGCATTGCACTGGACAGATCTTACATGCAACCATATTCACCATCCTTGTTTGACTAGATATCTTGAGAAGCAATACAAGCATGAAGCTGGAAGTGCATGGAAGAAGTTGGTCAAACCATCGGTGCCGACGCCGAAAAACCGGCAAAAATTGAAGCTAACATCAATTGAATCGGCCTTAGAAAAAAAAAGAATCTTGATGTGGGAGATGGGAAATGGACATGTAACGGGCCATTGCACGGCACATATTGAGAGAGTACTTTTTAAGAAAGAAATCTATTCATATCATCCAAGCTGAGATTTTAAGATGGAGAAGCCACTGTTCCATATGAAAAACTTACGGTACCGTCACATCATCGATCCTTACAATATATATGGTTGTTCCTCCCATTACTTGAATCTGTCTTAAAAAAAAAAAAATCTTGATATGGAAGATAGGAAATGAACATGTGACGGGTCCATTGCACGCAGTCTTAAGATGCATATTCCAGGACTTAAATATCGTGTTGGAACGCTCTATAAAACGAGCATTGCACTGGACAGATCTTGCATGCAACCATATTCACCATCCTTGTTTGACTAGATATCTTGAGAAGCAATACAAGCATGAAGCTGGAAGTGCAATGGAAGAAGTTGGTCAAACCATCGGTGCCGATGCCGAACAACCGGCAAAAATTGAAGTTAACATCAATTGAATCGGTCCTAAAAAAAAAGAATCTCTATGTGGGAGATGGGAAATGGACATGTAACGGGCCCATTGCACTGCACATATTGAGAGAGTGCTTTTTAAGAAAGAAATCTATTCATATCATCCAAGCTGAGATCTAAAGGTGGAGAAGCCACCGTTCCATATGAAAAATTTACGGTACCGTCACATCATCGTTTCCTTACAATATATACGGTCGTTCCTCCCATTACTTGAATCTGTCTTAAAAAAAAATAATCTTGATATGGAAGATAGGAAATGGACATGTGACGGGTCCATTGCACGCAGTCTTAAGATGCATATTCCAGGACTTAAATATCGTGTTGGAACGCTCTATAAAACGAGCATTGCACTGGACAGATCTTGCATGCAACCATATTCACCATCCTTGTTTGACTAGATATCTTGAGAAGCAATACAAGCATGAAGCTGGAAGTGCAACGGAAGAAGTTGGTCAAACCATCGGTACCGACGCCGAACAACCGGCAAAAATTGAAGTTAACATCACTGGATCAGCTTCAAATGCCAATTTACATTGGCGTTATGTTCTACTATAGAGATAATGCGGAGAACCCAGGAGTTGATATTTCTCAAAGGCTTCTCCAAATGGAGGAGTCACTTTCTGAAACCCTAACACTCTTTTATCCTATGGCAGGGAGATATATTGAGGATGATGGTTGTTTTATTGACTGTAACGACCTTGGAGTTGAGTTCGTCCACGCCAAAGTGGACGGCCAGATTGATAAGCTTCTCCATGGAGACCCCGACATTGATTTGCTCCAACGTTTGTCGAAGTACCCGACCGATGTAGCTGGCAATCCGTTAATTGTGATCCAAGTGAATACGTTCGAGTGCGGCGGATTAGCGATTAGCATGCGCTTTACACACAAGATCGGCGACATGTACACCATGGCCATGTTCATCAATTCGTGGGCTACCGCTTGCCGAGGTAATGCAGACGCCATGATCTGTCCTAGTTTCGAGTTGTCATCTCTATTCCCAGTAAAAGAGTTGGCGGTTCCGATTTTGAGTCCACGACGTATTGGCAACAAGGAACTCATCATGAGCAGGTTGAGGTTCAACGCCGATGCTTTATCGAAGCTGAAAGCCTTAGCTAGGGACAATGCAAAGGACTCGATGGCCAACGATTCCCAGCCTTCAAGGGTGGAGGTTGTTTCGGCACTACTAGGTAGGGCTTTCGTCAATATTTGCCGAAATAAACATGGCGAACAAAGGACTTTCTTAGTTTGTATGCCAGTTAACTTGCGTGAGAAGATCAATCTGGCGATACCCGCGAATTCTTGTGGCAATCTTTTCGCCATCGTGTGGGCGCGATCTGGTCAACCAACGGCCGGAAAAATTGAGTTGGAGTTCAACGGAATGGTGAATGTAATGCGCGATATGATAGCGGATGCCAAAACAAAGTACGCAACAGTAGTAGACGGGGAGGAGTTATGCTCGATGGTGGGCGATTCTCTAGCCGAGTTTGTCAAAATTGTGGCCAGAGGCGAAGATTGTCGGTTTGGTTTTAGTAGCTGGTGCCGGTTGGGGCTATACGAGAATGACTTCGGGTGCGGAAGACCGGTTCTCGTGAGCAACACACCGTCGAATTTTGAATCGATTTTTCTTATCGACGATGAAGAGAGCCGAGGAATCGATGCATGGATAACCGTTGGCAAATATGAGATGATTCTTCTTAAACAAGATCCGGAGATTCTGAAATTCATTTCCTAGTCAGAGATAGAGATGTTGCCTAATTATATCATTTATGAAGTCATCGTTTCTTACAATAATGTAAAGTGGGACAATGAAAATGATGACCTCAAGTCGCTAGTATTTGTAACATCTATTTTGTTTATTGAAGAATGATGCTCCTTGTGAACAAGATTAACTCTTAACCATTATTTATGAACTTATTAATTACCTTAGGGAAAAGTGCCAAAAAATCATAAATCTTTTGTCTTTGTGCCGATTTAGTCTTAAACCTTTTTTTGATGCCGATTTAGTCTTAAACCTTTTTACGTCGTGTCAATTCAGCCATTTCCGACCAAAATTGGCTGGATTTTGCTGACTAGACGCCGCCGAATTGACGTGGCACGATTGGCGGCGACGTGGACAATTTTTAATAATATTTTAATAATTTTGAATTTTTTTATTATGATTTTTATTATGATTTTTTCTTTTTTATTATGATTTTTCTTTTTCTTTTTCTTTTTTTCTTTTTTTATTATGATTTTTCTTTTTTCTCTTTTTTTTTTTTCTTCCCTCTTCTTCCTCTAGTTGGTCGTCGGACCTCGGCGATTGGCCAGAGGAGATGGCCGGCGAGGTCGAGGTGGAGGTCGACCTCGCCGAATCTGGCGAGCCCCGCCAACTCGGCGCGAGGCCAGCTCTTCCCGCTCCGTTCGCCAATCCCAATCTCGCCCTGGAAATTTCCTCCCTCCGCTCGTCGTCGTCGTCGTCTCTAGGGTTTTACAGGAGCTCGAGGGTGTCCTCGGTCGCGCGGCTCCAGCCCTGGATTTTCGCTTGGTTTCCCCCGTGGTGACGATCTGTCGGGCGAGGCTTGACCCTCGCCGGCCATGGGCGAAGCTCAACCCTCGCCAGATCCGACGAGGGCAAGCCTCGCCGCCCAACGCGAGGCCGCCCTTGCGGCCACTAGTGAGGTGGCCGGCGAGGTCAAGGTCGACCTCGCCGGCCGTCGCCTCTGGCTGGTCGCCGAGGTCCCCGGAGGAGGTGCGCGGCGGCTAGAGGAAGGAGAGGAAGAAAAAAAAAATAATAAAAAAATAAAAAATTTAAAAATATTAAAATATTATTAAAAGTTATCTACGTCGGCGCCGATCAGACCACGTCAGCCGGTCGACGTCCAGTCAGCAAAATCCGGCCAATTTTGGCCGGAAAGGACTGAATTGGCACAACGTAAAAAGACTTAGGACTAAATTGGCACCAAAAAAAGATTTAAGACTAAATTGGCATAAATACAAAGTATTTAGGACTTTTTTGGCACTTTTCCCAATTACCTTATTACCACATTTATTCATATCTTGCAAAGGGGTTGATGTAATTGCGTTTTATAGTATGATTGCCGCTGGAAATTCATTCGCTTAATGTTTTGAGTGGGTATTTTTTTGTTAATACATATAGGGTTGGGAACCTAAAGTTTGGGAATGAATTTAGTTTTTAAATTCACCTCCGTCAGTGAAAACTCATGTGCCTACCAAACACTTAGCTTCCCTCTCCTCTCTCTCTATTCTGTCAACCCAATGCATAGACTTGCTGCTGCGGCCGCGGCTGCTGCCTCCATTACTCCTTGCCACCGTTTGGACGATCGACGTGACCTCCGAGACGGTTTTTTCTTCCCTTCGTGTTTTGTTTTTTTCCTATTTCCTTATTCTTCTCTAAGCATCTCTTCCCCTTTGCCTTCCGCACGTCCCGTCAGCCGGCAATAGCATTGCTTCATCGGCTACTGTCTTACCATTAGTAGGGATGTCAATGGGTTGGATCTGCCTGGATTTTGATGTTATCTAAACCTCCTAATCATAAGGGCTGTGTGCTTTGTCTAACCTAAGTTGACCTGAAGCGAAATCCGGGTTGGGTCGGGTAGAGTCCATTTGGATGGGTTCTTTTGAAGAACAACAAATCTGGTTTTTTCACACAAATTGGAAATAATAATTATTGCTAATGCAATTTCAAGGGCTTTTCTATGTTTTGACTTAAACCAATGACCCAAAACCATTCGTCCAAACACAACCCACTTAAACTCTGAGATTTTCAATGAAAACAGCTTGGATAGCACTAAGGCCATTGAATGGGTGAGTTCGGGTTTGGGTTTGGGTCGGGTCGAAAATTGTCCAACCCATATTGACATATTTAATTTGTTTTGACTTATTTTTATGCAATGTATATTTGATGACTCATATCCGACCCGATCCATAATCGACCCAATCCATATTATTGAAATACATCAATATTTAACTCAATTTATGTTAATCCACTCCAACCCATTTAATTCACTTTAAGCTCTTCACATATATGTTCCTTGAAAAAAAAACTTCACATCAAATTTAAAAAGAAATTAAACAATAAATAATTAGTAAATAAAAAAATGTGATTAACATTTAACTAAACCTAAGAAAGATTTTTATTTTAAATGGCATTGCTAAAACATTTACTGCAATACAAATTTAACGGACAATTTTTATAATTTTTATAATTGTTTCTCTCTCTCTCTCTCTCGTCCTCAATGGTTGGCATGGATGCCAAATCTAGGTTTATGAATGTTTTACTGAATGTATGTGGTGAGATTTTTTTTTTATAATTATTTTAGTTTAATATTATAAGTGAGATTTTCACGATTTGGGACTAGCAACAATCATCTTTGTTATGAAGATTTAAAGGCATCACTTGTACGGAGAAAGGTTCTAGATTTTTACGGACTATTAGAGTTTAAAGTATTTGTTCTCTCAGAAAGAATTGAACATGAGACAAAATCACTAGATGGAACTTCTCAAGGATTACGATTGCAACATTCTGTACCACCCTAATAAAGCCAATAAGGTTGCGGACGCGCTAAGTCGAAAGTTGTTGATCGAGCAAATGATGGTACTAGAATGGATTTTGCTCAAAGAAATTCGAGATTCAGATTTGAAGTTTGAAATAAGCCATATTTCAAGTCTTATGGCTATCCTCAGAATTGAACCAGAAATGCAAGTCAATATTAAGACGCTACAATCAATGGATCTTGAAATTCAAAGGATTCTGCAAGGTAATGCAAGTCAATAACTTTTTTTCTACCACTCATGTGCAATAATTTCTAAAAGAATTCTCTTAAATATTATACCTTTTAATTGATTACTTAAGTGCCAAAATTTTTTAAGAAGGTTCCCCCAAGTGCCTAGAATTCAAGTTGGCATAATACTCGTAATGGACATATTTAAAAAGTTTTTAAAAATTTCAGTTCGCAGTCTTTGACCGCGTCATCTCGACGAGTTGAAGAATACAAGCCTACTGACAGAAGCAAATGAAGAGGAAAGTGCTTTGGTATGCGTCTTTCGAACTTTCTCTTGGGAAATATTTTGGTCTGCTTACATTGGAATGGGTCGCAGATCCAAGCGTGCAGAGCTACTTTCGATTTGGGCTTTAATTGTTTGTATTTTTGCGAAGAAAAGCAGGAAAGATTACCATTGGAGTATGGTTTCGCAAAGGATCAAAATTAGCTTGCGGTGTTGTTTTTAAAATTTTGGGTGAACATTACACTCAAGTATATAAAATCATTAGAAAACCTCTCTCCCTTCCTCCATCTCTCCTTCTTTTACGCCTCACTCAGCTACCTGTTGCCGCTTTTGTAGTCCGTCTATTGGAAGACCTTAGATATGAGAGTTTATTTTAAACAGTAAGTATTTCATAAGCTCCGTCTAATTTTTTATTTTATTTTTTTGGTTGAAAGCTCCGTTCAGTTAGAATGACTAAATATGTTGACATAACTTAGTTTTTCTAGGAGAAGTGGCGCCGAGTGAGTACCTTATAAAAAAGAAAAAGAAAAACCAAAATTCGATAACGAGGTTCGACCACCCTCTCGGATGTGTAGGTCCTTTATAAAAGTAGAACTAGACCTAGACTAACGTATAGAGTTGCATAATGAATGAAAACAAATTTATGTCCGCATGATAGGCATGTGTTATTTTTTTTTTTAACTTATTAATAAAAGGATGGAAAGAGGCAATCGGCATGACTGCCTCCTTGATGCATTACCCTAAAAATCCCACACGCGCTACATATGTGATCATATTTTGACATAGAATTCACTTTTCTCGTGAGATTGATGTTATACTATTATTTGATCAACCACGCCTAAGCTAAGACTCTATAACTTCGAATAATGCGTCAAAAAAGAAATGGAAGAGATATATCTCGCAGTCAAGTTTTGGTTCACTTGTGAAGCATTCACCACACTTGATATTTTATTTTTTATAGTTTGAAATTGGAATGCTTCGAGAGGAAGAGTTGCTGAAAGTCAAGTGTTCAGCTTGCAAAAAAGTCAACCATGAGACATTGGATTGAAAATCGAGTGATACAATTGGCTTAAAACGAGTACGAACCTATCAACTCGCATTGTATGCATGACCATGAACTGGGGAATGCAATAAGTGATATTGTGCTAAACTATTTTGCATGATACGTCTGAATCAAGTCTATTAGGTTTAAGCAAATAGAGCTAATATCTAAACGTTGAGGATGAATTATCACTCTATTTTTTACATGCACACATGGGGTATCGTGGGCCTCACCCTCACTTACCACAGGAAGCAGGTCCAAGTGGGCCATGCTACGTTGTCCAAAGCCCACTGAAACTTCAATCTTTTTGCGTTAGAGAGAGAGAGAGAGAGAGAGAGAGAGAGAGAGAGAGAGAGAGAGAGAGAGAGAGAGAGAGAGAAATGCAGTTTGATTCTTAAGCTAAATTATTATTTAACACTGACAGCATGTGATATGCAAATTCAGTATTAAAGCATCATCAAGAAACCCCATTTTCAATAAGTGAATTTTGGACCCTTATAATTCTCCATCATCCTTAGAAACCATATGAGACATGAATTAAAACTCAAGTAGATAAATCAAATGTAAATTATATTTTTATTTGGTTGCGTGAGGGACCGAGTTGGTGTCGAACAAAGACTTTATAAGCCCCAAGCACATGATGTCTTGGGCTAGTTGGACTAATACGATTGGATTTGGGTAATAGATTGTTTACTTTGTTTCATCCTCATTCCGCAGCAGATCAAATTTGGGCTTGCGACACTCTTGGTGTTTGGTGCAATATCCGTTGGTTATCATAATCTTTTACCGTGAGGTGTAACTCGAGATTTTACACTAATTGAGAGAATTGTAATTGTAAGCATAATCTTATAATGACATAAACATCCATAAAAAGATAACAGGGTGTGCAATATGAAAGAGGGTCACTTCTAATATGTCAAATCATTATCCTTCTCGGCATATGTTTGGAATTCCCAAAAGGCTAAAACATTTGGTTGGATCGATAGTTTTAATGTAGAATGTTATCTTAATATTGGATTAACTATACATGAACAGGCAAGTCTAATGAGATGGCCTCTCAATGGACACAACCGCTGGATTAATTCAAATTTTATAAAAGTTAAAATGTTTAATGAGACAACTCAAGCCCAATGGCCATTCTGAGTAGCCTTTTCGAAATAATGAGAAAGCAGTAAAGGCCAATCATTGTAATCTCATAATCCATCATTTTATGTCGAGCAACTAGGGAAAGATGCGGGACTTTACCTTTGGACATCATATAAATGAGATACTTCACTTATAACGTATATAAATATTAAAATACAATATTCTCTTCAAAATACGAAATAAGTGATCATTCATGTAAGGAAATTTAAGATAATAAAATTTTAAATAAAGTATACTATGAGAATGATGATAAGTCAATCCCATGGCATGTCCTATTTCAACAAACTTTCCTAGAATTCTTTCAAAATCCCATGTTTGTTGTTAGTACATTTTATGATAAGGTGTTATAACAAAATTGTGAAAACCGTTATAGAGTCAATTAACTACTAGCTTATCCCACAAATATTTTAATTTCCAAAATTAAATGCAAATTTCCCTTTTCAGACAACCATTTAAATTTCTTTCCTAAATAGTTCCGTCTTAGAATTTTTTTTTTTCTATCTCTCAACTGATTAATTTAAATATATATTCATACGCATATGCTTGGATTTTTTTTTTAATAGGTATGACTCTGTATGGCCAGGGCTATTAATAAATGTATCAGTTAATTTTATTAGTTTTTTCTTAAATTACATGTGAAATGGAAACTTAAGGAGAAGAAGAAAGAGTAACTTGGCTAAGAGGAAAATTACATTGTCCCTAAAATTAATTGTCTAGTCCAACTTTAAAAGGTAAAGTATAATGTCATAAAATCTCTTAAAAAAATTTCAAATGCTTGTACACGTGCAAATAATTTTAGCATTAGCATCAATTGTATGCAAGTAAAATATGTAAAGTGTATAGCATTTCATTTTAAAAGAATATATCAAAAAGGATACAAGAAAGATAGAATATATCAGAAAAACATATAGCCTTGACCACTTCAAATCAAACCCACTTAGATTGGGACAAATAGGGGTATGGATCACAATGAACACTACTAAAAAATAAACAAGGATTTAGTGATGTCATCTGAGGAGAGGACCGCACTTGTTTCACCTGCTTCATCGGTAGCATCTCCACAGCTAATTTTTGATGAATCTTCATCACCTGTACATGGATAGATGCCTATTGAGCAACCTCGACATACTGGCCATCATGTTCGCCCACCAACATGGACCAAAGACTACATATGTCCCACATTGAATTCTCCGGATACACATTATCTAGTGTCCTCTTATGTCTCATATAATCGACTATCACTAGACTATATGTGTTGTATTTGTCGCATATCATAGGAACAAGAACCCTCTCCCTATGATGAAGCAGCTCATGATCCACATTGGCATCAAGCTACGGAGTCCGAGTTAAATGCCCTCATAGAGAATCACACTTGGGATATTGTTTTGTTACCTCCACATCAAAAACCAATAGGTTGCAAATGGGCGTACAAGATCAGATATTGGGGAGATGGTTCTGTTGAGCACTACAAGGCTTGATTGGTAGCTAAAAGCTTCACACAAAGAGATGGATTCAATTATCATAAAAATTTTTCTCCAGCCACTAAGGAGGTAACTGTTCGTTCCTTTTTCTCCATTGCCGTATTTCATAATTGGCCACTTCATCAGATGGACGTCCATAATGCTTTCCTTTATGGGGAGCTAGACGAAGAAATCTATATGGATCTTACATAGTGTTTACGTGGACAAGGGGAGTCTTGGGTATGTCGTCTCCGCAAATCCCTGTATGGACTTAAATGGGCTTCCCAACAATGGTATGCCAAATTTACCACACCACTCACAGATGCAGGTTTTCGACATTCCAAGCATGATTATGCCTTATTTACATGGACCAGAGGTACATCATCAATCTATTTGTTAATGTATGTTGATGATATATTATCATGGGATATGATGAATATGCTGTTGAAGATTTCAAAGAATATCCACATTCCACTTTTTATATTAAAAATTTGGGACCTCCCAAATATTTTCTTGGTATTGAGATTGCTCTGTTCGATGAAGGAATCTGCCTTAGCCAGCGAAAATTCATTTTAGAAATCATATTAGAAGTAGGATTGTTAGGGTGTAAGCCAATTGTTGTTTAGATTGAATAAAATATCATTGACAACACATGAATATGATACGGGATCATCATCATCACCTATTGTTTATTTATTGCTTAAGGATCCATCAAGCTACCAAGACTTATCAGAAAATTGATTTATCTCACCATGACTAGACTAGACCTGATATATATTATGTGGTACATATACTCAATCAATTTATGCATAGCCCAAAGCATTTGCATATGAATATAGCATTAAAAGTTGTGAAATATTTGAAAGGATGTCTAAGCCTTGGAATACTTTTATCGTGTGATTGTGACATGAACATGACAGCTTATTGTGACACGGACTATGCTACTTGTCCAATGACTTGAAGATTTGTCATGGGTTTTTCCATTAAATTAAAAGATCCTTGATTTCATGGAAGACAAAGAAATAGTCAACAGTTTCCTTATCATCAATTGAATCAGAATATCGAGCTATGGCAAAGATTGTTCATGAAATAGTATGGATTCAAGGATTACTTTCTAATCTTGGAGTGCAAGTGGATGGGCCGAACACATTGTTTTGCGATGATGACGCTGCACTCAAGCTTGGAGCAAATCCAATATTTTATGAGAGGACAAAACACATATAAATCGACTATCATTTCACTTGGGATAAAATCTCAAAAGAATAGTTGCAACAAGAGGAATTGCGACTACTGAACAACCCGCGGACATTTTCACCAAACCATTATGTCAAAGATAGCACACGTATCCATTGAGTAAGCTAGGCATCTTCGATATATACAAGCCACCAGCTTGAGGGGGAGTTTTGAATATATGATTTGGTATGTCTTGAAGATATGATTTGATTCCGCGGATGATTGTACTAATCTTAGATTGATAGATTAATTGATTTAAATTATTCAAATAGGAAAATAGTATCATGTATATTATTTATATTGTATATTCTTGTATTACATATACCTCGTACATGAATGAAAGATACAGAGAAAATTTCTCAAGTTCTTGATTTCTGTCAGAATAGAATATGCTTAACGGGAAGTTCGTTGAGTTCTGATTACTCTTCCGTTTCCATGTGGAGTCCGAAACTTGACATCCTGTTCATCTATGTCGACAGGGCGAGGCAATCACCATAAGAAAGAGGGGAAAGAGCCAAGTCAAATGGGTGGCATAATTAAGCCACGAGTAAGTCATATATAAGAAAATTAATAGATAGAATTAGCACCCCCACCATTCTATTAAATGATCCATGATTGCACGTGGCCCCATGATCAATCAAAGCAACGATAAATACAGCGTCGAAATTCCCATGTTCACCAATCGAATTGATTAGGTAACAATAATTGATAGCTCGATAGGATAGAATATACTTGGTGTGAAGCACATTGAATTATGATAATATCATTTTCATATAAAATCTGAAACTTGGAGGTGCAGACACCTAGAGTGTCAAAATTAGGCACAATGGGACATTTTAATGCCAAAAGTTTCAAAATATACATCTAAATGTCAAAATCGGAGAAAAATGGAATACTTAAATGCTAACCGTGAGAAATTTCAGTAAGCAACATCGTTTTTGGTGCCAACGTGGCTAGATAGATGCAAAATAACGTCGTTTTGGCACTTGTGCGTGACCCCAAAAATTGAATTTAATATAATATTAATTAAAATAAATGAAAAAAACTAAAAAAAAAGGAGGAGGGGGAACAAGTTGCCCTCGCTGAAGCTTGCTGCAAATCTCTCTTTTTTTTTTTTTTTTTTTTTTTAATTCGCATTTATATTAAAATTCAATTTTGGGGCAAAACGACGTCGTTTTGTCAGATCATTGTTGAGTTGGTTTCCGACAAGCCACATAAACCACATATATTATTAATGAAAGCCACATTAGATTTCTGACTACTCTTGCTGGACTTGGCACTGAAGTGATCTACTTTTCAAAAAAGTGATACTTACATGTATATTTTGGAACTTTTTGCACTGAAATGTTTACCTGTGCCAAGTTAACACTTTTGGTGTACTTTACCCCAGAAATTTGACATCCTATTTATCTATATCAATACGGCAAGGCGTGATGATGATATGGATGAAAGTCCATAAGACAGCGTAAATAAATTATATCGTGCAGATTGATCTCTTTGAACAAGTACTTCACAACGACACAAGTAGAGAACAAACATGTATATGTCTATAGTCAATAGTATTCTTTTTGGGAGAGAGTTCTCTTTTGATCTTTCCACCTAATTACCTCGAAACCAAGTTGGGAGAATTACTTGAATTAACTTAGAATACATGCGATGTTTTCATTTAGCAATTGAAAGTTCTAAACCGCCATTAATTTCCCACTCTCCTACTTTCCACTAGCTAAACGTAAGTAGTCAATTGTCATACAAAAATGAAATAGAACAACATATAGTTGCCAGTTTTTAGCTAGCGAACTATTTATGATTTCAAAATTTTTCGTGGGCATCAGTGGCTCAATCTAACATAAATGGTGCAACACACATGCGGTCTACCTTCACAAATTTTTTGTGGGTATCAGCGGCTCAATCTAACTTAAATGGGGCAACACCATTCGGTCTACCTTCACTAAGAAAGTCCTATTAGTCAGTTCTTCTATTTCTCATGTGGCGTTTTTTAAAATAGGATTGTGCTGCTTAGTTTGTATTTTAAGGAATATTGTCCAAAAAGTCCTAAACTTATGGTACGGTAGCCAACTCGGTCCTAAATCTTTCAATTATACCAATTTAGTCCTAAACATTTCAATTGTGCCAATTTAATCTTAAACTTTTTAATGATTTGCTAATTTAGTATAAAACCTTTTAATTAATCAATTTAGTTTTAAATCTTTTGATGATATGCCAATTTAGTTATTGTAACCAGTTTTTGGGAAGATATCGCTAATAGGCAGTCCAGCATCATCTACCCTTGCCTATGGCCAGTTGCCAGCCATCTCGAGGCTTGGCAATTTGCGGAGGAAGAAGGGAAAAAAAAGAAAAAGAAAATGGGGAGATAAAAAAAAATTAATTCAGAAAAGTTTAGAAAAATGTAAAAAATTATCAAAGTTAGCATTGGCTGTTTCTTATAGGACTATCAATGTCCACATTAGCAATTTCTGATAAGAATTGACTGGAAGGACTGAATTGGTAAATTGTCAAAATGTTTATGATTAAATTGATAAATCGTCAAAGGGTTTAGGATTAAATTGACACAATTGAAATATTTAATATTGAATTGACCACCTAACAATAGGCTTAAAACTTTTTAGACAATGTTCTTCTATAATTTGTGTGATGAATTAGAAAAGAAGAAATATCATGTAGTTATGATCCTCTCGTACAGAAGAAGACACGGCAAATACGGAGCCATGTAATGTGGAAAATGATCTAGTTATATAGTTGCACTTAAATATTAAGGAATTTATCCGTGAGTACTTATGGAGCACTTGTTAAATCAGTACTTAAGGCAATATTACGATCTACAATCTACAAGTTATTCTTGTACAACGTGTAATTGTAATCAATACTTCGCAAATTAATTTTTTATAATGCATACTTTAACAAGCGCCCAAGGAGCATTCATTATTATATTATGAAGCATTACACCATAAAATATTAATAGAGTTATTACACTTTCTATCGGTATATTGGCTTGTGCATATGAAACTTGTCCTCCTCATGAGACTACGCACATTAATAGTATTTGATTATTTCGTCATATTCAAAACATTATAAAGAAATTTCTCAACACTAACTCTATCACTGCATTTTTTTTTTTTTTAGGTTAATACCACGAAAAACTCTAAATTAGTATATTTGTGACAAATTTACCTTAAACTAATTTTTTGACCATTAAAAACTCTAAATTGGTGGACCTTTGATAAATTTATTTCAAACCGATACACTTGTGACAAATTTATTCCATGTTATTTATGGTAAATTTTATTGTTTAAATTGTTGAGTTGAATAACACGCGATAGTTAACTGGTATATTAGTTTGATATTTTACTTTTCATTTGTCACAATTGTACTGGTTTTGTAGTTTTTTGTGATATTAATCTAATTTAATGGAGGGTATATCTATCATAAAGTACCGGTTTGGGGTTTTTGGCTGTCAAAAAAATTAATTTGGAGTAAATGTGTTACAACTCTATTTTAAGGTTTTTTTGTGGCCAATTGAGATAAATTTATTACAAGTGTACTAATTTGAGGTAAAATTGGCACATGTATACTAACTTGAGGTTTTTCGTGATACTAATCATTTTTTTTTTTTGGGTTCATTTTTGAAGAAAAGCAATATGCAATTAAATTGCCACATAAGAAGCAACACAAATAGTCAACACAAAGACAACATGATAACTCTATAAAAATAGAGTTATTTTTACCTATTTTAGGCAACAATTAATGCAATATTTATGAGAAAATATTTGGATTTCCTTCTTATTATTTGAATTTTCATTGTTTATGCAAAATAATGAAATACGGAGAAGATAAGGAAAAGAATGGCAAAAATAAGGAATTCAAATCAAAAAGTAGTGAAAGATGGATATCAAATCAGGGAATCATTGATTTGGTTCCCTAATATTATCTGCAAGAGTTGGGAGATAGATATCTTGGATATATCTCATGAATAGGAGAACATTGAGAGCCTGAGGGAGAAGCTAGGTTTTTGTTATATCGTTTTTCATTCTTTTGAAAGTTTTTCAAGTATTTTGAAGAGAAGACAAAAGTGGTGACAGAATTCTTGTTCTTTGATTCAAGATGCTGAGTTTGATTTATATTTTTATTTCTTCTTTTACTATGTTCTAATTTTCTTTTGTCAGAAAACCATAATGATGTGAATTTCATGATTTTTATGTTTTACAATTGATTTCATTCTTATGAGTTATATATTATTGTGCATAATGCTTTTGAGTGTGGCCACCACTTGAAAGATCTGATGTGCATATTTGAGATTGTGAAGTGATAATATGCAATTGTTCATTATAATATATAACCATGAATTAAATGTGGATAGAGATATATTTTGTGTTATTTGTGTAGCTTTCGGTGATAAGGTGATCCAAAAGACTCATTGTAAGAAGGGAATATTCATAGTTTTTAATGCACTTATGTTTATTTTAATCCACATAGAGGTATAGTGGAAATTCCGCTATCACATGTTTGATATCGTTCTTGTATCCACAACAATCTAAAATTCATATCTAGTGGTTATGGTGAAATCGGATGTTCTAACATATTTATCTGATTGATTTACTGCATTTAGTCTCCAAATTTTGTTTTTAATTTATTCTCAATTATATTTTGATCTGTTAGATAAATTTTAGAATTAATCTATTTTAGTATTTAATTTGTTTATTAATCATCGATCTACGTGAGACGATACTCTTTCTTATCATTATATTACTTGTTCGACACGTTCACTTGCGTTTAGAATTTTACGAACAAGTTTTTGGCACCGTTCTTTGGGGATCGTTTGTTTAATACTAATTAATATTGATACCGAGATAATTCTAAATTTCATCTAGCTTTCGTTTTGTTTTATTTTTCAAGGTGTACATCAGTTTATGACATGTAGTCAACAAGGGAAACTTGCTGAACTTGATCCAGAAATCGAGCGTACATTCAAAAGGCGACTGAGATAATAGAGAAATCATGCTAAGAAGATGGCAGGCGGTGACAACACGCAAATACGAATTACCAGCCCATCATCCCCGATGGATTGAAGGGGCAAACCTAAGCATTTCTTTTACTGTAAGTTGGTAAAACATCGTGCAACGTTCAATAAATGAGCCCCAAATTTATCGAAGAGTGCCTCTATTTTGAGAGTAATAATCCTCGACTATTCTTTATTCATAAAGGATTTTCTACTTGTTTTTTTGAAAACATTTAACCCTAATTTCTTTAGATTCTATTTCTTCATTTCAATAAGATGTTTTCAGCGATGTCTCAATAATATTGATGTTAACAAATATAATTTAGTCACAAACTCAAAACTAAACCACATTCATGTAGAATAATTATCAAAATAATTGCGATACCAAAAAAAAAAAAAAAAAAGAAACAGGAAGAGGGATAGAGAGAATCTCCATCCATCCTGTGATAAAACCTGTAAGCTAACACGGTAATTTCTGACCAAAAAAAACACGGTAATTAACTATCTAAACTGCAAACTACCCAATCAGTTTTAAACTTATTATACGGATGTCAATTTAGCCTCAGACAATTTAATTCTGTCAATTTATTTCTAAATTTTTATGCGAAATTCTAATGTAGCCATTTCAGTCAATTTTCACTGGAAATCATTGATGTGACAATCCATTCATCGTCGGGCATCATAGGTAGCACATTAACATGTCAATAATTTTCAGCTAAAGTTGATTGGAATGATTGTATTGGTATTTCACGCAAAGTGAAAGGATTAAATTGGCAAAAATGAAAAAGTTCAAGACTGAATTGATATTCGTATGATAGGCTTAGAACTGATTGGACAATTTCCCCTCATTATATTTGTACAAAGAGAGAAACTTACAGTAACAAATATTTCCTTTTGAGACTTAATTGAATTAGCCTTTGTCCCGCCCTCCCTTATCCTAAATCAAGACATTTTACCCCCAAAATTTATTTTTAACCACATGGATTTAAATTTTCAGTTCAAGACAATATATTTATATCTTAACTTTACCTCCAACAAAAGACGGATGGCACATTGGCAAATTAATTTTGTATAGGGTTTTTACCTCTTTCTTTTTTGGGTTTTACTAGCATAATAATCATTAGACTAGAAAATAACAGCTTGTTGTGAATTATAAATTTTTGAAGGAATAGACACCACAATAATTTATAATTATTTGTTATTTGGTTTTCGTGATTCAAAATAAAATATTATTTTCATGATAGATTAAAAATTGCCATCTAATCATTTCTCTTCTTTTTTTCTCCCTTTCCCTTTTAGTTCTTTTCCCCCATTTCCTGGTTCTTCTCCGAACACCCCTTCTCCTCCGTCCACTGCACACCACGACAATCGGGGCTTGGCGGTTGTGTACGTAAATTTTACTAAAGTGAGCTTAATAAATGAGTGACGTGACCGAATTTCTACCGTTTATTTGATTTTTCATTTGTCAATGAATTAGAGAAGGTAAATTTAAGATGTTTTTATCCTTAAATTTAGAATATGCTGCTGTAAATAATTTATGATCTTTAAGAGAGGAGAGATAATTAATGAAAAATAAGACTATATCTCTACTTAATTGACTTGTCGTTTAAATTATTTGAATCAAAAGTATTTATATAAGGACAATACATATAGGAAAGTGAATAATATAATCTAATAAGGTTATTAGCTATTTTATAAAATATTATCCCTAATATCTCATAATATCTCTAACAATATTATCTAATAAGGAAATCTCTAATATCCATAAACATTTGGAAATTAACAATGCACGTATATTATAAGAAGGTGAAACAGGCGAGGTGCACGTGGCCAATAAATAATGAGAGGTCTATAAGTTATTTAGTGTTCCATGTTTCTTAGATGGATATAATATGGAGTATTGCCAGCCTAATAGTGCTGTTAACTAACGGTGCAATTCATAGCACATGTTGAGAAAATACATTTTAAGAAACAAAACTACTCATATCATCCAAGCTGGAAATCTAAAGGTGGAGAAGCCACCGTTCCATGCGAAAAACTTACAATACCGTCACATAATCATTTTCCTCTAATATATACGATTGTTTCTCCCATTACTTGAATGGGTCTTAAAAGAAAAAGAATCTTGATGTGGGAGATGGGTAATGGACATGTAACAGGCCCATTCCACGGCATATATTGAGAGAGCACTTTTTAAGAAACAAATCTATTCATATCATCCAAGCTGGAGATCTAAAGGTGGAGAAGCCACCATTCCATATGAAAAACTTATGGTATCATCACATAATCATTTCCCTATAATATATACCATCGTTCCTCCCATTACTTGGATCGGTCTTAAAAATAATAATCTTGATGTGGAAGGTAGAAAATGGACATGTAATGGGCCCATTGCACGCAGTCTTAAAATGCATATTCCAGGACCTAAATACGTCTTGGAACGCTCTATAAAACGAGCATTGCACTGGACAGATCTTGCATGCAACCATATTCACCATCCTCGTTTGACTAGATATCTTGAGAAGCAATACAAGCATGAAGGTGGAAGTGCAATGGAAGAAGTTAGTCAAACCATCGGTGCCGACACCGAACAACCGGCAAAAATGGAAGTTAACATCGCTGGATCAGCTTCAAATGCCAATTTACATAGGCGTTATGTTCTCCTATAGAGATAATGCTGAGAACCCAGGAGTTGATATTTCTCAAAGGCTTCTCCAAATGGAGGAGTCACTTTCTGAAACCCTAACACTCTTTTATCCTATGGCAGGGAGATATATTGAGGATGATGGTTGTTTTATTGACTGTAACGACCTTGGAGTTGAGTTCGTCCACGCCAAAGTGGGTGGCCAGATTGATAAGCTTCTCCATGGAGATCCCGACATTGATTTGCTCCAACGTTTGTCGAAGTACCCGACCGATGTAGCTGGCAATCCGTTAATTGTGATCCAAGTGAATATGTTCGAGTGTGGCGGATTAGCGATTAGCATGCGCTTTACACACAAGATCGGCAACATGTACACCATGGCCATGTTCATCAATTCGTGGGCTACCGCTTGCGGAGGTGATGCAGACGCCATGGTCTGTCCTAGTTTCGAGTTGTCATCTCTATTCCCAGTAAAAGAGTTGGCGGTTCCGATTTTGAGTCCACGACGTGTTGGCAACAAGGAACTCATCATGAGCAGGTTGAGGTTCAACGCCGATGCTTTATCGAAGCTGAAAGCCTTAGCTAGGGGCAATGCAAAGGACTCGCTGGCCAACGATTCCCAGCCTTCAAGGGTGGAGGTTGTTTCGGCACTACTAGGTAGGGCTTTCGTCAATATTTGCCGAAATAAACATGGCGAACAAAGGACTTTCTTTGTTTGTATGCCAGTTAACTTGCGTGAGAAGATCAATCTAGCGATACCCACGAATTCTTGTGGTAATCTTTTCGCCATCGTGTGGGCGCGATCTGGTCAACCAACGGCCGGAAAAATTGAGTTGGAGTTCAACGGAATGGTGAATGTAATGCGCGATATGATAGCGGATGCCAAAACAAAGTACGCAACAGTAGTAGACGGGGAGGAGTTATGCTCGATGGTGGGCGATTCTCTAGCCGAGTTTGTCAAAATTTTGGCCAGAGGCGAAGATTGTCGGTTTGGTTTTAGTAGCTGGTGCGGGTTGGGGCTATACGAGAATGACTTCGGGTGGGGAAGACCGGTTCTCGTGAGCAACACACCGTCGAATTTTGAATCGATTTTTCTTATCGACGATGAAGAGAGCGGAGGAATCGATGCATGGATAACCGTTGGCAAAGATGAGATGATTCTTCTTAAACAAGATCCGGAGATTCTGAAATTCACTTTCTAGTCAGAGATAGAGATGTTGCTTGATTATATCATTTGTGAAGTCATCGTTTCTTACAATAATGTAAAGTGGGACAATGAAAATGATGACCTCAAGTCGCTAGTATTTGTAACACCTGTTTTGTTTATTGAAGAATGATGCTCCTTGTGAACAAGATTAACTCTTAACCAATGTTTACGAACTTATTAATTACCTTGTTACTGCATTTATTCATATCTTGCAAAGGGGTTGATGTAATTGCATTTTATAGTATGATTGCCGCTGGAATTCATTCGCTTAATGTTTTGAGTGGGTATTTTTTTGTTAACACATATAGGGTTGGGAACCTAAAGTTTGGGAATGAAATTAGTTTTTAAATTCACCTCCATCAGTGAAAACTCATGGACCTACCAAACACTTAGCTTCCCTCTCCTCTCTCTCTATTCTGTCAACCCAATGCATAGACTTGCTGCTGCGGCCGCCGCTGCTGCCTCCATTACTCCTTGCCCACCGTTTGGACGATCGACGTGACCTCCGAGACGGTTTTTTCTTCCCTTCGTGTTTTGTTTTTTTTCCTATTTCCTTATTCTTCTCTAAGCATCTCTTCCCCTTTGCCTTCCGCGCGTCCCGTCAGCCGGCAATAGCATTGCTTCATCGGCTACTGTCTTACCATTAGTAGGGATGTCAATGGGTTGGATCTGCCCGGATTTTGATGTTATCCAAACCTCCTAATCATAAGGGCTGTGTGCTTTGTCTAACCTAACTTGACCTGAAGCGAAATCCGGGTTGGGTCGGGTAGAGTCCATTTGGATGGGTTCTTTTGAAGAACAACAAATCTGGTTTTTTCACACAAATTGGAAATAATAATTACTGCTACTGCAATTTCTAGGGCTTTTCTATGT
This sequence comes from Eucalyptus guilfoylei, assembly GCA_016097605.1. Taxonomy (NCBI): domain Eukaryota; kingdom Viridiplantae; phylum Streptophyta; class Magnoliopsida; order Myrtales; family Myrtaceae; genus Eucalyptus; species Eucalyptus guilfoylei. The sequence continues at coordinate 11,780,395 of CM027866.1, forward strand.
TTTGGCTTAAACCAATGACCCAAAACCATTCGTCCAAACACAACCCACTTAAACTCTGAGATTTTCAATGGAAACAGCTTGGATAGCACTAGGGCTATTGAATGGGTGAGTTAGGGTTCGGGTTTGGGTCGGGTCAAAAATGGTCAAACCCATATTGACCTATTTAATCCGTTTTGAACTATTTTCATGCAATGTAAATTTGATGACTCATATCTGACCCGATCCATAACCGACCCAACCCATATTACCGAAATACATCAATATTTAACTCAATTTAGGTTAATCCACTCCAACCCATTTAATTCACTTTAAGCTCTTCACATATATGTTCCTTGAAGAAAAAACTTCACATCAAATTTAAAAAGAAATTAAACAATAAATAATTAGTAAATAAAATAAAAAAAATGTGAAAAACCTTTAACTAAACCTAAGATATATATATAAATGGCATTGCTAAAACATTTACAGCAATACAAATTTAACGAACAATTTTTATAATTTTTATAATTTTTTTTAAAATCAAATATTTAATTATTTTTATTTTATTTTAAAAAAATATAATTTTGCTCAGAGAATCTCGAGATTCGGATTTGAAGTTTGAAATAAGTCATCTTTCAAGTCTTATGGCTACCCTTAGATTTGAACCAGAAATGCAAGCCAATATTAAGATGCTGCAATCAATGGATCTTGAAATCCAAAGGATTCTGCAAGGGGATGCAAGTCAATAACTTTTTTTCAACCACTCATGTACAATAATTTCTAAAAAAATTCTCTTAAGTATTATACATTTTAATTGATTACTTAAGTGCCAAAATTTTTAAGAAGGTTTCCCTAAGTGCCTAGAATTCAAGTTCGCATAATACTTGTAATGGACATATTTAAAAAGCTTTTAAAAATATTTCAGTCTGCTTACATTGGAATGAGTCGCAGATCCAAGCGTGTAGAGCTACTTTCGATTTGGTCTTTAATTGTTTGTATTTTTGCGAAGAAAAAGTTGGAAAGATTACCATTGGAGTATGGTTCCGCAAGGATCAAAATTAGCTTGCGGTGTTGTTTTTCAGCTATCCCTAATCGGGTGCGGCGTCCGATTGCTGGCTCTTTTCAAAATTTTGGGTGAACATTACACTCAAGTATATAAAATCATTAGAAAACCTCTCTCCCTTCCTCCATCTCTCCTCCTTTTACGCCTCACTCAGCTACCTGTCGCCGCTTTTGTAGTCCGTCCAAGTAAGCCTGCGCAGGATACCCTCCGTTAACCTAGGAGGGACCTGATTGAGTGGGGGAGCCTTTTAGGGACCTGCTCAGGTCCAGAGACCTTAGATATGAGAGTTTATTTTAAACGGTAAGTATTTCATAAGCTCAGTCTTTTTTTTTTTGGTTGAAAGCTCCGTTCAGTTAGAATGACTAAAAATGTTGACATAACTTAGTTTTTCTAGGAGAAGTGGCGCCAAGTGAGTACCTTAAAAAAAAGAAAAAAGAAAAACCAAAATTCGATAACGAGGTTTGACCACCCTCTCGGATGTGTAGGTCCTTTATAAAAGTAGAACTAGACCTAGACTAACGTATAGAGTAGCATAATGAATGAAAACAAATTTATGTCCGCATGATAAGCATGTGTTATTTTTTATTTTTAACTTATTAATAAAAGGATGGAAAGAGGCAATCGGCATGACTGCCTCCTTGAGGCATTACCCTAAAAATCCCACACTCGCTACATATGTGATCATATTTTGACATAGAATTCACCTTTCTCATAAGATTGATGTTATGCTATTATTTGATCAACCACACCCAAGCTAAGACTCTATAACCTCAAATAATGCATCAAAAAAGAAATGGAAGAGATATATCTCGCAGTCAAGTTTTGGTTCACTTGTGAAGTATTCACTACACTTAATATTTCATTTTTTATAGTTTGAACTCGGAATGCTTCGAGAGGGAGAGTTGCTGAAAGTCAAATGTTCAGCTTGTAAAAAAGTCAACCATGAGACATTGGATTGAAAATCGAGTGACACAATTGGCTTAAAATGAGTACGAACCTATCAACTCGGATTGTATGCATGACCATGAACTGGGGAATGCAATAAGTGATATTGTGCTAAACTATTTTGCATAATAGGTCTGAATCAAGTCTATTAGGTTTAAGCAAATAAAGCTAATATCTAAACGTTGAGGATGAATTATCACTCTGTTTTATTACATGCACAAACGGGGTATCGTGGGCCTCACCCCCACTAGAGAGAGAGAGAGAGAGAGAGAGAGAGAGAGAGAGAGAGAGAGAGAGAGAGTGATGCAGTTTGGTTCTTAAACTAAATTATTATTTAATACTGACACCATGTGATATGCAAATTCAGTATTAGAGCATCATCAAGAAACCCCATTTTCAATAAATGAATTCTGGACCCATAAGATTCTCCATCATCCTTAGAAACCATATGAGACATGAATTAAAACTCAAGTAGATAAATCAAATGTAAATTATATTTTTATTTGGTTGCGTAAGGGACTGAGTTGGTGTCGAACAAAGACTTTATTTGTAAGCCCCAGGCACATGATGTCTTGGGCTAGTTGGACTAATACGATTGGATTTTGGGTAATAAATTGTTTACTTTGTCTCATCCTCATTCTGCAGCAGATCAAACTTGGGCTTGCGACACTCTTGGTGTTTGGTGCAATATCTGTTGGTTATCATAATCTTTTACCGTGAAGTGTAACCCGAGATTTTACACTAATTGAGAAAATCATAATTGTAAGCATAATCTTATAATGACATAAACATCCATAGAAAGATAACAGGGTGTGCAATATGAAAAGGGGTCACTTCTAATATGTCAAATCATTATCCTTCTCGGCATATGTTTGGAATTCCCAAAAGGCTAAAACATTTGGTTGGATTGATAGTTTTAATGTAGAATGTTATCTTAATATTGGATTAACTATACATGAACAAGCAAGTCTAATGAGATGGCCTCTCAATGGACACAACCGCTGGATTAATTCAAATTTTATAAAAGTTAAAATGTTTAATGAGACAACTCAAGCCCAACGGCCATTCTAAGTAGCCTTTTCGAAATAATGAGAAAGCAGTAAAGGCCAGTCGTTGTAATGTCATAATCCATCATTTTATGTCGAGCAACTAGGGAAAGATGCGGGACTTTACCTTTGGACATCATATAAATGAGATACTTCACTTATAACGTATATAAATATTAAAATACAGTATTCTCCTCAAAATATGAAATAAGTAATCATTCACGTAAGAAAATTTAAGATAATAAAATTTTAAATAAATTATACTATGAGAATGATGATAAGTCAATCCCATGGCATGTCCTATTTTAACAAACTTTCCTAGAATTCTTTCAAAAGCCCATGTTTATTGTTAGTACATTTTATGATAACGTGTTATAACAAAATTGTGAAAACCGTTACAGAGTCAATTAACTACTAGCTTATCCCACAAATATTTTAATTTCCAAAATTAAATGCAAATTTCTATCTTCAGACAACCATTTAAATTTCTTTCCTAAATAGTTCCCATCTTAGAATTTTTTTCTATCTCTCAACTGGTTAATTTAAATTTAATTTTTTTTTTTGGTAAGAGTAAGCAATATATTAAGAGGGGTCAAACTGTACAACCAACATGGCTCCAAAAACTTACACTCAAAATGAACACGCTCATTAAGAGTGGAAGGAAGCCGGAAAGCAACAACACAACCAACAGAAAGCCAAAGCCAAACAAGCTTGGCAAAAACACCCAAGCAACCACCGAAATGCCTAAGTCAGACTACGATCAGAGGAAGCAAAGATAATGGGGTCCATATCCCACGAGCGTTGCATCCGCCTGTTCCTTGTAGAGTCCTCAACATTCTTAAAGGTAAGGGCCTTATCCTTGACGACCTTGAGGAGATGCTCCTTCATGGCCGAAATAGATAACGGCTTCTCCCTGAAAAGAATATTGTTCCTGTTCCTCCAGATGATGTGACATAGTGCCCCAAAGGAGAACCGGGCAACACACTTATAAAAATCCTTGCCGACGAGCAAGGTAGTGGCCCAACTGAGAGACTCCTCCCAAGTCCTGTTGGTCCGGGGGAGATTGCATCTAGTAGCCCAGAAGAAGGCAATACTCGAGGTAATGCGACAACCAAAAAAGAGATGATTGATAGAATCGGGCACCTCGTTGCAAAAAAGGCAGGAAGCAGCATCAATCCTACCATAAGACATGGGAAGAGACTGTGTAGGCAACCTCCTCTTGGTGATAAGCCACAAGTTCAGTTGGTATCGAGGTAGGATGGCATTACTCCAAATGAAACAATGCCAATTGACTCTAGCCTTCTTCCGCCTTACGGCCTCCCAAGCCGAGGCCATCGAGAACATGCCTGTCGAGTCCTCCCTCCAACAGAATCGATTTTGGGTTCTAGACAAGGAAGGAAGCGGCGAACCCCAAGACTCAATCTCAGACCTGATAGCTCGTCCATCCTCAGAGAAGGGGTCGGCAACCAAAGCCTGCCTAGAGAGACCGGAGCTATAGATTTGGGGATTCGTGAAATATAAATTCAAAGGACCCCTAGGATGCTAATTATTGAACCAGAGCGACGTTGATAAGCCATCGCCCAATCTCCAGTGGAAGCAAAGCCGGCAATCTGTCCTGAGTTGTAGAATTTTTTTCCACGCCCAAGAGCAGTAGGTTGGCTTCTTAACTACCCAGAAGTTCTTGGTTTTTAAGAAGGTCGAGTGGACCCACTTATACCATAACGATTCCTTATCTGAAAATAAATTCCAGATATGTTTGAGCATAGCCGCCTTATTGTACTCACGCAATCTCCGGATACCAAGACCTCCCTCTACTTTAGGAAGGCAAACATCTTCCCATGAGACTTTGGCACCCCCTGCCTAACTCAGGTCCCTTCCAAAGGAATTGTCTGAGAATACGCTCTATCTGGTCTAGCACAGTTACAGGAAGAATAAAGACACTTGCCCAGAAAGCCTGAATGGCATGGAGGACTGACTTGATTAGCTGAAGTCGGCCAGCAAAAGAAAGAAACTGATGAGTCCAAGACTGTACCCTGGAGGTGATGCGCCTCACAAGCTCAACGCAATTTGCCTTCCGGAGCCTCGATGTGATGATTGGGACCCCAAGATATCGGACTGGAAGGTTACCCTCAACAAAGCCAAGATCCAGGAGGATTTGATTTCTTAAGGCTGGCAGGCCTCCCGAGAGGAACACCTCGCTTTTCCTTGGGTTTGGGAGAAGTCCGCTCCAAGAAGAAAACATATGGAGACCATCCCTGAAAAGCTTCACGGATGGCAAGGTGGCCCTCACAAAATAGGAAAACATCATCCGCGAAGAACAAGTGCGATAGGCAAGTAGACCTACATCTCCAGTAGAATCTGAAATCCGGATGTAGCAAGCACCTCCCAAGAATCCCAGAGAGCACCTCCATAACCAACGTGAATAAGTAGGGAGAGATGGGGTCTCCCTGATGTAGGCTACGCCCACTAGGGAAGAAACTATGTAGCTCCCCATTCAAAGCGATGGAAAACCGAGGAGTCCTCACACAGGTCATGATGAGGTGAACCAATCGATCAGGAAATCGAAAGGCAAGTAGTACACTCTCGAGAAACCGCCAGTCCACGGTATCATATGCCTTTCTGAAGTCGACTTTAATAGCACACTTGGGAGAATAGGGTTCGACATGGAACCCAGAGAAAAGTTCCTGCGCCAAGAGAATATTATCCCTGATTCGTTGTCCCTTCACGAAGGCACTCTGAGATGGATTGACAAGGTCTTTTAGCATGGCTGCAACCCTATTCGCCAACACTTTGGTAATAATCTTGTAGACCGTGTTGCAACAAGCAATAGGCCTGTAGTCGTCAACAATAGTCGCATTGGGAATCTTCGGAACCATGACCAAGATGGTGTTATTGATTTCCTTAAGAAGTCTCCTCGAGGTGAAAAAGTCCTTCACGGCTTCTATGACTAGCTGACCCACCGTATCCCAATTCTCCTTGAAGAACTCAACCGTGAAGCCATCCGGACCTGGTGCCTTATCTCTAGCAAGGGAAAAAAGAGTATCTCGAATCTCAAGATCAGCCACAGGGCGAGCAAGAAAAGTAATCTGATCATCATTCAGCTGAGTGCGGATAACTTCCCAAATCTCCGATACCTGAGGGGTGTCCAGCTCCATCCTTGGCATAAGGAGATCATGAAAATGCTCCACAAAATGCTGTTGGACCAGTTGAGGCTCAGTGATTTGGTTACCTGAGGAATCCACCACAGAGAGAATTCTGTTTCTCAGTTGTCTCTTACTGACATACTGGTGAAAGAACTTTGTGTTCCGGTCACCTTCCTTGAGCCATCTTATACGAGCTTTCTGTCTAAAGAATGACTCTTCCTGAGACTTAAGCTCCACTAAAGTATGCCGCTGAACTCTCTCCAGGTCCACGAGGACCTTGCTAGTAGGGTTTTTGAGGAGGCCAACTTGAGTTTGCTTTAAGGCTTCCCTCGCTTCAGAAGTCCTTACGGAGATGTTGGCGAAGGAATCTCTATTCAACTGCTTGAGCCGACCCTTCAAGATCTTTAGTTTGCACACCAGCCTAAACATAGGCACTCCATAACCCGGATTCTCCCAAACTTGCTTCACAATTGAGTCGAAATCCGGGTGCTGCATCCAGAAGTCAAAGAACTTGAACGGCCTTTTCCGAAGGATCGGGTTCTCCACCTTGACCACCATAGGTGAGTGGTCGGAAATCCCAGGTGCAAGGAAGGATGCTTCCAAAAAGGAAAAAACCTGGCTCCAACAAGGGTTTACTAGGACTCTATCAATTTTCCTCATCTTCCGAGAGGGCCCTGAAGAGGTCGACCAAGTGTATCGAAACCCCACATACCGAAGGTCATCCAACTTTGCCTGATCCAGACACTGCCGAAATTCATTGAAGCACGGCAACCAAAGATCCGAGCCACCCAGTCTGTCCGAGGGATCCTTTATAGCATTAAAGTCTCCCAAAACAAGCCAAGGCACGTCCTGCAGAGAATAGCTTCTCGCCACCAAATCCTCCCAAAGAGGTCGATGAGTAGAAAAAGAATGCTTAGCATAAATAACAAAGACATAGCAGGCCACTCTGGTCTCCAACCAGCAAAGCTTCCCAAGAATCATCTGATCCGAGACTAATAAAACTTCAAAGGAAACCACAGTAGGATCCCAACCAACCCAAATCCTACCCCGATTAGAGTACTCAGAATTAGCCCGCCAGCACCAATTCGAAATCAAGTTCTCAGAAATGGCATTGAAGAGGTTATGAGGGATTTTAGCCTCAACTACCCCGATCAAAGCCAACCGGTTCGTCAAGGCAAAGTTCCACACTTCCACTTGCTTGCACGGGACACCAAGCCCCCTAATATTCCAGCAACCTATGTACATATATATACAAAAGAAGAGGGCAAGAGCATTACCTCCTTTTAGAGGAACTACGCCTAGTAGTAGGTGGAGCTGTCCGGATCGTCGAAGGAGGAGGATCCGGGGCAAGAGCAAGTAGGTTGTCCTGTATAGTTGAAGGAGGATGCTCCGGCGTCTCAGTAGGCCTCTCATCCTCTACAGATGCCTTCGGTGAAGTGCAAAGGGAGAGGAGGTCATCCTCCGACAAAGAGATGTCTATGCCCCCTGCAACCTCCAGGCGGGGCACCGCAGTGTCTACCGGCACTGAAGTGGTGATAGCTTCAGCCGAAGTAGTTAGAACAGTATCACCCTGCTCCAAGATAATCAAAGGCCCCCTAGGGGGCCTACGTAAATAAGTACCAGGTAGCCTCTTCTCCACAGCCGCGGTCTTGAGATTCAAAGACCTCTCTCCTTCGCTCGGACTGCCTAGACTGGGTGAAATCCCCTCCAAAGGTTGAGCCTTTTTCTTCTTGCTCTTCACTTGCTTCCAGCCTTGCTCCGGGTCTTCAGGAGTCTCAAAGGGTTGGTCAAGGGGGCGAGCAGTGTCCAAAGGAGCAGGAAGAGGCCGAACAGAGGGAGGGGCAACATCACAGTTATGTCCAAAGACCCCACACTTGGAGCATTCAAGGGGCCTCCATTCATAATCCACAGCAATGGACCTAGTGACCCCATCAACATTCGCTTCAACCGTCGAAACTTTCGGCTGATTAGCTTGGATCTCCACGCACACTCTGGCAAAGGAAATCATCCTCGTGCCCTCGGTTCGTTGATCCACATGAAGGGGTTTGCCAATGGAGCTGGCTATAACACTAATCGCCGGTGCGGACCACAAGTCAAGGGGAAGGTTCTTGAGTCTTATCCACACCGGAACAGAGGTTTGCTTAGCCTTCTTCAACTCCATAAGGGGTTTCCATTGTTGTAAAATAAGGGGAATCCGGACAACAGTGATCGGTCCCTCCTCTAAGATCTTCCTCCTGAACTCCGGGTCCGGGATATGGAAATAGTAGAACCCTTGGTCATCAGCCAGCATATCAACTAGCTTTGTCCCCCAAGTATTCTTCAAAGTCTGTTCGGTCATCTGAAAAGGGAGCTTTCTCCCAACAAAATATCCTACCAAGAACTCCTTCCATTTGGGATCCGCAGCCTGTAGCACTTCTCCCTACAGATTTACAACCACTTTCTCCCCCACAACAGCAGCAGGAGGAATATAGGAAAGCTCGTGGCCCTTTGCGGCCAACCGTGCCACATTGGCCCACGAACAGGCTTGGGGGGGCCTTGACAAGCTTGCTGGCTTGCTTGGGGCTCTCTTAGTAGGAGCCCGAACTTGACTTCGACCCCGAGAACGGCCTTCCCGAAGAGGCCGAGAGATCGGCCCACGTCTCGAGCCATCCCCTGCCACAGAAGACCCTCCTACGGGTCGGAATTGCTCGCCCGACTTGCTAGCTTGCCGGTCCACAGACTTGTGAGGAGGGGAGCTCGGCCCCTTACCCCTATTACCACCTACCTGAGGTTCCGCCGAAGAAGAGGCCATCGAGCCACTAAGAAATCAACAAAACTCAACAGCCAAAAAGGAGCTCCATACCAGGCCAAGCTTCGAAGAGGAGGGATACTCTAGACCACCCCAGCCGCCTCAAACCAGAGTCGAGCAGGCCACGAGCCCGAGCAGCTCCCGCAAGTCTCGAACCAGGGCCGAGAGGGACTCCAGCAAGCAACGGCCGACCAGAGCTTAGACGGGTCCGAGCGTGAGCAGCTCCCGCAAAGACTACGAACCAGAGCCGTCTTGAGCCAGAGCCGAGACGTGTCCGAGCGTGAGCCGAGTGGGACCCCATAGCCGTCCCGAGCCAGGGCCAAGACGAGTTCGAGCGTGAGCAGCTCCCGCAAAGACTGTCGAACCAGAGCCGAGGAGGGTACCAGAAAACTCGTCTCGGGGGAGAAAACGAACTGATCCACTCACCGGGAAGATGGAGGAAGGAGAGGGGAAGAAAACCCCCCAAAAATCGGAGCAAGAGGGAGGCTGAATCGTCCAGGCCAAGCAGGGAACTAGTCGGCGTGAACAGTGCACGCTCGCCTGCCTTGAGAGAGGAGATGAATAGTGACGCGAGAAACAGATGACCCCACACTGTTTCAAAAAATCGGAGCAAGAGGGAGGCTGAATCGTTAATTTAAATATATATTCATACGCATATGCTTGGATTTTTTTTTAATAGGTATGACTCTGTATGGCCATGGCTATTAATAAATGTATCAGTTAATTTAATGAGTTTTTTCTTAAATTTCATGTGAAATGGAAACTTAAGGAGAAGAAGAAAGAGTAACTTGGCTAAGAGGAAAATTACATTGTCCCCAAAAATAATTGTCTAGTCCAACTTTAAATGGAAACACCTCTTTCTTCCCTATTTTGGACCTCAGCTCCACGGAATAATATGCTACTGCTGAAACACAGAAGAGTATAATGTCATAAAATCTCTGAAAAAAATTTCAAATGCTTATACACGTGAAAATAATTTTAGCATTAGCATTAATCGTATGCAAGTAAAATATGTAAAGTGTATAGCATTTCATTTTAAAAGAATATATCAAAAAAGGATACAAGAAAGATAGAATATATCAGAAAAACATATAGCCTTGACCACTTCAAATCAAACCCACTTAGATTGGGACAAATAGGGGTAAGGATCACAATGAACACTACTAAAAAATAAACAAGGATTTAGAGGGTGAATCAAGTAAGGTGTGACTTGTCACTCTTGATTGCATGCTAAGTGTTATCGAGACAGGGTTTAGTGGAGCCCAAGTCAATCGACTTATAAGCTCCAGCTCAAAATGATACATTTGAATGTGGTGCAGATTTTTTTTGGGTCAATAAATCCAAGTCCACCAAAAGACCAACGATGTGGAATGGAGAGGGCATTTTGCTGACTTTGATTGATAATTTAGACGTACGATGATTATATTGGGCTGAACTAAGCTCGTTATGCTCGAATTGCAAGTTGGGCTCTGACTGCGATGCTGAGTTCTTGCTAAAACCATCCTTTTAAAAAATATTTGAATACACGACATTGAGAGGAATACACCATGCATAGCAATTGACAACAAGAAAAAAAAATGCAAACAATGTATACAAATATACATATGTAAAAAGAACATTATTTGAAGATCTTCTGACATACTTTTGGAAGGTTATTGCAGAGTAGAAAATATTCGAATTTGAAATTTGAAATATATGAGAGATGGCATAAATCGTATATATGAAATTTGAAATTGGCGCTCACGCCAGATTTTTCGGCGAGGTAAATTGCCGATGGTATTCAAGTGATCGATTTTTGAAATTTATAATAGTCAAGTGAATGAAAAAAAAAATATTTTGGCATTCAAGTGAGCGTTGTATGAAAATTATGACAACTGCGCTATTTTCACTCTAATAATATAAAAAAAAATGTAACTTTCAGATTATCATGTAATGCAATAACCATTCGAATCAATTTCCTAAAGCGAATTTATTTTGCAAAATCTTTCCTTCCTTTTCATATATAAAACTTTTGCTTTTTGTCTTTTTAACACGAGTATGCTATTTCACTAATCATTCAAATGGAGAGATTTTCTTCTTAAAAATGAAAAACCTTCCACACTAAACGCAGATGTCCTTGACCTGATTTGGCATGGACCTGAGGCCGCCGGACCTCAACTTAGAACATATTGCACTTTTGAAAATTTTATGATTGAATTGCATTTTTGTGACAAGTTTTAGAACTTTTAGTACACTTATCCCTTAAATGATTTATTGATTTCCCCCTCTTTTCCCTCTCTTGCTCAGTTAATTTTATTTTTTATTTTTTATTTTTTTTTATCTTGCTTGATAATTTAGGGTCTCTCTAGATTGACTTTCCTCTTTTAATATTAAACACTTGAAATTTTCATAAAAGGTAAATATTGACATTTAAATTTATATAAATTTTTTATGATTTCTTTTTAAAAATTTAAATAATATTTTGAATTTCGGTGGGAAAGTATCAAGAACGGTGCTGGGAAGTTCGACAAGTTCATTGGTGAGCCTGATTCAAAGGAATCCGACTTGCTGATAAATGGAATGTGTATCATACGGTTTGAGATTTTTTTTTTTTTTTTTTTTTTTTTCCTTTTTGTATAAGATCTCGAAGGAAATGTAAGTAAAGCTTTTGTCCTAAGGAGTGAAGGCTATATACATCTTACATACTTGCTACTGCTAAATTGAGTTCTGTAGTGGAAGGATGAAAGTAGTACGGTCACAGAAGAATGCTTCCTGTCAAGTACTAATCCGATCCTCCAATGTTTTGTCATGAGGAACATAAGTATTCCTATCTTGAAATGCAGCCGCATGAAAAGAGATAATGTTGCATTTGCATCACGATTGCGTAAATACCCTTTCGACGCCCCTTCGAAATCGTCATTACTTGAAAATTCATTCACTGTTTCCGTATGCAATCTGATGGCTGTAAACAGCATCGGATTCTCAGATTAAACCTGAGGAGGGGGATAAGAATTGAATCCTGGGAATTAGTCATTCTGTGGGAAAATTAGCAAGCTTCAGTCTCTTTCCTTGCTGTTCTGGGCATGTGGTTCTGTTTTCTCACTGTTGGCATTTGCTTATCATCTCCTTGAATTGAGGTGATTATTTCTTTTATCTGGGCAGTAAAGCTAAGCTATATAGTTTTTCAGCTCATTCTCTCTTTGTGCTAGTATTTTCTGAACATAGCATTATATATTAAATTCCCTGAGCATGCACTCTCTTAGTTCTTGATGAACATAGCATTATACACATTCATGCTAATGATAAATTAAAGATGAAATAAGGGTTACTCTTTGGTCCACTGCTCATGTAAGATTATCTTTTATACATTCGATGTTAGATGAGTAACATGTGTATCTAGGGTAGATTTTGTATCTAAATCCTTTCGAATGATGATCTAATCACGAATATGTTAATCCAATCTTGGATTACTTTGATGTATCAAACGTAGTAATCTGGTATTCATAATTTAATTTAATCTAATATTGATTCGTATAAATCTATTATTAGACAAGTCAATGTTATAAATAAATTAAAGTCGTATTTCTAAATGCATCACTTAGATATGAAAATTAAAAAAAAAGGTTGGAATGCTCACCTCTTTGGAAAAAACACGATGTAAGAGATTACATGCCCAAATAAGTAAAACTGCAAAAAATTTAAATGAATAAATAAAAAGAAATTGACAATGAATAATTAGAATTTTCCAAAACTTTCAGGCCCAGCACGTGCGTGGGCACGGGACCTGCTCCGGCATGGACCCAATGTGGCCGGACTTTGATTTGGACCAGATCCAAGGTAGCGGCCGATGCCGACTTCAGACCCTTGCTCGGTGACAGCCATGAAGGCGGTTGGGGGTGGAGGAGATGCAATCGGGGAGGGGTGATCGTGGCTTGAAGGTCTAGTTTGCCATTTTATTTTCTCGATGAAAAACATTTTTTTTTTGAATTTGCAAATATCGAATCTATTTATATCTTTAGTAATAAAAAGCAACATGTCGGCCGGCACATTGTCATAACGATACATATTACGTGCAGTTTGTTTGATGCGAAAGATACCGGTGATCGTTTTTATTTCTCGAGCGAAAGTTTATATCCTTTTTCGAGACATTTAAGAAAAAAAGTCATTTTTGTCCTTTTTTCGGAACTATAGTGACCTTTTTTCTTTTGGGGTCAGAACTGTAGTGGCCTATAGTGGCCCGTTGAAATGGGGAAGATGTTCGACCAAAAGAAGAGGGGGTGGGGGGTGTTTGGGGATGTGGGATTGGAGTGAACGGCTGCGATTAGAAGAAGATGATCTAACGGCTCTCATTTCTTGAGGATTAGATCCTCCGGACGCATGTATATGTTTCAGGATCATTGCCACCTGAAGATTTATCGGGTGGACCCGAAGGGGGTGGGCCGGGTCAAGCCTTCCACAATTGGATGGTCCATGTTACTTCATGTATGTTAGACTCGATAATGTTAAACGTTAGATAATTGGATAAGTATATTGGAAATTTTAAAATTTATTACGAAAGTACACTTGAGTCTTAAAAATTTTAAAAAGTGTAATTAAATTTTAATACTTGTTGCGGAAATGCAATCGAGTCCGAAAATTTAATAAAAGAGTAATTAAATCCTAAAACTTGTCAAACTAATCGAATTAAGTTCTTTCGTTGATTACACTTTTTTAAAGTTTTAAGATTTGATTGTATTTTCATGATAAGTGTTAGAACTTGATTATACTTTATGAAAGTTTTAGAATTTAATTACATTTTAACAAGTTTTAGAACTTTTAGTACATTTATCTCTTAAATAATTTATTGATTTCCTCCTCTTCCCCCTCTCTTGCTTAGGTTAATTATTATTATTTTTTTTAATCTTGCTCAATAATTTAGGGTCTCTGTAGATTGAATTTTCTCTTTTAATATTAAAACTCAAAATTTTCATAAAATGTAAACATTGACATGTAAATTTTTATATAAATTTTTTATGATTTTCTTTCTAAAAATTTGAATCATATTTTAAATTTCGATGGAAAAATATCAAGAAGCTAAACACAAACGTACTTAGCATTCTTTAACATCTCCTTCTTTCAATGCACGTATTGACCTTAATGAACTAATCCTTCATCTTCATCCGGAAACTTGAAAACAAGAGTTATTTGGAGTGGAAAGGTAGATTCTAGAAATCCTTATCATCAATTGCTGGTGTCCATCAAGCAAAGTTAGGCTTTACTCAATCTACTGCTTGAACTCGAATGAGCTTGAATTCTCAAGCTAGCTTTACTGCGTGATAGGCTCGACTGGATAGAGCTTAATTCGATTCAACTTGGTTATCCAACATTAAGGTCTTAGGTTCTCATTAAATCTAGTTTCCAAATCGCAATAAACGTTACAAATATAGGATGATAGCATATCTAGCACTGCGTAAGTGTGCGTATGAAACGATGTCGTGTTAGAACACTTGCTAAACATATCCTTAAGGAATGAGCTGATGTCGAATGTATTGACATACATATTGTCAAAAAGCTAGCCTGCAAGGATTAGACTTATGAGGTTCTTGTGTTAAGCGAAGTGTTAAGAAGACTGAGCGATATGCGTTTGATGTTCGCGCCGTGCAAACTTGATAAGATTTGAATTGATCACATTTCGAGTGTTCGGCGATTAAAGCTCAAGTCGCTCGGTTTGTTTACACCTAATGCAGTCGGTTTGTTTGCGTGTTAAGTTCATTTATTGGGAGAATTATTTTACTTCTACGAACCAGAAACTTTGGATACGTGAATTTGGTTACACTAGACTTCTTTAATACCCTTTCGGTACCATTCTTTTTATTTTCAAAAATATTTTTGTAGGCAGCTTTGATTTATTTTATCATAAAACATGCACCTTAATTACATTACCTAATTTTACTACCAGGCTATTTCTAATTAAATGAACTTAACACGCAAACTAATTGACATGCACCTAATATTTTTTGTATTTTTTGTTAAAATTCGTAATAAAAAGAAAACTTAATTAAATTATCTAAAATGAATAATTTTCTAACCTAGTTTAGGGATTAATTTGATTTAAACCCTATCCTATCTTAAAAAACTAATTTTTTTTTTTAGAAAAGAGATTATTAAAATATGCAAACATTATCTAAGACCCTATCTATAAAATGTTATTTAAATCCAACCCTAATCTATTCCAAAAATTATCTAAACATGCAATCTAAAAATGCAATCCTAATTTATGAAAACAACACACTCCGATGCAAGATTTGATTTTTTTTTTTTTTTTTTTTTTATGTTTTTCAAAACAAGTGATACCAGATAAACATTATATCTAAACCACTCAAGATATTAATCAAATAAAGAATTAAAACAATCAAAAAAATAATCCATCATCTCATTGATTAAATTTAACGATTATTTTAATCATAAACATCACAACATATGAGAAAATTCAAAATAATTAAAAATTTGATACGAAATCTTACGGATCAAATTAATAATTATAATGATCCAATATGTTAAAATATTATCAAAATGTCTAAAAAAGTCAATATAATTAAAAAAAAATGATTTGATGTCTTACGAATGATTATAGAGATTTTTGGGGCAACAGAAATCTATGGATAATGCCTAAAATATATAAATAATTAACATTGACACCCAATATTCCAACTTAAGTAATAATAATGAAACTTGATTTTTTTAACAGAAAATAAAAAATAAAAAGAAAAACTACCTAAGATGGGCAGTGCAGGAAGGAAAAACGCGACGACTGGGGATAGGCGCGGCGACGCGGGGATCGGATGGCCAGACCAACAGTGGGCAGATCAGTAGACGTCGGGCGAAACAAACCGGCAGGTGGCGACGGCGACGGCGCGGGCTGCGGCAGAACGGAGGTGCGGCGTCGGCTGGTCGTCGAGGACAGAGGCGGAGGCTGGCTGTGGGCGTCGGGCACCAGGCGCAGTAACAGTGATGGCGCGGTGCAGAGGCGCGGCTGTGGAGGCGGCGGCTGCTGTTGCGCCGGCGACAGGCGCAGCGATGGCGGGCACAGGCGCGCGACGGTGCAGGCTACAGGCGTCAGGTTGCTGGTGAGCTGCACGAAGAAGAGAATGAACAGTGCTCTTTTTTTTTCTTCTTTTTCCTCTGCTGGCATGCTGCACACGTCCCTTTCCTCTCTGTCTCTTTTCTGCAGTCCCTGTTCAGCAGAAAGCCCAAGCTTCTTGCTGACTTTTTCCCCTTCCCAAAGAACGAATTTTTTTTTTTGTTTTTTTGAATTTTGACCCATAAACCGAGAAGAAGCCCCCTTTTTCTTCACGAATTCTTTCTTTCCTGCACGGATTTTCTCTCCAATTTATTTTTCGTCCCCCTCCGCGGGTCACGAAAATTGTAGCTCTCTTTTATAATGATTCCAGACAGCCGATTTCCACGACAAATTTTGAGTTTCCATTTTTTGTTGTATTAATTCAAGACTGCAAATCGAAACATGATTTCGCGATCAGCTTGATTTTGCTTCGATTCCTTTCATTTTATCAAAATTCTTACTCTTTATTTACCTGATTTCCTAAATCTTGATCCTCGATTGAAAATTGCTTCCGCATTTACCAAGATTTGAAATTTTCAACTGCCATGTATAATAAATAAGATTGATTTTCCTTTTTTTCTTTTCCTTTTATTTGCGATTTTTATTTTTATTTTCTTAGGGTTGCCAAAATTAAGTGTCAACACCGTCGTTCTCTTCCGCTCGCCTCCAAGCACAGACACACCGTCGTTCTCTTCCACTCGCCTCCAAGCACAGACGACATTGTACACGTTATCAACTCCTCGCCAGCCTGTCTCGTCTATATTATTTAGCAACAATACATTGCACCGCTGTAGTCTGATTATCTCGCTTGAATTATGACGGTCTTCAGGTTCACTTATGGTGTAACAATAGGCTTGGTTTTGACTGTTTTAGCTGTTGGAGCAGCTCCTGATGAATCCCTCATTACTCACGTACCAGGCTTTGATGGCTCTTTACCCTCTAGTCATTATGCAGGGTAAAAATCCACCATTGTCCTTACTGTCATTTCGATCTCAGCCTCGTTTAATTGTCTAAGAGAATTCTGAGTTCGTTATTTGCAGGTACGTCGCTATACCGGGAAACCCTGGAAAGAAGAATTTGTTCTACTATTTCATTGTGTCTGAAAGGAATCCTAGCAAGGATCCTGTAGTACTGTGGCTTAACGGAGGACCCGCTTGCTCCAGCTTCTATGGTTTTGTTTTCGAACATGGTATTCGAATTAAGCACCAAACCATATGATGATGTTTTCGCAGTCACATGTTGCAAGGTCCCATTTTCATGGCCGTGCCTACATGCAGGACCATTTAATTTTCAAGCAGGAAAGTCAAACGGAAGCTTGCCCATACTTCAGCTCAATCCCTTCAGCTGGTCTAAGGTCTGTAAAATCGTTTCTGTTTTGTGAACTTCTCCATTCACTTACTGGATTTCATGTTGTCGTAGAATAATTTGTAACTCATCGTTTCCTGAGGTCTACAAGGAAGTGCTCTTGCTCAATTTTCAGGTCTCCAACATTATCTATTTGGAGTCACCATGTGGAGTGGGTTTATCATACTCTAACAATCCACGCAATTATGCGACAGGAGACCTTCAAACCGCCTCTGACACGCATGCCTTTCTTCTCAAGGTAACAATGCACCTGCACTAATCTGAATGTGTTAGGTTTACGTCGGCCGGTCAATTTACAGGAAAGGAATAAGTAGGATAGCAGTAGAGCAGCTGCTAATAAGCCATTGTATTGAAGCACTCCTCTTAATCTTAATATGTAAAGCCGCTGAATCATTTGTTTTTGGATTCAGTGGTTCGAGCTCTATCCAGAGCACCTTTCAAATCCATTCTACATATCAGGAGAGTCGTATGCTGGAGTTTACGTGCCGACTCTTGCCTCCAATGTAGTAAAAGGTATGGTGTACTCAACAAAATTCCAGGTTCATCTGTCTAGTTTTGTCAGTAATTGCAATTGAATTTCTCATTCAGGAATTAAGAAAGGTGAAAAGCCTCTGATCAATTTCAAGGTATCCATCTCCTCTTCCCATCCTCTGTTGAATGACTTGGGCAACACCCAATGCCATGAGGATGGCTTTGACTGACTGAACTTTTTAAATATGAACAAATGCACCTTACTGCAGGGTTACCTCATTGGAAATGGGATTGCAGATGACGAATACGATGGCAACGGTCATGTGCCTTTCTTCTTCGGTATGGCGCTGATCTCAAGTGACATCTTTGAGGTCAGTTAAACGGGAAGCTAGCACTAATGAGTGGATTTGTGCTCTCAAGAAGTCCCATGAGTATGTTTAGCAGAAGCTTTACAATTGATTCTGCAGGATTGTCAGGCTACATGTAAAGGGAAATTTTATGACCCCCCAAATGACCAATGCCGACAGAATATTCTCAAGGCTTACGCGGTGCGACGGTGTCCCTTTCACATTAATTTGGGACATGTCTATGAGCTTTAATAGCAATAGAACCGATACTATCCTCAAATAGATTTGCAAGTGAGATACGGCCTATAAATTGACATTTTTTCCCTCTACTTTCTAGGCTGTGACAGATTTGAATAGCTACGACATTCTTGAGCCATGCTACCGCTACCCAGGCAACAAGGTCACGAGTCTGCCTCTTGGCCACCATTATTTGGGGGTGACTGAGAAGCCTCTCTACATAAGAGAAAGAATGTTAAGTTACGATTCACCTCTTTGGCTATTAGGAAAGGACAACATGGTTACATCGAGTCCCCAGTCGGCAAACGCGTTTCACATCCCATGCTTTGTGAGTAATTCGAGCTTTTAGTATGCACGATTAATTTTCTATTGCTTTTCCAATCTCATCTGGAGGTTGAAAATCAAATTCCAGGGCATTGTAAATGTAAGCATGGCGACATTTTAGTGCTTTCTGAGAAAATTAGAACCTTCAATCGCTGTTGCTGTGCTTGATTAGTTACGTTTAAGATAAAAGATATAGATTTGCATTAAACATTTGTTAACAAAAGACTGATATATCTGTTACTATAATGTGAGTCCAAATTTACAGTGGGCGAGACCCAAAAACAGTGCTCGTTCTCTCCTCAAGATAAGTCAAGCATCAGTATCCCATTACGTATCATAATGTTCTCAGTTGTGAGTTTGCAGAATGATGATTTCGCAACTGCATGGTTAAACAACGAAGCAGTTCGGGAAGCAATCCACGCAGCACCAGTAAAGTGTTAAATTTGTTGCTTTTCTTTGCTACAGAAATGTCAAGCTTCCAGTTATTTGATCGGGCATTTGCTTATCTTACATGTAATAGGCGAGTGTGGCAGGTCCTTGGGAGATATGTCCCACCAGAGTGCGGAGAAACTATACCATCGATACAGGAAGTATGATCCCGTATCACAAAAGTTTGATTTCTGAGGGATACAGGGCACTGATATACAGGTGAGATATGTGATGTTCATGCCCTCTGCATTACTGAGATGTCTCTTCTTGCCATGGCACTCCTAATAGGATTGATGTAACTTGAACTTGTCGAATTAATCTATTTGATCCTAATAGTTGTTGCCACTTTTTCTTTTGATTGTCGTTAATTGACAGTTCTTTTATCTGCTCTCAGTGGAGATCATGATTCAGTCGTACCTTACACTGGTACTCAAGCGTGGACCAGGTCACTTGGATACAAAATTGTTGATGAATGGAGACCGTGGATCTCCAGCGAGCAGGTCGCTGGGTAAGTTCTTACTTCATCCCATGTTTGGCAGTAATGCTTAGCACTTGCAAGGTATAATCTTATCAACTAGTACTCATGGTCAAAGAGTAGAAATGTTGCAAATACTCCGTTCATTCACATTTCCGTCGCTTTTAAGTGCATCCACGAATTCAAATTATCATGCAATGCCACTGTGGGTGATTACGCTAAGCTGCTCTAAGCATTCTAATCTAAGCATTCAAGCTTTTCCAACTCGTTTCAGGTATCTGCAAGGGTATGACCACAACCTCACATTCCTAACTGTCAAGGTCAGGAACCAATGAACCTTCTTACCCATCATATCTTAAGACTCACAATTCGTTGCACAAAAAAGACTAGAACAAGGTCACGGCATTATCATGAAGAGAGTGCTGTTTTCTGCATATTTTGGTCGCTCTGTCAAAACAAACTGGAATGTGGCACACTGCAATAGAACAATGCTGATAATATATACTTAATATCTATGGACATAGGATGCGACAGTATTGCTCTGTCAAAAGTCCTTCCTCAATGTCTACGACAAAATATAAAGAGTTGTCTGTGTCTAAATCCTAGAGAAAAGCTCAATTTATCCTTAACGAACTAATTTCGTATGATGTTTGGAAATGAGATATTTGAAGTTCAAATTCACAAATCCTTGCTTTTTGATAGTTGAGACCGAAGATGAAAACCTTTGTCTCGCTTTTGAGGCTCCGAAGCAATTCTACTCTTTGTTTTACTGGGATGCACTTAAGCCGATTTATTTCTAATCGCAACAAGTGCCGCTCGTTGTACTAGTCATCTAGTTGTCTGATGCTTATAATAACCGTCTTGTCATTGGTGCAGGGAGCGGGGCATGCGGTCCCTCAATACAAGCCGCGGGAATCATTGGATTTCTATACTCGTTGGCTAGATGGAAAACCAATCTGAAATTACTATATCGCAGAGCAGGACCAATAGAACTTATGTACCTGAAAAGTTCATCAAGTTTTCAATAAAATCTTGCCGTGCGGTTTCTTGATTTCTCCACTGTACTCAAAACAACCGACTTGAATTTGGTCTAATATTGTAACATAGGGAGAGATCGGTACTCCCGACTTTTGTTCAATGTCTCCAAAGAGACTAGACGAATGAGCTTTGTTATTGCATCCCGTAAAGTATGACGGATGTAATCGACATTGACACGGATTAATCATGCATTTATACTTGTTATAATGTAGAACTTACTCTATTTATTACTGATCCCCATGTTAGGCTGATTGATGTTGCCGTAATTCAAAATCATGCATCGATTCTTGTAATGCAAACAAATGAAGATCTCTTTGAATCTAGAACCCTTTTATGATATCCGTGATGGAAGAAATTGAAGGTGAAACATTTGCAACTCACGTGAAGAAGAGAAGGAGATAGATTTTTCATTTAATTCACTTTTAACAAGATCAATTACAAGACTCTCTTAATAGACTTGTTATATGACTGTTATTCTTTCTCATAAGTATAGCTAGCGTTCCAAGGAGATAAAATCGTAGGAATTTACAAAACATTAATTACACCTTGAAACACAAACATTCACAACATATAAATATGAACAGACTTCTTAAAAAAACGCTAAAACTGATGATTTTTTTTTAATTCGTGCATCTGGAGAATCGAATGGACATATTAATGGATCAATAACTCCTTTGCATGATTGACAACATCCAATGAATTTGGTTTAATTCCACCACACCAATTAATATTCCTTGGTTCCACTCTATCATAGCTGAAAACGAGTAAACATTTATAATCAATCCTCACACCAAAAATCTCATCATGATGAATGCTTCTGCCAATTACCACTTGAGCTTTTGGCTTCCGGCTTTTAATCCAGGCATGCCCAGCTTGATACTTAGTTGATTTGATATGACTAAATTGAGTATACTGATGGCGCACTCCCTTGTGCTCTTTTACAATCACAGTCAGCCAAACGAAAAACCACGACCAATGAGTCCAGCTTGTGCAACATCAGATTGGTCACGATCAGTTGTCGTCGAACGCCAACATTGGTCTATTTATGAAGGTATTATACCGCTAGTGCTCATTGCATCCGGCGCAACCTCCAGTGAGGCATGTTCGCGACTTTATTTGAATAAATCAAGTTCTGGAATAACGATGCTCCAGGAAAAGCTGGCTATCACATCCGAGGGTCACTACTTCCTGATCTGTGAGACAAGTGTCACAGGTCGATCAATTTCGGTCGATCAAATACCACGAGGCCTTAGGATCGGTGATCCCAAGTTAGCCTTACACACACACACGCTCGAGCACAAGAATTGAATGGGTGTATATTCACTTGTGAACGAACTATTACAAAGTGGGAGAGAGATCCCTATTTATACAAGAGCGGATCGCATTTCAGCCGTTGATCGTCCCTCCGATCCAACGGTCTATTTTAAATCCGTATCATCATTATAAGGCTACTCACAGGCTACTCAATGGTTGTACACGGCAGGCCCTTGGGAAGTCCATGGGTTGCGCTCGTCAGAACTTGGGTAGACCATGGGTGTGTATCAGAAGCAAGATTGGGGTTGCAGGTCTGTCTGACACGCGATCAGCTGAACCGTCACGGGCTGCTCGAACATCGTTCATTGGTCGCTCATGGGTTGCGCATGGGCCTTTCGCTCGTTCTGCTCATGGGTTGATCGTGGGTTGATCGTGGGTCGACCGTGGGCCGTTCTCGGGTTCTCGGGTAGCCCTTTGTGCGTGACACGGCCACTCACGGACGATCTTGGATCATGCTTTGTCTGTGGGCCGTGTCATTCTCCCCCACCTAATCAGGCGATGCCCTTGTCGCGTTCGTGGCATGGAAGGCTTTGACGTTCTTCTTGAACTGCCGCAGAGCCTCGGAGGGTTCCCAACTTGCTTCACTCTCGGGAAGGCCCCTCCATCGGACGAGGTATTCCTTCCTTGGTGCCTGATATTTCTTCCATATGATCCGATCGGCCATGATGCACTCAACATCCCGATCATAGGAGGTCTTCGCCCCAAGGGGCGCTCGTTGTGATGTGCCCCGATTCGGATCGTCCTTATTCGCATGGAACGGCTTCAGCATGCTCACGTGGAACACGGGGTGTAGCTTGAGCTTGGGTGGCAAGTCCAGCTTGTACGCCACCTTCCCGATCCGCTGTATTACTAGGAAAGGGCCTTCATAGCGACATATCAGCCTTTTGTTTACGTTCCTGTATCGAAGGATGAGGTGCAATTTGGCCAACACCAAGTCCCCGACTTGAAACTCCACATGTCGTCACTTTTTGTTGGCCCATTTCTTCGTGCGTTTCGCGGCCCTATTCAAACATGCCCGCGCCAAGTCAGCTTGTTCATCCCATTCCTTAGCGAGCTTGTACGCAGACGGACTACTTCCTCGGTACCCTGAGGCGATTGCGCTTGGTGTGAGCGGCTGTTGCCCGGTCACGATCTCGAACAGGCTTTGGTTCGTGGACTTGCTCCGCTGCAAGTTGTAAGAAAATTGAGCCACATCGATCAGCCGTGCCCAATTCACTTGCGTGTTGCTCACATAGTGCCGAAGATAGATTTCCAGCAATCCATTCACCCACTTTGTCTGTCCGTCGGTTTGGGGATGCATGCTGGTGGAAAGATTCAGATTTGTCCCCAGCAGCTTGAAGAGCTTGGTCCAAAACCGCCCTGTGAATCGAGGATCACAATCGCTCACGATCGTGCACGGAACGCCCCAATATTTGACGACGTGCTTGAGGATCAGCTTGGCGGCTTCCTTGGCTGGCCAATCCTTTGTTGCTGGCACAAACGTCACATATTTGGAGAGGCGATCCACCACGACCATGAGGGTCCGACACCCTTCGGACTTCGGCAAATTCACGATGAAGTTTATGGAGATACTCTCCCATGGACGTTCTGGGATAGGCAACGGCTCAAGGAGCCCCGCAGGGGACCGTTGCTCTATCTTGTTTTGTTGGCAAACAAGAAATGTCCGCACATAGGCTTCCACGTCGTCCCGCATATGCGACCAGTAGTATTGATCCTCGATGAGTGCCATGGTGCGGTGGATTCCCGGATGTCCCGCCCATTTGGAGTCGTGGCACTCTTGTAGGACTCCCTTCCGAAGTTTCCCATGGAGCGGCACATAGTGTCGCCGTCCTTTGGTGTAGAGGAGATCATCCTTGAGCCAAAATCTCCTCGTCTTGCACTCTTGAGCGTATCGAAGGAGGGCTTGGGCCGTTTGATCATGCTTAAGCCCCTCCTTGATACGATTAATCCACGGACAGTTAGGTCGGCTCACCACATTAGCCAGTTTGAACTTCCTACTTAAGGTGTTGGCCACGGAATTGGATTTTCTGGGCTTGTATTCCAGCACATAGTCAAACTCGGCCAGGAAGTCGTGCCACCGAGCTTGCTTTGGGCTGAGCTTCTTCTGGGTTTGGAAGTAGCTCGTAGCCACGTTGTCGATCCTTACGACGAACCGGGATCCCAAGAGATAGTGCCTCCATGTGCGAAGGCAATGCACCACCGCGGTCATCTCCTTCTCTTGGACTGTGTATCATCGCTCGGCATCATTCAACTTTCGGGACTCGAAGGCCACCTGATGACCTTCCTGCATTAAAACACCACTGATGGCAAAATCAAAAGCATTGGTCTCTACCTCATACGGTTTGGTGTAGTCGGGCAGCATAAGCACCGGCTCCTCTGTCATGGTCCGCTTCAACCGCTCGAACGTCTCTTGACACTGATCCGTCCACTCCCACAGCCTTTCTTTCTTCAGCATGTCCGTGAGTGGCACGGTGAGGCGCGAATACTCCCGGATGAAATGCTGATAATAGTTCGTGAGACCGAGAAAGGATCTCAGCTCAGTCACCTTGGTTAGTGGCTCCCAATCAATGATGGCACGGATCTTGGTCGCGTCCATCCGCACACGTCCGCCCTCGACGATGTGCCCAAGGAACGGGATTTCTTTTTGTGCGAAGGCACATTTCTCACGTTTCACATACAAGTCGTTTTCTCGAAGGGTCCGAAAAACTCGACTCAAATGCTCTACATGCTCCTCAAGCGTCCGGCTATATATAACAATATCATCAAGGTAAACCACAACGAATCAATCAAGGAACGGATGCAGTACCTTGTTCATGAGGGTGCAAAATGTAGTCGGCGCATTGGTCAAGCCAAATGGCATGACGAGGAACTCGTATGATCCATAACGAGTCACACATGTTGTCTTCAGCTCATCCCCCTCAGCAATCCGCACTTGATAGTATCTCGATCGAAGGTCGAGCTTGGAGAACCAATGGGCTTCTCCGAGATGATCGAACAAGTCAGCAATAAGGGGA
Source organism: Eucalyptus guilfoylei (assembly GCA_016097605.1). Lineage (NCBI taxonomy): Eukaryota > Viridiplantae > Streptophyta > Magnoliopsida > Myrtales > Myrtaceae > Eucalyptus > Eucalyptus guilfoylei. The sequence goes on from CM027866.1 coordinate 11,805,451, forward strand.
ATCAGGTACTTATTCTTGACGGTCAGCTTGTTCAATGCCCGATAGTCGATACACATGCGGAGGAATCCGTCATGTTTCTTTTGGAACAAGACCGGGGCACCGAATGGGGCCATGGATGGCCGAACGTATCCAGCATCCAGTAGCTGATTGAGCTGTTTCCTTAACTCCTCCAACTCGGGCGGGGCCATGTGATAGGGAGCCATGGCCCATGGTCGAGCATCAGGCACCAGCTCGATCCGATGGTCGACTTCTCTCTGAGGAGGCAGCTTCTTAGGCAACTCGGGCGGCATTACATCTTGGAAGGCGTTGAGGACTCGGGATGCCTCTTCCGATACCTCATTTTCTTCCATGCCCTCCTCCTTCAATGTCGTCACGAAGGTCACCTCTCCCTTCTTTAGCCCTTTAGATAGCTGCATGGCCGACATCATCTTTCTATCGCGTCTCGATTCGTGGTAGATCGGGACCATGCATTGGCACCACTTGTCTAGGATACGTATGCAATCCACGAAGGGCATGACGGCCGCATTGATCCGATCAAGGAATCCCAAACCGAGTATGAAATCATAGTCGTCGAGAGGGATTACCTCGATGTCTTCCTGGCTGGTCCAAGGACCGAGGTGGAACTCCACATTCCTCGCCATACCGCTGGTTGGGACTTCTTTAGAGTTCACCGTCTTGAGCCAACCGGCATCATTTGCCTCGATTGGAAGATGCAGCTTCTTCGCGGCCTCCTTGGATATGAATAGGTCGGACGCCCCGGTATCCACGAGTGCGCTCATCGTGGTACCCCAGATCTTCACATCCACGAACATCATTCCCTTGGGTTCCTTGACCTTCTTGGCCTTGATCGTCCCAAGGATCCGCAACGATCCCAACCGCGCCTCCTCCGGCGACTTGTCCTCCTTGCACAAGGCCGCCAACTTTCCTCTCTTCGGCAATCCCGGGCCATATGGGGATCGTCACAAAAGAAGCACTTGTATGTACGTACCTTGCGTTGGTATCCTCCGTGGCTCGACTCGGGTTGATTCCTATGAGGGGTCGGAGGTGGTCTGCCAGCATTCGGACGAGGGAACCGGCCTCGATCTCCCCCACCAGTGGCCTTTTCTCTCGGTCGAAAGTCGGGCTTGACGGCAGGTGCCGGCCTATACTCCACAAGGGACTCGGCCACGGAAGTAGCTGTGGTGAGGTCCGTTGCGTTGCACCGTTTGAGCTCCTATTTGACCCAGGGTTTGAGTCTGCCCATGAACTGGTGGAATGCCTCCGTCTCGGTCATGGACGGGATTTGGAGCAATAGCTCCGGGAACCGCTTCACATAGTCACGAACTCCGCCTTTTTGCTCTAGGCGCTTGAGTTCTCCTTGGGCATCTTCTTCCGCATAAGCGGGATAGTAGGTTTGCCGAAATTCCTCGACGAACCGAGCTCATGTCATGATAGGATTGCCATTCCTACCATCCGACCGACGTCTCCACCATAGTAGCACATCATCAGCTAAATACATGGCTGCGGTGTTCACCTGGATCACATCGTCGGTTGTTCCCATGGTCTGGAAGTATCGTTCCATGTACCATAGGAAGTTGTCCACGTCCTTTGCCACTCGGGAGCCCTTGAACTCCTTTGGCTTGGGTGCATCAGCACGGGACTGCATGGTGATCACCGTTCATGCGTGCCGCTTTAAGCTCAACGAGCTTGCCCTTCATCTCCGTCATTTCTGCACGCATGGCCGCCATTGTGACCTCCCAAGTCTCATCCCATTGCAGCAGCTCGTGCATGAAGGATCCTTGCACCTTGACACGGAGCACTCCCATGCCGGCTTGGAGCTCTTGCACTTCTGCCAAGAACTCCTCCCTACCAGTTTCCGCTCCTTCGATGGCCTGGTGCAGGTCATCCATCAACACCTGGACGTCTATGACGGCCTCCTCTATGATCGTCATTCGGTTCTCCAGGTCTCCCTTCGGATCCCTCGCACACGAGGCAGCACGGGCCTTCTTTGATCGGGTGGCCCTCTCGGCTTGATGCCCACGATCTTCATGCTCATCGCCTTGAACGACCAGAGCATCAACATGAGGATTGGCCATTGTGCTTGGAATGTTGGCTCTGATACCACTTGTCACGGGTTGATCAATTTCGGCTGATCAAACACCGCGCGGCCTTAGGATCGATGATCCCAAGTCAGCCTTACACACACACACGCTCGAACACAAGAATCGAATGGGCAAAGAGAGTGTGTATTCACTTGTGAACGAATTGTTACAAAGTGGGAGAGAGTGGGTCGCATCTTAGCCGTTGATCGTCCCTCCGATCCAACGGTCTATTTTAAATCCGTATCATCATTATAAGGCTACTCGCAGGCTATTCGATGGCTGTACACGGCAGGCCCTTGGGAAGTCCATGGGTCGCGCTCGTCAGGCCTTGGGCAGACCATAGGCGTGTGTCAGAAGCAAGATCGGGGTTGCAGGTCCGTTTGACACGCGAACAGCCAAACCATCACGGGCTGCTCGAACATCGTTCATGGGTCGCTCATGGGTTGCGCATGGGCCTTTCGCTTGTTCTACTCATGGGTTGATTGTGGGTCGACTGTGGGCTGTTCTCGGGTTCTCGGGTAGCCCTTTGTGCGTGACACGGTTGCTCACGGACGATCTTGGATCATGCTTTGTCTGTGGGCCGTGTCACAAGGTTCTCAGATTTCGATGAGCATAACGGGTTATTGTTTACTATAGCGGTATCAAAATGGGTCCATGGCCTATTTTTTGACTTATATTTCTTATAAATGGGTTGTGTATTGGTTGTCAGTATTCAAAGGTTCGGTTAGAAATGGGTTCAAAGAGTTAAAAGTTGAATTAGATGGGTCGAAAATGGGTCACCCATTAAAAAACATTGTCACCAAGGCTAGGGGTCACGCGGCTTTTGCAAGATCTTGCCCTGGCAACTCGCAAGCAACCGTAACACTTGTCGTCGCTCCTCCGTTGCCTACTTTTGTGCCCGCCTGCTCGTCGCCGCGATGGTGCGACGTTAACCTAACTCTCTGTCGTTAGGGTTTGGTTACTCATCAGCTTCATCTTGGATCTCATCTGCTGAATCAGAGCCTCCTCTTTCAGTATCCTCGAGTTTATGGCTTATGATATGAGCTTCTCCTCTTTTTTGTGCTTCTTCGCAAGTCTCGTCACGGCGGTTTCCTTGTCGTCAGCGAGGAAGGCTTGCGGATTTTGGTGCCTCGTTCTCTTCTTGGCCATTGTTGGAGGAGGAGGAGGAGGAGGAAGAAGAGGTGTGTCGGTGGTCGGAGCTGGATTCTGGAGCAGAACACTGCTAGCAACGGATGTAGAAGAAAATCCTAAACCCCAACTAGGATTGATGGTACGTGATGTTGGTTGATCTCCCGCATGGACCTTTTGTTGGGCTTGTGGGGGAATAAAAGATGCGGCGAAAATTTAGAAAATCAATTCAAAATTTCGGTTCTTTTTTTTTTTTAATCTCTTTTCAGTTTTCTTTCTAACACATCAAACCATAAAATAATTTTTCTTTTACATTATTTAGGAAGATTTATCATAAAAATAAATCTTAAAACATGCTCACACTCACATAAACTAAAAATGACCAGAATTTGAAAATTGTTATAATTTAAAAAAAAAAAGATATTATCTTTTGAAGCTGCTATCTAACAAATAAAATATCGGGAAAATTCCAAATAAGGGCTTAAAGTGTTCTTATTTTCTCAAATAAGGGCTTGAAGTGCCAAATTTTTTTCTAATAAGGACCTGAAATGTAATCGGTTTTAAATAGGGGTTTGCAATGGTTATATCAGTTTCAAATAAGTACTTGACTTTCTAGTTGGTTAAGAGTATTTTCGTCCTTTACCCTTTTTTTTTTTTGATTTTGTCCTTTTTCCTTTTTTCTTTATACATTTTTTTTTTCTATTTTGGTTTACTCTTCCTCTTTGCCGATGGTTGAGCAGGTGAGACAACCATTGCCCTGGGTGAGACCGCCCTCGCCAAATCTAGGCAAGGTTTGCCCTCAAAAGCTATAGGTGAGGGCCGCCATATCCAGTCTGGGCGAGGGGATAGCCTCGCCTTGATGGCAGTCCTCACTAGTGATTGGGGAGGTCATTGAGCCCTTGTGGGCGCTCACTAGAAAAAAAAAAAAGAGAAAAAGGAAAATAAGAAAGAAAAAAGAAAAATATAATTTAACATAAAAATGGTCTTTTGATGAAAATACCCTTTGGCCAATCGGAATATTTAGCCGGTCGGCAATCAGCAAGTTAGTCCCTTATTTGAAACTACTATAGTTGCTTCATGCCCTTATTTGACGTAAGGTCCACTTTAGGCCATTATTTGAGAAAATGATAGCACTTCATGCCCTTATTTGAAATTTTCCCTAAAATATTGCTGCACAACAGACTATGGTCGTTACAAATTAAATTCAACGTGAATAATGTTTTTTTTTTTTTTTTTGTAAAGGTAAGAATATCAACGTGAATAATGATCATATAAATAAATGATACTGAAAAGAGCTGGTATCTAACAAGTAAAATGGGTTTGTCAACCCTAAGTTCTTTATATATATATTTTGGTCAAATTCTTTATAAATATTTTGCTTTTTTTAATATGATTTGAAGTTTTTATCCAAGTAGCATATACATGTGAAGAGCTTAAAGAGAGTGTAGGCTTTCCTAGAATATTAATGTGTTTTAGCAATGTGGGTTAGGTCGGGTAAGGATTAAGTATGGGTCACTAGATTTGTACTATATGAATATGTATCAAAATGGGTTAAGTGGGGTAATATGGGTCAGACCATATACGACCTGACCCACGCATTTGACTGGGTCGTAAGAGTCCACCGAACCAATTCTCTTCCACCAAATTGGATTGTTAGCCCTCCCCATTCCCTATGGTTGATTTTATACTTAGATATCAAAACTTCTTGTTATCCTTGTATTTGTTAGAAATGAAAGTTATATCATTAAGACAAAAAAAAATAAAAAATCAATGCAATGATTTTACTATCTATGCTCTTAGTGGTTTCTTTGATTAGTGTACAGTGTATCATTTGCCCAATTGCTTTTTTTAACTTTTTTTTTTTGTCGGTCCTACTCTAATCCTACTCTAACACTCACTCTCAGACTTTTGCCATGCCTCCATGCAGGGCGTGGGAATCGAAACCCACTCCTGAAATGAAATCGTCCCTACCCTAATCCCTCCTAAGAAGGTAGGGATTTGAACCCCCCACCTCCCCCTTCCAAGTTGGAAGGGTGGCCACTGGGGCGAACCCCCAGTGGTTTTTGAACTAGAGTTCCTTTGACACTGTAGTCGACTACGTCAACCTTGACGGTCGGTGTCACGCCTCGAACCCCGGGCATGCGCACATCCCTCGGCGGTCGATTAGAAATGCGATGTCCTAGGACGTGTTGCCGACCCTTTCTTTTTATCTTTTGATTAAGCACATGCGGAAGCGAATTAAATAAACACCTGGACAACCATCAAACACATGGATAGTAAAAAACATGCTAACACTCTTTCATAAAACACATTTTATATACATGTCAAGTTAAACCTATAGGTTCGTATTTACAAGTCTATATATATATCAAAGCCCTAGGCCACTTACGCTCCAGACCCTTTAGCCTCGAGCTCCGGGTTCTCCACAACATCATCTGGGATGTCGATATCCATAGGGTAAGCTACCTCCCCATCCTCGGTTACGGTAAGCCCGTTAAAACCCTGCAAAGGACCCTCCCTAGCCCCGTTAGGTTCGTTAATGAACCACGCTTTGAAGCGATGAGATACCCATTGACGGAGGCCCTCATCGACCTAAATAGTGGTCACAACTAACTCACGGGTCCAGGTGGTCCCAAAAATAGGGAAAAAGGAGGAATCATAGTCTATTTCCTTTGGAACCCCAAAACGAACGAGTTGCCTCTCCATACTATGGACATGAAAAAGGGTTAACCATGACGGGGTGAGATAAATCTTAGTGAGTTAAAACCCTAAAGCTCGATTAGAACGAAAATTCACCTAGAGGCAGCCTAAACATGCGTCACAAACAAACTTACCTCGCTTTAGCACGTTTCTACATATTAGTGCGCCACATATATCATATGAATACAACAAGCGTATTTAATAACCGGAACACATCATTTCATCTTGCAAACAATCACATGGGTTCCAATTATAAGGCAAAACCGTTATAACACGTCACATTCCGTGCTACACAATTTTGTCCCATAATTAGACGCAACTATCACAACCACTCGGGCATGTTCAAGTTATTACGACCCATCGACCATGGTCAACTCAATAGTCGGCGGTCATCCGGCATAACTGGGTGTTGTCCCGCTCCGTCGGGCATGGCAACGTCTACAACTAGACGGCATTCCATAAATGAGTATCGGCCCGGCCTTCATTGTGACCGGCATCCGTCGACAGGGGGCATCCGAACTTAATTAGGCATCGCCTCCCCGACTATTATCGGGTGACGAGTTCCGATAGTGACCGCATACACATCCATACTTAGCCAAGAACATTATGCTTTCCATCCAAATACCTTGTGTCATGACCCAAATTTCGGGTGCACCACCTAAGTTTAGGCTAATGGGCTACTAAGTCTTTAAACTTAGCTCGGGCTCTCCCAAGCCCATACCAATTCGCGACTTAAGGTTTAGTCCTTTGGCATGCAAAAGATTATTAACTAAGAGTCGCCACTAATCAATTTATGGTAGGTCGATTAGACACCTAAGTAAAATAATGGGAGAATTATTTTACTCTTACGAACCAGAGACTAAGGATACAAAGACTTGATTACATTAGATTTCTCTAATACCCTTTCAGTACCATTTTTTTTTTTATTTTCAAAAATGTTTTTGAATGCAACTTGGATTGATTTTAATTTATTTCTCTAACATGTGAGGTGATCATGCAGGTGCTTAAACCACCAATTTAACATCCAAGAAAGCAATGAATAAATTGCAATACTTATCTCAAAGCAACGAAAGCATCTGCAATGTTAGATCAGAATTCACATCGACGGTCCTAGATATGATTTCTAATTAACATGCTATCACTCAATTTTTGTTTTCACTTATTTAATGAAAATCATGATTTATGCAATGCTTGTCACTAATCTAACATGAATTGATCTGACAACATGACCTAAACTATATGACATAAATAAGCATGCAATCTATCCTAAAGCAGGAAATGAATTTATTCTAATTCTTTTATATTTTCCATGAATAACATGAGAAAATCATGATTTATGCAATGCATGTCACTAATCTAACATGAATTGATATGACAACATGACCTAAACTATATGACATAAATAAGCATGCAATCTATCCTAAAGCAGGAAATGGATTTATTCTAATTCTTTTATATTTTCCATGAAATTTGAAATTAAAGAGATGCAACAATTAAATATGCAATCTAAATTAATCGAATGACCTAATTCTAATGACGATCAATTTTTTAACTAAATGAACCTAGCAACAATCACTAAGTTACATGCATTTCATGAACCTAATTTTACTAACAAATTCAAATTAAATGATCCTATTATGCAAACTAGTTAACATGCACCTAGTATTTTTGTATTTTTATTGAAATTCGGAATTAATAAAAATCCTAATTAAACTATCTAAAAAAGAATAATTTTCTAATTCATTTTAGGGATTAATTTGACTTAAACCCTATCCTATCTTAGAAAACTATTCTTTTAAAGAAAAATAAGATTATCTAGGTGTGCAAACATTATCTAAAATCAATCTTAATCTATTCCAAAAATTATCTAAAAGTGCAATCCTAAAATGCAATCTTAATTTACTAAACCAATAGCTTCAATGCAAGATTTGATTTTTGATTTTTTGATGTTTTTCCAAGGTAAGCAATTAGTAGATAAACAATATATTTAAACAATCAAGGTATTCATTAAATAAAAATTAAAATAATCGAAAAAAAAATCCGTCATCTCACGGATTAAATTAACAATTATCTTAACCCTAAACATAGGTTCAAAATAATTAAAAATCTGATCCGAAGTCTTACGGATCAAATTAACAATTATAATGATTTAACATTCAAAATACTATCAAAATGCCCAAAAATTAATATCGTTCCCAGTTAGTAAATCTCGAGCTACTAGTGCTTTTTCATTAATACATGTTGATATATGGGGTCTCTATCATACTCCACATCACAATGGAGTTCATTTCTTTCTCACCATTGTGGATAATTATACTTGTGCCACATGAGTTTTCTTCATGCAAAAAAAGAGCCAAACTTTTTCCCATTTGATCGAATTTTTTCACCCTAATAAAGAATCGTTAGACAAATCTGCACAATGCATTTGTATAGGCAATGGTCACGAGTTTTTCATTATTGACTGTAAGTCATTTTTCTCTTCTCATGGCATTCTTCATGAGAGTTCTTGCACCTATACACCTTAGCAAAGTGGGATTGTTGAATGAAAGCAACGTCATATTTTAGAAGTAGCTTGAGCCCTTAAATATCAAGCATAAGTTTCTGAAACTGTTTGAGGAGATTGTGTGATCATAACAGCCTATTATTATTTGGTTTTCGTGATTCAAAATAAATTGTTATTTTCATAATAGATTAAAGACTGTCACCTAGTCATTTCTTTTATTTTTTCTTCCTTTGCCTTTTAGTTCTTTCCCCCCATTTCCTCGTTCTTCTCCAAGCACCCCTTCTCCTTCGTCCACTGCACATCACGCCAATCGGGCCTTGGTGGTTGTGTACGTAAATTTTACTAAAGTGAGCTTAATAAACGAGTGACGTGACTGAATTTTGACTGTTTATTTGATTTTTCGTTTGTCAACGAATTAGAGAAGGTAAATTTAAGATGTTTTTATCCTTAAATTTAGAATATGGTGCTGTAGATAATTTATGAACTTTAAGAGAGGAGAGATAATTAATTAAAAAAAAAGACTATATCTCTAATTAATTGACTTGTCGTTTGTTCGAATCAAAAGTATCTATATCAGAACAATCCGTACAGGAAAGTGAATAATATAATATAATATCCCATATTATCCCATATTATCTCTAACAATATTATCTAATAAGAAAATCTCTCATATCCATAAACATTTGGAAATTAACAATGCATATATATTATAAGAAGGTGAAACAGGCGAGGTGCACGTGGCCAAAAAATTATGAGAGGTCTATAAGGTATTTAGTATTCCATGTTTCTTAAATGGATATAATATAGATTATTGCCAGCCTAATAGTGCTGTTGACTAACGGTGCAATTCATAGCACATGTCGAGAGAGTACTTTTTAAGAAACAATTTACTCATTTCATCCGAGCTGGAGATCCACCATTGCATGTGAAAAACTTATTGTACCGTCACATCATCATTTCCCTATAATATATGCGATCGTTTCTCCCATTACTTGAATCGGTCTTTAAAAAAAAAAAATCTCGATGTGGGAGATGGGAAATGGACATGTAACGGGCCCATTGCACGGCACATATTGAGAGAGTACTTTTTAAGAAAGAAAACTATTCATATCATCCAAGCTGAGATCTAAAGGTGGAGAAGCCACCGTTCCATATGAAAAACTTATGGTACCGTCACATCATTGTTTCCTTACAATATACCGTCGTTCCTCCCATTACTTGAATGTGTCTTAAAAAAAAAAAATCTTGATATGGAAAATAGGAAATGGACATGCGACGCGTCCATTGCACGCAGTCTTAAGATGCATATTCCAGGACTTAAATATCGTGTTGGAACGCTCTATAAAACGAGCATTGCACTGGACAGATCTTACATGCAACCATATTCACCATCCTTGTTTGACTAGATATCTTGAGAAGAAATACAAGCATGAAGCTGGAAGTGCGATGGAAGAAGTTGGTCAAACCATCGGTGCCGATGCCGAAAAACCGGCAAAAATTGAAGCTAACATCAATTGAATCGGTCTTAGAAAAAAAAAGAATCTTGATGTGGGAGATGGGAAATGGACATGTAACGGGCCCATTGCACGGCACATATTGAGAGAGTACTTTTTAAGAAAGAAATCTATTCATATCATCCAAGCTGAGATTTTAAGATTGAGAAGCCACTGTTCCATATAAAAAACTTACGGTACCGTCACATCATCGATTCCTTACAATATATATGATCGTTCCTCCCATTACTTGAATCTGTCTTAAAAAAAAATAATCTTGATATGGAAGATAGGAAATGAACATGTGACGGGTCCATTGCACGCAGTCTTAAGATGCATATTCCAGGACTTAAATATCGTGTTGGAACGCTCTATAAAACGAGCATTGCACTGGACAGATCTTGCATGCAACCATATTCACCATCCTTGTTTGACTAGATATCTTGACATGCAATACAAGCATGAAGCTGGAAGTGCAATGGAAGAAGTTGGTCAAACCATCGGTGCCGACGCCGAACAACCGGCAAAAATTGAAGTTAACATCAATTGAATCGGTCTTAAAAAAAAGAATCTCTATGTGGGAGATGGGAAATGGACATGTAACGGGTCCATTGCACGGCACATATTGAGAGAGTACTTTTTAAGAAAGAAATCTATTCATATCATCCAAGCTGAGATCTAAAGGTGGAGAAGCCACCGTTCCATATGAAAAATTTACGGTACTGTCACATCATCGTTTCCTTACAATATATACGGTCGTTCCTCCCATTACTTGAATCTGTCTTAAAAAAATAATCTTGATATGGAAGATAGGAAATGGACATGTGACTGGTCCATTGCACGCAGTCTTAAGATGCATATTCCAGGACTTAAATATCGTGTTGGAACGCTCTATAAAACGAGCATTGCACTGGACAGATCTTGCATGCAACCATACTCACCATCCTTGTTTGACTAGATATCTTGAGAAGCAATACAAGCATGAAGCTGGAAGTGCAATGGAAGAAGTTGGTCAAACCATCGGTACCGACGCCGAACAACCGGCAAAAATTGAAGTTAACATCACTGGATCAGCTTCAAATGCCAATTTACATTGGTGTTATGTTCTACTATAGAGATAATGCTGAGAACCCAGGAGTTGATATTTCTCAAAGGCTTCTCCAAATGGAGGAGTCACTTTCTGAAACCCTAACACTCTTTTATCCTATGGCAGGGAGATATATTGAGGATGATGGTTGTTTTATTGACTGTAACGACCTTGGAATTGAGTTGGTCCACGCCAAAGTGGATGGCCAGATTGATAAGCTTCTCCATGGAGACCCCGACATTGATTTGCTCCAACGTTTGTCGAAGTACCCGACCGATGTAGCTGGCAATCCGTTAATTGTGATCCAAGTGAATACGTTCGAGTGTGGCGGATTAGCGATTAGCATGCGCTTTACACACAAGATCGGCGACATGTACACCATGGCCATGTTCATCAATTCGTGGGCTATCGCTTGCCGAGGTAATGCAGACGCCATGGTCTGTCCTAGTTTCGAGTTGTCATCTCTATTCCCAGTAAAAGAGTTGGCGGTTCCGATTTTGAGTCCACGACGTATTGGCAACAAGGAACTCATCATGAGCAGGTTGAGGTTCAACGCCGATGCTTTATCGAAGCTGAAAGCCTTAGCTAGGGACAATGCAAAGGACTCGATGGCCAACGATTCCCAGCCTTCAAGGGTGGAGGTTGTTTCGGCACTACTAGGTAGAGCTTTCGTCAATATTTGCCGAAATAAACATGGCGAACAAAGGACTTTCTTAGTTTGTATGCCAGTTAACTTGCGTGAGAAGATCAATCTGGCGATACCCGCGAATTCTTGTGGCAATCTTTTCGCCATCGTGTGGGCGCGATCTGGTCAACCAACGGCCGGAAAAATTGAGTTGGAGTTCAACGGAATGGTGAATGTAATGCGCGATATGATAGCGGATGCCAAAACAAAGTACGCAACAGTAGTAGACGGGGAGGAGTTATGCTCGATGGTGGGCGATTCTCTAGCCGAGTTTGTCAAAATTATGGCCAGAGGCGAAGATTGTCGGTTTGGTTTTAGTAGCTGGTGCCGGTTGGGGCTATACGAGAATGACTTCGGGTGGGGAAGACCGGTTCTCGTGAGCAACACACCGTCGAATTTTGAATCGATTTTTCTTATCGACGATGAATAGAGCGGAGGAATCGATGCATGGATAACCGTTGGCAAAGATGAGATGATTCTTCTTAAGATCCGGAGATTCTGAAATTCATTTCCTAGTCAGAGATAGAGATGTTGCCTGATTATATAATTTGTGAAGTCATCGTTTCTTACAATAATGTAAAGTGGGACAATGAAAATGATGACCTCAAGTCGCTAGTATTTGTAACATCTGTTTTGTTTATTGAAGAATGATGCTCCTTGCGAACAAGATTAACTCTTAACCATTATTTACGAACTTATTAATTACCTTAGGGAAAAGTGCCAAAAAAGCCCTAAATCTTTTGTCTTTGTGCCGATTTAGTCTTAAACCTTTTTTTGATGCCAATTTAGTCCTAAACCTTTTTACGTTGTGCCAATTTAGTTCTTTTCGTCCAAAATTGGCCGGATTTTGCTGACTAGACGCCGGCCGGCTGACATGGCCTGATCCGTGCTGACGTTGACAAATTTTAATAATATTTTAATATTTTTGAATATTTTTGAATATTTTTCTTTTTTTTATTATGATTTTTCTTTTTCTTTTTTCTTTTTTTTCTTCCCTCTTCTTCCTCCAGACCGGCCAGAGGCGACGACCGGCAAGGTTGAGGTTGAGGTTGACCTCGCCGGCCACCTCGCTAGTGGTCGCGAGGGCGGCCTCATGCGGGGCGGTGAGGCTCGCCCTCGCTGGATCTAGTGAGGGTCAAGCCTCGTCCATGGCCGACGAGGCTCGACCTCGCCAGATCCGGCGAGGGCGAGGGTCGAGCCTCGCCCATGGCAGACGAGGCTCGACCTCGCCAAATCCGGCGAGGGCGAGTCCCGCCAGCTCGGCGCGAGGCCAGCTCTCCCCGCTTCATTCCCCGATCCTAATCTTGCCCTAGAAATTTCCTCCCTCCGCTCGTCGTCGTCGTCTCTAGGGTTTTACGAGAGCTTGGGGGTGTCCTCAGTCGCGCGGCTCCGACCCCGTATTTTCGCCTGGTTTCCCCCGCGGCGGCGATCCGTTGGGCGAGGTTCGACCCTCGCCAGATCCGGCGAGGGTGAGCCTCACTGCCCAGCGCGAGGCCGCCCTCCTGGCCACTGGTGAGGTGGCCGGCGAGTGGCCGGCGAGGTCGACCTCGAGCTCGCCGGCCGTCGCCTCTGGCCGGTCGCCGAGGTCCCAGAGGAGGTCCAGTGACCGGCTGGAGGAAGAAGAGGGAAGAAAAAATAAAAATAAAATAAAAAAATAAAAAAAGAAAATAAATAAAAAAATCAAAAATATTAAAATATTATTAAAAGTTGTCCACGTCAGTGCCGATTAGGCCACGTCAGCCGGCTGGCGTCTAGTCAGCAAAATCCGACCAATTTTGGCCGGAAAGGACTGAATTGGCACAACGTAAAAAGATTTAGGACTAAATTGGCACAAAAAAAAGATTTAGGACTAAATCGACACAAATACAAAATGTTTAGGACTTTTTTGGCATTTTTCCCAGTTACCTTATTACCGCATTTATTCATATCTTGCAAAGGGGTTGATGTAATTGCGTTTTATAGTATGATTGCCGCTGGAAATTCATTCGCTTAATGAGTGGGTATTTTTTTGTTAATACATATAGGGTTGGGAACCTAAAGTTTGGGAATGAATTTAGTTTTTAAATTCACCTCCGTCAGTGAAAACTCATGTACCTACCAAACACTTAGCTTCCCTCTCCTCTCTCTCTATTCTGTCAAGCCAATGCATAGACTTGCTGCTGCGGCCGCGGCTGCTGCCTCCATTACTCCTTGCCACCGTTTGGACGATCGACGTGACCTCCGAGACGGTTTTTTCTTCCCTTCGTTTTTTTACTTTTTTTTTTCTCCTATTTCCTTATTCTTCTCTAAGCACCTCTTCCCCTTTGCCTTCCGCACGTCACGTCAGCCGGCAATAGCATTGCTTCATCGGCTACTGTCTTATCATTAGTAGGTGATGGTTTTATGTGATGGGCTTAAGGCCCGTCCGCCCATGTTGGGCCTAAAAGCCCGGCCCATAAGATTAGGGCCCATGGATGAAGGGGCACGATTCCTTTTTGGAGGGAACGTATATAAGGGAGTAAAGAGAGGGAGAAGGCACCCTTTGGCATATTTTCAGCATACGTCTTCTCTCCTCCTCCTCTCCCTCCAAAAAGAAATTGAACGCTAAAGGTGACCCCGTCTTCCCTTCAAGGCCAATCGACGTCACCGGATCGATCGGGATCGGTTTTCTCTTCCTTTTGTCGGCATTGGTGTTTAATCTGTGGCTAACAAGGTACGCTCGAATCCGTGGTGTACTTTACGATCGGTGATACGTGATTTTCCCGGGCTTATCTTCCGCATTCGTTTTAGGGATTCGATTTAGTGTCGAATCCGGTTTTTGGGAATCCGACATCCCCAACATTGGTATCAGAGCCCTAGTTCATGTTTTCCCGACCCTTTTCATGTTTTTTGATTAATTTTTCACGAAGATATTCGGCCGACACGGATCGGGGCGAGAAATCCCGACACCCGAGCACTGTTCGTCTATTTTTTCGAGTTTATGTAAGTCGAAATCGATTTATGAAGGTATAGGGTGAGAGGGCTCGTCGAGACGAGTCCGTCGAAATGTCGTGCGCCGCCGGGAGACGCCGCACGCGCCCACACGCGCGGCCAGAAGGCGCTGCGCGTGGGCGCCACGCGCCGGTCGGTGAACCAGCACGTGCGCACCGCCGGCCGGCGAACCGGCATGCGCCGGTCGGCAAACTGACGCGTGCTGACGTCAGCATGACGTCACCCAACGGTCGGTAACCGCTGGGATGACGTCATCGCTGACGTCATCTGGCCGGGCGGTCACCGGCCGGCGACCCGACCCGATCCGCGGAAGCCTGGCACGCGCGCGGCACGTACCAGATGACGTCTGCGTGACGTCATCCAGCGCACGCGCGCGGCATGTGCCAGCTGACGTCTGCGTGACGTCAGCCCGCGCACGCGCGAGGCACGTGCGGTCGGTTCGTCCGACCAGGCCCGAGCGGTCCGACCGGCCCGAGCGGTCCGACCGGCTCGACCGGTCCGACGACCCGCCGCCCGTTGACCTGTTGACTGACCGTTGACCGATGACCGTTGACCGTTGACCATCCGTTGACCGTTGACCAAAAAAAAAAAAGGAATTTGTTCCTTTTTCATTTATGCCTATGTGGGTAATATGTAATCAATTATTTATTTTGCATTTGTTGCATGAATTTTGGAAAATTATGTATTTTCCCTTATGTATATTATGGATTATAAGTAATCCATTTTTTAGTTCTGCATTTGTTGCAGGAACTATGATGCGTTATGCACGGATACCTGCAATCCCGAGAACGGACG
The DNA here is from genome assembly GCA_016097605.1 of Eucalyptus guilfoylei. Lineage (NCBI taxonomy): Eukaryota > Viridiplantae > Streptophyta > Magnoliopsida > Myrtales > Myrtaceae > Eucalyptus > Eucalyptus guilfoylei. Next base: position 11,820,893 of record CM027866.1, read on the forward strand.
AGGGAAGTGCAAGACTTAAAAGGCTGATGTCAGATTTAGCTAAATTATCGGTGGCATGACGGTGATTTAGTATCACATGTGGTCAAGGTCAATAAGATGATACAGGAAATCATCTGGAATGGTTATCTTATGCCGGATTCTGAGAAGGTGCTGGCTTTGATGAACACTCTTCCACCTGAATGGCAAGCAGTGTTAGCTCGGCTATGGGAGGTCAACGTGGTCCCGGGTTATAGGAGGCTAGTGGAAGCTTTTATTAGAGAGTACTATAGGATTGAGTTAATCAAAACTTCAACCCTTAGATTGAGCGCCACATGGCGCAGAGTGAATGCGCCTTGGAGGCGACATGAAAGCTCTCCAAAAGTTTTTCCATGGTTGGCAAATGTGCCTTCAAATTTCTCAGATATTTTGACTGATAGATTAGAAGGGACATTCCCTATTTATTTCTTAGATTAGTTTGAGATGTTTTTTGTGTGTGAATATCTCTTTCTATGTTGATATTTCTTCTTTGTATATATTACTTAGTGTAATGAATAGTTGTATTGTGTGAAAGCATTATTATTCTATTGGATGTCAAATATTATTTGCTTTCGTTGAATTGTTGACTCATGTGGGTAGTTCATAGAAGTTTTTGTAACTTCATAGAATTTATTTTGCATAAGACAATTATATTAATAATAGTCTTAAGTTAGGATTTTTGGAGGATGATTGGAAACATAGTGACCTTTTGATTCTGAAACCTTACTTGAAATTATTCATTGATATGATGGGTCTCGTGCAAAGTGGATGCATAAATGATAGGCATTAATTATTCGTGCATATATGTCCGATGTGTTCGATCGATGGTTGCAGCAACTAAGAACGTAATTGCCGATATGAACGGCAACAATTGTGAAATATTGGATATGAAGATTCAATATGTGCTGGAAAAGCAAGAAGCATTAGAAGCTCTTGACCATGTTATGGAAGATCTTGAGAATGCTGTGCGCCACCTTGAGCTAGTAGAGGACCGCCTAACGGCATTTGAGTCAAAAATAGACATTTGCAATGCTTGGTTCTAGCTCGAAAGGGCTTTGAGCTCTAAGCGCAAGCGTATTGATTCGTTCAATATGTGGGAATGCAAAGGATCAAGTCCTTATTGCAAGAAATCAAGAGTTAACCAACACAAGAGAGGAAAACGTCCTCAAGTGAAGAAAATGTCCAGGGTGAAGTGTTACAACCGTGACAAGAAGGGTCACTATGCTCGCGACGTCGTGAGCCAAAGAAGGTATACACCTCTTGTACATTTGAGAACTTTGCTTATGTGTCAAGTTCTGTATTATTGGCTTAATCCAATCCTTTGTGGACCGTAGATTCGGGAGCGACAGACCATGTAGCGAAGGATAGAGGATCCTTCGTGGAATTCGACGAATACCAACTGGAACTAAGTAGATCTATGTCGGAAATAACTCCAGAGATGAAGTTAAAGGAATTGGCACCTGCCAATTAAACATGCGTGGTGGACGCACCTTGTTCCTACATGATGTTCTATATGCTCCGGAGATTCGTTGAAATTTCGTGTCTATTTTGGTGTTGGTTAAACTTGGTTTTAGTGCGAACTTCCGTAATAAAGGTGTAGATTTGTATTTGGATACAAACTACTATGGTTGTGGTCATTTTCTGGATGGTTTTATTGTACTAAATGTTGACTGTGGTGATGTCAATATATGTTATTCCCTTGTTTCACGTCTTCTACTTCATGTGATAATGATGTGATTATGTGGCACGCTAGACTTGGTCATATTGGCCAACAACGAATAAAAAAACTAGCCAAAGAGGGCTTGTTAGGCAACATTGAAACAGTCGATTTGCCTATATGTGAGCATTGCCTAGAAGGGAAAACGACAAGGAAACCATTTGGAAAAGGCAAAAGAGCTGAATTTCCTCTGCATTTAATCCATTCTGACGTTTGTGTTTTCAATGAATGTGGGAGGAAGGCATGGGACTGTTTATTTCATCACTTTTATAGATGATTATACTCGATTCGGATATGTCTATTTGATTACTCATAAATCTGAAGCATTGAGTTGTTTCAAAATGTTTATGAACTTGGTAGAAAATCAATTAGACAAGAAAATAAAAGCATTGAGATCCGATTGAGGTTGAGAATATTTATCTGATGAGTTCAGAAAATTATGTGATGAAAAAGGAATAGAAAGATAGTTGTCTATTCCATATACTCCTCAACAAAATGGTGTTGCAGAGAGAAGAAACAGAACCCTACTGGAAATGGTTAGGTCCATGATGGCGCATGCTAACGTACCTATTACTTTTTGGAGTGATGCGTTGTTAACCGCGCCTATATACTTAACCGGGTACCTTCCAAATCAGTTACTTCCACTCCATATGAGTTATGGACAGGTAGAAAATCGGACTTAAGTTTTCTTAAGCCATGGGGTTGAGCTACCTATACTCATGAGTCATCTCACAAATTTGGGAAATTGGGTCCCGAGAAAATATGAGTATTTTCATGAGATACTCCGAACACTCAAAAGGGTATGTGTTCATAGGTGAGCAGGAAAGTGGGAGTATAACTGAATTTGAATCACGGGATGTCACATTCTTAGAGGATGAATTTCCTAAGAAGGGCAAAATAAGGGAAAATTACTCCCTATTTGAAACCTTGGATCCTGATAATGATATTAGTGGAGTTCGTCCAAGTGGGAGTAATATGAGAAGTGATGAATTAAATTCAACTCATTCTCAATTACAACCACAAGATGAGATGACATCATCATTATCTAATCCTAGTGGGAGCATAATGGGGAATGATGTGCACAGTGTACAATCTCCCATACGGCGAACAAGTCGCCAAAGTATTCCCCATCGACGTTTTGACATTGAAGGGGAAACTTTTATGATTGCCCCCCAAGATGAGGATGAGCCAAGAAATATTAATGAGGCTCTAAATTGCCCTTATAAGGAAAAATGGATTCATGCAATGGAAGAGGAAATGGAGTCAATGAAATCAAACCAAGTCTGGGAACTGGTTGATCTTCCAAAAGGACGCAAAGCTATTGGAAACAAGTGGGTTTTCAAAATAAAGCGAAAGAATGATGGCTCGATAGAAAGGCATAAGGCTCGCCTTGTGGCGAAGGGGTATAATTAACAGGAAGGAATTAATTGTGAAGGATTATTTTCTCCTATAGTGAGATTTACTTCGATTCGCATTATTCTGGCAATAGTGGCTAGTATGGATCTTGAGTTACATCAAATGGATGTAAAGACTGCTTTCCTCAATGGAGAATTAGAGGAAGAAATATATGAAACAACCTGCTGGTTTCATAGTGAAAGGCCAAGAAGAAAATGTATGTCGACTTTTGAGATTGATGTATGGCCTCAAGCAGTCATCGAGACAATGGTATATACGTTTTCATAATGCCATAATGGCATATGATTTTACAATGATTAATGAGGATCATTGTGTATATATCAAAAGATCCAAAGATCAATTTGTGATCATATCATTATATGTTGATGATATACTAATTGCCGGAAGCAATATGGAGTTTGTTAATACTGTCAAGAGTTGGTTGTCTTCCAACTTTGAGATGAAGGATATGGGTGAGGCTGCATACATTCTTGGAGTTAAGATTTCAAGAGATCGTTCGAAGAGATCGTTGTCTCTTTCGCAAGAAACATATATAAATAAGGTTCTTGAACGATTTCGTATGCAAGATTGTAAACCCATAGACACTCCTATTGCAAAAGGTGAAGGATTGAGCCATAGACTATGTCCAAGGACTCCACAAGAGAAGGAACAAATGAAACTTGTTCCTTATGCTAGTGCTGTTGGGAGCTTGATGTACGTTATGATGTGTACAAGACCTGGTATATGTTTTACAGTTGGAATGGTGAGTAGATACCAATCCAATCCAGGTCAAGCACATTGGAAAGCCGTTAAGAGAATACTGAGGTATCTAAAGGGGACTGCTGATTACACGCTGAGTCATTAAGGAAAGGATCTGCGACTCTAAGGCTATTCTAATGCTGATTGGGGAGGAGATTTAGATGAAAGGAAATCTACCTCTGGGTTTGTTTTCTTACCTAATAATGGCACCATATGTTGGAGCAATAAGAAACAAAAGTGTATAGCCTTGTCCACGATGAAAACTGAGTTCGTGGCATTATCAGCAACAGTGTAAGAAGATGTTTGGCTTAAGAGATTATTGGATCATTTAGGTGTTATTGGAAGTGCTGCAGATTCATTGTTAGTTAACTGTGATAACCAAGCAGCAAAAGCGTACACCAAAGATCCAAAATATCATGGCAAGACCAAACATATAGATACCAAGTATAATGTTGTCAAAGATATGATTGCACGAAAAGATGTGAACTTACAAGTACATATTACGCATAGAATGGTAGCAGATCCTATGACAAAGCCAATACCTAGAGATGTATTTTGTGGCCATATGAAATCTCTAGGATTGCGTAGAGTTTGATGTCTTGGATTGTAATTTCCTGAAGTGTTCACATTTGATGAATTTGTGTTTTTTCATCATTAATGCCTATGAATCTTTGTTTGATCTTTATGCATCTTAATGCTCAAAGTGCATTACTTTAAATTGAGAAAGTATGTCGGACAGATAAAAGATTAGCCCACTCATACGGGTAATCGCCTATTTACTGTGTAATAAATAGAGATGAGACTGTTTTTAAGCTTATTATCTAGGTGATAATCGAGAGCTCAAGCTTAAAACACGTATGTCGCCTTAATTGAGTGTTAAGATGAGGACATAATACTTACTATGTCCGAAAGTAAAATACCCCACATATTTTATTTTATCTGTCTATAATGCCAGATGTGAGTTCTGATGAATTTTGTGAATGAGTAGATATGTGAACTCAAGTTGGACATTGGATATGTCTGAACTATCATCTGTACGGTATTGAAAGTGTAGACATACGCTCCATGGGAAAGGAGTAAATGCCGTAATACGTATTTCATACTACGTATGCATGAGACGACCAATAAGAGTGGCAAAAGTTTGATCTCAACTTTTATGTCGTGTGAGACCCTTGAGGAAAAGAGTTCCTCAATTTTTAGTCCCCTCATGACTCTTACTTATTCTCAAGATTTCTATTTAGTGTTTGCTATCTTAGGATGTTGCCAATGGTCATGAGTTGATTCGATCTAATGGGACATTTCTAGAAAAGCAAGCTGAACTGAAATTGAGAGTTTGAAGGAAAGAGGAAGATCGATATTTGGAGAATCACATTGTAGTTTTGTATTCACCGGTTAACCAATTATGACTATCTTTGTGATAATCATAATTGTGAATACAATATATGTATCATTGTTTGAAAGAGATCAAGAGAGATATAAATGTGATCGATCGATCTAGGGTACTGCATACTAAATCTACTCAGGATGTGATGCCCATTATGAGCTGCTATATATTCCTAACAGATGTATAGCAACGAGCTCTCAAAGTATGCTGGTCGCACGGATTATTCACCGGTATGAATGTTGAAGAGAGGTAAAGAGAATCATGTTCGGCCCACCATGTGCGAGTGGGAGATGATGGTTTTATGTGATGGGCTTAAGGCCCGTCCGCCCATGTTGGGCCTAAAAGCCCGGCCCATAAGATTAGGGCCCATGGATGAAGGGGCACGATTCCTTTTTGGAGGGAACGTATATAAGGGAGTAAAGAGAGGGAGAAGGCACCCTTTGGCATATTTTCAGCATACGTCTTCTCTCCTCCTCCTCTCCCTCCAAAAAGAAATTGAACGCTAAAGGTGACCCCGTCTTCCCTTCAAGGCCAATCAACGTCATCGGATCGATCGGGATCAGTTTTCTCTTCCTCTTGTCGGCATTGGTGTTTAATCTGTGGCTAACAAGGTACGCTCGAATCCGTGGTGTGCTTTACGATCGGTGATACGTGATTTTCCCGGGCTTATCTTCCGCATTCGTTTTAGGGATTCGATTTAGTGTCGAATCCGGTTTTTGGGAATCCGACATCCCCAACAGTAGGGATGTCAATGGGTTGGATCGAGCCGGATTTCAATATTATCTAAACCTCCTAATCATAAGGGTTGTGTGCTTTGTCTAACCTAACTTGACCTGAAGCGAAATCCGGGTTGGGTCCGACAGGGTCTATTTGGATGGATTCTTTTGAAGAACAACAAATCTGATTTTTTCACACAAATTGGAAAAAATAATTATTGCTAATGCAATTTCTAGGGCTTTTCTATGTTTTGGCTTAAACCAATGAACCAAAACCATTCGTCCAAACACAACCCACTTAAACTCTGAGATTTTCAATGAAAACAGCTTGGATAGCACTAAGGCCATTGAATGGGTGAGTTCAGGTTTGGGTTTGGGTTGGGTCGAAAATTGTCCGACCCATATTGACATATTTAATTCGTTTTGACTTATTTTTATGCAATGTCTATTTGATGACTCATATCCGACCCGATCCATAATCGACCCAACCCATATTACTAAAATACATCAATATTTAACTCAATTTAGGTTAATCCACTCCAACCCATTTAATTCACTTTAAGCTCTTCACATATATGTTCCTTGAAAAAAAACTTCACATCAAATTTAAAAGGAAATTAAACAATAAATAATTAGTAAATAAAATAAAAAAATGTGAAAAACATTTAACTAAACCTAAGAAAGATTTTTTTTTTTTTTTAAATGGCATTGCTAAAACATTTACTGCAATACAAATTTAACGGACAATTTTTATAATTTTTATAATTTTTTTTCTCTCTCTCTCTCGTCCTCAATGGTTGGCATGGATGCCAAAGCTAGGTTTATGAATGTTTTACTGAATGTATGTGGTGAGATTTTTTTTTTATAATTATTTTAGTTTAATATTATAAGTGAGATTTTCACGATTTGGGACTAGCGGCGATCATCTTTGTCATGAAAATTAAAGGCATCACTTGTACGGAGAAAGGTTCTAGATTTTTACGGACTATTAGAGTTTAAAGTATTTGTTCTCTCAGAAAGAATTGAACATGAGACAACATCACTAGATGGAACTTCTCAGGGATTATGATTGCAACATTCTGTACCACCCTAATAAAGCCAATAAGGTTGCGTACACACTAAGTCGAAAGTTGTTGATCAAGCAAATGAGGGTACTAGAATGGATTTTGCTCAAAGAAATTCGAGATTCAGATTTGAAGTTTGAAATAAGCCATCTTTCAAGTCTTATGGCTATTCTCAGAATTGAACCAGAAATGCAAGTCAATATTAAGACGCTACAATCAATGGATCTTGAAATTCAAAGGATTCTGCAAGGGGATGCAAGTCAATAACTTTTTTTCTACCACTCATGTGCAATAATTTCTAAAAGAATTCTCTTAAGTATTATACCTTTTAATTGATTACTTAAGTGCCAAAATTTTTTAAGAAGGTTCCCCCAAGTGCCTAGAATTCAAGTTGGCATAATACTCGTAATGGACATATTTAAAAAGTTTTTAAAAATTTCAGTTCGCAGTCTTTGACAGCGTCATCTGGACGAGTTGAAGAATACAAGCCTGCTGACAGAAGCAAATGAAGAGGAAAGTGCTTTGGTATGCGTCTTTCGAACTTTCTCTTGGGAAATATTTTGGTCTGCTTACATTGGAATGAGTCGCAGATCCAAGCGTGCAGAGCTACTTTCGATTTGGGCTTTAATTGTTTGTATTTTTGCGAAGAAAAGCAGGAAAGATTACCATTGGAGTATGGTTTCGCAAAGGATCAAAATTAGCTTGCGGTGTTGTTTTTCAGCTATCCCTGATCGGGTGCGGCATCCGATTGCTGGCTCTTTTTAAAATTTTGGGTGAACATTACACTCAAGTATATAAAATCATTAGAAAACCTCTCTCCCTTCCTCCATCTCTCCTTCTTTTACGCCTCACTCAGCTACCTGTTGCCGCTTTTGTAGTCCGTCTATTGGAAGACCTTAGATATGAGAGTTTATTTAAACAGTAAGTATTTCATAAGCTCCGTCTAATTTTTTATTTTATTTTTTTGGTTGAAAGCTCCGTTCAGTTAGAATGACTAAAAATGTTGACATAACTTAGTTTTTCTAGGAGAAGTGGCGCCAAGTGAGTACCTTATAAAAAAGAAAAAGAAAAACCAAAATTCGATAACGAGGTTCGACCACCCTCTCGGATGTGTAGGTCCTTTATAAAAGTAGAACTAGACCTAGACTGACATATAGAGTTGCATAATGAATGAAAACAAATTTATGTCCGCATGATAGGCATGTGTTATTTTTTATTTTTAACTTATTAATAAAAGGATGGAAAGAGGCAATCGGCATGACTGCCTCCTTGAGGCATTACCCTAAAAATCCCACACTCGCTACATATGTGATCATATTTTGACATAGAATTCACCTTTCTCGTGAGATTGATGTTATACTATTATTTGATCAACCACGCCTAAGCTAAGACTCTATAACCTCGAATAATGCGTCAAAAAAGAAATGGAAGAGATATATCTCGCAGTCAAGTTTTGGTTCACTTGTGAAGCATTCACCACACTTGATTTTTTTATTTTTTATAGTTTGAAATTGGAATGCTTCGAGAGGGAGAGTTGCTGAAAGTCAAATGTTCAGCTTGCAAAAAAGTCAACCATGAGACATTGGATTGAAAATCGAGTGACACAATTGGCTTAAAACGAGTATGAACCTATCAACTGCATTGTATGCATGACCATGAACTGGGGAATGCAACAAGTGATATTGTGCTAAACTATTTTGCATGATACGTCTGAATCAAGTCTATTAGGTTTAAGCAAATAGAGCTAATATCTAAACGTTGAGGATGAATTATCACTCTAACTTTTTTTACATGCACACATGGGGTATCGTGGGCCTCACCCCCACTTACCACAGGAAGCAGGTCCAAGTGGGCCATGCTACGTTGTCCAAAGCCCACTGAAACTTCAATCTTTTTGCGTGAGAGAGAGAGAGAGAGAGAGAGAGAGAGAGAGAGAGAATTCAGTATGTGATATGCAAATTCAGTATTAAAGCATCATCAAGAAACCCCATTTTCAATAAGTGAATTCTGGACCCTTATAATTCTCCATCATCTTTAGAAACCATATGAGACATGAATTAAAACTCAAGTAGATAAATCAAATGTAAATTATATTTTTATTTGGTTGCGTGAGGGACCGAGTCGGTGTCGAACAAAGACTTTATAAGCCCCAAGCACACGATGTCTTGGGCTAGTTGGACTAATACGATTGGATTTGGGTAATAGATTGTTTAGTTTGTTTCATCCTCATTCTGCAGCAGATCAAATTTGGGCTTGCGACACTCTTGGTGTTTGGTGCAATATCCGTTGGTTATCATAATCTTTTACCGTGAAGTGTAACTTGAGATTTTACACTAATTGAGAGAATTGTAATTGTAAGCATAATCTTATAATGACATAAACATCCATAAAAAGATAACAGGGTGTGCAATATGAAAAGGGGTCACTTCTAATATGTCAAATCATTATCCTTCTCGGCATATGTTTGGAATTCCCAAAAGGCTAAAACATTTGGTTGGATCGATAGTTTTAATGTAGAATGTTATCTTAATATTGGATTAACTATACATGAACAAGCAAGTCTAATGAGATGGCCTCTCAATGGACACAACCGCTGGATTAATTCAAATTTTATAAAAGTTAAAATGTTTAATGAGACAACTCAAGCCCAATGGCCATTCTGAGTAGCCTTTTCGAAATAATGAGAAAGCAGTAAAGGCCAGTCATTGTAATGTCATAATCCATCATTTTATGTCGAGCAACTAGGGAAAGATGCGGGACTTTACCTTTAGACATCATATAAATGAGATACTTCACTTATAACGTATATAAATATTAAAATACAATATTCTCTTCAAAATATGAAATAAGTGATCATTCATGTAAGGAAATTTAAGATAATAAAATTTTAAATAAAGTATACTATGAGAATGATGATAAGTCAATCCCATGGCATGTCCTATTTCAACAAACTTTCCTAGAATTCTTTCAAAAGGCCATGTTTGTTGTTAGTACATTTTATGATAACGTGTTATAACAAAATTGTGAAAACCGTTATAGAGTCAATTAACTACTAGCTTATCCCACAAATATTTTAATTTCCAAAATTAAATGCAAATTTCCCTCTTCAGACAACCATTTAAATTTATTTCCTAAATAGTTCCGTCTTAGAATTTTTTTTTCTATCTCTCAACTGTTTAATTTAAATATATATTCATACGCATATGCTTGGCTTTTTTTTTTTTTTTAATAGGTATGACTCTGTATGGCCATGGCTATTAATAAATGTATTAGTTAATTTCATTAGTTTTTTCTTAAATTACATGTGAAATGGAAAATTAAGGAGAAGAAGAAAGAGTAACTTGGCTAAGAGGAAAATTACATTGTCCCCAAAATTAATTGTCTAGTCCAACTTTAAAAGGTAAAGTATAATGTCATAAAATCTCTTAAAAAAATTTCAAATGCTTGTACACGTGCAAATAATTTTAGCATATATGCAAGTAAAATATGTAAAGTGTATAGCATTTCATTTTAAAAGAATATATCAAAAAGGATATAAGAAAGATAGAATATATGAGAAAAACATATAGCCTTGACCACTTCAAATCAAACCCACTTAGATTGGGACAAATAGGGGTATGGATCACAATGAACACTATTAAAAAATAAGCAAGGATTTAGTGATGTCATCTGAGGAGAGGACCACACTTGTTTCACCTGCTTCATCGGTAGCATCTCCACAGCTAATTTTTGATGAATCTTCATCACCTGTACATGGATAGATGCCTATTGAGCAACCTCGATGTACTGGCCATCATGTTCGCCCACCAACATGGACCAAAGACTACATATGTCCCACATTGAATTCTCCGGATACACATTATCTAGTGTCCTCTTATGTCACATATAGTCGACTATCACTAGACTATATGTGTTGTATTTGTCGCATATCATAGGAACAAGAACCCTCTTCCTATGACGAAGCAGCTCATGATCCACGTTGGCATCAAGCTACAGAGTCCGAGTTAAATGCCCTCATAGAGAATCACACTTGGGATATTGCTTTGTTACCTCCACATCAAAAACCAATAGGTTGCAAATGGGCGTACAAGATCAGATATTGGGGAGATGGTTCTGTTGAGTACTACAAGGCTTGATTGGTAGCTAAAAGCTTCACACAAAGAGATGGATTCAATTATCATAAAACTTTTTCTCCAGCCGCTAAGGAGGTAACTGTTCGTTCCTTTTTCTCCATTGCCGTATTTCATAATTGGCCACTTCATCAGATGGACGTCCACAATGCTTTCCTTTATGGGGAGCTAGACGAAGAAATCTATATGGATCTTACATAGTGTTTACGTAGACAGGGGGAGTCTTGGTATGTCGTCTGTGCAAATCCCTATATGGACTTAAATGGGCTTCCCAACAATGGTATGCCAAATTTACCACACCACTCACAGATGCAAGTTTTCGACATTCCAAGCATGATTATGCCTTATTTACATGGACCAGAGGTACATCATCAATCTATTTGTTAATGTATGTCGATGATATATTATCATGGGATATGATGAATATGCTGTTGAAGATTTCAAAGAATATCCGCATTCCACCTTTTATATTAAAAATTTGGGACCTCCCAAATATTTTCTTGGCATTGAGATTGCTCGTCCGATGAAGGAATCTGCCTTAGCCAGCGAAAATTCGTTTTAGAAATCATATTAGAAGTAGGATTGTTAGGGTGTAAGCCAATTGTTGTTTAGATTGAATAAAATATCGTTGACAACACATGAATATGATACGGGATCATCATCATCACCTATTGTTTATTTATTGCTTAAGGATCCATCAAGCTACCAAGACTTATCAGAAAATTGATTTATCTCACCATGACTAGACTAGACCTGATATATATTATGTGGTACATATACTCAATCAATTTATGCATAGCCCAAAGCATTTGCATATGAATATAGCATTAAAAGTTGTGAAATATTTGAAAGGATGTCTAGACCTTGGAATACTTTTATCATGTGATTGTGACATGAACATGACAGCTTATTGTGACATGGACTATGCTACTTGTCCAATGACTTGAAGATTTGTCATGGGTTTTTCCATTAAATTAAAAGATCCTTGATTTCATGGAAGACAAAGAAATAGTCAACAGTTTCCTTATCATCAATTGAATCAGAATATCGAGCTATGGCAAAGATTGTTCGTGAAATAGTATGGATTCAAGGATTACTTTCTAATCTTGGAGTGCAAGTGGATGGGCCGAACATATTGTTTTGCGATGATGATGATGCACTCAAGCTTGGAGCAAATCCAATATTTTATGAGAGGACAAAACACATATAAATCGACTATCATTTCACTTGGGATAAAATCTCAAAAGAATAGTTGCAACAAGAGGAATTGCGACTACTGAACAACCCGCGGACATTTTCACCAAACCATTATGTCAAAGATAGCACACGTATCCATTGAGTAAGCTAGGCATCTTCGATATATACAAGCCACCAGCTTGAGGGGGAGTGTTGAAGATATGATTTGGTATGTCTTGAAGATATGATTTGATTCTGCGGATGATTGCACTAATCTTAGATTGATAGATTAATTGATTCAAATTATTCAAATAGGAAAATAGTATCATGTATATTATTTATATTGTATATTCTTGTATTACATATACCTCGTACATGAATGAAAGATACAGAGAAAATTTCTCAAGTTCTTGATTTCTGTCAGAATAGAATATACTTAAGGGGAAGTTCGTTGAATTCTGATCCTCTTCCGTTTCCATGTGGAGTCCGAAACTTGACACCCTGTTCATCTATGTCGACAGGGCGAGGCAATCACCATAAGAAAGAGGGGAAAGAGCCAAGTCAAATGGGAGGCATAATTAAGCCACGACTAAGTCATATATAAGAAAATTAATAGATAGAATTAGCACCCCCACCATTCTATTAAATGATCTATGATTGCACGTGGCCCCATGATCAATCAAAGCAACGACGAATACGGCGTCGAAATTCCCATGTTCACCAATCGAATTGATTAGGTAACAATAATTGATAGCTCGATAGGATAGAATATACTTGGTGTGAAGCACATTGAATTATGATAATATCATTTTCATATAAAATCTGAAACTTGGAGGTGCAAACACCTAGAGTGTCAAAATTAGGCACAATGGGACATTTTAATGCCAAAAGTTTCAAAATATACATCTAAATGTCAAAATCGGAGAAAAATGGAATACTTAAATGCTAACCATGAGAAATTTCAGTAAGCAACATCGTTTTTGGTGCTGACGTGGCTAGATAGACGCAAAATAACATCGTTTTGGCACGACGTGACCTCAAAAATTGAATTTAATATAATATTAATTAAAATAAATGAAAAATCCTAAAAAAAGGAGGAGGGGGAACAAGTTGCCCTCGCTGAAGCTTGCTGCAAATCTCTCCTTTTTTTTTTTTTTTCTTTTTAATTCGCATTTATATTAAAATTCAATTTCGGGGCAAAACGATGTCGTTTTGTCAGATCATTACTGAGTTGGTTTCCGACGAGCCACATAAACCACATATATTATTAATGAAAACCACATCAGATTTCCGTCTACTCTTGCTGGACTTGGCACTGAAGTGATGTACTTTTCAAAAAAGTGATACTTATATGTACATTTTGGAACTTTTTGCACTGAAATGTTTACCTGTGCCAAGTTAACACTTTTGGTGTACTTTACCCCAGAAATTTGACATCCTATTTATCTATATCAATACGGCAAGGCGTGATGATGATATGAATGAAAATCCATAAGACAGCGTAAATAAATTATATCGTGCAGATTGATCTCTTTGAACAAGTACTTCACAACGACACAAGTAGAGAACAAACGTGTATATGTCTATATTTAATAGTATTCTTTTTGGGACAGAGTTCTCTTTTGATCTTTCCACCTAATTACCTCGAAACCAAGTTAGGAGAATTACTTGAATAAACTTAGAATACATGCGATGTTTTCATTTAGCACTTGAAAGTTCTAAACCGCCATTAATTTCCCACTCTCCTACTTTCCACTACCTAAACGTAAGTAGTCAATTGTCATACAAAAATGAAATAGAACAACATATAGTTGCCAGTTTTTAGCTAGCGAACTATTTATCATTTCAAAATTTTTCATGGGCATCAGTGGCTCAATCTAACGTAAATGGTGCAACACACATGCGGTCTACCTTCACAAATTTTTCGTGGGTATCAGCGGCTCAATCTAACGTAAATGGGGCAACACCATTCGGTCTACCTTCACTAAGAAAGTCCTATTAGTCAGTTCTTCTATTTCTCATGTGGCGTTTTTTAAAATAGGATTGTGCTGCTTGGTTTGAATTTTTTGGAATATTGTCCAAAAAGTCCTAAACTTATGGTACGGTAGCCAACTCGGTCCTAAATCTTTCTATTATACCAATTTAGTCCTAAACTTTTCAATTGTGCCAATTTAATCTTAAACCTTTTAATGATTTGCTAATTTAGTATAAAACCTTTTAATTAATCAATTTAGTTTTAAATCTTTTGATGATATGCCAATTTAGTTATTGTAACCAATTTTTGGGAAGATATCGCTAATAGGCAGTCCAGCATCATCTACCCTTGCCTATGGTAAGTTGCCAGCCATCCTGAGGCTTGGCAATTTGCAGAGGAAGAAGGGAAAAAAAAGAAAAAGAAAAAGAAAATGGGGAGATAAAAAAAATTAATTCAGAAAAATTTAGAAAAATGTAAAAAATTATCAAAGTTAGCATTGGCTGTTTCTTATAGGACTATCAACGTCCACATTAGCAATTTCCGATAAGAATTGACTGGAAGGACTGAATTGGTAAATTGTCAAAATGTTTATGATTAAATTGATAAATCGTCAAAGGGTTTAGGATTAAATTGACACAATTGAAATATTTAATATTGAATTGACCACCTAACAATAGGCTTAAAACTTTTTAGACAATGTTCTTCTATAATTTGTGTGATGAATTAGAAAAGAAGAAATATCATGTAGTTATGATCCTCTCGTACAGAAGAAGACACGGCAAATACGGAGCCATGTAATGTGGAAAATGATCTAGTTATATAGTTGCACTTAAATATTAAGGAATTTATCCGTGAGTACTTATGGAGCACTTGTTAAATCAGTACTTAAGGCAATATTACGATCTACAATCTACAAGTTATTCTTGTACAACGTGTAATTGTAATCAATACTTCGCAAATTAATTTTTTATAATGCATACTTTAACAAGCGCCCAAGGAGCATTCATTATTATATTATGAAGCATTACACCATAAAATATTAATAGAGTTATTACACTTTCTATCGGTATATTGGCTTGTGCATATGAAACTTGTCCTCCACATGCGACTACGCACATTAATAGTATTTGATTATTTCGTCATATTCAAAACATTATAAAGAAATTTCTCAACACTAACTCTATCGCTGCATTTTTATTTTTAGGTTAATACCACAAAAAACTCTAAATTAGTATACTTGTGACAAATTTACCTTAAACTAATTTGTTGACTATTAAAAACTCTAAATTGGTGGACCTTTGATAAATTTATTTCAAACCGATACACTTGTGACAAATTTATTCCATGTTATTTATGGTAAATTTTATTGTTTAAATTGTTGAGTTGAATAACACGCGATAGTTAACTGGTATATTAGTTCGATATTTTACTTTTCATTTGTCACAATTGTACTGGTTTTGTAGTTTTTTGTGATATTAATCTAATTTAATGGAGGGTATATCTATCATAAAGTACCAGTTTGGGGTTTTTGGCTGTCAAAAAAATTAATTTGGAGTAAATGTGTTACAACTCTAGTTTAAGGTTTTTTGTGGCCAATTGAGATAAATTTATTACAAGTGTACTAATTTGAGGTAAAATTGGCACATGTATACTAACTTGAGGTTTTTCGTGATATTAATCATTTTTTTTTTTTTTGGGTTCATTTTTGAAGAAAAGCAATATGCAATTAAATTGCCACATAAGAAGCAACACAAGTAGTCAACACAAAGACAACATGATAACTCTATACAAATAGAGTTATTTTACCTATTTTAGGCAACAATTAATGCAATATTTATGAGAAAATATTTGGATTTCCTTCTTATTATTTGACTTTTCATTGTTTATGCAAAATAATGAAATATGGAGAATATAAGGAAAAGAATGGCAAAAATAAGGAATTCAAATAAAAAAGTAGTGAAAGATGGATATCAAATCAGGGAATCATTGATTTGGTTCCCTAATGTTATCTGCAAGCGTTTTTGTTATATCGTTTTTCATTCTTTTGAAATTTTTTCAAGTATTTTGAAGAGAAGACAAAAGTGGTGACAGAATTCTTGTTCTTTGATTCAAGATGTTGAGTTTGATTTATATTTTTATTTCTTCTTTTACTATGTTCTAATTTTCTTTTGTTAGGAAACCATAATGATGTGAATTTCATGATTTTTATGTTTTACAATTGATTTCATTCTTATGAGTTATATATTATTGTGCATAATGCTTTTGAGTGACTGGCCACCACTTGAAAGATCTGATGTGCATATTTGAGATTGTGAAGTGATAATATGCAATTGCTCATTATAATGTATAACCATGAATTAAATGTGGATAGAGATATACCGTGTTATTTGTGTAGCTTTCGGTGATAAGGTGATTCAAAAGACTCATTGTAAGAAGGGAATATTCATAGTTTTTAATGCACTTATGTTTATTTTAATCCACATAGAGGTATAGTGGAAATTCCGCTATCACATGTTTGATATCGTTCTTGTATTCACAACAATCTAAAATTCATATCTAGTGGTTATGGTGAAATCAGATGTTCTAACATATTTATCTGATTGATTTACTGCATTTAGTCTCCAAATTTTGTTTTTAATTTATTCTCAATTATATTTTGATCTGTTAGATAAATTTTAGAATTAATCTATTTTAGTATTTAATTTGTTTATTAATCATCGATCTCTGTGGAACGATACTCTTTCTTATCATTATATTACTTGTTCGACACGTTCACTTGCGTTTAGAATTTTACGAACAAGTTTTTGGCACCGTTGCTGGGGATCGTTTGTTTAATACTAATTAATATTGATACCAGATAATTCTAAATTTCATCTAGCTTTCGTTTTGTTTTATTTTTCAGGGTGTACATCAGTTTATGACACGTAGTCAACAAGGGAAACTTGCTGAACTTGATCTAGAAATCGAGCATACATTCAAAAGGTGACTGAGATAATAGAGAAATCACGCTAAGAAGATGGCAGACGGTGACAACACGCAAATACGAATTACTAGCCCATCATCCCCAATGGATTGAAGGGGCAAACCTAAGCATTTCTTTTATTGTAAGTTGGTAAAACGTCGTGTAACGTTCAGTAAATGAGCCCCAAATTTATCGAAGAGTGCCTCTATTTTGAGAGTAATAATCCTCGACTATTCTTTATTCGTAAAGGATTTTCTACTTGTTTTTTTGAAAACATTTAACCCTAATTTCTTTAGATTCTATTTCTTCATTTCGATAAGATGTTTTCAGCGATGTCTCAATAATATTGATGTTAACAAATATAATTTAGTCACAAACTGAAAACTAAACCACATTCATGTAGAATAATTATCAAAATAATGGCGATACAAAAAAAAAAAAAAAAAGAAACAGGAAGAGGGATAGAGAGAATCTCCATCCATCCTGTGATAAAACCTGTAAGCTAACACGGTAATTTCTGACAAAAAAAAACACGGTAATTAACTATCTAAACTGCAAACTACCCAATCAGTTTTAAACTTATTATACGGATATCAATTTAGCCTCAGACAATTTAATTCTGTCAATTTAGTTCTAAATTTTTATGCGAAATTCTAATGTAGCCATTTCAGTCAATTTTCACTAGAAATCATTGATGTGACAATCCATTCATCGTCGGGCATCATAGGCAGCACATTAACATGTCAATAATTTTCAGCTAAAGTTGATTGGAATGATTGTATTGGTATTTCGCGCAATGTGTAAGGATTAAATTGGCAAAAATGAAAAGTTCAAGATTGAATTGATATTCGTATGATAGGCTTAGAACTGATTGGACAATTTCCCTCATTATATTTGTACAAAGAGAGAAACTTACAGTAACAAATATTTCCTTTTGAGACTTAATTGAATTAGCCTTTGTCCCGCCCTCCCTTATCCTAAATCAAGACATTTCACCCCCAAAATTTATTTTTAACCACATGGATTTAAATTTTCAGTTCAAGACAATATATTTATATCTTAACTTTACCTCCAACAAAAGACGGATGGCGCATTGGCAAATTAATTTTGTATAGGGTTTTACCTCTTTCTTTTTTGGGTTTTACTAGCATAATAATCATTAGACTAGAAAATAACAGCTTGTTGTGAATTATAAATTTTTGAAGGAATAGACACCACAATAATTTATAATTATTTGTTATTTGGTTTTCGTGATTCAAAATAAAATATTATTTTCATGATAGATTAAAAATTGCCATCTAATCATTTCTCTTCTTTTTTTCTCCCTTTCCCTTTTAGTTCTTTTCCCCCATTTCCTGGTTCTTCTCCGAACACCCCTTCTCCTCCGTCCACTGCACTCCGCGCCAATCGGGGCTTGGCGGTTGTGTACGTAAATTTTACTAAAGTGGGCTTAATAAATGAGTGACGTGACCGAATTTCTACCGTTTATTTGATTTTTCATTTGTCAATGAATTAGAGAAGGTAAATTTAAGATGTTTTTATCCTTAAATTTAGAATATGCTGCTGTAAATAATTTATGATCTTTAAGAGAGGAGAGATAATTAATGAAAAATAAGACTATATCTCTACTTAATTGACTTGTCGTTTAAATTATTCGAATCAAAAGTATTTATATAAGAACAACACATATAGGAAAGTGAATAATATAATCTAATAAGGTTATTAGCTATTTTATAAAATATTATCCCTAATATCTCATAATATCTCTAACAATATTATCTAATAAGGAAATCTCTAATATCCATAAACATTTGGAAATTAACAATGCACGTATATTATAAGAAGGTGAAACAGGCGAGGTGCACGTGGTCAATAAATAATGAGAGGTCTATAAGTTATTTAGTATTCCATGTTTCTTAGATGGATATAATATGGAGTATTGCCAGCCTAATAGTGCTGTTAACTAACGGTGCAATTCATAGCACATGTTGAGAAAATACATTTTAAGAAACAAAACTACTCAAATCATCCAAGCTGGAAATCTAAAGGTGGAGAAGCCACCGTTCCATGCGAAAAACTTACAGTACCGTAACATAATCATTTTCCTCTAATATATACGATTATTTCTCCCATTACTTGAATGGGTCTTAAAAGAAAAAGAATCTTGAGGTGGGAGATGGGAAATGGACATGTAACAGGCCCATTCCACGGCATATATTGAGAGAGCACTTTTTAAGAAACAAATCTATTCATATCATCCAAGCTGGAGATCTAAAGGTGGAGAAGCCACCATTCCATATGAAAAACTTATGGTATCATCACATAATCATTTCCCTATAATAGATACCATCGTTCCTCCCATTACTTGAATCGGTCTTAAAAATAATAATCTTGATGTGGAAGGTAGGAAATGGACATGTAATGGGCCCATTGCACGCAGTCTTAAAATGCATATTCCAGGACCTAAATACGTCTTGGAACGCTCTATAAAACGAGCATTGCACTGGACAGATCTTGCATGCAACCATATTCACCATCCTCGTTTGACTAGATATCATGAGAAGCAATACAAGCATGAAGGTGGAAGTGCAATGGAAGAAGTTAGTCAAACCATCGGTGCCGACACCGAACAACCGGCAAAAATGGAAGTTAACATCGCTGGATCAGCTTCAAATGCCAATTTACATAGGCGTTATGTTCTCCTATAGAGATAATGCTGAGAACCCAGGAGTTGATATTTCTCAAAGGCTTCTCCAAATGGAGGAGTCACTTTCTGAAACCCTAACACTCTTTTATCCTATGGCAGGGAGATATATTGAGGATGATGGTTGTTTTATTGACTGTAACGACCTTGGAGTTGAGTTCGTCCACGCCAAAGTGGGTGGCCAGATTGATAAGCTTCTCCATGGAGATCCCGACATTGATTTGCTCCAACGTTTGTCGAAGTACCCGACCGATGTAGCTGGCAATCCGTTAATTGTGATCCAAGTGAATATGTTCGAGTGTGGCGGATTAGCGATTAGCATGCGCTTTACACACAAGATCGGCGACATGTACACCATGGCCATGTTCATCAATTCGTGGGCTACCGCTTGCCGAGGTAATGCAGACGCCATGGTCTGTCCTAGTTTCGAGTTGTCATCTCTATTCCCAGTAAAAGAGTTGGATATTCCGATTTTGAGTCCACGACGTGTTGGCAACAAGGAACTCATTATGAGCAGGTTGAGGTTCAACGCCGATGCTTTATCGAAGCTGAAAGCCTTAGCTAGGGGCAATGCAAAGGACTCGATGGCCAACGATTCCCAGCCTTCAAGGGTGGAGGTTGTTTCGGCACTACTAGGTAGGGCTTTCGTCAATATTTGCCGAAATAAACATGGCGAACAAAGGACTTTCTTTGTTTGTATGCCAGTTAACTTGCGTGAGAAGATGAATCTGGCGATACCCACGAATTCTTGTGGTAATCTTTTCGCCATCGTGTGGGCGCGATCTGGTCAACCAACGGCCGGAAAAATTGAGTTGGAGTTCAACGGAATGGTGAATGTAATGCGCGATATGATAGCGGATGCCAAAACAAAGTACGCAACAGTAGTAGACGGGGAGGAGTTATGCTCGATGGTGGGCGATTCTCTAGCCGAGTTTGTCAAAATTTTGGCCAGAGGCGAAGATTGTCGGTTTGGTTTTAGTAGCTGGTGCCGGTTGGGGCTATACGAGAATGACTTCGGGTGGGGAAGACCGGTTCTCGTGAGCAACACACCGTCGAATTTTGAATCGATTTTTCTTATCGACGATGAAGAGAGCGGAGGAATCGATGCATGGATAACCGTTGGCAAAGATGAGATGATTCTTCTTAAACAAGATCCGGAGATTCTGAAATTCACTTTCTAGTCAGAGATAGAGATGTTGCTTGATTATATCATTTGTGAAGTCATCGTTTCTTACAATAATGTAAAGTGGGACAATGAAAATGATGACCTCAAGTCACTAGTATTTGTAACATCTGTTTTGTTTATTGAAGAATGATGCTCCTTGTGAACAAGATGAACTCTTAACCAATGTTTATGAACTTATTAATTACCTTGTTACTGCATTTATTCATATCTTGCAAAGGGGTTGATGTAATTGCATTTTATAGTATGATTGCCGCTGGAAATTCATTCGCTTAATGTTTTGAGTGGGTATTTTTTGGTTAACACATATAGGGTTGGGAACCTAAAGTTTGGGAATGAAATTAGTTTTTAAATTCACCTCCATCAGTGAAAACTCATGGACCTACCAAACACTTAGCTTCTCTCTCCTCTCTCTCTATTCTGTCAACCCAATGCGTAGACTTGCTGCTGCGGCCGCGGCTGCCGCCTCCATTACTCCTTGCCCACCGTTTGGACGATCGACGTGACCTCCGAGACGGTTTTTTCTTCCCTTCGTGTTTTGTTTTTTTTCCTATTTCCTTATTCTTCTCTAAGCATCTCTTGCCCTTTGCCTTCCGCACGTCCCGTCAGCCGGCAATAGCATTGCTTCATCGGCTACTGTCTTACCATTAGTAGGGATGTCAATGGGTTGGATTGGCCCGGATTTTGATGTTATCTAAACCTCCTAATCATAAGGGCTGTGTGCTTTGTCTAACCTAACTTGACTTGAAGCGAAATCCGGGTTGGGTCGGGTAGAGTCTATTTGGATGGGTTCTTTTGAAGAACAACAAATCTGGTTTTTTCACACAAATTGGAAATAATAATTACTGCTACTGTAATTTCAAGGGCTTTTCTATGTTTTGGCTTAAACCAATGACCCAAAACCATTTGTCCAAACACAACCCACTTAAACTCTGAGATTTTTGATGAAAACAGCTTGGATAGCACTAGGGCCATTGAATGGGTGAGTTAGGGTTCGGGTTTGGGTCGGGTCAAAAATGGTCAAACCCATATTGACCTATTTAATCCGTTTTGAACTATTTTCATGCAATGTAAATTTGATGACTCATATCTGACCGTTCCATAACCGACCCAACCCATATTACCGAAATACATCAATACACTTTAAGCTCTTCACATATACGTTCCTTGAAGAAAAAACTTCACATCAAATTTAAAAAGAAATTAAACAATAAATAATTAGTAAATAAAATAAAAAAATGTGAAAAACCTTTAACTAAACCTAAGTAATATATATATATATATTTTAAATGGCATTGCTAAAACATTTACAGCAATACAAATTTAACGAACAATTTTTATAATTTTTATAAATTTTTTTAAAATCAAATATTTAATTATTTTTATTTTATTTAAAAAAATTATAATTTTGCTCAGAGAATTTCGAGATTCGGATTTGAAGTTTGAAATAAGCCATCTTTCAAGTCTTAGATTTGAACCAGAAATACAAGCCAATATTAAGATGCTGCAATCAATGGATCTTGAAATCCAAAGGATTCTACAAGGGGATGCAAGTCAATAACTTTTTTTCAACCACTCATGTGTAATAATTTCTAAAAAAATTCTCTTAAGTATTATACATTTTAATTGATTACTTAACTGCCAAAATTTTTTAAGAAGGTTCCCCAAAGTGCCTAGAATTCAAGTTCACATAATACTTGTAATGGACATATTTAAAAAGCTTTTAAAAATATTTCAGTCTGCTTACATTGGAATGAGTCGCAGATCCAAGCGTGTAGAGCTACTTTCGATTTGGTCTTTAATTGTTTGTATTTTTGCGAAGAAAAAGCTGGAAAGATTACCATTGGAGTATGGTTCCGCAAGGATCAAAATTAGCTTGCGGTGTTGTTTTTCAGCTATCCCTAATCGGGTGCGGCGTCCGATTGCTGGCTCTTTTTAAAATTTTGGGTGAACATTACACTCAAGTATATAAAATCATTACGGACCCGAGCAGGTCCTTAAAAGGCTCTCCCAAGCCCGTGTGGGGTAAACCACCGGGTATGGGGTTATATCCTAGGGATCCCCCAAAAATCCCAAGGAACAAGCCAGGCCACTGGCAATGAAGGGACCCTTCTTAGGGTAGGGAGGGTCAGCCGAGCTGAGACCTGGCCCAAGTTTTGGTCCAGCCTAAGGACCTTAAACAAAGGCCCCGGTTATCGGAGCCCCCATTTCGGGTCACAAAAATGGAAGGGTAAACCGCTGGGGCTCCTAACGGATTTGCCCTACCCACCCCCAGGCCAGACGTGGCTCTACTGCGTTGGTTCTTTTAAAATTTTGGGTGAACATTACACTCAAGTATATAAAATCATTAGAAAACCTCTCTCCATTCCTCCATCTCTCCTTCTTTTACGCCTCACTCAGCTACCTGTCGCTGCTTTTGTAGTCCGTCCATTGGGAGACCTTAGATATGAGAGTTTATTTTAAACAGTAAGTATTTCATAAGCTCCGTCTATTTTTTTTTTTTTTTGGTTGAAAGCTCCGTTCAGTTAGAATGACTAAAAATGTTGACATAACTTAGTTTTTCTAGGAGAAGTGGCGCCAAGTGAGTACCTTAAAAAAAAAAAACCAAAATTCGATAATGAGGTTAGACCACCCTCTCGGATGTGTAGGTCCTTTATAAAAGTAGAACTAGACCTAGACTGACATAAAGAGTTGCATAATGAATGAAAACAAATTTATGTCCGCATGATAGGCACGTGTTATTTTTTTTTTAAAACTTCTTAATAAAAGGATGGAAAGAGGCAATCGGCATGACTGCCTCCTTGAGGCATTACCCTAAAAATCCCACACTCGCTACATATGTGATCATATTTTGACATAGAATTCACCTTTCTTGTGAGATTGATGTTATGCTATTATTTGATCAACCACGCCCAAGCTAAGACTCTATAACCTCGAATAATGCGTCAAAAAAGAAATGGAAGAGATATATCTCGCAGTCAAGTTTTGGTTCACTTGTGAAGCATTCACCACACTTGATATTTTATTTTTTATAGTTTGAACTCGGAATGCTTCAAGAGGGAGAGTTGCTGAAAGTCAAATGTTCAGCTTGCAAAAAAGTCAACCATGAGACATTGGATTGAAAATCGAGTGACACAATTGGCTTAAAACGAGTACGAACCTATCAACTCGCATTGTATGCATGACCATGAACTGGGGAATGCAATAAGTGATATTGTGCTAAACTATTTTGCATAATACGTCTGAATCAAGTCCACTAGGTATTAAGCAAATAAAGCTAATATCTAAACGTTGAGGATGAATTATCACTCTATTTTTTTTCACATGCACACATGGGGTATCGTGGGCCTCACCCCCGCTTGCCATAGGAAGCAGGTCCAAGTGGGCCATGCTACGTTGTCCAAAGCCCACTGAAACTTCAATCTTTTTGCGTTAGAGAGAGAGAGAGAGGACCTGAGCAAGTCCTTAAACTGCTCAACAGAGGTTGGAAGGCCTCTCAAAAAACCTTCCCATAGGGGTACCCCCACAAACCCCCCTTAGGGGGGTTAAGGGCCCCACCCTGGATTCCCGCGACGCCTTCCCCGGTGAAATATCCGGGCGTGGTATAGGAAAATGAAAGGGGCTCTCCATTGAGTTTCAGTGGACCATGCTACGTTGTCCAAAGCCCACTGAAACTTCAATCTTTTTGCGTGAGAGAGAGAGAGAGAGAGAGAGAGAGAGAGAGAGAGAGAGAGAGAGATGCAGTTTGATTCTTAAGCCAAATTATTATTTAATACTGACAGCATGTGATATGCAAATTCAGTATTAAAGATCATCAAGAAACCCCATTTTCAATAAGTGAATTCTGGACCGTATAATTCTCCATCATCCTTAGAAACCATATGAGACATGAATTAAAACTCAAGTAGATAAATCAAATGTAAATTATATTTTTATTTGGTTGCGTAAGGGACCGAGTCGGTGTCGAACAAAGACTTTATAAGCCCCAAGCACATGATGTCTTGGGCTAGTTGGACTAATACGATTGGATTTGGGTAATAGATTGTTTACTTTGTCTCATCCTCATTCCGCAGCAGATCAAATTTGGGCTTGCGACACTCTTGGTGTTTGATGCAATATCTATTGGTTATCATAATCTTTTACCGTGAAGTGTAACCCGAGATTTTACACTAATTGAGAGAATTGTAATTGTAAGCATAATCTTATAATGACATAAACATCCATAAAAAGATAACAGGGTGTGCAATATGAAAAGGGGTCACTTCTAATATGTCAAATCATTATCCTTCTCGGCATATGTTTGGAATTCCCAAAAGGCTAAAACATTTGGTTGGATCGATAGTTTTAATGTAGAATGTTATCTTAATATTGGATTAACTATACATGAACAATCAAGTCTTATGTCTTCACCAAAAAAAAAAAAAACAAGCAAGTCTAATGAGATGGCCTCTCAATGGACACAACCGCTGGATTAATTCAAATTTTATAAAAGTTAAAATGTTTAATGAGACAACTCAAGCCCAACGGCCATTCTAAGTAGCCTTTTCGAAATAATGAGAAAGCAATAAAGGCTAGGGGTGAGCGGTTCTCGGTTCCGGTTCGGTTCCGTCTAGAACCTGGAACCTACCCTCGGGTACAGGTTCCAAAATTTTTGGAACTTGAAACTACCCATCAGAACCGAGAACTTGGAACCTACCCTGTCACAAGTTTCAGGGTCGGTTCCAAGTTCCAACAGGTTCTTTTTTTTTTGGTTTCATTTTCGTAGTGGGCGCGAATATCCGGAAGCCGAAATAATTCAATAGTTGGCCCTCCATTTTCGGTATATGCCAATACACAGTAATGTAAATCTTTTACATCCAAATAATTTGACCAGTGAGCTGTCTTTGCAATTTACATATTACTCGGGGAAGAGAACATGAGCCCTCAACTGCTCCTTTCTTTTTTGGATTTGACACAGGAAAGCAGAGAAGCAAAAGAAATTGAGAACAAACTGACGTTAACAAAATCACAAACACAAAGAACTGATTTCACAAAAATGCTTTGGAGGGCTTTTCAGTTCGCATTCCGAGTGTACTCATTTGCCGGTGGCCACGACAACAATGCTGAAAAACTAAGCAAAGAATTAGTTCATGAGATTGAGACCAATTCATAGCACTATCAATCATTCGTGCAGAGTCGCATATTGGTCTCAAGCAACATACCATATGGAAGCATCTCCAGCTAGTTCTGCCTATACGGTATATTGTGGGAGAAGCAATTGCATGGACTCTTGTAAATACACTTCATTTTGCAGTTAGCACATCACACATAATTGCAATCACATAATATCAATACATGATACTTTATATCTTCAAGTTATCTCATATGCTACTCAAGATGAACCATATCTCTATTTCATCAATTCAAAATCGAACATGAGCGAAGATAACAGGGGAAAATAATCTTTCTTCATTCTCTAGTATAGTAGCCAAACAAGAGATAAAAGTTCATCGTTATCACTATCACCTTCC
This sequence comes from Eucalyptus guilfoylei, assembly GCA_016097605.1. NCBI lineage: Eukaryota > Viridiplantae > Streptophyta > Magnoliopsida > Myrtales > Myrtaceae > Eucalyptus > Eucalyptus guilfoylei. The sequence goes on from CM027866.1 coordinate 11,847,583, forward strand.
AGCCTTTGATCCAGCTAACAGAATGATGCACCGAATAGCACGGTATCACGTCAGCTCACAGATCTGAAAATAGAAAGCTTCTCTTTTACCTCATTTAGCTTGTCTCTTAATTTCTCTATGCGAATGCGGTACAACGGCGACAAAGACACGAGTCTCATGGCACCAACAGCGGCACGGATGGCGTGGCGAAGACGGCGGCGGTCGCGGCTCAACCCACGGCCAAGGGGGGAAGAGCTTGGTTCTGGCGGAGGTGGTGGCGGTTCGAAGCAACGACGGCCCGGACGGTTGAGCGAGCGGTAGCAAGAGGCGGTGACGGTGGCTTGGGGACGGCAGCAGTGGCTCACAGCGGCACGGATGGCGCAACAGCTCGTCGGGCTCAATGGCGAGACGGCTCGTCGGACAAGCCGTGGGTAGTGGTGGTTCGGTGGCCAAGAGGTGGTGGTGAGTAGGGCATGGGGCGGTGGTGTGGTGGTGGGTGAAGCAGTAGCCAGCAAGAGGAAGGAAGAGGAAGAAGAAGAAGAAGAAGAAGAGAAGGGGTGGGGTTTCGGCCGAGAGAGGGGGAAAGAGAAGAGAGAGAGAGAAGAAAAGAAAAAAGTTGGGAGGGCAGGAAGTGACGTGAGGAGGAAAAAAGGGAAGAAAAGAAAGAGAGAGAGGGAAAAAGAAAGGGGAATGGGGGGAAATCACGTGGGTTGTCTACGGTTTTTTTTTTTTAAATTTTTGGCCAGTTCCAGTTCCGCCGGTTCCTAGAAAAAGGGAACCGGGAACCAGAACTGGTCTCTTTAGAACCGGGAACCGAACCGGACCCTTCGGTTCTCCGGTTCCCGGTTCTACCCGGGAACCGTGCTCACTCCTAGTAAAGGCCAGTCATTGTAATCTCATAATCCATCATTTTATGTCGAGCAACTAGGGAAAGATGCTGGACTTTACCTTTGGACATCATATAAATGAGATTCTTCACTTATAACGTATATAAATATTAAAATACAGTATTCTCTTCAAAATATGAAATAAGTGATCATTCATGTAAGAAAATTTAGATAATATAATTTTAAATAAATTATACTATGAGAATGATGATAAGTCAATCCCATGGCATGTCCTATTTTAACAAACTTTCCTAGAATTCTTTCAAAAGCTCATGTTTACTGTTAGTATATTTAATGATAACGTGTTATAACAAAATTGTGAAAACCGTCATAGAGTCAATTAACTACTGGCTTATCCCACAAATATTTTAATTTCCAAAATTAAATGCAAATTTCTCTCTTCAGACAACTATTTAAATTTCTTTCCTAAATAGTTCCCATCTTAGAATTTTTTTCTATCTCTCAACTGATTAATTTAAGTATATATTCATACGCATATGCTTGGATTTTTTTTTAATAGGTATGACTCTGTATGGTCATGGCTATTAATAAATGTATCAGTTAATTTTATCAGTTTTTTCTTAAATTACATGGGAAATGAAAACTTAAGGAGAAGAAGAAAGAGTAACTTGGCTAAGAGGAAAATTACATTGTCCCCAAAAATAATTGTCTAGTCCAACTTTAAAAGGTAAAGTATAATGTCATAAAATCTCTTAAAAAATTTCAAATGCTTATACACGTGAAAATAATTTTAGCATTAGCATTAATCGTATGCAAGTAAAATATGTAAAGTGTATAGCATTTCATTTCAAAAGAATAAATCAAAAAGGATACAAGAAAGATAGAATATATCAGAAAAACATATAGCCTTGACCACTTCAAATCAAACCCACTTAGATTGGGACAAATAGGGGTCTGGATCACAATGAACACTACTAAAAATTAAACAAGGATTTAGAGGGTGAATCAAGTAAGGTGTGACGTGTCACTCTTGATTGCATGCTAAGTGTTGCGAGACAGGGTTTAGTGGAGCCCAAGTCAATCGACTTATAAGCTCCAGCTCAAAATGATACATTTGAATGTGGTGCAGATTTTTTTTGGGTCAATAAATCCAAGTCCACCAAAAGACCAACGATGTGAAATGGAGAGGGCATTTTGCTGACTTTGATTGATAATTTAGACGTACATTGGCCTGAACTAAGCTCGTTATGCTCGAATTGCAAGTTGGGCTATGAGAGAATGGAGTGGACACCATGCGATGCTAAGTTCTTGCTAAAACCATCCTTTTAAAAAAATATTTGAATACACGACATTGAGAGGAATACACCATGCATAGAAATTGACAACAAGAAAAAAAAATGCAAACAATGTATACATATATACATATGTAAAAAGAACGTTATTTGAAGATCTTCTAACATACTTTTGGTAGATTATTGTAGAGTAGAAAATATTCGAATTTGAAATTTGAAATATATGAGAGATGGCATAAATCGTATATATGAAATTCGAAATTGACGCTCACGCTGGATTTTTTGGCAAGATAAATCGTCGATGGTATTTAAGTGATCGATTTTTGAAATTTGTAATAGTCAAGTGAACGAAAAAAAAAAAATGCTTTGGCATTCAAGTGAGCGTTGTATGAAAATTATGACACCTACGCTGTTTTCACTCTAATAATATTAAAAAAATGTAACTTTATCATGTAATGCAATAACCATTTGAATCAATTTCCTAAAGCAAATTTATTTTGAAAAGTTTTTCCTTCCCTTTCATATGTAAAACTTTTGCCTTCTCTCTTTTTAACACGAGTATGCTGTTTTACTAGTCATTCAAATGGAGAGCTTTTCTTCTTAAAATGAAAACCTTCCACACTAAACGCAGATGTCCTTGACCTGATTCGGCATGGACCCGAGGCCGCCGGACCTCGACTTAGAACAGATCGAGGCGGTGACCGCTGTTGACTTCAGCCCAAGCTTGACAATGGCCGTGAAGGCAGCGGGCCCGGAGGCGCAGATAGCGATGATGGCGCCGTGCGCAGGCGCGGGCCGTGGAGGCGGTGGCTCTTTGTTGCGCCAGCAACGAAGCGCAGCGACGGCGGTGCAGGCTGTGGCGTCGGGTTGCCGGTGAGCCGCCGGCGCGAACGTCGGGCCGAGGCGTAGGCAGGGGCGGCGTTCGAGCGACGCTGCAACGGCGTCGGGCGGAGCAGAGGCAGGGGCGTCGAGAGGGCAGCACGGCGACCTGCAAGGGGAACAGAGAACAGAAGCAGCGGCGAAGGATTTGGGCGCGGGCTGCTGGGTGGCGCTTGCGCTGCGACCAGTGGCGACGAACGGCAAAGGGGGCGTCGACAGCTGACGTCCAGAGAAGAGCAGCGCTCGGACAACAGGCGGAGAGGGCGTTGGGCGCTGGTGCAAGCGCGGGTGAGGCGAGGGGAGCGGGGCTCAGGCGAAGGGAGACACGCGGTCGTCAACGCTTGGGGTTACAGTGGTGGTGGTGCGGGCAGAGGAAGGCGGAGCGAGCGACGGAGTGGCGGCGAGCGCGGCGACGGCGGTTGCAGAGGCAGGATGGTGGCAAAGGAGTCGGGCGACTGGGCGCTGCGACGAGCGAGCGGAGGGAGACGTCGGTGATGCGCGGCGGTTGCTGGCGAGCGGACTCGGGCGGCGTAGATGGGCGGGATGAGGGACAGCAGCAGCGGCGTCGTGGCTGGGTCGCGGGCAGAAGGCGGGCGGAGTGGCTGCACGAAGAAGAGAATGAACAGTGCTGCTTTTCTTTTCTTCTTTTTCCTCTGCTGGCCTGCTGCACACGTCCCTTCCCTCTCTGCCTCTTTATTTACCTGATTCCCTAAATCTTGATCCTCGACCGGAAATTGCTTCTGCATTTACTAAGATTTGAAATTTTCAACTTCCATGTATAATAAATAAGATTGATTTTCCTTTTTTTCTTTTCCTTTTATTTGCGATTTTTATTTTTATTTTCTTAGGGTTGCCAAAATTAAGTGTCAACACCGTTGTTCTCTTCGGCTCGCCTCCAAGCACAGACACACCGTCGTTCTCTTCCGCTCGCCTCCAAGCACAGACGACATTGTATACGTTATCAACTCCTCGCCAGCCTGTCTCGTCTATATTATTTAGCAACAATACATTGCACCGCTGTAGTTTGATTATCTCGCTTGAATTATGATGGTCTTCAGGTTCACTTATGGTGTAACAATAGGCTTGGTTTTGACTGTTTTAGCTGTTGGAGCAGCTCTTGATGAATCCCTCATTACTCACGTACCAGGCTTTGATGGCTCTTTACCCTCTAGTCATTATGCAGGGTACAAAATCCACCATTGTCCTTACTAATTATCTAAGAGAATTCTGAGTTCGTTATTTGCAGGTACGTCGCTATACCGGGAAACCCTGGAAAGAAGAATTTGTTCTACTATTTCATTGCGTCTGAAAGGAATCCTAGCAAGGACCCTGTAGTACTGTGGCTTAACGGAGGACCCGGTTGCTCCAGCTTCTATGGTTTTGTTTTCGAACATGGTATTCGAATTAAGCACCAAACCATATGATGATGTTTTCGCAGTCACATGTTGCAAGGTCCCATTTTCATGGCCGTACCTACATGCAGGACCATTTAATTTTCAAGCAGGAAAGTCAAACGGAAGCTTGCCCATACTTCAGCTCAATCCCTTCAGCTGGTCTAAGGTCTGTAAAATCGTTTCTGTTTTGTGAACTTCTCCATTCACTTACTGGATTTCATGTTGGCGTAGAATAATTTGTAACTCATTGTTTCCTGAGGTCTACAAGGAAGTGCTCTTGCTAAATTTTCAGGTCTCCAACATTATCTATTTGGATTCACCATGTGGAGTGGGTTATTCATACTCTAACAATCCACGCAAGAAGTCCCATGAGTATGTTTAGCAGAAGCTTTACAATTGATTCTGCAGGATTGTCAGGCTACATGTAAAGGGAAATTTTATGACCCCCCAAATGACCGATGCTGACAGAATATTCTCAAGGCTTACGCGGTGCGACGGTGTCCCTTTCACATTAATTTGGGACATGTCTATGAGCTTTAATAGCAATAGAACCGATACTATCCTCAAATAGATTTGCAAGTGGGATACGGCCTATAAATTGACATTTTTTCCCTCTACTTTCTAGGCTGTGACAGATTTGAATAGCTACGACATTCTTGAGCCATGCTACCGCTACCCAGGCAACAAGGTCACGAGTCTGCCTCTTGGCCACCATTATTCGGGGGTGACTGAGAAGCCTCTCTACATAAGAGAGAGAATGTTAAGTTACGATTCACCTCTTTGGCTATTAGGAAAGGACAACATGATTACATCGAGTCCCCAGTCGGCAAATGCGTTTCACATCCCATGCTTTGTGAGTAATTCGAGCTTTTAGTATGCACGATTAATTTTCTATTGCTTTTCCAATCTCATCTGGAGGTTGATAGTCAAATTCCAGGGCATTGTAAATGTAAGCATGGCGACATTTTAGTGCTTTCTGAGAAAACTAGAACCTTCAATCGCTGTTGCTGTGCTTGATTAGTTACGTTTAAGATAAAAGATGGAGATTTGCATTAAACATTTGTTAACAAAAGACCGATATATCTGTTACTATAATGTGAGTCCAAATTTACAGTGGGCGAGACCCAAAAACAGTGCTCGTTCTCTCCTCAAGATAAGTCAAGCATCAGTATCCCATTACGTATCATAATGTTCTCAGTTGTGAGTTTGCAGAATGATGATTTCGCAACTGCATGGTTAAACAACGAAGCAGTTCGGGAAGCAATCCACGCAGCAGCAGTAAAGTGTTAAATTTGTTGCTTTTCTTTGCTACAGAAATGTCAAGCTTCCAGTTATTTGATCGGGCATTTGCTTATCTTACATGTAATAGGCGAGTGTGGCAGGTCCTTGGGAGATATGTCCCACTAGAGTGCGGAGAAACTATACCATCGATACAGGAAGTATGATCCCGTATCACAAAAGTTTGATTTCTGAGGGATACAGGGCACTGATATACAGGTGAGATATGTGATATTCACGCCCTCTGCATTACTGAGATATCTCTTCTTGCCATGGCACTCCTAATAGGATTGATGTAACTTTAACTTTTCGAATTAACCTATTTGTTCCGAATAGTTGTTGCCCCTTTTTCTTTTGATTGTCGTTAATTGACAGTTCTTTTATCTGCTCTCAGTGGAGATCATGATTCAGTCGTACCTTACACTGGTACTCAAGCGTGGACCAGGTCACTTGGATACAAAATTGTTGATGAATGGAGATCGTGGATCTCCAGCGAGAAGGTCGCTGGGTAAGTCCTTACTTCATCCCATGTTTGGCAGTAATGCTTAGCACTTGCAAGGTATAATCTTATCAACTAGTACTCATGGTCAAAGAGTAGAAATGTTGCAAATCCTCTGTTCATTCAACTTTCCGTCGTTTTTAAGTGCATCCACGAATTCAAATTATCATGCAATGCCACTGTGGGTGATTACGCTAAGCCGCTCTAAGCATTCAACTCCAAGCATTCAAGCTTTTCCAACTTGTTTCAGGTATCTGCAAGGGTATGACCACAACCTCACATTCCTAACTGTCAAGGTCAGGAACCAATGAACCTTTTTACCCATCATATCTTAAGACTCACAATTCGTTGCACAAAAAAGACTAGAACAAGGTCACGGCATTATCATGAAGAGCGTGCTGTTTTCTGCATATTTTGGTCGCTGTCAAAACGAACTGGAATGTGGTACACTGCAATAGAACAATGCTGATAATATATACTTAATATCTATGGACATAGGATGCAACAGTATTGCTCTGTCAAAAGTCCTTCCTCAATGTCTACGACAAAATATAAAGAGTTGTCTGTGTCTAAATCCTAGAGAAAAGCTCAATTTATCCTTAACGAACTAATTTCGTATGATGTTTGGAAATGAGATATTTGAAGTTCAAATTCACAAATCCTTGCTTTTTGATAGTTGATACCGAAGATGAAAACCTTTGTCTCGCTTTTGAGGCTCCGAAGCAATTCTACTCTTTGTTTTACTGGGATGCACTTAAGCCGATTTATTTCTAATCGCAACAAGTGCCGCTCGTTGTACTAGTCATCTAGTTGTCTGATGCTTATAATAACCGTCTTGTCATTGGTGCAGGGAGCGGGGCATGCGGTCCCTCAATACAAGCCGCGGGAATCATTGGATTTCTATACTCGCTGGCTAGATGGAAAACCAATCTGAAATTACTATATCGCAGAGCAGGACCAATAGAACTTATGTACCTGAAAAGTTCATCAAGTTTTCAATAAAATCTTGCCGTGCGGTTTCTTGATTTCTCCACTGTACTCAAAACAGCCGACTTGAATTTGGTCTAATATTGTAACATAGGGAGAGATCGGTACTCCCGACTTTTGTTCAATGTCTCCAAAGAGACTAGACGAATGAGCTTTGTTATTGCATCCGGTAAAGTATGACGGATGTAATCGACATTGACACGGATTAATCATGCATTTATACTTGTTATAATGTAGAACTTACTCTATTTATTACTGATCCCCATGTTAGGCTGATTGATGTTGCCGTAATTCAAAATCATGCATCGATTCTTGTAATGCAAACAAATGAAGATCTCTTTGAATCTAGAACCCTTTTATGATATCCGTGATGGAAGAAATTGAAGGTGAAACATTTGCAACTCACGTGAAGAAGAGAAGGAGATAGATTGATTTTTCATTTAATTCACTTTTAACAAGATCAATTACAAGACTCTCTTAATAGACTTGTTATATGACTGTTATTCTTTCTCATAAGTATAGCTAGCGTTCCAAGGAGATAAAATCGTAGGAATTTACAAAACATTAATTACACCTTGAAAGTCAAACATTCACAACATATAAATATGAACAGACTTCTTAAAAAAACGCTAAAACTGATGATTTTTTTTTTTTTTTAATTCGTGCATCTGGAGAATCGAATGGACATATTAATGGATCAATAACTCCTTTGCATGATTGACAACATCCAATGAATTTGGTTTAATTCCACCACACCAATTAATATTCCTTGGTTCCACTCTATCATAGCTGAAAACGAGTAAACATTTATAATCAATCCTCACACCAAAAATCTCATCATGATGAATGCTTCTGCCAATTACCACTTGAGCTTTTGGCTTCCGGCTTTTAATCCAGGCATGCCCAGCTTGATACTTAGTTGATTTGATATGACTAAATTGAGTATACTGATGGCGCACTCCCTTGTGCTCTTTTACAATCACAGTCAGCCAAACGAAAAACCACGACCAATGAGTCCAGCTTGTGCAACATCAGATTGGTCAGGATTAGTTGTCGTCGAACGCCAACATTGGTCTATTTATGAAGGTATTATACCGCTGGTGCTCATTGCATCCGGCGCAACCTCCAGTGAGGCATGTTCGCGACTTTATTTGAATAAATCAAGTTCTGGAATAACGATGCTCCAGGAAAAGCTGGCTATCACATCCGAGGGTCACTACTTCCTGATTTGTGAGACAAGTGTCACAGGTCGATCAATTTCGGTCGATCAAATACCACGAGGCCTTAGGATCGGTGATCCCAAGTTAGCCTTACACACACACGCTCGAGCACAAGAATTGAATGGGCAAAGAGAGTGTATATTCACTTGTGAACGAACTATTACAAAGTGGGAGAGAGATCCCTATTTATACAAGAGCGGATCGCATTTCAGCCGTTGATCGTCCCTCCGATCCAACGGTCTATTTTAAATCCGTATCATCATTATAAGGCTACTCACAGGCTACTCAATGGTTGTACACGGCAGGCCCTTGGGAAGTCCATGGGTCGCGCTCGTCAGGCCTTGGGTAGACCATAGGTGTGTATCAGAAGCAAGATCGGGGTTGCAGGTCCGTCTGACACGCGATCAGCTGAACCGTCACGGGCTGCTCGAACATCGTTCATTGGTCACTCATGGGTTGTGCATGGGCCTTTCGCTCGTTCTGCTCATGGGTTGATCATGGGTCGACCATGGGCCGTTCTCGGGTTCTCGGGTAGCCCTTTGTGCGTGACACGGCCACTCACGGACGATCTTGGATCATGCTTTGTCTGTGGGCCATGTCATTCTCCCCCACCTAATCAGGCGACGCCCTCGTCGCGTCCGTGGCATGGAAGGCTTTGACGTTCTTCTTGAACTGCCACAGAGCCTCGGAGGGTTCCCAACTTGCTTCACTCTCGGGAAGGCCCCTCCATCGGACGAGGTATTCCTTCCTTGGTGCTTGATATTTCTTCCATATGATCCGATCGGCCATGATGCACTCAACATCCCGATCATAGGAGGTCTTCGCCCCAAGGGGCGCTCGTTGTGATGTGCCCCGATCCGGATCGTCCTTGTTCGCATGGAACGGCTTCAGCATGCTCACGTGGAACATGGGGTGTAGCTTGAGCTTGGGTGGCAAGTCCAGCTTGTACGCCACCTTCCCGATCCGCTGTATTACTAGGAAAGGGCCTTCATAGCGACAGATCAGCCCTTTGTTTACGTTCCTGTATCGAAGGATGAGGTGCAATTTGGCCAACACCAAGTCCCCGACTTGAAACTTCACATGTCGTCACTTTTTGTTGGCCCATTTCTTCGTGCGTTTTGCGGCCCTATTCAAACATGCCCGCGCCAAGTCAGCTTGTTCATCCCATTCCTTAGCGAGCTTGTACGCAGACGGACTACTTCCTCGGTACCCTGAGGCGATTGTGCTTGGTGTGAGTGGCTGTTGCCCGGTCACGATCTCGAACGGGCTTTGGTTTGTGGACTTGCTCCGCTGCAAGTTGTAAGAAAATTGAGCCACGTCGATCAGCCGTGCCCAATTCACTTGCGTGTTGCTCACATAGTGCCGGAGATAGATTTCCAGCAATCCATTCACCCGCTTTGTCTGTCCGTCGGTTTGGGGATGCATGCTGGTGGAAAGATTCAGATTTGTCCCCAGTAGCTTGAAGAGCTTGGTCCAAAACCGCCCTGTGAATCGAGGATCACAATCGCTCACGATCGTGCACGGAACGCCCCAATATTTGATGACGTGCTTGAGGATCAGCTTGGCGGCTTCCTTGGCTGGGCAATCCTTCATTGCTGGCACGAACGTCGCATATTTGGAGAGGCGATCCACCACGACCATGAGGGTCCGACACCCTTCGGACTTCGGCAAATTCACGATGAAGTTTATGGAGATACTCTCCCATGGACGTTGGGGGATAGGCAACGGCTCAAGGAGCCCGCAGAGATCGTTGCTCTATCTTGTTTTGTTGGCAAACAAGAAATGTCCGCACATAGGCTTCCACGCGTCCCGCATATGCGACCAGTAGTATTGATCCTCGATGAGTGCCATGGTGCGGTGGATTCCCGGATGTCCCGCCCATTTGGAGTCGTGGCACTCTTGTAGGACTCCCTTCCGAAGTTTCCCATGGAGCGGCACATAGTGTTGCTGTCCTTTGGTGTAGAGGAGATCATCCTTGAGCCAAAATCTCCTCGTCTTGCACTTTTGAGCGTATCGAAGGAGGGCTTGGGCCGTTTGATCATGCTTAAGCCCCTCCTTGATACGATTAATCCACGGACAGTTAGGTCGGCTCACCACATTAGCCAGTTTGAACTTCCTGTTTAAGGCGTCGGCCACGGAATTGGATTTTCCGGGCTTGTATTCCAGCACATAGTCAAACTCGGCCAGGAAGTCGTGCCACCGAGCTTGCTTTGGGCTGAGCTTCTTCTGGGTTTGGAAGTAGCTCGTAGCCACGTTGTCGGTCCTTACGATGAACCGAGATCCCAAGAGATAGTGCCTCCATGTGCGAAGGCAATGCACCACCGTGGTCATCTCCTTCTCTTGGACCGTGTATCATCGCTCGGCATCATTCAACTTTCGGGACTCGAAGGCCACCTGATGACCTTCCTGCATTAAAACACCACTGATGGGAAAATCAGAAGCATTGGTCTCTACCTCATACGGTTTGGTGTAGTCGGGCAGCATAAGCACTGGCTCCTCTGTCATGGTCCGCTTCAACCGCTCGAACGTCTCTTGACACTGATCTGTCTACTCCCACAGCCTTTCTTTCTTCAGCATGTCCATGAGTGGCACGGTGAGGCGCGAATACTCCCGGATGAAATACTGATAATAGTTCGTGAGACCGAGAAAGGATCTTAGCTCAGTCACCTTGGTTGGTGGCTCCCAATCAATGATGGCACGGATCTTGGTCGCGTCCATCCGCACACGTCCGCCCTCGACGATGTGCCCAAGGAACGGGATTTCTTTTTGTGCGAAGGCACATTTCTCACGTTTCACATACAAGTCGTTTTCTCGAAGGGTCCGAAAAACTCGACTCAAATGCTCTACATGCTCCTCAAGCGTCCGGCTATATATAACAATATCATCAAGGTAAACCACAACAAATCAATCAAGGAACAGATGCAGTACCTTGTTCATGAGGGAGCAAAATGTAGTCGGCGCATTGGTCAAGCCAAATGGCATGACGAGGAACTCGTATGATCCGTAATGAGTCACACATGTTGTCTTCGGCTCATCCCCCTCAGCAATCCGCACTTGATAGTATCTCGATCGAAGGTCGAGCTTGGAGAATCAATGGGCTTCTCCGAGCTGATCGAACAAGTCAGCAATAAGGGGAATCGGGTACTTATTCTTGACGGTCAGCTTGTTCAATGCCCGATAGTCGATATACATGCGGAGGAATCCGTCATGTTTCTTTTGGAACAAGACTGGGGCATCGAATGGGGCCTTGGATGGCCGAACGTATCCAGCATCTAGTAGCTCATTGAGTTGTTTCCTTAACTCCTCCAACTCGGGCGGGGCCATGCGATAGGGAGCCATGGCCCATGGTCGAGCATCAGGCACCAGCTCGATCCGATGGTCGACTTCTCTCTGAGGAGGCAGCTTCTTAGGCAACTTGGGCGGCATTACATCTTGGAAGGCGTCGAGGACTCGGGATGCCTCTTCCGATACCTCATTTTCTTCCACGCCCTCCTCCTTCAATGTCGCCACGAAGGTCACCTCTCCCTTCTTCAGCCCTTTAGATAGCTGCATGGCCGACATCATCTTTCTATCGCATCCTGATTCGTGGTAGATCGGGACCATGCATTGGCACCACTTGTCTAGGATACGTATGCAATCCACGAAGGGCATGATGACCGCATTGATCTGATCAAGGAATCCCAAACTGAGTATGAAATCATAGTCGTCGAGAGGGATTACCTCGATGTCTTCCTGGCTGGTCCAAGGACCGAGGTGGAACTCCACATTCCTCGCCATACCGCTAGTTGGGACTTCTTTAGAGTTCACCGTCTTGAGCCAACCGGCATCATTCGCCTAGATCGGAAGATGCAGCTTCTTCGCGGCCTCCTTGGATATGAATAGGTCAGACGCCCCGGTATCCACGAGTGCGCTCATCGTGGTACCCCAGATCTTCACATCCACGAACATCATTCCCTTGGGTTCCTTGACCTTCTTGGCCTTGATCGTCCCAAGGATCCGCAACGATCCCAACCGCGCCTCCTCCGGCGACTTGTCCTCCTTGCACAAGGTCGCCAACTTTCCTCTCTTCGGGCAATCCCGGGCCATATGGGGATCGTCACAAAAGAAGCACTTGTATGTACGTACCTTGCGTTGGTATCCTCCGTGGCTCGACTCGGGTTGATTCCTGTGAGGGGTCGGAGGTGGTCTGCCAGCATTCGGACGAGGGAACCGGCCTCGATCTCCCCCACCAGTGGCCTTTTCTCTCGGTTGAAAGTCGGGCTTGACGGTAGGTGCCGGCCTATACTCCACAAGGGACTCGGCCACGAAAGTAGCCGTGGTGAGGTTCGTTGCGTTGCACCGTTTGAGCTCCTATTTGACCCAGGGTTTGAGTCTGCCCATGAACTGGTGGAATGCCTCCGTCTTGGTCATGGATGGGATTTGGAGTAGCAGCTCCGAGAATCGCTTCACATAGTCACGAACTCTGCCTTTTTGCTCTAGGCACTTGAGTTCTCCACGGGCATCTTCTTCCGCATAAGCGGGATAGTAGGTTGTCGAAATTCCTCGACGAACCGAGCCCATGTCATGATAGGATTGCCATTCCTACCATCCGACCGACGTCTCCACCATAGTAGCGCATCATCAGCTAAATACATGGCTGCGGTGTTCACCCGGATCACATCGTCGGTTGTTCCCATGGTCTGGAAGTATCGTTCCATGTACCATAGGAAGTTGTCCACGTCCTTTGCCACTCGGGAGCCCTTGAACTCCTTCGGCTTAGATGCATCAGCACGAGACTGCATGGTGATCACCGTTCATGCGTGCCGCTTCAAGCTCAACGAGCTTGCCCTTCATCTCCGTCATTTCCGCACGCATGGCCGCCATTGCGACCTCCCAAGTCTCATCCCGTTGCAGCAGCTCGTGCATGAAGGATCCTTGCACCTTGACACGGAGCACTCCCATGCCGGCTTGGAGCTTTTGCACTTCTGCCAAGAACTCCTCCCTACCGGTTTCCGCTCCTTCGATGGCCTGGTGCAGGTCGTCCATCAACGTTTGGACGTCCGTGACGGCCTCCTCTATGACCGTCATTCGGTTCTTCAGGTCTCCCTTCGGATCCCTCACACACGAGGCAGCACGGGCCTTCTTTGATCGGGTGGCCCTCTCGTCTTGATGCCCACGATCTTCACGCTCATCGCCTTGAACGACCAGAGCATCAACATGAGGATTGGCCATTGTGCTTGGAATGTTGGCTCTGATACCATTTGTCACGGGTTGATCAATTTCGGCTGATCAAACACCGCGCGGCCTTAGGATCGGTGATCCCAAGTTAGCCTTACACACACACACGCTCGAACACAAGAATCGAATGGGCAAAGAGAGTGTATATTCACTTGTGAACGAATTGTTACAAAGTGGGAGAGAGATCCCTATTTATACAAGAGTGGGTCGCATTTTAGCCGTTGATCGTCCCTCCGATCCAACGGTCTATTTTAAATCCGTATCATCATTATAAGGCTACTCGCAGGCTATTCGATGGCTGTACACGGCAGGCCCTTGGGAAGTCCATGGGTCGCGCTCGTCAGGCCTTGGGCAGACCATGGGCGTGTGTCAGAAGCAAGATCGGGGTTGCAGGTCAGTTTGACACGTGATCAGCCAAACCATCATGGGCTGCTCGAACATCGTTCATGGGTCGCTCATGGGTTGCGCATGGGCCTTTCGCTTGTTTTGCTCATGGGTTGATTGTGGGTCGACCGTGGGCCGTTCTTGGGTTCTCGGGTAGCCCTTTGTGCGTGACACGGCTGCTCACGGACGATCTTGGATCATGCTTTGTCTGTGGGCCGTGTCACAAGTTTCTCATATTTCGATGAGCATAACGGGTTATTGTTTGCTATAGCGGTATCAAAATGGGTCCATGGCCTATTTTTTGACTTATATTTCTTATAAATGGGTTGTGTATGAGTTGTGTATGGGTTGTCAGTATTCAAAGGTTTGGTTAGAAATGAGTTCAAAGAGTTAAAAGTTAAATTAGATGGGTCGAAAATGGGTCACCCATTAAAAAACATTGTCACCAAGGCTAGGGGTCACGCGGCTTTTGCAAGATCTTGCCCTGGCAACTCGCAAGCAACCGTAACACTTGTCGTCACTCCTCCGTTGCCTACTTTTGTGCCCGCCTCTGTCGCCTGCTGATGGTGCGACGTTAACCTAACTCTCTGTTGTTAGGGTTTGGTTACTCATCAGCTTCATCTTGGATCTCATCTGCTGAATCAGAGCCTCCTCTTTCAGTATCCTCGAGTTTATGGCTTATGATATGAGCTTCTCCTCTTTTTTGTGCTTCTTCGCAGGTCTCGTCACGGCGGTTTCCTTGTCATCAGCGAGGAAGGCTTGCGGATTTTGGTGCCTTGTTCTCTTCTTGGCCATTGTTGGAGGAGGAGGAGGAGGAAGAAGAGGTGTGTTGGTGGTCGGAGCTGGATTCTGGAGCAGAACACTGCTGGCAACGGATGTAGAAGAAAATCCTAAACCCCGACTAGGATTGATGGTGCGTGATGTTGGTTGATCTCCCGCATGGACCTTTTGTTGGGCTTGTGGGGGAATAAAAGATGCGGCGAAAATTTAGAAAATCAATTCAAAATTTCGGTTCTTTTTTTTTAATCTCTTTTCAGTTTTCTTTCTAACACATCAAACCATAAAATAATTTTTCTTTTACATTATTTAGGAAGATTTATCATAAAAATAAATCTTAAAACATGCTCACACTCACATAAACTAAAAATGACCAGAATTTGAAAATTGTTATAATTTAAGAAAAAAAAAAGATATTATCTTTTGAAGCTGCTATCTAACAAATAAAATATCGGGAAAATTCCAAATAAGGGCTTAAAGTGTTCTTATTTTCTCAAATAAGGGCTTGAAGTGCCAAATTTTTTTCTAATAAGGACCTGAAATGTAATCGGTTTTAAATAGGGGTTTGCAATAGTTATATCAGTTTCAAATAAGTACTTGACTTTCTAGTTGGTTAAGAGTATTTTCGTCCTTTAACTTTCTTTCTTTTTTTGATTTTGTCCTTTTTCCTTTTTTCTTTATACATTTTTTTTTTTCTATTTTGGTTTACTCTTCCTCTTTGCCGATGGTTGAGCGGTGAGACAACCATTGCCACGGGTGAGACCGCCCTCGCTAAATCTAGGCAAGGTTTGCCCTCAAAAGCTATAGGCGAGGGCCGCCATATCCAGTGCGGGGCGGGGATAGCCTCGCCTTGATGGCATCCTCGCTAGTGATTGGGGAGGTCATTGATCCCTTGTGGGCGCTCACTAGAAAAAAAAAAAGAGAAAAAGGAAAATAAGAAAGAAAAAAGAAAAATATAATTTAACATAAAAATGGTCTTTTAATGAAAATACCCTTTGGCCAATCGGAATATTTAGCCTGTCGGCGATCAGCAAGTTAGTCCCTTATTTGAAACTACTATAGTTGCTTCATGCCCTTATTTGACGTAAGGTCCACTTTAGGCCATTATTTGAGAAAATGATAGCACTTCATGCCCTTATTTGAAATTTTCCCTAAAATATTGCTGCACAACAGACTATGGTCGTTACAAATTAAATTCAACGTGAATAATGTTTTTTTTTGGTAAAGGTAAGAATATCAACGTGAATAATGTTCATATAAATAAATGATACTGAAAAGAGCTGGTATCTAACAAGTAAAATGGGTTTGTCAGCCCTAAGTTCTTTATATATATATTTTGGTCAAATTCTTTATAAATATTTTGCTTTTTTTAATATGATTTGAAGTTTTTATCCAAGTAGCATATACATGTGAAGAGCTTAAAGAGAGCGTAGGCTTGCCTAGAATATTAATGTGTTTTAGCAATGTGAGTTAGGTCGGGTAAGGATTAAGTATGGGTCACTAGATTTGTACTATATGAATATGTATCAAAATGGGTTAAGTGGGGTAATATGGGTCAGACCATATACGACCTGACCCACCCATTTGACTCGGTCGTAAGAGTCCACCGAACCAATTCTCTTCCACCAAATTGGATTGTTAGCCCTCCCCATTCCCTATGGTTGATTTTATACTTAGATATCAAAACTTCTTGTTATCCTTGTATTTGTTAGAAATGAAAGTTATATCATTCAGACAAAAAATAAAAATAAAAAAATCAATTGCATTGATTTTACTATCTATGCTCTTAGTGGTTTCTTTGATTAGTGTACAGTGTATCATTTGCCCAATTGCTTTTTTTAATTTTTTTTTTTGTCGGTCCTACTCTAATCCTATTCTAACACTCACTCTCAGACTTTTGCCCTGCCTCCGTGCAGGGCGTGGGAATCGAAACCCACTCCTGAAATGAAATCGTGCTTACCCTAATCCCTCCTAAGAAGGTGGGGATTTGAACCCCCCACCTCCCCCTTCCAAGTTGGAAGGGTGGCCACTGGGGTGAACCCCCGGTGGTTTTTGAACTAGAGTTCCTTTGACACTGTAGTCGACTACGTCAACCTTGACGGTCGGTGTCACGCCCCGAACCCCGGGCATGCGCACATCCCTCGGCGCTCGATTAGAAATGCGACGTCCTAGGACGCGTTGCCGACCCTTTCTTTTTATCTTTCGATTAAGCACATGCTGAAGCGAATTAAATAAACACCTGGACAACCATCAAACACAGGGATAGTAAAAAACATGCTAACACTCTTTCATAAAACACACTTTATATACATGTCAAGTTAAACCTATAGGTTCGTATTTACAAGTCTATATATATATCAAAGCCCTAGGCCACTTACGCTCCAGACCCTTTAGCCTCGAGCTCCGGGTTCTCCATGACACCATCTGGGATGTCGATATCCATAGGGTAAGCTACCTCCCCATCCTCGGTTACGGTAAGCCCGTTAAAACCCTGCAAAGGACCCTCCCTAGCCCCGTTAGGTTCGTTAATGAACCACACTTTGAAGCGATGAGATACCCAGTGATGGAGGCCCTCATCGACCTAAATAGTGGTCACAACTAACTCACGGGTCCAGGTGGTCCCGAAAATAGGGAAAAAGGAGGACTCATAGTCTATTTCCTTTGGAACCCCAAAACGAACGAGTTGCCTCTCCATACTATGGACATGAAAAAGGGTTAACCATGACGGGGTGAGATAAATCTTAGTGAGTTAAAACCCTAAACCCCGATTAGGACGAAAATTCACCTAGAGGCAACCTAAACATGCGTCACAAACAAACTTACCTCGCCTCAGCACGTTTCTACATATTAGTGCGCCACATATATCATATGAATACAACAAGCGTATTTAATAACCGGAACACATCATTTCATCTTGCAAACAATCACATGGGTTCCGATTATAAAGCAAAACCGTTATAACACGTCACATTCCATGCTACACAATTTTGTCCCATAATTAGACACAACTATCACAACCACTCGGGCGTGTTCAAGTTATTACGACCCATCGACCATGGCCAACTCAATAGTCGGCGGTCATCCGGCATAACTGGGTGTTGTCCCGCTCCGTCGGGTATGACAACGTCTACAACTAGACGGCATTCCATAAATGAGTATCAGCCCGGCCTCCACTGTGACCGGCATCCGTCGACAGGGGGCATTCGAACTTAATTAGGCATCGCCTCCCCGACTATTATCAGGTGACGAGTTCCGATAGTGACCGCATACACATCCATACTTAGCCAAGAACATTATACTTTGCATCCAAATACCTTGTGTCACGACCCAAATTTCGGGTGCACCACCTAAGTTTAGGCTAATGGACTACTAAGTCTTTAAACTTAGCTCGGGCTCTCCTAAGCCCATACCAATTCGCGACTTAAGGTTTAGTCCTTTGGCATGCAAAAGATTATTAACTAAGAGTCGCCACTAATTAGTTTATGGTAGGTCGATTAGACACCTAAGTAAAATAATGGGAGAATTATTTTACTCTTACGAACCGAGACTAAGGATACGAGACTTGATTACACTAGATTTCTCTAATGCCCTTTCGGTACCATTTTTTATTTTTATTTTCAAAAATGTTTTTGAATGCAACTTGGATTGATTTTAATTTATTTCTCTAACATGTGAGGTGATCATGCGGGTGCTTAAACCACCAATTTAACATCCAAGAAAGCAATGAATAAATTGCAATACTTATCTCAAAGCAACGAAAGCATCTCGCAATGTTAGATCGAATTCACATCGACGGTCCTAGATATGATTTCTAATTAACATGCTATCACTCAATTTTTGTTTTCACTTATTTAATGAAAATGATGATTTATGCAATGCTTGTCACTAATCTAACATGAATTGATATGACAACATGACCTAAACTATATGACATAAATTAGCATGCAATCTATCCTAAAGCAGGAAATGAATTTATTCTAATTCTTTTATATTTTCCATGAATAACATGAGAAAATCATGATTTATGCAATGCATGTCACTAATCTAACATGAATTGATATGACAACATGACCTAAACTATATGACATAAATAAGCATGCAATCTATCCTAAAGCAGGAAATGGATTTATTCTAATTCTTTTATATTTTCCATGAAATTTGAAATTAAAGAGATGCAACAATTAAATATGCAATCTAAATTAATCGAATGACCTAATTCTAATGACGATCAATTTTTTAACTAAATGAACCTAGCAACAATCACTAAGTTACATGCATTTCATGAACCTAATTTTACTAACAAATTCAAATTAAATGATCCTATTATGCAAACTAGTTAACATGCACCTAGTATTTTTGTATTTTTATTGAAATTCGGAATTAATAAAAATCCTAATTAAACTATCTAAAAAAGAATAATTTTCTAATTCATTTTAGGGATTAATTTGACTTAAACCTTATCCTATCTTAGAAAACTATTCTTTTAAAGAAAAATAAGATTATCTAGGTGTGCAAACATTATCTAAAATCAATCTTAATCTATTCCAAAAATTATCTAAAAATGCAATCCTAAAATGCAATCTTAATTTACTAAACCAATAGCTTCAATGCAAGATTTGATTTTTGATTTTTTGATGTTTTTCCAAGGTAAGCAATTAGTAGATAAACAATATATTTAAACAATCAAGGTATTCATTAAATAAAAATTAAAATAATCGGAAAAAAAAAAATCCGTCATCTCACGGATTAAATTAACAATTATCTTAACCCTAAACATAGGTTCAAAATAATTAAAAATATGATCCGAAGTCTTACGGATCAAATTAACAATTATAATGATTTAACATTCAAAATACTATCAAAATGCCCAAAAATTAATATCATTCCCAGTTAGTAAATCTCGAGCTACTAGTGCTTTTTCATTAATACATGTTGATAAATGGGGTCTCTATCATACTCCACATCACAATGGAGTTCATTTCTTTCTCACCATTGTGGATAATTATACTTGTGCCACATGAGTTTTCTTCATGCAAAAAAAGAGCCAAACTTTTACCCATTTGATCGAATTTTTTCACCCTAATAAAGAATCAGTTAGACAAATCTGCACAATGCATTTGTATAGGCAATGGTCACGAGTTTTTCATTATTGACTGTAAGTCATTTTTCTCTTCTCATGGCATTCTTCATGAGAGTTCTTGCACCTATACACCTTAGCAAAGTGGGATTGTTGAATGAAAGCAACGTCATATTTTAGAAGTAGCTTGAGCCCTTAAACATCAAGCATAAGTTTCCGAAACTGTTTGAGGAGATTGTGTGATCATAACAGCCTATTATTATTTGGTTTTCGTGATTTAAAATAAACTGTTATTTTCATAATAGATTAAAGACTGTCACCTAGTCATTTCTTTTATTTTTTCTTCCTTTGCCTTTTAGTTCTTTCCCCCCATTTCCTCGTTCTTCTTCAAGCACACCTTCTCCTCCGTCCACTGCACATCACGCCAATCGGGCCTTGGTGGTTGTGTACGTAAATTTTACTAAAGTGAGCTTAATAAACGAGTGACGTGACTGAATTTTGGCTGTTTATTTGATTTTTCATTTGTCAACGAATTAGAGAAGGTAAATTTAAGATGTTTTTATCCTTAAATTTAGAATATGCTGCTGTAAATAATTTATGAACTTTAAGAGAGGAGAGATAATTAATTAAAAAAAAAGACTATATCTCTAATTAATTGACTTGTCGTTTGTTCGAATCAAAAGTATCTATATCAGAACAATCCGTACAGGAAAGTGAATAATATAATCTAATATCCCATATTATCCCATATTATCTCTAACAATATTATCTAATAAGAAAATCTCTCATATCCATAAACATTTGGAAATTAACAATGCATATATATTATAAGAAGGTGAAACAGGCGAGGTGCACGTGGCCAAAAAATTATGAGAGGTCTATAAGGTATTTAGTATTCCATGTTTCTTAAATGGATATAATATAGAGTATTGCCAGCCTAATAGTGCTGTTGACTAACGGTGCAATTCATAGCACATGTCGAGAGAGTACTTTTTAAGAAACAATTTACTCATTTCATCCGAGCTGGAGATCCACCATTGCATGTGAAAAACTTATTGTACCGTCACATCATCATTTCCCTATAATATATTCGATCGTTTCTCCCATTACTTGAATCGGTCTTTAAAAAAAAAAAAATCTCGATGTGGGAGATGGGAAATGGACATGTAACGGGCCCATTGCACGGCACATATTGAGAGAGTACTTTTTAAGAAAGAAAACTATTCATATCATCCAAGCTGAGATCTAAAGGTGGAGAAGCCACCGTTCCATATGAAAAACTTACGGTACCGTCACATCATTGTTTCCTTACAATATATACCGTCGTTCCTCCCATTACTTGAATCTGTCTTAAAAAAAAATAATCTTGATATGGAAAATAGGAAATGGACATGCGACGCGTCCATTGCACGCAGTCTTAAGATGCATATTCCAGGACTTAAATATCGTGTTGGAACGCTCTATAAAACGAGCATTGCACTGGACAGATCTTACATGCAACCATATTCACCATCCTTGTTTGACTAGATATCTTGAGAAGCAATACAAGCATGAAGCTGGAAGTGCGATGGAAGAAGTTGGTCAAACCATCGGTGCCGACGCCGAAAAACCGGCAAAAATTGAAGCTAACATCAAGTGAATCGGTCTTAGAAAAAAAAAAGAATCTTGATGTGGGAGATGGGAAATGGACATGTAACGGGCCCATTGCACGGCACATATTGAGAGAGTACTTTTTAAGAAAGAAATCTATTCATATCATCCAAGCTGAGATTTTAAGATTGAGAAGCCATTGTTCCATATAAAAAACTTACGGTACCGTCACATCATCGATTCCTTACAATATATATGATCGTTCCTCCCATTACTTGAATCTGTCTTAAAAAAAATAATCTTGATATGGAAGATAGGAAATGCACATGTGACGGGTCCATTGCACGCAGTCTTAAGATGCATATTCCAGGACTTAAATATCGTGTTGGAACGCTCTATAAAACGAGCATTGCACTGGACAGATCTTGCATGCAACCATATTCACCATCCTTGTTTGACTAGATATCTTGAGACGCAATACAAGCATGAAGCTGGAAGTGCAATGGAAGAAGTTGGTCAAACCATCGGTACCGACGCCGAACAACCGGCAAAAATTGACGTTAACATCACTGGATCAGCTTCAAATGCCAATTTACATTGGCGTTATGTTCTACTATAGAGATAATGCTGAGAACCCAGGAGTTGATATTTCTCAAAGGCTTCTCCAAATGGAGGAGTCACTTTCTGAAACCCTAACACTCTTTTATCCTATGGCAGGGAGATATATTGAGGATGATGGTTGTTTTATTGACTGTAACGACCTTGGAATTGAGTTGGTCCACGCCAAAGTGGATGGCCAGATTGATAAGCTTCTCCATGGAGACCCCGACATTGATTTGCTCCAACGTTTGTCGAAGTACCCGACCGATGTAGCTGGCAATCCGTTAATTGTGATCCAAGTGAATACGTTCGAGTGTGGCGGATTAGCGATTAGCATGCGCTTTACACACAAGATCGGCGACATGTACACCATGGCCATGTTCATCAATTCGTGGGCTATCGCTTGCCGAGGTAATGCAGACGCCATGGTCTGTCCTAGTTTCGAGTTGTCATCTCTATTCCCAGTAAAAGAGTTGGCGGTTCCGATTTTGAGTCCACGACGTATTGGCAACAAGGAACTCATCATGAGCAGGTTGAGGTTCAACGCCGATGCTTTATCGAAGCTGAAAGCCTTAGCTAGGGACAATGCAAAGGACTTGATGGCCAACGATTCCCAGCCTTCAAGGGTGGAGGTTGTTTCGGCACTACTAGGTAGAGCTTTCGTCAATATTTGCCGAAATAAACATGGCGAACAAAGGACTTTCTTAGTTTGTATGCCAGTTAACTTGCGTGAGAAGATCAATCTGGCGATACCCGTGAATTCTTGTGGCAATCTTTTCGCCATCGTGTGGGCGCGATCTGGTCAACCAACGGCCGGAAAAATTGAGTTGGAGTTCAACGGAATGGTGAATGTAATGCGCGATATGATAGCGGATGCCAAAACAAAGTACGCAACAGTAGTAGACGGGGAGGAGTTATGCTCGATGGTGGGCGATTCTCTAGCCGAGTTTGTCAAAATTGTGGCCAGAGGCGAAGATTGTCGGTTTGGTTTTAGTAGCTGGTGCCGGTTGGGGCTATACGAGAATGACTTCGGGTGGGGAAGACCGGTTCTCGTGAGCAACACACCGTCGAATTTTGAATCGATTTTTCTTATCGACGATGAAGAGAGCCGAGGAATCGATGCATGGATAACCGTTGGCAAAGATGAGATGATTCTTCTTAAACAAGATCCGGAGATTCTGAAATTCATTTCCTAGTCAGAGATAGAGATGTTGCCTGATTATATAATTTGTGAAGTCATCGTTTCTTACAATAATGTAAAGTGGGACAATGAAAATGATGACCTCAAGTCGCTAGTATTTGTAACATCTGTTTTGTTTATTGAAGAATGATGCTCCTTGTGAACAAGATTAACTCTTAACCATTATTTACCAACTTATTAATTACCTTAGGGAAAAGTGCCAAAAAAGTCCTAAATCTTTTGTCTTTGTGCCGATTTAGTCTTAAACCTTTTTTTGATGTCAATTTAGTCTTAAACCTTTTTACGTTGTGCCAATTTAGTTCTTTTCGACCAAAATTGGCCGGATTTTACTGACTAGACGCCGGCCGACCGACATAGCCTGATCGGTGCGACGTGGACAAATTTTAATAATATTTTTGAATATTTTTGAATATTTTTCTTTTTTATTATGATTTTTCTTTTTATTTTTTCTTCTTTTCTTCCCTCTTCTTCCTCCAGACCTGCCAGAGGCGACGACCGGCGAGGTTGAGGTTGAGGTCGATCTCGCCGGCCACCTCGCCAGTGGTCGCAAGGGCGGCCTCGCGCGGGGAGGCGAGGCTCGCCCTCGCTGGATCTGGCGAGGGTCGAGCCTCGCCCATGGCCGACGAGGCTCGACCTTGTCAGATCCGACGAGGGTGAGGGTCGAGCCTCGCCCATGGCAGACGAGGCTCGACCTCGCCAAATCCGGCGAGGGCGAGTCCCGCCAGCTCGGCGTGAGGCCAGCTCTCCCCGCTTCATTCCCCGATCCCAATCTCGCCCTGGAAATTTCCTCCCTCCGCTCGTCGTCGTCGTCTCTAGGGTTTTACGAGAGCTTGGGGGTGTCCTCAGTCGCGCGGCTCCGGCCCCGTATTTTCGCCTGGTTTCCCCTGCGGCGGCGATTCGTTGGGCGAGGCTCGACCCTCACCAGATCCGGCGAGGGCGAGCCTCACTGCCCAACGCGAGGCCACCCTCCTGGCCATTGGCGAGGTGGCCGGCGAGGCCGACCTCGACCTCACCGGCCGTCACCTCTGGCCGGTTGCCGAGGTCCCAGAGGAGGTCCGGTGATCGGCTGGAGGAAGAAGAGGGAAGAAAAAATAAAAATAAAATAAAATAAGAAAAAATTCAAAAATATTAAAATATTATTAAAAGTTGTCCACGTCGTGACGATTAGGCCATGTTAGCCGGCTGGCGTCTAGTAAGCAAAATCCGGCCAATTTTGGCCGGAAAGGACTGAATTGGCACAACGTAAAAAGATTTAGGACTAAATTGGCACAAAAAAAAGATTTAGGACTAAATCGACACAAATACAAAATGTTTAGGAATTTTTTGGCACTTTTCCCAGTTACCTTATTACCGCATTTATTCATATCTTGCAAAGGGGTTGATGTAATTGCGTTTTATAGTATGATTGCCGCTGGAAATTCATTCGCTTAATGTTTTGAGTGGGTATTTTTTTGTTAATACATATAGGGTTGGGAACCTAAAGTTTGGGAATGAATTTAGTTTTTAAATTCACCTCCGTCAGTGAAAACTCATGTACCTACCAAACACTTAGCTTCCCTCTCCTCTCTCTCTATTCTGTCAACCCAATGCATAGACTTGCTGCTGCGGCCGCGGCTGCTTCCTCAATTACTCCTTGCCACCGTTTGGACGATCGACGTGACCTCCGAGACGGTTTTTTCTTCCCTTCGTTTTTTTACTTTTTTTTTTCTCCTATTTCCTTATTCTTCTCTAAGCACCTCTTCCCCTTTGCCTTCCGCACGTCACGTCAGCCGGCAATAGCATTGCTTCATCGGCTACTGTCTTATCATTAGTAGGGATGTCAATGGGTTGGATCGAGCCGGATTTCGATATTATCTAAACCTCCTAATCATAAGGGTTGTGTGCTTTATCTAACCTAACTTGACCTGAAGCGAAATCTGGGTTAGGTCCGACAGGGTGTATTTGGATGGATTCTTTTGAAGAACAACAAATCTGATTTTTTCACACAAATTGGAAATAATAATTATTGCTAATGCAATTTCTAGGGCTTTTCTATGTTTTGGCTTAAACCAATGAACCAAAACCATTCGTCCAAACACAACCCACTTAAACTCTGAGATTTTCAATGAAAACAGCTTGGATAGCACTAAGGCCATTGAATGGGTGAGTTCGGGTTTGGGTTTGGGTTGGGTCGAAAATTGTCCGACCCATATTGACATATTTAATTCGTTTTGACTTATTTTTATGCAATGTATATTTGATGACTCATATCCGACCCGATCCATAATCGACCCGACCCATATTACTAAAATACATCAATATTTAACTCAATTTAGGTTAATCCACTCCAACCCATTTAATTCACTTTAAGCTCTTCACATATATGTTCCTTGAAAAAAAAACTTCACATCAAATTTAAAAACAAATTAAACAATAAATAATTAGTAAATAAAATAAAAAAATTTGAAAAACATTTAACTAAACCTAAGAAAGATTTTTTTTTTTTAAATGGCATTGCTAAAACATTTACTACAATACAAATTTAACGGACAATTTTTATAATTTTTATAATTTTTTTTTTCTCTCTCTCTCTCTCGTCCTCAATGGTTGGCATGGATGCCAAAGCTAGGTTTATGAATGTTTTACTGAATGTATGTGGTGAGGTTTTTTTTTTTTTTTTTTTTATAATTATTTTAGTTTAATATTATAAGTGAGATTTTCACGATTTAGGACTAGCAGCGATCATCTTTGTCATGAAAATTAAAGGCATCACTTGTACGGAGAAAGGTTCTAGATTTTTACGGACTATTAGAGTTTAAAGTATTTGTTCTCTCAGAAAGAATTGAACATGAGACAACATCACTAGATGGAACTTCTCAGGGATTACGATTGCAACATTCTGTACCACCCTAATAAAGCCAATAAGGTTGCGTACACACTAAGTCGAAAGTTGTTGATCGAGCAAATGAGGGTACTAGAATGGATTTTGCTCGAAGAAATTCGAGATTCAGATTTGAAGTTTGAAATAAGCCATCTTTCAAGTCTTATGGCTATTCTCAGAATTGAACCAGAAATGCAAGTCAATATTAAGACGCTACAATCAATGGATCTTGAAATTCAAAGGATTCTACAAGGGGATGCAAGTCAATAACTTTTTTCTACCACTCATGTGCAATAATTTCTAAAAGAATTCTCTTAAGTATTATACCTTTTAATTGATTACTTAAGTGCCAAAATTTTTTAAGAAGGTTCCCCCAAGTGCATAGAATTCAAGTTGGCATAATACTCGTAATGGACATATTTAAAAAGTTTTTAAAAATTTCAGTTCGCAGTCTTTGACCGCGTCATCTTGACGAGTTGAAGAATACAAGCCTGCTGACAGAAGCAAATGAAGAGGAAAGTGCTTTGGTATGCGTCTTTCGAACTTTCTCTTGGGAAATATTTTGGTCTGCTTACATTGGAATGAGTCGCAGATCCAAGCGTGCAGAGCTACTTTCGATTTGGGCTTTAATTGTTTGTATTTTTGCGAAGAAAAGCAGGAAAGATTACCATTGGACTATGGTTTCGCAAAGGATCAAAATTAGCTTGTGGTGAGAGTTTATTTAAACAGTAAGTATTTCATAAGCTCCGTCTAATTTTTTATTTTATTTTTTTGGTTGAAAGCTCCGTTCAGTTAGAATGACTAAAAATGTTGACATAACTTAGTTTTTCTAGGAGAAGTGGCGCCAAGTGAGTACCTTATAAAAAAGAAAAAGAAAAACCAAAATTCGATAACGAGGTTCGACCACCCTCTCGGATGTGTAGGTCCTTTATAAAAATAGAACTAGACCTAGACTAACGTATAGAGTTGCATAATGAATGAAAACAAATTTATGTCCGCATGATAGGCATGTGTTATTTTTTATTTTTAACTTATTAATAAAAGGATGGAAAGAGGCAATCGGCATGACTGCCTCCTTGAGGCATTACCCTAAAAATCCCACACTCGCTACATATGTGATCATATTTTGACATAGAATTCACCTTTCTCGTGAGATTGATGTTATACTATTATTTGATCAACCACGCCTAAGCTAAGACTCTATAACCTCGAATAATGCGTCAAAAAAGAAATGGAAGAGATATATCTCGCAGTCAAGTTTTGGTTCACTTGTGAAGCATTCACCACACTTGATTTTTTTATTTTTTATAGTTTGAAATCGGAATGCTTCGAGAGGAGAGTTGCTGAAAGTCAAATGTTCAGCTTGCAAAAAAGTCAACCATGAGACATTGGATTGAAAATCGAGTGACACAATTGGCTTAAAACGAGTATGAACCTATCAACCGCATTGTATGCATGACCATGAACTGGGGAATGCAACAAGTGATATTGTGCTAAACTATTTTGCATGATACGTCTGAATCAAGTCTATTAGGTTTAAGCAAATAGAGCTAATATCTAAACGTTGAGGATGAATTATCACTCTATTTTTTTTACATGCACACATGGGGTATCGTGGGCCTCACCCCCACTTACCACAGGAAGCAGGTCGAAGTGGGCCATGCTACGTTGTCCAAAGCCCACTGAAACTTCAATCTTTTTGCGTGAGAGAGAGAGAGAGAGAGAGAGAGAGAGAGAGAGATGCAGTTTGATTCTTAAGCTAAATTATTATTTAACACTGACAGCATGTGATATGCAAATTCAGTATTAAAGCATCATCAAGAAACCCCATTTTCAATAAGTGAATTCTGGACCCTTATAATTCTCCATCATCTTTAGAAACCATATGAGACATGAATTAAAACTCAAGTAGATAAACCAAATGTAAATTATATTTTTATTTGGTTGCGTGAGGGACCGAGTCGGTGTTGAACAAAGACTTTATAAGCCCCAAGCACACGATGTCTTGGGCTAGTTGGACTAATACGATTGGATTTGGGTAATAGATTGTTTACTTTGTTTCATCCTCATTCCGCAGCAGATCAAATTTGGGCTTGCGACACTCTTGGTGTTTGGTGCAATATCCGTTGCTTATCATAATCTTTTACCGTGAAGTGTAACTTGAGATTTTACACTAATTGAGAGAATTGTAATTGTAAGCATAATCTTATAATGACATAAACATCCATAAAAAGATAACAGGGTGTGCAATATGAAACGGGTCACTTCTAATATGTCAAATCATTATCCTTCTCGGCATATGTTTGGAATTCCCAAAAGGCTAAAACATTTGGTTGGATCGATAGTTTTAATGTAGAATGTTATCTTAATATTGGATTAACTATACATGAACAAGCAAGTCTAATGAGATGGCCTCTCAATGGACACAACCGCTGGATTAATTCAAATTTTATAAAAGTTAAAATGTTTAATGAGACAACTCAAGCCCAATGGCCATTCTGAGTAGCCTTTTCGAAATAATGAGAAAGCAGTAAAGGCCAGTCATTGTAATCTCATAATCCATCATTTTATGTCGAGCAAATAGGGAAAGATGCGGGACTTTACCTTTAGACATCATATAAATGAGATACTTCACTTATAACGTATATAAATATTAAAATACAATATTCTCTTCAAAATATGAAATAAGTGATCATTCATGTAAGGAAATTTAAGATAATAAAATTTTAAATAAAGTATACTATGAGAATGATGATAAGTCAATCCCATGGCATGTCCTATTTCAACAAACTTTCCTAGAATTCTTTCAAAAGGCCATGTTTGTTGTTAGTACATTTTATGATAACGTGTTATAACAAAATTGTGAAAACCGTTATAGAGTCAATTAACTACTAGCTTATCCCACAAATATTTTAATTTCCAAAATTAAATGCAAATTTCCCTCTTCAGACAACCATTTAAATTTCTTTCCTAAATAGTTCCCGTCTTAGAATTTTTTTTCTATCTCTCAACTGATTAATTTAAATATATATTCATACGTATATGCTTGGATTTTTTTTTTAATAGGTATGACTTTGTATGGCCATGACTATTAATAAATGTATCAGTTAATTTCATTAGTTTTTTCTTAAATTACATGTGAAATGGAAACTTAGGGTGTGTTTGTTTTGCGGAATACATTTTCAGGGAAAACATTTTCTTCATTTTCCGGCGTTTGGATCACTCAGGAAAATGAGTCAACGGAAAATGTTTTCCTAGTCAACAGAAAACGTTTTCCTAACAAAGCTTAAATTCAGGAAAATGATTTCTCCTTTGAAATGACCGGAAAACGTTTTCCAAATCTACCAAAGCTTAGATTTGATGCTTGGTTTACAAACAATTATTCTTATAAAGATATATTTTTAAATTTTTATAATTCTTTTTAAAATATTTTTAAAAAAATCGAATTTTTAATTTTTTAATATAATTTTTATTTATTTTTTAATATAATTTTTATTTATTTTTTAAAAATATAATTTTTTATTTTTAATAATTATTTTTTCTTTTTCTCTTTTCTTTTTCTTCTTCTTCTTCGGCCGGCCGTTGGCCACGACGACGGCTGGCGATCGGCCACAGGCGAGATCGAGCTCGCTAGCGTCGGGCGGGGCTCGATCTCCGCCGATCCGGCGAGGCCGAGGCCCCCACCTGGCCTCGCTAGTCGTCGGCGAGGCTTGATCTCATTGATCTGGCGAGGCTGAGGCCCCACTCGACGCCGGCGAGGCTCGAGCCTCGCCTCGCCTGTCGCCGGCCGTCGCCTTGCTGGCCACAAGCTAAGAAAGGAAGAAAAAGAAAAAAGAAAAAAGAATCAAATATGAAAAATAATTATAATTTCGATTTTTTATTAAAAAAATAATATTTTTATAAAGTTAAAAAAGGTGATGGACTCAACAAATTAATTTAGAAGTAAGAGGCACACTATTATCAATTGTTAGGTCAAATGCCATTCAATCATTTTTCAAATGTGATCCAAACACCAGAAAATACTTTCAGTCACATATCACCAAACACAGGAAAACTAACCATTTTCCTGGAAAATGGTTTCCTTGAAAACATTTTCCAAAAACGTTACGTTTTCCGTGAAACAAACACACCTTTAAGGAGAAGAAGAAAGAGTAACTTGGCTAAGAGGAAAATTACATTGTCCCCAAAATTAATTGTCTAGTCCAACTTTAAAAGGTAAAGTATAATGTCATAAAATCTCTTTAAAAAATTTCAAATGCTTGTACACGTGCAAATAATTTTAGCATATATGCAAGTAAAATATGTAAAGTGTATAGCATTTCATTTTAAAAGAATATATCAAAAAGGATATAAGAAAGATAGAATATATCAGAAAAACATATAGCCTTGACCACTTCAAATCAAACCCACTTAGATTGGGACAAATAGGGGTATGGATCACAATGAACACTACTAAAAAATAAGCAAGGATTTAGTGATGTCATCTGAGGAGAGGACCACACTTGTTTCACCTGCTTCATCGGTAGCATCTCCACAGCTAATTTTTGATGAATCTTCATCACCTGTACATGGATAGATGCCTATTGAGCAACCTCGACGTACTGGCCATCATGTTCGCCCACCAACATGGACCAAAGACTACATATGTCCCACATTGAATTCTCCGGATACACATTATCTAGTGTCCTCTTATGTCACATATAGTCGACTATCACTAGACTATATGTGTTGTATTTGTCGCATATCATAGGAACAAGAACCCTCTTTCTATGACGAAGCAGCTCATGATCCACGTTGGCATCAAGCTATAGAGTCCGAGTTAAATGCCCTCATAGAGAATCACACTTGGGATATTGTTTTGTTACCTCCACATCAAAAACCAATAGGTTGCAAATGGGCGTACAAGATCAGATATTGGGGAGATGGTTCTGTTGAGCACTACAAGGCTTGATTGGTAGCTAAAAGCTTCACACAAAGAGATGGATTCAATTATCATAAAACTTTTTCTCCAGCCGCTAAGGAGGTAACTGTTCGTTCCTTTTTCTCCATTGCCGTATTTCATAATTGGCCACTTCATCAAATGGACATCCACAATGCTTTCCTTTATGGGGAGCTAGATGAAGAAATCTATATGGATCTTACATAGTGTTTACGTAGACAGGGGGAGTCTTGGGTATGTCGTCTTCGCAAATCCCTGTATGGACTTAAATGGGCTTCCCAACAATGGTATGCCAAATTTACCACACCACTCACAGATGCAAGTTTTCGACATTCCAAGCATGATTATGCCTTATTTACATGGACCAGAGGTACATCATCAATCTATTTGTTAATGTATGTCGATGATATATTATCATGGGATATGATGAATATGCTGTTGAAGATTTCAAAGAATATCCGCATTCCACCTTTTATATTAAAAATTTGGGACCTCCCAAATATTTTCTTGGCATTAAGATTGCTCTGTCCGATGAAGGAATCTGCCTTAGCCAGCGAAAATTCGTTTTAGAAATCATATTAGAAGTAGGATTGTTAGGGTGTAAGCCAATTGTTGTTTAGATTGAATAAAATATCATTGACAACACATGAATATGATACGGGATCATCATCATCACCTATTGTTTATTTATTGCTTAAGGATCCATCAAGCTACCAAGACTTATCAGAAAATTGATTTATCTCACCATGACTAGACTAGACCTGATATATATTATGTGGTACATATACTCAATCAATTTATGCATAGCCCAAAGCATTTGCATATGAATATAGCATTAAAAGTTGTGAAATATTTGAAAGGATGTCTAGACCTTGGAATACTTTTATCGTGTGATTGTGACATGAACATGACAGCTTATTGTGACACAGACTATGCTACTTGTCCAATGACTTGAAGATTTGTCATGGGTTTTTCCATTAAATTAAAAGATCCTTGATTTCATGGAAGACAAAGAAATAGTCAACAGTTTCCTTATCATCAATTGAATCAGAATATCGAGCTATGGCAAAGATTGTTCATGAAATAGTATGGATTCAAGGATTACTTTCTAATCTTGGAGTGCAAGTGGATGGGCCGAACATATTGTTTTGCGATGATGATGCTGCACTCAAGCTTGGAGCAAATCCAATATTTTATGAGAGGACAAAACACATATAAATCGACTATCATTTCACTTGGGATAAAATCTCAAAAGAATAGTTGCAACAAGAGGAATTGCGACTACTGAACAACCCGCAGACATTTTCACCAAACCATTATGTCAAAGATAGCACACGTATCCATTGAGTAAGCTAGGCATCTTCGATATTTACAAGCCACCAGCTTGAGGGGGAGTGTTGAAGATATGATTTGGTATGTCTTGAAGATATGATTTGATTCCGCGGATGATTGCACTAATCTTAGATTGATAGATTAATTGATTCAAATTATTCAAATAGGAAAATAGTATCATGTATATTATTTATATTGTATATTCTTGTATTACATATACCTCGTACATGAATGAAAGATACAGAGAAAATTTCTCAAGTTCTTGATTTCTGTCAGAATAGAATATACTTAACGGGAAGGTCGTTGAATTCTGATTACTCTTCCGTTTCCATGTGGAGTCCGAAACTTGACATCCTGTTCATCTATGTCGACAGAGCGAGGCAATCACCATAAGAAAGAGGGGAAAGAGCCAAGTCAAATGGGAGGCATAATTAAGCCACGACTAAGTCATATATAAGAAAATTAATAGATAGAATTAGCACCCCCACCATTCTATTAAATGATCTATGATTGCACGTGGCCCCATGATCAATCAAAGCAACGACGAATACGGCGTCGAAATTCCCATGTTGACCAATCGAATTGATTAGGTAACAATAATTGATAGCTCGATAGGATAGAATATACTTGGTGTGAAGCACATTGAATTATGATAATATCATTTTCATATAAAATCTGAAACTTGGAGGTGCAAACACCTAGAGTGTCAAAATTAGGCACAATGGGACATTTTAATGCCAAAAGTTTCAAAATATACATCTAAATGTCAAAATCGGAGAAAAATGGAATACTTAAATGCTAACCGTGAGAAATTTCAGTAAGCAACATCGTTTTTGGTGCTGACGTGGCTAGATAGATGCAAAATAACATCGTTTTGGCACTGACGTGACCCCAAAAATTGAATTTAATATAATATTAATTAAAATAAATGAAAAATCCTAAAAAAAGAAGGAGGAGGGGGAACAAGTTGCCCTCGCTGAAGCTTGCTGCAAATCTCTCCTTTTTTTTCTTTTTTTTTCTTAAATTCGCATTTATATTAAAATTCAATTTTGGGGCAAAACAACGCCGTTTTGTCAGATCATTACTGAGTTGGTTTCCGACGAGCCACATAAACCACATATATTATTAATGAAAGCCATGTCAGATTTCCGACTACTCTTGTTGGATTTGGCATTGAAGTGATCTACTTTTCAAAAAAGTGATACTTACATGTACATTTTGGAACTTTTTGCACTGAAATGTTTACCTACGCCAAATTAACACTTTTGGTGTACTTTACCCCAGAAATTTGACATCCTATTTATCTATATCAATACGGCAAGGCGTGATGATGATATGGATGAAAATCCATAAGACAGCGTAAATAAATTATATCGTGCAGATTGATCTCTTTGAACAAGTACTTCACAACGACACAAGTAGAGAACAAACATGTATATGCCTATAGTCAATAGTATTCTTTTTGGGAGAGAGTTCTCTTTTGATCTTTCCACCTAATTACCTCGAAACCAAGTTGGGAGAATTACTTGAATTAACTTAGAATACATGCGATGTTTTCATTTAGCACTTGAAAGTTCTAAACCGCCATTAATTTCCCACTCTCCTACTTTCCACAACCTAAACGTAAGTAGTCAATTGTAATACAAAAATGAAATAGAACAACATATAGTTGCCAGTTTTTAGCTAGCGAACTATTTATCATTTCAAAATTTTTCATGGCCATCAGTGGCTCCATCTAACGTAAATGGTGCAACACACATGCGGTCTATCTTCACAAATTTTTCGTGGGTATCAGCGGCTCAATCTAACGTAAATGGGGCAACACCATTCGGTCTACCTTCACTAAGAAAGTCCTATTAGTCAGTTCTTCTATTTCTCATGTAGCGTTTTTTAAAATAGGATTGTGCTGCTTAGTTTGCATTTTAAGGAATATTGTCCAAAAAGTCCTAAACTTATGGTACGGTAGCCAACTCGGTCCTAAATCTTTCAATTATACCAATTTCATCCTAAACATTTCAATTGTGCCAATTTATCCTTAAACCTTTTAATGATTTGCTAATTTAGTATAAAACGTTTTAATTAATCAATTTAGTTTTAAATCTTTTGATGATATGCCAATTTAGTTATTGTAACCAATTTTTGGGAAGATATCGCTAATAGGCAGTCCAGCATCATCTACCCTTGCCTATGGCCAGTTGCCAGCCATCTCAAGGCTTGGCAATTTGCGGAGGAAGAAGGGAAAAAAAGAAAAAGAAAACGGGAGATAAAAAAAAATTAATTCAGAAAAATTTAGAAAAATGTAAAAAATTATCAAAGTTAGCATTGGCTGTTTCTTATAGGACTATCGACATCCACATTAGCAATTTCTGATAAGAATTGATTGGAATGACTGAATTGGTAAATTGTCAAAATGTTTATGATTAAATTGATAAATAATCAAAGGGTTTAGGATTAAACTGACACAATTGAAATATTTAATATTGAATTGACCACCTAACAATAGGCTTAAAACTTTTTAGACAATGTTCTTCTATAATTTGTGTGATGAATTAGAAAAGAAGAAATATCATGTAGTTATGATCCTCTCGTACAGAAGAAGACACGGCAAATACGGAGCCATGTAATGTGGAAAATGATCTAGTTATATAGTTGCACTTAAATATTAAGGAGTTTATCCGTGAGTACTTATGGAGCACTTGTTAAATCAGTACTTAAGGCAATATTATGATCTACAATCTACAAGTTATTCTTGTACAACGTGTAATTGTAATCAATACTTCGCAAATTAATTTTTTATAATGCATACTTTAACAAGCGCCCAAGGAGCATTCCACCATAAAATATTAATAGAAGATTCATTATTACACTTTCTATCGGTATATTGGCTTGTGCATATGAAACTTGTCCTCCACATGCAACTACGCACATTAATAGTATTTGATTATTTCGTCATATTCAAAACATTATAAGGAAATTTCTCAACACTAACTCTATCGCTGCATTTTTTTTAGGTTAATACCACGAAAAACTCTAAATTAGTATACTTGTGAATAATTTACCTTAAACTAATTTTTTGACTATTAAAAACTCTAAATTGGTGGACCTTTGATAAATTTATTTCAAATCGATACACTTATGACAAATTTATTCCATGTTATTTATGGTAAATTTTATTGTTTAAATTGTTGAGTTGAATAACACGCGATAGTTAATTGGTAAAATATTAGTTTGATATTTTACTTTTCATTTGTCACAGTTGTAATGGTTTTGTAGTTTTTTGTGATATTAATCCAATTTAATGGAGGGTATATCTATCATAAAGTATCTTGGTTTGGGGTTTTTGGCTGTAAAAAAAATTAATTTTGAGTAAATTTGTTACATCTCTAGTTTAAGGTTTTTTGTGGCTATTTGAGATAAATTTATCACAAGTGTACTAATTTGAGGTAAAATTGGCACATGTATACTAACTAGAGGTTTTTCGCGATATTAATCATTTTTTTTTTTGGGTTCATTTTTGAAGAAAAGCAATATGCAATTAAATTGCCACATAAGAAGCAACACAAATATTCAACACAAAGACATCATGATAACTCTATAAAAATAGAGTTATTTTACCTATTTTAGGCAACAATTAATGCAATATTTATTAGAAAATATTTGGATTTCCTTCTTATTATTTGAATTTTCATTGTTTATGCAGAATAATGAAATATGGAGGAGATAAGGAAAAGAATGGCAAAAATAAGGAATTCAAATCAAAAAGCAGTGGAAGATGGATATCAAATCAGGGAATCATTGATTTGGTTCCCTAATGTTATCTGCAAGCGTTGGGAGATAGATATCTTGGATATATCCCATGAATAGGAGAACATTGAGAGCCTGAGAGAAGGTAAATTTAAGATGTTTTTATCCTTAAATTTAGAATATGCTGCTGTAAATAATTTATGATCTTTAAGAGAGGAGAGATAATTAATTAAAAATAAGACTATATCTCTGCTTAATTGACTCGTCGTTTAAATTATTCGAATCAAAAGTATTTATATCGAACAATACATATAGGAAAGTGAATAATATAATCTAATAAGGTTATTAGCTGTTTTATAAAATATTATCCCTAATATCTCATAATATCTCTAACAATATTATCTAATAAGGAAATCTCTAATATCCATAAACATTTGTAAATTAACAATGCACGTATATTATAAGAAGGTGAAACAGGCGAGGTGCATGTGGCCAATAAATAATGAGAGGTCTATAAGTTATTTAGTATTCCATATTTCTTAGATGGATATAATATGGAGTATTGCCAGCCTAATAGTGCTGTTAACTAACGGTGCAATTCATAGCACATGTTGAGAAAATACATTTTAAGAAACAAAACTACTCATATCATCCAAGCTGGAAATCTAAAGGTGGAGAAGCCACCGTTCCATGCGAAAAACTTACAGTACCATCACATAATCATTTTCCTCTAATATATACGATTGTTTCTCCCATTACTTGAATGAGTCTTAAAAAAAAAGAATCTTGATGTGGGAGATGGGAAATGGACATGTAACAGGCCCATTCCACGGCACATATTGAGAGAGCACTTTTTAAGAAACAAATCTATTCATATCATCCAAGCTGGAGATCTAAAGGTGGAGAAGCCACCATTCCATATGAAAAACTTATGGTATCGTCACATAATCATTTCCCTATAATATATACCATCGTTCCTCCCATTACTTGAATCGGTCTTAAAAATAATAATCTTGATGTGGAAGGTAGGAAATGGACATTAGGGGTGTGCAACCAGACCGGGTTTACCCGGTTCTCGGTCCGATCCACCCGGAAAACAGGGTCGGGAACCGGTTCCGGTTGAAACCGGTCCGAGAACCGGTTCCCAAAACTCAGACCCTGTTTGAACCGGTCCGGGAACCGGTTCCGAGGGATTACCCACCCGGGAACCGGATCGACCGGACCGGTTTGGGAACTGGTTGTAGAATCGGTTTGTACTTTGTAAGCCAATGCTGCCACCCCCAAAAAGAAAACCCTAATCTGTTTCTACTTTCTAATTTCTATCTTCCCCGAGCTTGCGACCTCCGCCTGTCCGCCGATCCTGGTTCCCCTCGCCCATCGTCGCCTTCCTCCTGCGACACCCGCAGCCGGCAGCCCGTGAGATCCCGACGTCATCCCCCGAAATCGCGACACCACCTCTGTCAACCTAGTTCCTGGCTGCTCGCCAGCCTTGCTCCGAGCTCCCCTCCCGAAATCGCGAAGCCGACGCCGCCTCTGCCGCTCTCGTCGCACCCCTCGCGCTTGCACCACCGCCGCCGTTCCGCCGTTCATCTGAAGCTCTGCTCCACTGGTTTTGCTCGCGAAGCCGCTGACCCCCGCCGAGCTCGCACCCGAGCACCGACGCCGCCTCCGTTCGATCTCGCCGTTCCACCTGCTGCTGTTGCCTCGCCAACGCCCCTAACCCGCAGATCTTGCATCCGCAAGCCCACCTTGTCGCATCTTCGAGCAACCAACAGTAGCCCTCCGCCGATCCTGTTCTCACCGCGGGCTGTTTCTCGAGCTCCCCTTCTGCCGATCTACCACCGCCCGAATGACGCCCCCCTGCTCTGCTCGTTATTTGGCCTAGCCCCCTCGCTGACGCCCACTGAAGCCGTGTTGATCCTTGCCGCCCTCACTAGCCGCGATACTAGCAACTTGTCGAAGCCGCTGCTATGTTGATCTGCGTCGACCCGACGTCGCTGCGTCTTGCCGAGCCCCCTGCTGAAGCGCCTCGCCTGCGCTGCCCTCCCCTGCGAAGCCGCTACTGCCCCTGCTGCTGGGTCGTTGAGGCTCGTGTTTTGCCACCACCAATGGTAAGCTGTTGCACATCTTTCTTGTGAGAAACCGAATGCCTCAAGTCTTGATTTCTGGTTCATTGAGAAATGCCGGTTTCTACTGTCTATCCAAAGTTTCAACGAGAATTTTTAGCTTACTGTCGGTAGTTGTGAAGAAAGCTCTTCACCATGCAAACCTGATTGATGCAAACATCTGTCTGCAAAAATACATAGTGTGTTTCTCATGCTGTGCTCTTGATAGCTTTCAATTTCATCATCAATTCTTTTGTATTAGTATTAATTGAGAAGCCAGAGATTCCTTGATCCGCCTAGCTTGAAAAAGAAAAACTTCTTGCCAATTTTACAAATTTTTTCACAGCTCTCAATGCAGTCTAATGATCTAGATGTGCTCATCATCATAGACAGTAACTTGACCACATTGATGACATTCATAAGACAACAAAGAAAATGGAAGTAATGCAGCTCTGGTTCAAACAACAGTCTGGACTGTTGCTCAGATTGCATATGCAAGTTTTGGGTCAAACCAAGATGCGACAAGGAACAAGTCAAATGCGTTTTTATCTTCCACCTGGCAAAACTTATTGGATAATTGCCTCTTTGGAATGCGAAAGGAACACCATTTTTGTTAGTCTCTTCTCTATCTAGTTTCTCTCATTCATACTACTATCTTGAAAAAGAGCCCGGGCGCATGCGGGTGATGAAAGGTCAAGAAGTTCTGAACATGTGCAGCATTCTGAATTATACCACATTGGGAAATTCATTCTAACAATTAGCAAGATTAGAAAGATTTTGGAATGCCAGAGTTTTATGAGATTGTATGACAATTATTTTGAAAATCTCAAATTATGATAAATATTATCATATTAGGACTTGAGATAATCTCAAGTTGAGATATCATAATATCCGATTTGAATGCAACTTGCATTCTGTTTTTTCTGGTTTCAGCAGCTGATGTATGCCATTGTTGCAGCTGTTTTTTCTGGTTTCAGGCTTTCAGCAGCTGATGTATGACTTCATTTTGTGGAAACTCCGATTTTGTGGTAAGTAAATAGACTTTATTTATGTATGGGATGACAAAAGGAATGTGCTGAGACTCGAGAGACACTTAGTTGTCCATTCATTCCATTCTTCATCTTTTTCCATTTAGGTTCCTTCTAGTCCCCTCTATTTTCCAGATTTTTATTCGGTACCGTTTTCATTTGTACGTGAGACAGGAGATGTGCCGCCTCATGAAAATGCAAAACTTTATTCACTC
Source organism: Eucalyptus guilfoylei (assembly GCA_016097605.1). NCBI lineage: Eukaryota > Viridiplantae > Streptophyta > Magnoliopsida > Myrtales > Myrtaceae > Eucalyptus > Eucalyptus guilfoylei. The sequence continues at coordinate 11,887,028 of CM027866.1, forward strand.
GGTTGCATTGCAATAAGCATATCGTGTGCTATTACATGATAACCGCACTTTATTTCACATTGTGGTCACATCGTTTATTAGACATCACTTCCTCTTCCCTCCCCATTAAGAGGGGTCATTCTAGTTGTAAGATAAAGCGTTTACCAGTTAAACGCTTTATCTTACATATGACTGTTGTATAGCAATTTTTATGCAAAACAGGTTCCAATATAAACAGGGTTAACCCTGTTCCCGGACCGGAAAAACAGGGTGGGTCGGGAACAGGGTCCAATGTAAACAGGGTCGGGAACATGGTCCAAAAAAAGAGAACTGATTATAACATGGTCGGGTACAGGGTCCAGGTCTAGACCCTACCCACCCTGGACCCGATCACCCCTGATGGACATGTAACGGGCCCATTGCACGTAGTCTTAATATGCATATTCCAGGACCTAAATACGTCTTGGAACGCTCTATAAAACGAGCATTGCACTGGACAGATCTTGCATGCAACCATATTCACCATCCTTGTTTGACTAGATATCTTGAGAAGCAATACAAGCATGAAGGTGGAAGTGCAATGGAAGAAGTTAGTCAAACCATCGGTGCCGACACCGAACAACCGGCAAAAATGGAAGTTAACATCGCTGGATCAGCTTCAAATGCCAATTTACATAGGCGTTATGTTCTCCTATAGAGATAATGCTGAGAACCCAAGAGTTGATATTTCTCAAAGGCTTCTCCAAATGGAGGAGTCACTTTCTGAAACCCTAACACTCTTTTATCCTATGGCAGGGAGATATATTGAGGATGATGGTTGTTTTATTGACTGTAACGACCTTGGAGTTGAGTTCGTCCACGCCAAAGTGGGTGGCCAGATTGATAAGCTTCTCCATGGAGATCCCGACAATGATTTGCTCCAACGTTTGTCGAAGTACCCGACCGATGTGATCCAAGTGAATATGTTCGAGTGTGGCGGATTAGTGATTAGCATGCGCTTTACACACAAGATCGGCGACATGTACACCATGGCCATGTTCATCAATTCGTGGGCTACCGCTTGCCAAGGTAATGCAGACGCGATGGTCCGTCCTAGTTTCGAGTTGTCATCTCTATTCCCAGTAAAAGAGTTGGCGGTTCCGATTTTGAGTCCACGACGTATTGGCAACAAGGAACTCATCATGAGCAGGTTGAGGTTCAACGCCGATACTTTATCGAAGCTGAAAGCCTTAGCTAGGGACAATGCAAAGGACTCGATGGCCAACGATTCCCAGCCTTCAAGGGTGGAGGTTGTTTCGGCACTACTAGGTAGGGCTTTCGTCAATATTTGCCGAAATAAACATGGCGAACAAAGGACTTTCTTAGTTTGTATGCCAGTTAACTTGCGTGAGAAGATCAATCTGGCGATACCCACGAATTCTTGTGGTAATCTTTTCGCCATCGTGTGGGCGCGATCTGGTCAACCAACGGCCGGAAAAATTGAGTTGGAGTTCAACGGAATGGTGAATGTAATGCGCGATATGATAGCGGATGCAAAACAAAGTACGCAACAGTAGTAGACGGGGAGGAGTTATGCTCGATGGTGGGCGATTCTCTAGCCGAGTTTGTCAAAATTTTGGCCAGAGGCGAAGATTGTCGGTTTGGTTTTAGTAGCTGGTGCCGGTTGGGGCTATACGAGAATGACTTCGGGTGGGGAAGACCGGTTCTCGTGAGCAACACACCGTCGAATTTTGAATCGATTTTTCTTATCGACGATGAAGAGAGCGGAGGAATCGATGCATGGATAACCGTTGGCAAAGATGAGATGATTCTTCTTAAACAAGATCCGGAGATTCTGAAATTCACTTTCTAGTCGGAGATAGAGATGTTGCTTGATTATATCATTTGTGAAGTCATCGTTTCTTACAATAATGTAAAGTGGGACAATGAAAATGATGACCTCAAGTCGCTAGTATTCGTAACATCTGTTTTGTTTATTGAAGAATGATGCTCCTTGTGAACAAGATTAACTCTTAACCAATGTTTACGAACTTATTAATTACCTTGTTACTGCATTTATTCATATCTTGCAAAGGGGTTGATGTAATTGCATTTTATAGTATGATTGCCGCTGGAATTCATTCGCTTAATGTTTTGAGTGGGTATTTTTTTGTTAACACATATAGGGTTGGGAACCTAAAGTTTGGGAATGAAATTAGTTTTTAAATTCACCTCCATCAGTGAAAACTCATGGACCTACCAAACACTTAGCTTCCCTCTCCTCTCTCTCTATTCTGTCAACCCAATGCATAGACTTGCTGCTGCGGCCGCGGCTGCTGCCTCCATTACTCCTTGCCCACCGTTTGGACGATCGACGTGACCTCCGAGACGGTTTTTTCTTCCCTTCGTGTTTTGTTTTTTTTTCCTATTTCCTTATTCTTCTCTAAGCATCTCTTCCCCTTTGCCTTCCGCGCGTCCCGTCAGACGGCAATAGCATTGCTTCATCGGCTACTGTCTTACCATTAGTAGGGATGTCAATGGGTTGGATGTGCCCGGATTTTGATGTTATCTAAACCTCCTAATCATAAGGGCTGTGTGCTTTGTCTAACCTAACTTGACCTGAAGCGAAATCCGGGTTGGGTCGGGTAGAGTCCATTTGGATGGGTTCTTTTGAAGAACAACAAATCTGATTTTTTCACACAAATTGGAAATAATAATTACTGCTACTGCAATTTCTAGGGCTTTTCTATGTTTTGGCTTAAACCAATGACCCAAAACCATTCGTCCAAACACAACCCACTTAAACTCTGAGATTTTCGATGGAAACAGCTTGGATAGCACTAGGGCTATTGAATGGGTGAGTTAGGGTTCGGGTTTGGGTCGGGTCAAAAATGGTCAAACCCATATTGACCTATTTAATCCGTTTTGAACTATTTTCATGCAATGTAAATTTGATGACTCATATCTGACCCGATCCATAACCGACCCAACCCATATTACCGAAATACATCAATATTTAACTCAATTTAGGTTAATCCACTCCAACCCATTTAATTCACTTTAAGCTCTTCACATATACGTTCCTTGAAGAAAAACTTCACATCAAATTTAAAAAGAAATTAAACAATAAATAATTAGTAAATAAAATAAAAAATGTGAAAAACCTTTAACTAAACCTAAGATATATATATATATAAATGGCATTGCTGAAAAATTTACAGCAATACAAATTTAACGAACAATTTTTATAATTTTTATAATTTTTTTTAAAATCAAATACTTAATTATTTTTATTTTATTTTAAAAAAATATAATTTTGCTAAGAGAATCTCGAGATTCGGATTTGAAGTTTGAAATAAGTCATCTTTCAAGTCTTATGGCTACCCTTAGATTTGAACCAGAAATGCAAGCCAATATTAAGATCTGCAATCAATGGATCTTGAAATCCAAAGGATTCTGCAAGGGGATGCAAGTCAATAACTTTTTTCAACCACTCATGTACAATAATTTCTAAAAAAATTCTCTTAAGTATTATACATTTTAATTGATTACTTAAGTGCCAAAATTTTTTAAGAAGGTTTCCCCAAGTGCCTAGAATTCAAGTTCGCATAATACTTGTAATGGACATATTTAAAAAGCTTTTAAAAATATTTCAGTCTGCTTACATTGGAATGAGTCGCAGATCCAAGCGTGTAGAGCTACTTTCGATTTGGTCTTTAATTGTTTGTATTTTTGCGAAGAAAAAGCTGGAAAGATTACCATTGGAGTATGGTTCCGCAAGGATCAAAATTAGCTTGCGGTGTTGTTTTTCAGCTATCCCTAATCGGGTGCGGCGTCCGATTGCTGGCTCTTTTCAAAATTTTGGGTGAACATTACACTCAAGTATATAAAATCATTAGAAAACCTCTCTCCCTTCCTCCATCTCTCCTTCTTTTACGCCTCACTCAGCTACCTGTCGCCGCTTTTGTAGTCCGTCCGGGTAAGCCTGCGCAAGATACCCTCCGTTAACCTAGGAGGGACCTGATTGAGCAGAGGAGCCTTTTAGGGACCTGCTCAGGTCCAGAGACCTTAGATATGAGAGTTTATTTTAAACAGTAAGTATTTCATAAGCTCCGTCTTTTTTTTTTTGGTTGAAAGCTCCGTTCAGTTAGAATGACTAAAAATGTTGACATAACTTAGTTTTTCTAGGAGAAGTGGCGCCAAGTGAGTACCTTAAAAAAAAGAAAAAAGAAAAACCAAAATTCGATAACGAGGTTTGACCACCCTCTCGGATGTGTAGGTCCTTTATAAAGTAGAACTAGACCTAGACTAACGTATAGAGTTGCATAATGAATGAAAACAAATTTATGTCCGCATGATAAGCATGTGTTATTTTTTATTTTTAACTTATTAATAAAAGGATGGAAAGAGGCAATCGGCATGACTTTCCTCCTTGAGGCATTACCCTAAAAATCCCACACTCGCTACATATGTGATCATATTTTGACATAGAATTCACCTTTCTCATAAGATTGATGTTATGCTATTATTTGATCAATCACACCCAAGCTAAGACTCTATAACCTCAAATAATGCATCAAAAAAGAAATGGAAGAGATATATCTCGCAGTCAAGTTTTGGTTCACTTGTGAAGTATTCACCACACTTAATATTTCATTTTTTATAGTTTGAACTCGGAATGCTTCGAGAGGGAGAGTTGCTGAAAGTCAAATGTTCAGCTTGTAAAAAAGTCAACCATGAGACATTGGATTGAAAATCGAGTGACACAATTGGCTTAAAATGAGTACGAACCTATCAACTCAGATTGTATGCATGACCATGAACTGGGGAATGCAATAAGTGATATTGTGCTAAACTATTTTGCATAATAGGTCTGAATCAAGTCTATTAGGTTTAAGCAAATAAAGCTAATATCTAAACATTGAGGATGAATTATCACTCTGTTTTATTACATGCACAAACGGGGTATCGTGGGCCTCACCCCAACTTGCCACAGGAAGCAGGTCCAAGTGGGCCATGCTACGTCGTCCAAAGCCCACTGAAACTTCAATCTTTTTGCGTGAGAGAGAGAGAGAGAGAGAGAGAGAGAGAGAGTGATGCAGTTTGGTTCTTAAACTAAATTATTATTTAATACCGACACCATGTGATATGCAAATTCAGTATTAGAGCATCATCAAGAAACCCCATTTTCAATAAATGAATTCTGGACCCATAAGATTCTCCATCATCCTTAGAAACCATATAAGACATGAATTAAAACTCAAGTAGATAAATCAAATGTAAATTATATTTTTATTTGGTTGCGTAAGGGACCGAGTCGGTGTCGAACAAAGACTTTATTTGTAAGCCCCAGGCACATGATGTCTTGGGCTAGTTGGACTAATACGATTGGATTTTGGGTAATAAATTGTTTACTTTGTCTCATCCTTATTCTGCAGCAGATCAAACTTGGACTTACGACACTCTTGGTGTGTGGTGCAATATCTGTTGGTTATCATAATCTTTTACCGTGAAGTGTAACCCGAGATTTTACACTAATTGAGAAAATCGTAATTGTAAGCATAATCTTATAATGACATAAACATCCATAGAAAGATAACAGGGTGTGCAATATGAAAAGGGGTCACTTCTAATATGTCAAATCATTATCCTTCTCGGCATATGTTTGGAATTCCCAGAAGGCTAAAACATTTGGTTGGATCGATAGTTTTAATGTAGAATGTTATCTTAATATTAATTAACAAGCAAGTCTAATGAGATGGCCTCTCAATGGACACAACCGCTGGATTAATTCAAATTTTATAAAAGTTAAAATGTTTAATGAGACAACTCAAGCCCAACGGCCATTCTAAGTAGCCTTTTCGAAATAATGAGAAAGCAGTAAAGGCCAGTCGTTGTAATATCATAATCCATCATTTTATGTCGAGCAACTAGGGAAAGATGTGGGACTTTACCTTTGGACATCATATAAATGAGATACTTCACTTATAACGTATATAAATATTGAAATACAGTATTCTCCTCAAAATATGAAATAAGTGATCATTCATGTAAGAAAATTTAAGATAATAAAATTTTAAATAAATTATACTATCAGAATGATGATAAGTCAATCCCATGGCATGTCCTATTTTAACAAACTTTCCTAGAATTCTTTCAAAAGCCCATGTTTATTGTTAGTACATTTTATGATAACGTGTTATAACAAAATTGTGAAAACTGTTACAGAGTCAATTAACTACCAGCTTATCCCACAAATATTTTAATTTCCAAAATTAAATGCAAATTTCTCTCTTCAGACAACCATTTAAATTTCTTTCCTAAATAGTTCCCATCTTAAAATTTTTTTCTATCTCTCAACTGGTTAATTTAAATATATATTCATACGCATATGCTTGGATTTTCTTTTAATAGGTATGGCTCTGTATGGCCATGGCTATTAATAAATGTATCAGTTAATTTTATGAGTTTTTTCTTAAATTACATGCGAAATGGAAACTTAAGGAGAAGAAGAAAGAGTAACTTGGCTAAGAGGAAAATTACATTGTCCCCAAAAATAATTGTCTAGTCCAACTTTAAAAGGTAAAGTATAATGTCATAAAATCTCTGAAAAAAATTTAAAATGCTTATACACGTGAAAATAATTTTAGCATTAGCATTAATCGTATGCAAGTAAAATATGTAAAGTGTATAGCATTTCATTTTAAAATAATATATCAAAAAGGATACAAGAAAGATAGAATATATCAGAAAAACATATAGCCTTGACCACTTCAAATCAAACCCACTTAGATTGGGACAAATAGGGGTATGGATCACAATGAACACTACTAAAAAATAAACAAGGATTTAGAGGGTGAATCAAGTAAGGTGCAGATTTTTGTTGGGTCAATAAATCCAAGTCCACCAAAAGTCCAACGATGTGGAATGGAGAGGGCATTTTGCTGACTTTGATTGATAATTTAGACGTACGATGATTATATTGGGCTGAACTAAGCTCGTTATGCTCGAATTGCAAGTTGGGCTCTGACTGCGATGCTGAGTTCTTGCTAAAACCATCCTTTTAAAAAATATTTGAATCACGACATTGAGAGGAATACACCATGCATAGCAATTGACAACAAGAAAGAAAAATGCAAACAATGTATACATATATACATATGTAAAAAGAACGTTATTTGAAGATCTTCTGACATACTTTTGGAAGGTTATTGCAGAGTAGAAAATATTCGAATTTGAAATTTGAAATATATGAGAGATGGCATAAATCGTATATATGAAATTTGAAATTGGCGCTCATGCCAGATTTTTCGGCGAGGTAAATCGTCGATGGTATTCAAGTGATCGATTTTTGAAATTTGTAATAGTCAAGTGAACGAAAAAAAAATATTTTGGCATTCAAGTGAGCGTTGTATGAAAATTATGACAACTGCGCTATTTTCACTCTAATAATATAAAAAAAAAAAATGTAACTTTCAAATTATCATGTAATGCAATAACCATTTGAATCAATTTCCTAAAGCGAATTTATTTTGCAAAATCTTTCCTTCCTTTTCATATATAAAACTTTTGCTTTTTGTCTTTTTAACACGAGTATGCTATTTCACTAATCATTCAAATGGAGAGATTTTCTTCTTAAAAATGAAAAACCTTCCACACTAAACGCAGATGTCCATAACCTGATTCGGCATGGACCTAAGGCCGCCGGACCTCGACTTAGAACATATTGTACTTTTGAAAATTTTATGATTCAATTGCATTTTTGTGACAAGTTTTAGGACTTTTAGTACACTTATCCCTTAAATGATTTATCGATTTGCCCCTCTTTTCCCTCTCTTGCTCAGTTAATTTTTTTATTTTTTTATTTTTTATTTTTTTTATCTTGCTTGATAATTTAGGGTCTCTCTAGATTGACTTTCCTCTTTTAATATTAAACACTTGAAATTTTCATAAAAGGTAAATATTGACATTTAAATTTATATAAATTTTTTATGATTTCTTTTTAAAAATTTAAATAATATTTTGAATTTCGGTGGGAAAGTATCAAGAAGCTGAACAGCAACGTCCTTAGTGTTCTTCCACATCTCCTTCTTTTCAATTCACATATTGATCTTAATGAACTAATCCTTCTTCTTCATCCGGAGACTTAAAAACAAGAGTTTTCCAGAGTAGAAAGGAGGAGTCTAGAAATCCTCGTCATCAACTGCTGGTATCAATTGAGCTGAGTTAGGCTTTACTTGGTCTACTACTCGAACTCGAATGAGCTTGAATTCTCAAGCTAGCTTTACTGTGTGATACGCATGATTGGATAGAGCATAACTCGATTCGGCTTGATCATCCAATATTAAGGGCTTGAGTCTAGTACTGCCTTAGTGTATGTATGAAACGATATCATGTTAGAACACTTGCTGAACACATTGTTAAGGAACAAGCTTATGTCGAATGTATCAACATACATATTTTCAAAAAGCGAGTGGATCCAGCTCGATAACAAGGTCGCTGTCATCGAGCGGGAGGTTCTTGTTCTCGATGTACGGAAGAAGCAGGAGCTTGGTTCTCCCTCCATGAAAGGCTGTTTGCTGTTTAATCTAGCCTCAGCAAGAGAAGAAAGGAAACAAGTTGGCATTGTTCTTCTCCGTGTTTTGCTCGGTTCCGACGTCCAGGAAACCAATAGAGAACGGTGCTGGGAAGTTCGAGAAGTTCATTGGTAAGCCTGATTCGAAGGAATCCGACTTGCTGATAAATGGAATATGTATCATACGGTTTGAGATTTTTTTTTTCCTTCCGTTTTGTATAAGATCTCGAAGCAAATGTAAGTAAAGCTTTTGTCCTAAGGAGAGAAGGCTATATACATCTTACATACTTGCTACTGCTAAATTGAGTTCTGTAGTGGGGGGATGAAAGTAGTACGGTCACAGAAGAATGCTTCCTGTCAAGTACTAATCTGATCCTCCAATGTTTTGTCATGAGGAACATAAGTATTCCTATCTTGAAATGCAGCCGCATGAAAAGAGATAATGTTGCATTTGCATCACGATTGCGTAAATACCCTTTCGACGCCCCTTCAAAATCGTCATTACTTGAAAATTCATTCACTGTTTTCGTATGCAATCTGATGGCTGTAAACAGCATCGGATTCTCAGATTAAACCTGAGGAGGGGGATAAGAATTGAATCCTGGGAATTAGTCATTCTGTGGGAAAATTAGCAAGCCTCAGTCTCTTTCCTTGCTGTTCTGGGCATGTGGTTCTGTTTTCTCACTGTCGGCATTTGCTTATCATCTCCTTGAATTGAGGTGATTCTTTCTTTTATCTGGGCAGTAAAGCTAAGCTATTTAGTTTTTCAGCTCATTCTCTCTTTGTGCTAGTATTTTCTGAACATAGCATTATATATTAAATTCCCTGAGCATGCACTCTCTTAGTTCTTGATGAACATAGCATTATACACGTTCATTCTAACGATAAATTAAAGATGAAATAAGGGTTACTCTTTGGTCCACTGCTAATGTAAGATTATCTTTAGTACATTCGGTGTTAGATGACTGACATGTGTATCTAGGGTTGATTTTGTATCTGAATCCTTTCGAATGGCGATCTAATCACGAATACGTTAATCCAATCTTGGATTACTTTGATGTATTAAATGCAGTAATCCAATATTCACAATTTGATTTAATCTAATATTGATTCGTATAAACCTACTATTATACAAGTCAATGTTATAAATAAATTAAAGTCGTATTTCTAAATGCATCACTTAGATATGAAAATTAAAAAGAAGAAGAAGAAGAAGTTGGAATGCCCATCTCTTTGGACAAAACACGATGTAAGAGATTACAAGCCCAAATAAGTAAAACTGCAAAAATTTTAAATGAATAAATAAAAAGAAATTGATAATGAATAATTAGAATTTTCCAAAACTTTCAGGCCTAGCACGTGCGTGGGCACGGGACCTGCTCCAGCATGGACCCAACGTGGCCGGACTTTGATTTGGACCAGATCCGAGGTAGCGGCCGATGCCGACTTCAGACCCACGCCCGGTGACAGCCATGAAGGCAAAGGGGGTGGAGGAGATGCAATCGGGGCGGGGTGATCGTGGCTTGAAGGTCTAGTTTGCCATTTTATTTTCTCGGTGAAAAACATATTTTCTTTTGAATTTGCAAATATCGAATCTATTTATTTCTTTAGTAATAAAAAGCAGCATGTCAGCCGGCACATTGTCATAACGATACAATTAGCCACGATACCTATTACGTGTAGTCTATTTGATGCGAAAGATAATGGTGATCGTTTCTATTCCTCGAGCGAAAGTTTATGCCTTTTTCCGAGACAGTTAAAAAAAAAGTCATTTTTGTCCTTTTTTGGACCTATAGTGACTTTTTTTTTTTTTGGGATCAGAACTATAGTGGCCTATGGTGGCCCGTTGAAATGGGGAAGATGTTCGACTGGGAAAAGGGGGGATATGTGGGATTGGAGTGAATGGCTGCGATTAGAAGAAGATGATCTAATGGCTCTCATTTCTTGAGGATTAGATCCTCCGGACGCATGTATATGTTTCAGGATCATTCCCACCTGAAGATTTATCGGGTGGACCCGAAGGGGGGTGGGCCGGGTCAAGCCTTCTGGATGGTCCATGTTACTTCATGTAAGTTGGACTCGATAATGCTAAACGTTAGATAATTGGATAAGTATATTGGAAATTTTAAAATTTATTACGAAAGTACACTCGAGTCTTAAAAATTTTAAAAAGTGGAATTAAATTTTAATACTTGTTGCGGAATTACAATCGAGTCCGAAAGCTTTATAAAAGAGTAATTAAATCCTAAAACTTGTCAAACTAATCGAATTAAGTTCTTTCGTTGATTACACTTTTTTAAAGCTTTAAGATTCGATTGTACTTTCATGATAAGTGTTAGAACTTGATTGCACTTTATGAAATTTTTAGAATTTGATTGTATTTTAACAAGTTTTAGAATTTTTAGTACATTTATCTCTTAAATAATTTATTGATTTCCTCCTCTTCCCCCTCTCTTGCTCAGGTTAATTCTTTGTTTTTTTTTATCTTGCTTGATAATTTAGGGTCTCTGTAGATTGACTTTTCTCTTTTAATATTAAACACTCAAAATTTTCATAAAACGTAAACATTGACATGTAAAATTTTTATATAATTTTTTTATGATTTTCTTTCTAAAAATTTAAATCATATTTTAAATTTCGATGGAAAAATATCAAGAAGCTGAACACAAACGTACTTAGCATTCTTCAACATCTCCTCTTTTCAATGCACGTATTGACCTTAATGAACTAATCCTTCATCTTCATTCGGAAACTTGAAAACAAGAGTTATCTAGAATGGAAAGGTAGATCCTAGAAATCCTTATCATCAACTGCTGGTGTCCATCGAGCAAAGTTAGGCTTTACTCAATCTATTGCTTGAGCTCGAATGAGCTTGAATTCTCAAGCTAGCTTTACTACGTGACGGGCCCGACTGGATAGAGCTTAATTCGATTCAGCTTGCTTATCCAACATTAAGGGCTCAGGTTCTCGTTAAATCTAGTTTCCAAATCGCAATAGACGTTACAGATATAGGATGATAGCATATCTAGCACTGCGTAAGTGTGCCTATGAAACGATGTCATGTTAGAACACTTGCTAAACATATCCTCAAGGAATGAGCTGATGTCGAATGTATTGACATACATATTGTCAAAAAGCTAGCCTGCAAGAATTAGACTTATGAGGTTCTTGTGTTAAGCGAAGTGTTAAGAAGACCGAGCAATATGCGTTTGATGTTCGTGCCATGCAAACTTGATAAGATTTGAATTGATCAAATTTCGAGTGTTCGGCGATTAAAGCTCAAGTCGCTCGGTTTGTTTACACCTAATGCAGTTGGTCAAACTTGAGGTCTCACATCAATTTTCTTCAAATGTCAAGGGCTTAGAATGCAACTCAGGCATTGCCACCTCGAATTAATCCTCTGGGAGTAATGCCAATGATTGCACAGAGCATCTCCAACCACTCTTATATTTGTCTCTTCTCTCTGCTCTTTGGGTCTTGTAACTTCTCTTCTTGTTTTCATCAGTTCATCTCGTCCACAACATTGGATTTCTTTAGTCGATGATTGCAAAAAGCATTTGTATGTCTCTTCCGGTTTGTCTCTTTCACCATCCAATTTTTCTACATGTCTTATGTACTGTAATGGATGTCCTTGTGTTACTGTCTGTCGCGACCTAAATTTTGGATGCACCACCTAGGATTTAGGCTAATGGACTACTAGCTCTGGCTCTCCCAATCCCATATCAATTTGTGACTTAGGTTTAAGTTTCTAGCATGCAAATGAATTTTATCTAGGAGTTGCCACTAATTAGTTTATGGTAGGTCAATTAGACACCTAGGTAAAATAATGGGATAATTATTTTACTCCTACGAACCAGAGATTTTGGGTACGGGGACTTGATTACCCAAATCTCTTAAGAAAGATTCTAATGGGTTTAACGGCATCATTTGATCTCGCTTTTCCTTTATAACAAGCGAAGATTCTTCGGTCTTCTTCTCTTTTCCCTTTTCTTTTCTTATTCGATCTAGTTCTTTGAGACGATTTCGCATATCAGCTACATCTGTCTTATCTTGTCTAATGGGAACATTTGTGAGAGCAGCAAAGATAAACATCTGGGGTGGTGGAGGAGGGGGATGCTATGTTCACAAAGTAGTCGGGAATGGATTAAGTCTTCCTTCTTCAAGGATCTAGATTTGCCTTTTGAGCTTCTCTATTTTTGCCTTGGGATTTTCGAGATAATGATACCCTAAATGTTGTCCGGATTCTATTTGGCATGAAGCCTTTTTTGGAAATCTGAAAGCATCTTCTTGGTGGTTTCATCATATCTTCGAAGATCTTGTTGTGCATTCACAATCTTGGAATCAATTGCTTTGAACGCGTTGTTATGTGCTAAAAGAGTCTATGATTGCCAATTTAAGACGACTTCAGCAACATGGGTTCTTTTATGTCTTCCATGTTCATCCACATCAGTGGGGGCGGGTATCTTGGGAACATGTCTATATCTGCCTTGTGGATCAATGAACTCTTTTGGAGCAAGGAACGAGAGTTTGGAACTTTCCCGAACAAGAGGAGGAAAGTCTGTCTCATGGAACATGGTGATGGAAGAACTGGGTGGTGTTTTTGTTGGAGCCTTAAGTGGGTAAGAATGCTTCTTCGCCCACTTTAGGATTGGCTTATAAAATGGGGGAAATATCTGGTTTTTTGTGAGGAGGAGATGGAGGAGGTGATAGTGGTGGAGTTGGTGGTACAGAGGGAGGAGCGGTGAACTCTGGTGGTGGAGTTAGTGCATATAAAATCATAAACTGAAATTTATCACACTCACCAAGAATATCAATGGAGGGATCTCCGTTCAAGTACCTTTGGTACACATGGTCCTTTGGCCTTTTGTGCTTTCGTCGAGGTGGAGGTTTTGCATATGGGTCTACCTCGTTGGGAGAATTTATATAATAAGAGCATTGACAAAAATGATTCGAAAAACAATGACCATACCGGTCTTTGTAGTAATGGATATGATGTCCATCACTTTTGAATTATTTGACAAGCTTTTTTGGATCTGGCTCGGAAATTGATTTAGGAACATATGGTTCAATCATAAAGAGGGTCTAGAAGATAGAAGGACTTTCTTCCTTTTCCTTGCCAAATTTGATGAAAACAGTTCCATCTTTATTTCTAACAAATTCGGAGTCTGAAGATTGGAAAGGCTTGTTGTTCTAATGCAACTTTTCATAGTTGGTGATCCAAGTCTCTAGAAGGAGTTTGACCAACTTTTCCTTAGGGATCTGTTTGGGAATATGAATGCAGGATGCTTGATCATTCTGCATGGAAATGAATAAGGCATCTTCATTTCCATTATGGAAGTTCAATTCAAGAACATGGTTCTGCACTCAATAAACCATCTGGTAGTGCAGTGTTACTACTACAGAATCAGCAGTTTGAGGGGCTCCAGTAAGCTGAACTTGGACTTTTAGTAAAGAAAGTGGTTGGAGGTCTGAAAGAGCGATATTGAAGTTTGGATACAGAGTCACAAAGATTGTGCCAGCATTCAAAGTGGTTTGGATAGTACCAATGCAAGCATGCTGGTATTCTAAAAACCTAGTATCCAACAAAGCAATTCTTGCCACAACTGGCAAGCCTTTTCGACCGTGAAAAGTAAGAGCAAGACGAACAGCTCCATAATGCACATGAGAATATCTTTATTGAATCCATTGTCTAGGGAACTCTGGAGGAATCTGGAGAGTAACAAAGTATTCCTTCTCAGTGGCAGGAATAGGATGTTGATCGAACTTGGAGGACTGGACGTACTCCTTTACTTCCTTCGGAGTTTGGCGAATGAGTTGGTGAATAAAGTGGAGGGGAGAAAATGACGAAGTGGGTTTAGCAAAAGTAGAATAGGGATTCATTAAGGGAAGTTGAGTTTAAGAGATCTTAGTTTCATCACTAAGAGAGACTTCATAAAGATAGTCTATCTTAGATGCATTGGAAATGCGAAAATTTGAAGGGGTTGAATAAGATGGAGATGCAACGAGAGAAACAAGTGCTTCTAGTATTTCTGGTTCTGTCATGATGTGAAGAGATCTTCTTAGCACTAGATTCACCTACTAAGCACATGGAACAGATATAATTACAAATGAAACCATGGCTCTGAACCTCCATCTCCTCCTCATAAAAAACCAGCTCTTTCCCTATTTTATAAGCAAATCCTAAAGTGGGCGAAGAAGCATTCTTACCCACTTGAGGTTCCAGCAGAAACACCACCCAGTTCTTCCATCGCCATGTTCCATAAGACAGACTTTCCTCCTCTTGTTCGGGAAAGTTCCAAACTCTCGTTCCTTGCTCCAAAAGAGTTCATTGATCCACAAGGCAGATATAGTTCCCAAGATACCCGCCCCACTGATGTGGATGAACATGGAAGACATAAAAGAACCCCTGTTGTTGAAGCCGTCTTAAATTGGCAATCATAGACTCTTTTAGGACATAACAACGCGTTCAAAGCAATTGATTCCAAGATTGTGAATGCGCAACAAGATCTTTGAAGATATGATGAAACCACTAAGAAGATGCTTTCGGATTTCCAAAAAAGGCTTCATGCCTTAGAATCCGGACAACATTTAGGGTATCATTATCTTGAAAATCCCAAGGCGGAAATAGAGAAGCTCAAAAGGCAAATCCAGATCCTTGAAGAAGGAAGACTCAATCCATTCCCGACTACTTTGCGAACAGAGCATCCCCCTCCTCCTCCACCACCCCAAACGTCTATCTTTGCTGCTCTCACAAATGTTCCCGTCAAACAAGATAAGACAGATATAGCTGAGATGCGAAATCGTCTCAAAGAATTGGATCGAATAAGGAAAGAAAAGGGAAAAGAGAAGAGGATTGAAGAATCTTCGCTTGTTATAAGGGAATAGCTAGATCAAATGATGCTGTCAAACCCATTAAAATCTTTCTTAAGAGATTTGGGTAATCATGAATCACATCCTGATCCTGTTACTCCACAGCCTCCATAGCCTAATCCCGTCATTCCGATAGATCAAATTCTATTTCTGGCAGAATCAGCTTTTCCAAACATCTTCGATACTGAATCAGACTCGGTATCCCTCTCGTCCTCATCATCCTTCTCAATCCCTACCATTGATTCCTTTCCCATTGTATCTATAACTTCATCAATATTCATGGTCGATCCTCCGGACCAGGATATGGAATCAAACCCCTCTGAACCAGAGGTTGTTCAGCCAAATAATTCCTCCCAGCATGTGTCTACTACATCAAAACAATTTTTTATCATTGATGATATTCCTTATCACAAATGGCCAAAAAGACTTGAGGAATTTCATATTTGGTTATATGCCCAAGCTCTTACCAATCAGGACAAGTATGATGTCTTTTTTGGTTTCATCACAAGGTTTATAGGTAGTCTCAAACATTGGTGGCAATTTGTGTTAGAACAAGATTAGCTTCACTTCTTACTCTCACCTGATTTTGGTCATGCCATTACCCTCCTATATCATTTCTTTGTGGGAAAACCTATTGACCTGGTGGAGCTTAAAAGAAGAGAATTTTTCGAAAGAAGATGCTGCTCTCTCTAGAAAAAACATCTTGATAAGCATTATCATGAAATGCTTAATCTCTTCTATCAAATTGGAGCTGATGCAAATTTGAAGCACGTCTTCCCGACCTCCATTCCCAAAGAATTATTCCAACAGGTAGAGAGAACTTTTCTAACCAAACAAAGAAGGATTTAGGATATTCCATTGGGAGAAATCCAACAAGAAATCAATTTGTGCCTTGAAGAATTGTGCATCAAACGCCAAATGATCTAGACTTTTGTCAACGATAGTAGAGAACTTGACGTAGCCTGTTCTCGCCAGAAGCTAAAGATCAAATGCTCTAAGAAAGACTGTGATGGATCTTGTGGCAAATCTTCCAAAAAAAAGAAGCATTTCAAGAAGCTCTGGATAAAAAAATCTAGGCATGGCTCTAAGCACTTCCGAAGGAAGAAGAAATGGCGATACCTACGCAAAAGGAAAGATTGCTCAGGCCACAAAAAATCAAATCGATGCTTCATCTGCAATAAGAATGGACATTTTGCCAAAAATTGTCCTCAAGCAGAAAAATGTCAAAACCATATGATACATCATATAGAGAATGAAACTGATATTTCTCTTGAAAATGATGATATCGAATCTTTATTTTTTGCGGATGAAGAACCAGTTGAACAAACTCTTTGTGTCATCCCTTGTTACTAAAAGCACCAGCGGAAATCAACATATACATCATGAGGCATGCTTTGCACAATTTTCATCACAATGAAAACTACAAGATTGATAGGATAAAAGATTGGCCAAGCTGGCGATACCCCCAGGAGATTATTTAACAAATCCAGAATGACAGTCTCATTGAAAATCTGGAAAAACTCATGTGGCAATGCCACACAGATCTGTTCAGACTCAACGGAGGTTCGATTCTTTATCCTTTTGGATTAAATGCAGACTATTCGTTCATACATCCTCTTATCTGGAAGGAAGATGATTTTCCTAACCAACTTCGATGGTTATTATGGTACTTAACCAATAAGTACTTAATAGCTATTGAAATTCCAACCAGAAGATTCATTGCCAACCTCACTAGGATATTTGGACTCGGCAGAGGAAATATTGAAAATGAGTGTGACAAAAACCTCTTAGATTTCCTTAATTAGTTTTATCCTCCCACTCATTGGAAGTACATCTTGCAAAAAGAATTGAGAACCACACAACCAAACCCGAGGTCCATACTATCTTGTTTTTTTGACAACCATGGGCTTTTGTCACAAACAATGGCAACATTATCAATGCTTCCCTAAGTATAGGTACCTCATCCTATAAACCTTTACCTCACAATACGGAAGCTCGGATTCACAAATCTTATCCAGGACCTGTTGGTTGCTGTGAGCACCAGTATCGAGAACTCCAAAGGGTTTTATGCCAAGAAAATAAAACCATTCCTGAAGATGCATGGAATTATAATGTACCCACTGCATGGGATCATTATAGCCTAGCACCAAAAGCCGAAGAAGCACTCGAGGAATTCAGACAAGCTGCATCATCACAAGAGAATGAAATGGTAGACACATATGACATTGCACAATTCTCTCAAGACCCCTATGCTAAATGGGGAGGTCATCTTTCCCAAGACCCCTATGATCAAGGACCTTTGTCCTTATTTCAAAGCATGAACACATCCTACTATGCTCAGCCATCCAATTGGCCTCAACCAAGCATTCTCCTGCCGACACTACAGACTCCTCCCGAATCAAGAGGAAGCATCCTCTTCAAATCAAATCCTCTCACCAGACTCACTTGATGCATTCGAGCAAAAATATGAAGAAAATCTTCGAGACACGGTTTAGATGACTCGGACTATGACTACAATGCTCACGATGGACGAGACCGCTGACCACTGTCCGTACAAGATCACCGTAGCAAGTTAATGTTCACTTTTACTGTAGCAATAGGTTAGGGAAATCATTGTTCACTGTCACTGTTCATACCGTGCGAATAATTCCCCATCGGAAATTTCTAGAGCCTTTGTTTTAGGACCCGTGAGCTTGGTCCTTGTTTGTGTGTGACCTCTTATTGCCTATCAAAGGCGAGGATGATGTAATGTGTTGGGCAGAGTCCTTTGAAGTAAAGTGAGTGTTTTGTGAAAACTCTTTATGGCTTTCTAAACTCCTCTTCTTCTCCGGCCTGGTTGGATCCTCTGAAAAATGCAGCTCGGATAGTTAGAAATGTTACAATCCTAGCATCTCTGAGTGTCTCTAGGCTCTGAACTAAATGGCAGAGTGGTTTTCTGCTAAAGGCTATCCCTGAAGGGCTTGAACGAGAGTTGTTCGCCCGCTGTGGGAAGGCATATCTGCAGGAAATTGACTTCGTCCTCCCTGGTTCTAAGTCTAGATCCATTCTAGTTAGAAATTGTCCCAAAAGGCCGATTGGGACAGAATAGAGGGAATGCACCGCAAGACACACCGTGGGGTATTTGGAACAAGCTCCAAGTGCAAGAAAGAGTGCACGTTGTCATCTGATGGGAGACAAAGGACTCACCAGTTGTGTACTGAGTTTGTAGAAGGAAGGAAGGGTCTACCTAGTGTCCGAGTATATCGGGAGCGTGTTTTAAATGTGGCCAACATGGCCATTAGGCGAGGAACTGCCGTGTAGGTTCAGGAGAGCGTAAGCACTTGTAGACAGGACGCCACTAGAATGGCTAAAGGAACATGAATGGACCGACCATGCATCGATCAGGGGAAGAATGTTTTTGAGGTGTCTTTATCAGAGTAGCGTAGAAAGATTTTGAGTGAAGGTTGTAGAACTCCCATGATTGTAATAAAGCTGTAAAAAGGAGAATCACAGGCTATAGTTGTACTTGACTAGTTGCTCATGTATGACCTTAATCTTATGTATAAAAGGATGGCTCGAGGAGCTCTTGTTGTAATGAATTATCGTAGTAATATATTACCGTCTGATCCATTAGCAAGTGAAGGTTTCAAATTTATCAGAAGTCGAGGAGGATCCTCGATCCCTTTTTATTTCATCACTTAAGACAACCGGTTTGTGGATGTAAGTTGCCAAGATTTATTTGGCAACTATAGTGGATGTGACAGTTGAGGAACTGAGAATTGAGGACGTCACAGTAGTTCAAGAAAATCTAGATGTGTTTCCATAGGAATTGTCAGGCTTGTCATCAGAGAAAGAGATAGAACTTGTGATTGAATTAGCAACCGGGACAGAACCACTCTCTAAGGCTTCTTACATGATGTCGTTGTTTGAGTTGAATGAAGTGATGGTGTAGATACGAGAATTACTAGACGAGGGATTTATACATATAGTGCAACACCTTGGGGAGCACCGGTTTCATTTGTGAAAATTCATTGTGCCTGTTCAACAACTATCGTCAACCCAATAGGTGATGATCAAGAACAAGTATCCACTTCTGAGGATTGAGACTTGTTTGATCAGTTACAAGGAGCATCGATATTTTCAAAGATCGACTTGAGGATAGGGTATTATTAGCTAAGAATCAGAAATGAGGTTATACCAAAGACATCATTTCGTACTCGATAGGGCCTTTATGAGAGTGCTGTAATGCCATTTGGTCTGACAAGCGCTCTAGCTGCTGTCATGGATTTGACAAACCGAGTGTTCAAGAAATATCTAGGTCAGTTTGTGATCGTGTTCATCGATAATATTTTGGTATATTCGAGGAAGTGCCGAGGAGCACAAGGGTCATCAGAGAACGATACTTCAAACCCTGAGGGTTCATGGATTGTATGCTAAGTTTAGCAAATGCGAGTTTTGGTTGACTCATGTAGCGTTCATCGGTCATGTGATTTCAGGTGAAGAAATCTCCGTGGACCTTACTAAGATTGTACCAATTATAAGTTGGTCGAGACCGACGATAGTGTCAGAGATCATAAGCATTTTGGGTTTGGACAAGTTACTACAGAAGGTTCGTAGAAGGATTTTCGGCTTTGGCATCGTTGTTGACTCGACTCTTGAAGAAAGAAGAGAAGTTTATTTGGACAGACACGTGTGAGCGTAGTTCTCGAGAGCTTAAGCAAAAGCTGACTACTACTCCTATGCTGACCATTCCATCTGGTCCTAGAGGATACAAGATCTATAGCGATGTGTCGTTTAGAGGACTAGGTTGCGTGTTGATGTAACATGGTATAGTTGTTGCATACACATTCCGTTAGTTGAGACCTCATGAGTTGAATTACCCGACGCATGACTTAGAACTTGCCACGATCACTTTCGCTCTGAAGGTTTGAGGACATTATTTGTGTGGAGAAAGATTTCTAGATCTTTTTTGACCATCAAGGTCTCAAGTATGTATTCTCTCAAAGGGAGTTGAACATGAGACAACATTGTGAATTAGAACTTCTGAAGGACTAGGATTGTAATATTTTGTATCACCATGGAAAGATGAACAAGGTCGTCGATGCGTTGAGTTGGAAACTTTCAGTTGCACAAATGTTGCTCAAAGAATGAGTTTTACTTGAGAGAATGCGGGATTCGGTTTTCAAATTTGAGGTAGGCCACCGTTCGAATCTTATGGCCACCCTTAGAGTTGAGCCGGATGTGTAGATCAAGATTAAGACACTTCAATTGACAGACCCAGATATTCAAAAGATTTTGCAAGAGGATACTGATAAAGAAACACTGACTTTCGGATATCTGAAGGCGGAACATTGAAGTTCCGAGGATGATTGTGTATACTTGACGATGTAGCACTCAGGGAAGAGATCTTGTGAGAGGCTCATCATAGTAGTTACAACATTCATCCAGGCAGTATTAAAGTGTATCAGAATCTGCGTCAACACTATAATGGCCCGGTATGAAGGCGGATGTCGCCAAGCATGTCACTAAGTGTCTGACGTGTTAGCAAGTAAAGGCTTAGCATAGTAAGTCGGGAGGACTTTGGCAACCTCTCGAGATTCACAAATGGAAATGGGAATATCTCACAATGGATTTTGTGACAGGCTCATCGATGAGTCAGAGAGGTAATGATTCCATTTGGGATAGTGGTCGACAGATTGATGAAGTCAGCTCACTTCATCGCAATAAGAAGGGATCTTGATTTAGATAGGCACGCGGGTTGTACATATACCAAATAGTTCATTTGCATAGAATGCTAGTGATGAATTTATATCAGATCTAGACCCGATTATTCCCAGTTTCAGTAGAACAGTTAGATGGTTCCTTTTGAAGCAGTGTAGAGCAAAGTGTACATAACTTCAGTTTGTTGAGATGAAGTCAGAGAATGAAAGATCACGGACCTAGAGTCAGTTCAGCTAGTCAGTGGGCATAGTTGCAAATATCAGTGACAGATTAAGGACCGCTCAGGATCGTCAGAATGGTTACATAGATAAGCGACAAGGGCCGGAGTTGCAAGTTGGTGAGTACATCTTTCTGAAAGTATCACCAATGAGGGATACTTCACGCTTTGACAAGAAGGAAAGTTGAGTCCGTAGTACATAGGTCCCTTCAAGATTCTAGTGAGAATCAGGATCCTAGCGTATCATCTTGCATTGTCGTCGAGGTTGGCACAAGTGCATGACGTCTTTCATGTGTTGTTGTTGAGGACGTATGAGCCTGACCCGACCCGCGTGCTAAATCGTGAAGAATTAGATGTGGACGACAGAGTGTCATATGTGAAAAGCCGGTTTAGATTTTGAGTCGGCAAAAAAAAAAAAAAAAACAGATTGTGGATCATAACAGACAGATTTTGTGTACCAAGATGGTCCCCTTGGTCAAAGTGGTCTGACAACATCACGGGACTGAAGAAGCGACCGGGGAGAGTGAGACTCGATGAAACGATGATAACCCCCACCTTTTTGTTTAAGGATTGGTGAATGTTTAAATTTCGAGGATGAAATTTTTATAAGAGGGGAAGAGTTGTGACATCTTGAAAATTCAGTTCTATTTTCAATTGAATGAATCAGGCCTTTCATCGATGTGACTATAGTGCTTTTCTCTGAGATGGCCACTCACGAGATAACTAGCCTATCAAGTGAAGCTGTTAAGGGATTTCAACGCAATAGACTTGAGAATTCGATTAGGAATAACTGCTCGACCATGTTAGTCTACAAAGGTCATTACGACATAGTTAAAAATCGATAGAGATCAGAGATAGGTCGGTTCGATTGAGATGTATGGCTAAATGTGGGTGATTCCACTAATTTGGAATTGGGAATTGCTCGTTGATTTCATGGATCCATCCGAGAATCGGAACAAACCTTCCTTCTTGCGGATGGGTCCATAGAACTGGTCTCCAATACCTACAAAATTGCATTCATCAATTAATATCATAGTGAGCCTAGTTTCTACATAGAGCACTAAAGCTTTTTTGTCCTTGGGTTGAATTGAAAGCCACTGATTTTGATTAAGGATTGAAAATTATAAGGCATAACGATTCAATACTACTCATTAGCTAGGAACTTAATTTCTTCGAAGATCATGGTGTGGTCCTCTTAAGGTTTCTCGACATTGGGAACATATGGAGAATTATACTCTATTTTAGAAGTCCTAATCTCCACATAAGTCAAAATATAAATTGTTTGATCCATCTATTTTCAATGTTAACATAATTTAATGATAGGGATGTCTAAGGAGAGACCAAATTATGTTCTTAGAACATTTATGGACATCACCATTCGGTCTCATCCATCCTCTTTGTTCGTTTTTTATTTATTTATTTTTGATTAAGAGAGCAAGTGAATGGATTATTAGAATGAACAAAAGGTAAGGGGCTTAATCATATTACACACCAAGAGACAAAACTAGTTAATAATGTCCAATACTACAAATATATATGTACATATATATTGGTTGAAAAACTAAAAAATAATTAAGTTATTGAGTTGGAGTTTCTTTTTTTAAATATGTATATATACCGATTCGGGCCCAGTGGATGGGTGGGCAATTCCATGCCCAAAGCCAAAAATCAAACTAGTACTCACCGGTTCTAGTAAATTGGAATCGGGAATCGCCGGTTCCAGGCCAGGTCTGGTCCAGTTTCGGGCGGTCCAAGTGGTTCCAAGTTCTTTTGCACACCCCTATTGTCATGCCTCAAACCTCGAGCACGCGCACATCCCTCGATGGTTGATAGAAATTTTGCGACGTTCCTAAGACTCATCGCCGATCCTTCAGTTTTATTGCATATGCGAAAGCGATTTAACTAATCTTTTGACAATAACAAACATGTGATAGAAAAGCAGGACAACCAATTTCAAACCAAACACACTTTCATAAACACCTTAGGTTCTTATACAGAAGGTCTATCTCATAAAGGACTACTGCGCCACTTATGATCCTGACCCTTTCGTTTCAAGCTCCGAGTTCTTCACACTAGGGACTTGAAAATGGTTATACAATAACCAGTGAGTTATAAATTTCAGCGAGTCCTCCCCCTAGTCCCCCGATTAGGACACCAACTCAACTCGGGGTTTCTCTTCAGAACCACCCCACAAACAAACCATAGATTAACAACCAACAATCAATAGTCGGTTTGCATGCAACCTTACCTGGTATGCCATACCTTGCACGTTATAACTCAACATAATACACGCAATGCACATGGCCATTAGATGATGCAGTTCATTAATCACATGCGAGTCACGTCACATGTGATCTTACTTGTCCATTGCCACACCTTGCACGTTATCGATTCATGTATGCGTGCCATAAACAATGTGCTAAACTCATGCATGACCGAAATCAACGATGCAATGATTCTCATGCGTTCTTACACTTTAGTGCGCCACCTATCATACATCAATCTATCTCACGTGTCCCGATTATAAGGTAAAAATGTTATGATACGTCTCATACCACGCCACACAATTTTACCCCATAATAAGGCGCAATGAACTCAACTCTCAATATTCAAACTCAATAATAGACTCAAGGCTCTAGAGGTGACCCCCATGAAGTCTCGCTATTGTGTAGTACTTAGCCCTTGACAACAAATAGCAATGGTACAAGGCACTAGAGGTGACTCACACGAGTTTCAATATCATGTAGTACTTAGCCCTTGACCACATATAACAATAGTATAAGGCACTAGAGGTAACTTACACGAAATCTCGCTATCGTGTGGCACTTAGCCCTTCACTACAATAAGCAATAGTATAAGGTACTAGAGGTAACTCACATGAAGTCTCGTTATCGTGTAGCACTTAGCCCTTCACTATGCATGACAATACTGCAAGGCTCTAGAGGTAATTCCCATGTGACTCAAGTCGCCATATAGCACTTAGCCCTTGACTACAATAAGAAATAGTATAAGGCACTAGAGGTGACTCACACGAGTTTTGTCCTCGTGTAGTTCTTAGTCCTTTAACTGCTCACAATCTAATCGGTTTTCTCAACACATCACACCTTTTCATAAAAGCGGTCCATCTCCCATGTCCCTTTGACAACCCTTTTTCCCTTTTTTTGTGAAAATCACTCAATTCATGTGGATGCCTATGCATTTATACACTCAAATCACCTCATAAGATCAAAATACATGAAATTATACACTTTCATTCTCGGGTGAATAGTGCGTGTCGTGAACAGCGTTCATATCAACAGTAAATTCCCAGAATTAAATAACTAATAAATTAAATCCACAAGTCATTGAAAACACTAATTAAAGCAAGCAAAACATCAAGAACCATCACCAAACTAAAATCGGTCCTAATTGGCAGAAATCGGGCCACTCGCACGTCTCCAAGTTTAAATCCATAAACCTAACCAAACAAGTTCAGAAAATTTCCAAATTTGAATATGTTGTAAAGGACACATAAAATAACATTTTTCATGAAGACATCTAAGCCCATATCCTTCTAGATTAAGCCCAGTAAATCACTCAATGCAGCACAGAAACTGTGTCCGTTTCCAGAAAGTTCGTTTTTCGAAATCAGTTTGGTTTGAGATACAAAACTTGTCCATTTGATCTGAAATTCGAATATGTTAAAATAGAAGACACGAAAAACAAATTTTGTGAAGAAATAATTTTGAAATCCAAACCCTAAGAGTTGATAAAAGCCCATAGAATCCCAAAAGATCACAAATTCCAGCACAGTCTGAGATTCTGTTTGCAAATGACGGAGCTGAAATATCATAATTTTAAATCTCTAAAAATCGTAAGTAAAATATATGTTATAGCTGAAGATATTAAAATATTTCTCCAGAAGGAATTGACCTCAAATTCGCAACCCATTTCGATCTACAAAAATGGCAAACGGTGAGGGTTCAGAAATCTGAATTGCAGAAATTCCTTTAGATTCGACTAATCCATCATCAATGGTGCTAATCTCACTAATTAGATTAGCAAAAATCCATTCTAAGGCTAATATAATCATTCTAGATTATCACTACTTCATACTTAAGCTAATCTAAACAACCCTTAAACATAATTAAAGTCCCAAGCAAGTTTAGGCACTAATCAAAGGATTAGGAGCTAAACTCATCCGACCACAATTCGATGACATGAGCACGACTGCGGTGGCGAGGGCTACGCATGGTTACATCCAAAATGTCACGGAGGTGCTTGGCAAAAATGGGTCTCGGCGGAGGTGGTTTCCGATTCGGTGAGAATAGCGGGCGGATGGCTCGTGGATGGGTGGTGCGGCTCTTTGGCGGTGGACGGTGACTTGCGGATAGTGATGGCCCACGGCCATGGCACAAGATGGTGGCTGGTTTGGGGCAAAAACAGCAGCACACGGTGCTGTTTTGGGAGCAAAACAGAAAAGAAACTAAAGAGAGAAAGAGAAGAGGAAGAAGGACATGGGAGTGGGGAGGAAAAGAGAGAGAGATACATGGGGAGTGGGGGCTGACGTTGGGGAGGGAAAGAAATGAGGAGAGAGAGAGAGAGAGAGAGAAGAGAAAGAGAGAAGCCAAGTCCAATTTCCCTTTCTTTACATCATTTTCCTTCATAATTTCCTTTGACTTTTCTCTCTCTTTGTCCCCCAACAATAAATGCCACTTCTAGAAGGGGTAAAATGGTAATTTCTCAAAGTATAGTATACCGTGCTATACATATATATGGGCCAAGATTTTATACGGGCTTGAATAAAATTGGTTTGGGCTCAAATTGTGGAGAAATAGGCTAGAAAATGCAATTGGGCTCAAAGGCTTGAGGTTGGGCTCACTTAGGCTTGGTGGGCTTGGAAGGTCAAATAGTGGTTTGGGCCTAATGGGCTCACTTGCTTGCCTTAGGCCCACCATGGCTATCTTACCTTGGGCTTGAGGCCCACGCTTGCCTAGCTCGGCCCACGTCTTCATGGGCTCGTTTCCTCGGATCCGAAAATCCTTTTTCCAAATACTCGGCTTAACTGGCGTTGTCGACTGACGAATTAGCTTCATCCAAAGTTCGTCCCGGACGTTTCCGATAATTGGAAGTCCAATCTTTAGTTCTCATGCCATGTCAATTTCGCCCAGTGCCATTTTGGGTACAACTTAGACTGACAGGCGGCTTTGAGGATTCACGTGTAACCGACTCATGCCAAACCACATTCAAGACATCTCGACGCATGGACGTTCTTGACTACATGCAATTGCAAGGGATAGATTCTTATTTCAAAGTACACGATTACTGATGATTGACCTAGGGTCGTTCGTGGGCTCAATAACAGTAAATGGAATCACCCGTCGTTCCATTATGTTTTGTCTACGAATCGACTTCTAGTCGTCCTTGAAATCGGCCTACCTATCTACAGGATCGTCCTTACTCAAGTCTCACGGTCAAGTCGTTTTCCCAGGTCAAGTTCTTTAGTCGCACGAGTTCTGACCTCATTAGCCTTTCCCTTCAAGGTCAATATCTCAGGAGTGATCACTTCCGAGTGAGATCAACCAACAATGCATTGACAAAATTCGCATTTATTCATCCCTTAGAGGGCTCGAGTTTCAGAATGTCACACCTATTACCAAAGATCACACCTTTTGATCCAATACTTGCTCAAGGTTTAAATCACAAGAGCCTGGTACTCTCATAGTGGCCAAATCTTCAAAAGGGCCATGATAATGTGCCACTTGAAATCACTGGGGGTTTCGCCCTAGTGGCCACCCTTCCAACTTGGAAGGAGGAGGTGAGGGGTTCAAATCCCCACATTCTCAGGGGGGATTGGGGTGTGGACGATTTCATTTCAGGAGTGAGTTTCGACTCCCATGCCCTGCAAGGAGGCATGTCAAAAGTCTGAGAGTGAGTGTTAGAGTAGGATTGGAGTATGATCGACTAAAAAAAAAAAAAATGTGCCACTGCTTAGCTGTTCTGTGGCAAGAAGAAGTGGGGCTTAAACTTAATGAAAGCTCTCAAGAATTCATTGACCTGGAGTGCATCGACTCAGTAAGTGGATGTTCCATGAGAATCACCTTTGTTCACGCTTCAACAAATTTTGGACAAAGATTAAAGCTATGGCAGCAATTGATGGAGTTTCAGCTCACCAATTCTCTACCTTGGATTTGTATGGGTGATTTCAACGAGATATTATATGTATGGGAGAAAGTGGGGAAACGAGAAGCAGACAACTATCGAATTACAGCCTTTAGAGATTTCCTAAATGCATGTTCTCTAATGGACATTGAAAGTAAAGGTTGTGCGTATACGTGGGCAAACAACAGGGAAGGGGAGGATTTTGTCAAAAAACGTCTAGACAGAGTTCTTTCTAATATGGACTGGAGACTTACTTTCTATGATGCTGAAGTACAAGCCCTTCCAGCAATTGGCTCAGATCATAGTCCCCTTCTCCTTGTGTTACACCCTGAGAGTCAACAAAGAAAAAGAATCTTCAGAATGGAAGCTTATTGGACAGATCATGCAGAGTATGGTGAGCTTATAAGGCAAACTTGGAACACTAAACCTTTGAGCCAGAACAGCTTTTCAGCAAAGTTAAAAGCAATATCGGAAGTTCTCTCTAAGTGGAGCAAAGCTACGTTTGCACATGCTCCATCTCGGATCAGGGCACTCACTAAGAACCTAACGGAACTTACTAATCAACCCTCTCATCTCTCCAGTAAACAGGAAGTCCAAAAAATAGTACAGCAAATTCAGCAATTATGGCACCAAGAAGAGAAATTTTGGGGCATACGTTCTCGCATTAACTGGCTACAATGGGGTGATCGGAATAGCAAATTTTTCCATGCAACTACTGTGCAACGAAGGCAAAGAAACAAAATTACTATGTTGCAACTAGAAGATTTCAGCTGGTGTAGAGATGTCCCAACCATTAAAAATCACATCGAGACCTTTTATAGGAACCTGTTCACGTCAGCAGGTCCCCGCAATTACCAGCCTATTCTAGATCAGTGCCTTAGCCCTGCCACTGCGGAAATTAATGCACAACTAATGGCTACTCTTACCATGGAAGAAGTTAAGACAGCAGTCTTCCAGCTGGGGTCTCTCAAAGCCCCTGGTCCCGACGGTTTTAACGGTCTGTTCTACCACCAATCCTGGGATGATATCAAATCCGACATATTTCAGCTGGTGCAGAATTTCTTAACTACAGGTATCCTTGATCCCCATATCAACAAAACATACATTACCTTGATACCGAAGATAAAAAATCCTGAAAATATAAGCCAGTTCAGACCAATCAGTTTGTGTAACTTCGGTTACAAAATCATCTCAAAGGTTCTAGCCAACAGACTAAAACATTACCTTCCAGAAATCATCGAGCCTGAACAGGGGGCCTTTGTCCAAGGACGTCAAATTCAGGATAACATCCTCATTGTCCAGGAAGTTTTACACCACCTGCGAATCACCAAAAGGAAGAAAAAATCTCAGGCCATCTTAAAACTGGATATGCAAAAGGCTTATGACAGGCTTGAATGGGATTTTCTTAGAGATTGCATGCTGAAAATGGGATTTTGTGAGAGCTGGGTAACTCTAATTATGCAATGCGTCACTACGGTGTCTCTGAGTGTTATCATAAATGGGGAACCTTCTCAGTTCTTCACCCCCACGCGAGGCCTTAGACAAGGCGATCCCCTTTCTCCATATTTATTTATCCTCGCCGCAAATGTCCTGACATGGATGATGAAGAATGCAACAATAGAAGGCAGCATTAAGGGGATAACACTCAACAGGTTCTGCCCTACTCTGACACACTTACTCTTTGCTGATGATGCAATATTTTTTCTTGAAGGAACTCTTATTGAATGCCAAAATTTAGCCAATATCCTTCATCAATACTGTTATGCTACGGGCCAAGCCATCAATTTAAACAAATCAGGGGTGTTTTTTAGCAGAAACTGTCCTCTGCCCTTGAAAAGAAACTTAGCAAATGAGCTTAGAGTTCCAATTTTAGAAAAAACAGGCAAATACCTTGGTATTCCAACAGAATGGGGGCACACTAAGAAAGAGATGTTCGCTTGGATATTGGCAAGAGTTAACTCGAAGTTAGCAGGATGGAAAGAACAGTTGTTAACTAAAGCTGGCAAAGAAGTCTTGATTAAAAGCATTGTACAAGCCATCCCCACATACGCTATGTCAGTCTTTAAACTCCCTATCTCAATCGTCGAGCTATAGAAAGAAGGATTGCAGCTTTCTGGTGGCAGAAAGGTGATTCGAATAGAGGTTTGCATTGGAGAAAGTGGGAAGTCCTAAAAACCAGGAAAGATGAGGGTGGATTGGGCTTTAAAGACCTGATCAATTTTAATAGGGCTATGCTCGGAAAGCAAGCATGGAGACTGGCTAAATCTCCTTCAGACCTGTGGAGCAGAATCCTGAAAGGTATTTACTACCCAAATGGAGATCTATGGAAGGCAAACAAGGGTCCGCGACCATCTTGGGGGTGGCAAAGTATCTTAACTGGTAGAGATATTATAAAAACAGAAGTCAAGTGGAAAGTGGGGGATGGAAAGTCTATAAATATTAGAGAAGATCGATGGCTACATTCGGGTGTGCTAGGTGGCCCAGCAAATCAGCATGATCCTATTATGGTTTCAGACCTGATCAATGAAGATTCGAGCACATGGAATGAACCTCTAGTACTTAATACTTTTGAAGAATCTACGGCGAATGAAATTTTGGCGATTGATCTCAACACTCACCCAGAGAAGGATTGTCTTGTGTGGACAGGAAATAAGACAGGAGAATATACAGTGAAGAGTGGTTATAACCGAACCCCTACCCCCTCCACCAAACCTGACCCAACCAAAGCTTCCTGCTCTTTCACCATGCCAAGATCCTTGTGGACTAGAATATGGTCTATTTCTATACCCCCAAAGCTGCGAATCTTCTTATGGAGCTTGTGTCAGAATGCTATTCCTACAAGAGAAAACTTGTACAGAAGGCGAATCATCCCTGAACCCTTATGCCCTTTCTGTTCTACCTACATGGAAACAATAGAACACTTATTCCTGCTGTGTAAATGGACAAAAACTATATGGGCTGACCCTCGCATCAACATTAATTGCCACCCCAGCAACATCAGAAGATTTGATATATGGCTTATGGAGGTTTTTCAAGAAAAGAAAGGCTCACCGAAGCAAGAACTTGTCGCAACCGTACTGTGGAACATCTGGAAATCTCGAAACAATTTCATCTTCAGAGCAAAACCCCCTCAAATAGCAGATCTTGTCGACCTTGCACAAGAACAGCAACGGAATTTCAGTAGCTGGCAAATCAGAAAAAAGGAAAACCCTAAATTCCATGACGAACCTGGTCGATGGAAGCCGCCGGAGGGGGATGCGTTAAAGCTCAACGTCGACGCTTCGTGGCTCCCAGGTGAGTTTCTTTGCTCAATCGCCGGAATCATTCGCGACTCGAAGGGGATGGTGACTGCGGGATTTGCTTGTGAAGCTAGGGCTTCCTCACCCACACAAGCCGAAGCCCTCTCTCTCTTGCACGGGTTGAAGTACTTGAAGGAAAAAGCTGATTCCCACGTGCAGCACTTCTCGAGTCAACCGGTTAGGTGGGTATGTGAAAGTGACAACTTGAGTTTGGTTGAGATGGTGTTGGGCCGGGCTGAACCCCCATGGAATTTAAAGGAAATTACTGAAAGGTGCCGAGACATGATGAATCTTTGCAATCCAGTCCGGGTCTTATATGTGTCACGCGAAGCAAATCGGGCGGCCGATCAAGGTTGCAAGATCTCACCGCGAGGAAACTTCCTGTTAATTGGGTGAGCTCTCCTCCCTCTCCTCTATCGGAAATTCTATGTTCAGATTTCTACCCGTCGATGTCATGTAAGCCTTATGTTCTTTTATGAATGAATGAAGTACTCCTTTTTCGACCAAAAAAAAAAAAAAAAGACAATCTCTTGTTGGTAGGTGAAATCATATATTTTTAATGGCATTTTTTGTATTTTCAATTAAATTAATTTAGGTTAAAAGTTACACTATCTATGAGTGATATTTAGACGTTATCCATCAAGCAGGCTAAGAGAAAAATAGAGAGAAAAGGGAAAGAGAGAAGAAAAAACTGAGTTTTTCTTTGTAAGGGTTCTCAATCTCCGTGTCCTAATTTTGAAAGAAGATCATTATTGTATTACAATTTTTTTTTTTTTCAAAATTTAGTGGATTCGCAAAGTGCCTCTACATGAAGTGTAGCCTAGATTTGGGAAAATTTTGATAACAAATTTTCTAGTATGTTCTTCCAATTATTTTATTTTATTATTATATTCTGCCCGAGTGAATTGATTGCTTGTGTTATTTTTATGGAATTGTTGCACGAATTCCTAACATTTCTCAACCATCAAATGTGCTATTGGGGGTGTTACCTGCATAATTTATTTATAAATTGACATGCAGAATATGTGGTTACACGTATATTGTTATAGTAAGGATATACAAATCCAACATTTATATCTCCTTCCATTGTAATGAGAGGGACAACTTAGGACACAATTTATGTAGTTCTTCAACTGTTCAAAAGTACCAAGTTGCAGTATTCAGCCAGTGCCCACATGGGAAAAATATTCCTATAATTTGGATAGTGCAACATGCAATTCTTCTTGAAAGCTCCGGTAATTTCCTGTCATGCAAAATTATTCATTGTCAGCAATGTGTATGTATATATAGAAAAAACGAAATTAACCCAACTGAAATTTTGAGAAATTTTGAGGTGTAATTGAACTAAATCACTTTCTAAACTACGATAGATTGACCCTATCTTCTACATTTTTAGCTTAAAAATGTTTATGGTCGTAACTATGTACAAAACCAGTCACTTTATGAGTCGGTTAAAAACTCCGAGCTACTTTGTATCGAGACATAATCATAGGGGGGATATCACCTGTTGAGGAAAATCACCATTTTCCATTTGGGAATTGATTATCAACTTTGCTGCTCGATGCAGCGGATTTGGATCCCTTTCCGCCTGATAAGAAGAAATCTTGAGATCAAGAAAGTCGTACATATTATTAAGATGTCATTTATAAGTGTGATAGCTTTTGGGCACGGCCGTATTTCAAAGGAAAACTTGAAATGAAAATGCACTATTGCCTTTTCATGCAACTCTTGGAAATAATTTTTACCACTGCAAACCAAATCAAAGTGATAGCTAAACATGATACGAAAAAAGATACAATGAAAAAAAGAAAAAAAAAAGAAAGAAAGCACAAACCTGCCCAGCATGAATCAGACCCATCATTGCCCACGCAGTTTGAACCAAGTTTGATCTATTTCCTTCAGGGGGTGTGTATTTCTGTCTCAATCAAAGAATGATTACAAAATTCATCGTTTTAATAGGATGCCAAAAAAGGAATGGTTCAAAATATTTCCAACATAATCATACTCGATATTGCAAGAAACGTACTATCCCGCCAATGTTAGTCTTTTTGATCTAATAATTGAAAATTTACTAATTTGTAATACTTCATTTCATTGTGCATTTCCTAGTAAGTCGTATTATATTCTTTTCTTCTTCTTTTTGTAAAGGAATCTAGCTATACAAAAAGGCCTTCTTGTATTGTCAAGCTTTTGGACCTATCAAACATCTTCTGTTTTCGTTTTCCAGATGGAGTTATCGAAGTCGATCAAACAATTTCCAAGTGCTTCCAATGTAATCACCTTTCTCGGGCAAGAAAGGTAGCTCTCCCCCCAACCGCCATCTTTTAATTGTATTCGAATGAGAAAGGCTACGCCTTTGCGTATAGCGGCGCAATTCTGGTAGCTTTGCCGGCAGCTGTGAGTGCAACGAGCGCAAACCATGTGGAATACGTAAAACAAACTCCCCACTCTCCATACCTGCAAATACAGTTCTCGAATCATCTTGTCTGCTTGTTTTCGTTTGGTCCATACTAATCAACAATAAGGGATGATGAGCACATATACCACGACCCATCTTCCATTTGCACGCTTTCAAGGTATCGGGTGGCATTCAATATGCAATCTTGGATCTCTTCTGCTCGGTGTCCTGGGTACAACTTCTTGAATAAAACTAAAGCTTTGATGACCGCTGAAGTGCATTCAACGTATTCCGCACTAACAATAATGTCCTCGAGAAATTCAATTGGATTGAGTAGCTACACCATACATAATTGATAAGTAAATTTTCAGTAGAGTATAGAAATAAGAACCACGGTGTATTATATATATTTCATAAGCTACTTCTCAATTGTCGAAGTACGTACTTCCAACCAAGTTGGGGCAATTGCGGGCTCCCATGCTGATAATCCACCATTTTTACTCTACAAAACAGTGATGTATCCATGCATAATGGTATATCATTGGAAACATACTAAGAGTTGAATAAGAAGTTATACGTGTTGCGTATGTATCCTAACAAATGATTGTGTATCGAAAGGTAGTATGTTTTATTGATTCCTACGGTTAACACTTACCT
Organism: Eucalyptus guilfoylei; assembly: GCA_016097605.1. Lineage (NCBI taxonomy): Eukaryota > Viridiplantae > Streptophyta > Magnoliopsida > Myrtales > Myrtaceae > Eucalyptus > Eucalyptus guilfoylei. The sequence continues at coordinate 11,920,843 of CM027866.1, forward strand.
GAAGAGAAAGTATAATGTTGACCGCATCATATAGTCTATTTTGCCCCACCTTCTCGCCTACGATTTCTTGTGGCATTTGTGAAAAAAGCAAGCAACACTGCACGAGCAGAAAGGAAATCAAAGTAGGCAGCTGAACAATTTTTAAGATCTGTTAGACTATTCATTGTCTTTAAAATGAATCTTACCATCAAACCTTCTGCGGTGCAATCAGAGACTTGCCAGCCATGATCTTGATCGGAAAAAGTCCAAGATCCTTTAGAAAAATGCCGATACATGTTTTGGAAGTTACCGGATGGATTATCCTTAACCTTCAATGCCAACAAACGAAAATAAACGTGGGTGCAACCAAAGTAAATGCTAGGAGATGCCCGCATGCTGAGATAAGAATTTAACCTGTGATCTCTTAATGTAGTCATGCCCTTTCATGAGTATTGGCCCTATTTCGTTGATTAGATTACTAGCGAGCAAAGCTTGGATTCCCAAGCTTGTGTCCCACAGTTGGCTGCCAAAACCCTACATATGGAAGGCGGCTAACAAACTTAGGTCTTCTGTTTTTTTTTTTTTTTGGCTGATAATCAGTGGGTTTTTTTTTTTTTTTCTTTTCCCGATTATATAGTTGATAGAGGCCGGTTCTGGTTTCCAAAATAGGCATAAAATCCGTTAAATGTGATGAATCATTTAACCAACCTGCATCTTCAGTCCATCTTCAGCAATCCATATATAATCTGGAATCCTAGCTAGATGCTTCTTGAAGTATTCACCATTTGGATCCTCCACCCAACAAGCAAGCATACTTAATACCTGTTAATTAGAGCATATATTTTCTCATTATCTTGTGTTGTAAAGATACGATCATCTAAAATATATCTTCTTATTACCTTTTCCACACATCCCAAAGTGATGTATCGGCTGTTCTCGTCTTCGTAATGAATATGCTTCAATGTCGTTTTAAGAGCCTTTTCTCTCAACTTGTTTAGTGGCCAACGGTTGAGAAAAGGCTCTGATAGTAAGTAAAAACCATCCCACAGCAAATCTATGCCTGAAGGATGTGAATAGTAGATGTCCTCCTATATGAACAATAATTAGAAAAAATGCGCTAGAATCTTACAAACACTTGAACTAATTGTTCAGTGCAATCTGGCCCTTGCCTTGGCACATAGATGTCGAGCTTTTGTCCAAGGGATGGTGCAATAGGGTTGAGTTAGAAGTTCCTCTCTCAATTGTCGAATCAGAGGCGTGATTGGTGCTACAAATCTTCTTCCATACAAATATGACACAGCTATGTAAATGATCCGAAAATAGCACCACCACTTAGCTGCAAATTGGAGAGGAAATAACTAGCATAACTAGCAACTCTAAGACAACGGAACAAAATCTTATGTACAGAACAATATAAAAATGAACAAAATTCTGAAGAAATTATCTAAACTTCCTAGCAAATTCATAAAGCGTAGATCCTCAAAGAGTCAATGGCACATCTTGCAAGATGAAAACGAAACAAAAAATTCTTGGGAGCTTAAGCAATCAATCTGGTATGGCACATGGAAACGTCTTGGCAAACCTGGATGCAGGGGAAGAAATGAACGCAGCATCATCAACTCAGGAGGCACAGGTTTGGTCCCAGACCAGTCATAAATACCAAGTATCTACCATGAGGAAAAAGTGATATATTAGTCACACTCGGCACGTCAGAAACCATACTGTTTAAACTTTTTAAAAAACTTTTGGGGAGCATATAGGCTATGTTCTTTTTCAATGGTTCAGTGTGGTGCCTGCTTGTGATCTAATAATATCATATAATGCGTGAATTTATAGATTAAAGAATCACTCATTGTCACTGGAAGCAAATGATTTCTTACAGAAAGCCAGATCTTTCCCAAGAAGGGTATGTGCTGGGCGCCCCCGTGATCAAGAATCCACTTTCTCCCTCTCGCACAAGCATTGTCCTGACCACCATCAGGACCTTCTCCAAGTATGCGTAAGCATATATAGTTTAGTACTGTATTAAGCATGGTGCTGTGGCTCTCTACATCTAATCCCCACCCACCATCTTCATTCTGCCGTACGGTATTTAATACCCAACAATGTACAGATGAGCATATCCAACTTAGAACTGGAGCTACGTTCTCAAAATCTGCATGTGGATTATGCAATATGGACAAAAACCAAGTACCTGATGATTATACACATATCGAAGGATCTCTTTTCGATGTTCTGCAGAGAATATGATGTTGAGATGCCCAGTAATAAACAAACATATCACCTGCATTTTTTTGTTAATGAACAAGTCAAGAGGCTCCAATTGCATATGATCGGTAAGACTATCACACCATCTCGCGATGATCAGTCCTTATTCTAATAAAGGAGAATACAATGATCATGACCAAAGTATGTTTGTTGTCTTAACACAACTTCTTTTGTTTGAATAGAGGGCCCTATCAGGTAAGAAGTAACTGATATATCTTCCTTGAGACACTTAGGCTCTCTGCATTAAGTAGAATAAATTGGTTTGACTAGATTCGATAGACAAACTTGATAATCCCATCTAAAAAAATTATGATACACATGGGGTAATGATAAAATCACTTGTTCGAACAAAGAATTATGCTAACTGAGGCAAACAATAACCGAAAAGACTGAAGAAAGCTAACCAAAGGAGGGTGAAAGAAGAGAACGCCAGAATTTTCTGCAGGCCAATGGCCATCACTGGCTTGCAAGGCCGAAAAATAATAGATGCTTCTCCTTAATGCGGCCCATGCCTTCTCATGTGTTATTTCTTCTTCATCCTCTACTTTTATGGGCGGAATAGTTTGTTTGAAGTTCTTCTCTCTTAGAAACTGCAATTGTAGAACGAGAAACTTTTAGCAGGTACAGTGATTGTATTTTTCTGTCTGCACAATGGGTGGATGATTTCTAGTCCTTCATTTGAGTCATTTTTATCAGTCTGTGAACAAAAACGATACCTTACAATTTTAATTTTTTTATGTATGATAAAAAGAAACGCATTCTCAATCCTTTTTGAAAGAACTCCTGGCTTATGAACCTCATCACGATAAGGTTGGAAAAGTAAATCTAGTAGTTGAGTCCGTGTCTTAGGCCAGAAGGAGGTCTGGACCCGCTTCCGAACCCATTTTGACAGCGATACTAGAATAACACCCGAGCGACCGAGTGCCGGTGATATATAGCACTTTACCTGCATTCGCCATAGGAGGTCTCCACAGGGCTTGACCTTGAACCGGTTGCTGTGGAAATGAAGGCGGGCTTGCTCCACCTCAGCACGCTCCTCGGGGGTCCCTGCATCTGGATCGAACTCCCATATCTGCCTTCCGACGTAGTTGTTGGTGCTGTATATATACGGACTATCCTCGCCTTGTGCAATCTTCAGCCTCCACATTCCTCTCTCTTCCTTCAATCTCAATAATACATGAGGAGTATGGACGTATAGGAAGGTTTGAGAGGTGGGAGGAGTAGGAATGTCCACCGTGCGTTTTAATTCCAAGAGCGAGGAGGTATTTATACACCCCCATCAGTAAATTGATTTGTTAGGGGCCTGCGCAGACTTGAGAATTTATTCGGTAGTGCTGAATACATTAGTATCGGTTTACTTATGTGATAGGGCCACTGGTTTGTGTCGTGTCACTGTCTAGTAGGGATAAGCAGATTGGGTGGACAATTCCAGATTTCACCCGGAACTTGGAACCTACTTGCCGAAATAGACTCTCTAATTTTTGGAACCTAAAACCTACCTTACATATGTAGGAACCTAGAACTTACTATACATACCCATGAACCTAGAACCTACTCTGTCACTAATCTTAAGACTATCCTGAGTTCCACATGTACTCTTAATTGAACGATTGTGGTGAATTATCACCTCTAATGATCACTATTTGTTACAAGATACTAATCACAACTCACATTTAGATACAAGAAGAGTATGAAATGTTAACAAACTAAAGTCTCAGTTATGAATATTGCCAAAAATGAAAGCTTATACTAGTAATTTTATATTACACATGCCACAGGATTGCCAGAGACATAGAATAAGAAAAACATAAAGATTTATTCCAGGTTCTAGGTTTTTGTTCTTGGTATCAAACTGTTGGAACATGTTCTCTAATTGTTGAAACTTGAAACTTACCATACATACCTTAGAATATAAAACCGATGGGAATTGGTCCAATTCTCATATTTCTGGTTCTACCTAGAAATCATGTTCATTTCGACATGAAATAGAGGTATAACATGAATATGGCCAGCCCGACCACATGAACTTCAAGTAGTGTTTTTGAAAGCACATTATAGTATGTGAGCTAATTTTGATCCACGTGCAACACGTACATCATTATTCACGGATTAGTTAACGTATCACTATCATTGCACGTATGTCTTGTGGTATTAAATGTGTCATCTTCCGTCCATGACCATCTCGTAATTTTATTATGGAACGGTCAATGTTTCGGCTTATCACAAAATGGAGGGAATATTAAAGAGAACACGCAAAGTTATTGCACTTATTATAATAAGGACAACCCCTGACCACCAACCTTACCATTTAAGTCACAACTTGTAATTTGTAGAGCTTTTTCTGGAATACACATTATTGCTTCATGTGCGAACATATGTATACAATCCCACAAGAGCAAAGCACATCATATCACAAATTGCGTTAAAAAAAAAGGACAGATAATGCACTTGTTAGTGTTTTTTTTTTTTTTTTAACTGGAAAATGAGAATCTAAATGGACCGTTACTGTTGGAAGATTGACTAGCATCTCTCATTTTCACATGTCCGGTTTCCTTGGGAAATCGGTGGGATTTGTTTCCTTACAAATCGCATTGAGTGGGATTAACAACATTTGGCCACCCCATATCGGAAACAAACTAAGAAAAAAAAATGGTTCAATCATATTTGTTTCGAGAAAAAATAAATATTTGATAGATCACAACTAAAATGTGATGCTCAAGTACCGTGTACTTGTGTGTGATTATTAATAAGAGACTAGTAAACTTTCTTTTCCAAAAAGAGACGCTAACTTGTTTTTCAATGTGTGAATAAAAAAGCTTAATTGTTGCATTCGTGATAAGAAATTTTGCAACCCTCTCAAGGGCGAAATTAGGCACGCGTCGAGGGAAGTGGATGGATTGCTAAGATGACAGTGGCACAAACAGTTTTTCTCATGAGGTGATATTGACACCTAAATTTTGGTAACATGTTTAATCATTCATTGAATAGAAAATTAGGGATCGACCCTCTATTTCCTCAACAAAAATATAATTAAATTCTATATGCATATTAGGAGCGTTTTTCATTTAATAGCATTAAGCCTATATGGACTGTATTTTAGCTGAACCGGAGCTATTGGACTCAAGCAGGAAGGCCTGGAATATTATTGAATTATATGATTTAGGCTTACAAGAGAGTGAAAATTGGAACAAGCCCGTTAAGAGCTATGGTGGCCGAAAATATCACAAGGGGGAGGCACATGGGAAACCAAGATAGGACATATTGCATCATTTAATGAGGTTTGGAGAAGATAAACACATTACCTTTGAAAATTGCAATTATGGAAAAAAGAATTGGAGAATACCCTATTGTCCTAAAGAGAAAAATCATGTAATCAAGAATAGGAGGGGCAATCTATCATAAAATGCCCAAAAGGCTAATCATTAAAACTTCATTAAGACTGGTAATATTCCCTAAGCTCCCAAACTTTAGGCTAGTTTCTTTTATTTCATGTTAGGATGTGAAAGTTCCTTCTATGTCTCTTATTAACAACTATTACTATCTGTTCTTTTCTTTTAATATACATGTCAATCAAAAATTCATTTATTTAGGTCTTGTGATTAATAATAATAGGAGTTACATGTTCTCAACATAATCATTTCTAACTTACGCAAGTAAAGACTAAAATATCAGATAAAATTCAGTTTAAGTTAAGTGATATACTAATTTTATAACTACATTGTCTTGAAAAGGATCAAATTTCACAAAAGGAATTTAAAACACTCTACTTATAATTTTTTTCTAATATTACTGCTCGTTATTTAATCGTAATGAAAAATAAAAGTACTCTCATTATTTAACTTTTTATATGCAATGTTCTTTTGTATATGTAGCTACAGAAAATATTAAGTCAACATTTAAAGTGAGTACGTATAGATTTGCGCTCCCCTCCCCTTCGTAGAATCCTCCCTGAGTCACCGAATGTAGTAAAGTATTGATGCGTTGGTTGGGAAAATTGACATATAATATTCTAGTAATGTTATACATGAAACTATATTTGAATTAAGTATTTAAACGAAGTTAACAATTTATATTATATAAGGAGAAACTAAAGTGCACTCAACTGAGAGTATTTTAACTAGGCATGCGCATCATGCGCATCACGCGTTAAATGAAGTGAAGGCTACTCAACTTAGAGATGCTTGATGGGTTACATCAATGGTAAACTCATACTTAAAAATAAAACAAGCACGCGATACGTTACCGTTACCACCAAGAAAGTCAACAAAAAACAAAATCAGCAATGATTGAGACACCACTTTTAAGAGAAAAAGGTGGCTTGTCTGTTGTTGCCATTGAAAATATTAAGAACATTGCTGGCTTTACGGCACTGTTACCACCTAAGTAGAACGGATATGCGACGGACACGTGATACGATACGACACGACACGTCATTTTTAAAAAATAAAGAATTTTCGACACATTGGGACACGTTATTATTAAATAAATATTTTTATTTTTAATTCATTTGACTTAAATTCACAAATAAATATATAAATAAATAAAGAGTTTATAATAAATTATACTAATAATATTAATAAATCTATTCATAGAAAATTTGAAAGACATATTCATAGTTAATGTAACTATATTTAGGAACATGTTTTTAACTTTAATAAAAATTATGAATAAGACTAATGACTAACAAAAAAATAGAATCAACTTTATTTAGATAAATCTATGATATTTTATAATCATCAAAATTTATTATTATTTAACATTCAATATTTTTATTTTTTGAAATAACTTTTTAACTAATTTATTTATTTTTATAACAAAAATAACTTTACCGCTCAAAATTATTTTCCCCTCTTTTCTCTCTAAACTCTTGTCCCCAAAAAATCATTTCCCTCCCTGTTTCTCTCTTCCCTATCCCCCACGCCATCCCAAAATCTTTCCTCAATTTTTTCCCCGCTTTCTCTCTCTTCCTCTCCCCCGTTTCTCTCTCTCCTATCCCCTACACCACCCCCAAAATCTTTCATTGAGTTCTTCCCTACTCTCTCTCTCTTCTTCCCCCATGACAGCACCTCACGCCACCCTAGGATCTTGCCCTTGATTTTTTCCCTGCTCTCTCTCTCCCCCCCTCCCCCCTCCATGGCACTTGCTCCCCCTGCTACCTGCCCCCGTCAATCATCCCCAACCCCGGCCCTCATCAATCACCCCCATCCCCCCCCTTCAGTTTTTTCCCCCATGCCTCCACCCCCTCTCTCGGTTTATCTCTTCTCCCACCCCACCCCACGCCACCACCCTCTCTCCGGCCCCGATTTCTTTCATCGTCACACCACCCTCTCTCCGGCCTCGGTTTCTTTCCATCGTCTTCCACCACCCTCCCTCTCGATAAAACCCTAACCACGGCCTCTTCTTCCTCCTTGTCACACAGCTCTCTCCCGGTCGCCTCATCGCAGTCGCTTGCTGAAAGGGCCCTCTTTCGTAGCTGCAGCCTCACCATCGGCTCTCCATCACATTGTCGCAAACATGGCCTTTTGGATTGCCTACTCTTCCTCTGGCCCTTCCTCCCTGTCTTGGCCTCGCCTCCACCCTCCATCGTCATCCTTTCTCTCGGACACACGCGTCGGAACGTGTTGAGAAAGGTTGACCACATGTCGGGAAATCCGACACGTGTTGATCGCGTGTCCAAACGACACTCGGACACGTTCGGACACGTGTCGGACACGACACGGAAGCTTCGACAACGTGTCGGTGCTTCATAAGTTACCACTCGTCAGCAATGGTGCAACTCGGATTGCATGTTTCATTTTTCATGGACCGAACAATCATAAGGAAAATACATGTTGAGAGACGACATTGGTTTTTATTTAAAGAAGTAAAATCCAGTAATATCATTCGGGCCAAATAAAAAACTCTATGAGAAATTGAACTGCAATGATTAAAAGTTGGATATCGCTCTAAAAAAAAAAAAAAAAATGTTCAGGAGTCGACCCCTATCCTAAAAAAAATCATTAACATAGTTTGCATTTGCACTGTAGACTATTTTCACCCACAATATAACTAAATCCACCCCATTTTTTCTTATTAAAAAGGAAAAATTACCCTCAATCATTCAATTGCAATTTATAGTGGTAGCCCTAAATTTATTCGCTTTCCTTCCTTTTTATTCTTTTTCTATTTTTATCTGAAATCTAGCTATCATAATTAAACATTTCAAATGTTTTGTGTTTATTTAATGTGGTTATCTCGTGTATATTAAAGGCATTATGTTTTCTTTTTATTTTTTATTTACTTCCGCAAAAATAAGTTAAGTCGAAAAGAAAATTTTCCAAGAAGCCTAATTCTTTTTTACGTTGCCAAGCAAAATTATGGATTGATTGTCGAGTAGAATCTAGGATTAACATAGGCAATTTTTTAAAACAATCTCATCTTCAAAACATTTTATATTTTTTGACCAAAAAAAAAAAACTTTTATATTTGTTGCGCATATCACCGCAACCTATCTTGTCTTGATGCTTTCCGAATACTTCATAATTGATGTTAATTTTGTCAATCCAAAAAATGATGAGACTCATGGCATTTTTAAAAAGACTTTTCTTCCGTCATGAATGTTGTCATTTAATTACATTTCATAATTTAAAGCTTCATATTGGAGAATGTAATTATGATTGTATTTTGGAAAATCTTTACAGATGTTTTTTATTTTTTATTTTTGTTTCGTCAATTATCACATTATGTGTATATGTGTAAAAAAGACAATCAATAAGAAAGGATTTGGTGATAGACAAATGTTAAAATTTATAAACAAGTGATTGCATTCAAATTGTCTATAAAATTCTTTTCTAAATTCCACTAGTCAATTAATCTACAAATTTGTTAGACAACGTTGAAAAGAATTAGGTTTATTGGAAGTTTCTCTTTTTGACAAAACTAATTCTTACATAAATAAATTCTAACAATAAATTGAAAATATAGTGTCTTTATATACATAGGATAGCCATAATAAACAAAAATGAAACATGTGCAATCTTAATTATGGTAACTAGATACTACATAGAAATAGAAAAACTAAAAAAGGGGGGGAAAGTAAATAAGTTTGGGCCACCACTTTAAATTACAACTGAATAATTGAGAGTAATTTTGTCTTTTTGGTGAAAATTGAATGGATTTAGCCGCATAAGGGGTGGAAATAGCGCTGTCCTATATATATTTGTGACATTTTCGTTTAATAATAATAGGTGCACATAAATTCATTTAAATTGGCTCAGTTATATAATTGCTACATGGGTATTAGCAGGAGGCCCTAAACTTGAATTTTTAGGACTGAGCCCGCAAAAATTAGAAATTTGGTCGAGCCCATAATCTCACTAATTACGTACCAACTGTTGAAAGTCAGAATCAAATCACTCATACACTTCATGTGGCATATAAGTGTTCCCTAGCCAGCAGGTAATCGGATAATTGAAAGCCACACTCCTAGGTTATAAAGAGAAAGTTTATCGGTCTATTTTGATTTCATTGTTCCATATATTTTTGGAATATTGGTGATATAAAAACCTTTCTCCACGAGCAGAGACTGACAACTACGTTCACTTCATTAGATCATGGATATTTCCCTTTCACGATTATAAGTGTGGAAAATGTTTTGCAAGGTGCTGTTGCTATTACTAATCAATCAAAAAGTTGATCAGAGAAAAAAAGGTCTCTTCCATGACGACCCGGGAGTTGGTGAAAAATGAGGTTAACAATAGTGTCAAAACTTCATATCCAATCCTAGGCTTAAATAAGATGGAAGCACTAAACGTTACCCATGTTGGTTAATTGACTTCAATAAAACAGGTCTTAACGCATACATTGATCGAAACTTTTCCCCAATAAAATTAGCCACGCAGATCAACAAATGAGTTAGGGACTTCATTGCATTACTTTAAGAACGCTTATGATACAATTGACAAAAATTCAACGTTTAGAAGTTTCGCAGTACATGAATTTATTTTTTCCTCTGATACAGAAAGGGTTCTCATCCTCCTCACGTCCGCATCAGCCATGATTCTGAGAATTGATTGAAGATTATCTGCTATTAATATTTGGCCACCTGATTCACGTGGAATTGACTTAGTTTGTGTGATGTGAACTAGAAAATGAAGTAGCACCAGATGATGCAAACCAGTTAAGATTAAGAATGCCGATGATGAAAGACAACTTAAAAAAAAAAACCTCCTTTCAATTAAAAAAGAAAAGAAAAGAAAAGAAAAGAAGAAACCTCCACGAGTGAGGTCACTGCATTAGAAAAATAAAGTACATGTCTTATACATGGATAATTTATACCGTGGACTTCCTAATTAGTGGCTAATGACGAATTAGCATACACAACAATAGAAATTCTTTCATTTAAACATTGTAATACAAATCAGTATCTCTTTCTCACAGTTTTTATTTTTTTTTAATAATTGAGGATCCGCCGAAGCATGTCCTTGTCGGCTTACGTCGATTTGGGGTCTCATGGGCCTCCGCAATGGAGGACCTACAGTGACTATACCTCGAGGGAAACTGGCCTAGCAACCCACCGCCGGGGCCTCCCACTTGAATCGCTAGCAACGCAGGGTTTTGAACTCTCGACTTCCATGCGTTTGAAGGGGAGCTCTCAACCAACTGCGCTGCCCACGGGTGAATACTTTCTCACAGTTAGTGTAGTCAAATACCAGGAAATTTCCAGCTCAGAATTGAAAGTCGCTCATTTAATGCCCACTAATTATATACAAATTGTTCTGAGTTGGAATCACTTGTACGCTTTATGTGGCTTATGAGTGGTCCATGGCCCGCAGGTAGTTGGACGATAGAAATCCAAACTCTTAGTTTATAAAGAAAAAGTTTATTGGTCTATTTTGACTTCATCTGTCTATATATTATTGGAAAATTGGTGGCATAAAAGAAGCAGAGATTGACAATAGTCGTTTACTTCATTAGATCAGGGATACTTTCCTTTCGCGAATACAAGTGTGGAAAATGTTTTGCCCCGGTGTTGTTGCCATTAGTAATCCTACATATATTTACTCTTGAAATAAAGATGTTTAAGCTGTTCTCTTTTTACATCCAATGTGAAAATATTTTACACTGGCGATGCTAACAAGTTTATATTTTATTCCTTTTATTTTTGTTGACATATCGTATTTTTTAATTTAAGTGATCTCGATTTTCCCGGGTAACCGGACAAAAAAATTTACCGGGTTTCTCTAGGAAGATATACGGTGCAGACAGCTCCGTTACTCTCTTATGCGTAACGATGCCCTCAGAATCCCATTTTTCAGAAATTAAGATCCCTTCTCTCACTTTTTAGGTTTTCTATAGTGGGTCATGTTCACCTCCAAATAGACTTTATTGCTGGTTTTCCTTATATAGACATCACAAATATTTAATTTCGGTTAAATTTAGATATTTGTAATGCCTATTTAGGTAATCCATCAATCAAAATGTTGATAAGTGAAAGATAGGCCTCTTCTAACTACCTTGGAATTGTTTAACAATGAGGTTAAAAATAGTGTCTAAATTTCAGGAAAAGTATCAAAAAGGTCTAAAACCTGTTACATTGATGCCAATTCGGTCCTAAACCTTTCAATTGAACTAATTTAAAACTAAACCTTTTTATATTTTGCCAATTGAGTCTATTTGGTCAATTTATGCTAGAATTGCTGACGTGAATGATCCTATGTGGCACTACGGAAACTAATGTAAACATTTTTTTTTTTTATAATTTTTAGTTTTTTTAAATTTTCTTTGTTCTTTTATTTTATCTCCCTTTTCTTTTCACTAGTGGCTGGCTAGGCCCTCACAAGGTCAAGGCTTGATGAGGCCAACCCTTGCCCAAGTAATACCTCACGAGGTAGCCTATGCCTAGGTGAGGCCTAGCCTCCCTAGATCTAGCGAGGTGCCCAAGCGAGGCTCGTCGAGGGCAATCCTCACCGATTGTGATATCCTGAAATTCGACCCCGTCCCAATAATATGAAATAGGCATTTCGTCAACACGCCTATGATCATTTTACTCTAAGTGGGCCCCTCACGAGTTAACTAATATATTAGACGAGGCTATTAAGGATATAAACACGGCGGACTAGAGAATTCGATCGAAAATCGATCACTCGGCTGTAATAATCTGTAATAATCGGCAAGGGTCAACACGACACCGTTATAATTGAATTGTGATCGGATATAGGTCGATTTGATGGAATCACGTAATTGAATTGCGGGTGATTCTGCGTAATTGCGAAATTCGCGTCAAACGACACTAACCCGATTTTCTATCGAAATTATACTCGGGACACGTAATTGAATCCTTGTGATTTTTACGACAATTGAAAGTTGTCTACGAGTCGGAGATGCATAAACGTGGATAAAAAATTATTGACCACGGGTCAAACGCATTAAAATCCCTAAAAGTTACCCAATAGGTTAGGTTGTACTAAAATTGCGTTCGGTCGATTTTAACCACAAAATTGAATTTGGTTTTGGGAATCGGACGTTCGAGCGTGTTATGATTTATTTTTAGGAAGTCGTCTAATCTTTCGGAGAAGTTTCGTCAAGTCCGGAATTTTGCGGAAAAATCGATATTGGACAAAATAAATAGAAGAAATTTGGATAGGCTGATTTATTTGGGTATTTGGCCACCAAAAGACTTTATTTTGTGAAGGAATGGTAGGAAAATGGCCATTGGAGGATGCCAAGACTTCTTGGGCTAAAGACTTTTGAAGCTAACCACTTGAGTGCTTGATATTTTTGCATGGCTTCCTATTGGCCTTGGTGTTGACTTCCTTTCTCTCCCTCGCTCCTATCCCTTTCCCCCATGCGTCAGCCCCATTTCTCCTTCCTTCTGCTGACCACATGATCCCATCGCCTCATCCCATTTTTCCTTCCATTTTGCCGCTCCATCCCAACGCCCTCGTCGTCTTCAGCATCCCACTACCAGCGTCCTCCTTCCACCTTCATAAACTCACCAACACCTCACGTCCGTTCCAGCGTCAACCACCAGCCAGCTCTTCACGCCTCAGCATAGCCACTATCACCAAATTGCCAGCAGCCTCACGTCCCCACAAGTCCAGCGTCACAACTCCAGCACGAAAATGCAGAGCCCTTCTCCTGCTCTATTCTGTTTTGTCCTCTGCCGTCAACCCACCAGGAGCTCCCCCACCGCTGCTCCATTTTCCATGACACCACAGCATCGCACCATCATCCTCCATTCACCGCCTCAGCCGCCACAATCGCCTCATGCCTCCAGTCCACGCATTCACCAGCTCACCACCATCGCCACAGCCAACAAACCACACACGTCCAGCAGCTCCAACCTGCCAGCTCCATCTTCACCGCCTCACCTCAGCCAGCTCGCCCCAGCAACTTCAACCCACCGAATAGCCATCGGCGTCCATTCCGCTGGCCAGCAACATCTCCTCCGTAGCTCAGCCCCTTTAAATTGCCCCTTAGTCGAGATTGGTAGGGCTGTTTTCAGTCACTAATTGGCCTCCGTTGGAGACCTGATAGTGACGGGATCTCACCGCCGTCGCTGTGAACCCATCGCCATCATAATCCGGTGAGTTAACTGCCTAATCCTTGATTAGGTAGTTAATTGTGCTTAGGGGGTTAGTTTAGTGTTAATTAGGATTAGTGTTAATCCTAGTTAGTGTAACTAGTTAGTTAGTTAGGTTAGTTAGTTAGGTTAGTTTGGTTAGGCTATGCTACCCTAGGTTAGATTAGTTAACTTAGGTTAGTTAGTTAACCATGGTTAGTTAAATATGGTTATGATAGTTAGCTATGGTTAGTTTAATTAACGGTGGTTAGTTTAATTAAATTGGATTAATTTAATTTAATTGCAATTTATTTAAATAATTATAATTAGCGTAAATTGTGACAGAATAGCTGTTTTTAAGAATTTTATGCTGATTCTCGTGGTTGAATTTATATATGAAATTGATTGCTTATTTGTACAATTGAGTGCTTGGTGATCGTTATGAATTATTATTGCAAAATTTGATTTTATAGGTATTTAATTAGAAAAATACCGGGTGTGGGTTTTTGATGCAAAAAAAGTTTATGTACTATATAAAATCGTGGAATTTTGAAATGAGAGAGTACTGTGTTTGATGGTTCGATTTAAATGCGTGACCACACATGATTATTTTACTGGGATGATTTTTAATATGAAGAAAAGTGGCCAAGTCAATTATTTGAATACGAGATATTTGAGTGCAAAGCACGATGTTCTTGGGCAAGTATGTGCATGTGGTCACTATCGGAACCCGTCACCCAACAGGAGTTTGGAGACGATGCCCGATGTTTATCGGATGCCCGGCGGAGCTTTGGAAGCCGAGTCACGGTGGAGGTTGGACAGATGCCCCTTTATAGGATGCCGTCTAGGCGGGGGTTCTAGAAGTTGCCGTGCCCGACGAAGTGGGATGACACCCGATTATGTAGGATGACCGTCGACTGTTGAGTTGGTCGTGGCCGATGGGTCATAATAATTGGAACACGCCTTTGGTTGAGATAGCTACGCCTGATTATGAGGCAAAATTGTGTGGCACGGTATGGGACGTGTCATAACGATTTTACATTATAATTGTGACCCATGTGAATATTTGATGGATGAAATGATGTGTTCCGGTTATTAATTGCACTTGTGATATGTATCATGTATATGTGATGCACTGATGTGCAGGGACGTGCCGAGGTGAGGTAAGTTTTATATGGCGCGTGTTAGGATTGCATTCGAGGTGAATTTGCGTTCTAATTGGGGTTTAGGGTTTTGACTCACTGAGATTTATCTCACCCCGTCGTCGTTAACCCTTTTTCAGGTCCTTAGTATGGAGGATCCAGCATTAGAGCCGGAGGGATCCGGGGTGTAGGTCGGTTAGGACTTTTTTTTGGAGACCGACTTTTGTATATAAACTTGTAGGGCTAACTTGGCATGTATATGAATAATAGTTTATGAAAATAACTGGCATGTCTTTCTACTATCCCCGTGTTTGTTGATTGTCCGGGTATTTGTTTAATTTGCTTTCGCCTGTGCTTAATTGAAAGATAAAAAAAAAGGGGTCGGCGACGTGTTCAGGGACGTCACAATTTTAATCGACCATTGAGGGATGTGCTCGTGTCCGGGGTTCGGGACGTGACATCCTTGCCCGAAGTGGTATCAGAGCTTGTCAGTGTCTGGAGTGATAAGGTGCAATGGGTTTTGGGATAGTAGGAAAGACTTTTCCTTATGCTTCTGCCTGTGATTGATTGATTGTTTGGTGTGGGTCGCTTGGATTTCTAATTTTGTATTGGAATTGAAAAGCAAGTTTTGTAAGGAGTCTGCAATATGAGCAATCTTGAGTAGAGGGCCCCTCGGAAGAGGGCAGTAACATTTGTTTCTCGGGGTAGAATGCCGACTAGGGTCAGTGCTCGAGGTAGAGCATCGGCTCAGGCCAGCGCGAGAGAAAAAGTACCACTGTTGGCTAGTACTAGAGTAACAGCATCGGGCAATCCTAGAATAGATTGGATCATCCAGGCGCTTGAGACCCTCGGGGAACTTGATGGGCCAGCAAGCACAAAATCAAGCTGCTACTACCGCCACCACCACTACTATTGTCGCTGTAGCCACACACCTACTAAAGTCCCACCAGGGAATGGGAACGGGGAGCGATAGATGCACAAGTTGGTGGATCAGTTTTGAAGCTAAAGCCACCGAGGTTTATTGGAGTAGGTGATCCTGAGGCTGCAACCCTTTAGATTGGGGAGTTAGAGAAAATCTTTGCATTGCTAAGTGCTCTGAAGAAGACAAGGTAGTCCTAGCGGTCTACCAGTTGCAAGGAAATGTAAGCACTTGGTGGGAAGCCACCAGAGGGAGAGTGTTTCCATAAGGCACGGTTCCGGTGTGGGATGCCTTCGTGGAAGTCTTCAATGGGAAGTACTTCTCGGACTATGCTAGAGAGCAGAAGATGGTAGAATTCCAACGTCTGCGTCAGGGTTTGATGACAGTGGATCAGTATGAGGCGAAGTTCGCCAAGTTGTCCAAGTACGCACCAAGACTGATTAAGGACCCAGTGGACCGAGTAAGGAGGTTCAGAGGGGGATTGAGACCGAGATCTGTACGAGAGGGCCCAACTGATCGAGAGGAATTTGAATGAACGAGCCGCTGCATTTGGGTTGCGGTTCGTGCCCAACAGAGACAGCAATCAGTTTAGGAAAATGCCGATGACTGGAGGAGAGTATTCTATTCCGCCCAACCAATGGGGTGGAATTGGAAAGCTGACACCCAACCCGAACGGCGTGTGCCAAATCTGTAGAAGGAAGTATGGACCAACCCCGTGTCTTAGTAGAACGGGAGCGTGTTATGGATATGGTCAGCACGGCCACCAAGTGAAGGACTGTCTGCATAGGTCTAGGGGAGCATAGGCCCTACTACCACAATTAGGGCAATCAAGAGGGAGTGCGTCGCAGAACGTACACCATGGTATCTAAACAGGCCTCCGATGCAGGGAAGGGTGTATGCTATCACCCGAAGGGAGGCGGAGGACTCATAAGACGTGGTCACAAGTACAGTCTCGCTAAACGACCACGCTACTTATGCTTTATTTGATCTTGGAGCTACGCATTCGTTTATTGCTGAGTAGTACGTTAAGTTGGTAGGACTAAGTCCAGAATTGTTGGGGACAGTCATTAGTATATCTTCTCCATTAAATGATAAAGTGTTGTTTGTGATAGGGTGTCTTGGTTGCAAGTTAGTTATTGGTGAGCGAGAGGAAATGATACATTTAATTGTGCTGGCTATGTTTGACTTTGATGTGATTGTTGGCATGGATTGGCTCACTAAGCAATGAGCTATTGTAGACTGCTCGTAAATCGATTTGGTTTAACCCGTTAGTGGGTGAAAGTTTCGAGTTTATCGGATGTCACGCCCCGATCCTTAGGTACGCGCACATCCCTTATCTTGGTCGATTAATAGTGACGTCCCAGGATGTATCGCCGACCCCTTTTATTTTAATACGCATGCGGAAGTATATAATAAATCTCCAGACAATAAAACAATAGGATAGAAAAGCAGGGTCATATTTTTCATATTGAAATTCCACAACCAAACTTTTATATAACCACACCTCAAAGTATTTTACCATACTATTAACGAAGGTCTAGTCTCACACTCAACCACCTATAAATAGGGTTCACCAACGAGGATGGGATCTGATTCCTCATCCGGGTTGTACTTGGGATCATCATCGGGGTTCTCCTCCAGGTACTCCTCTTCGGGTTCTTTCTCCTTAGGCTCCTCATCAGGGTCCTGAAATGTTGTCCTACAACCGGGATGAGACTATGTTTCAGTAAATTCTACCCTCTAAGATTTGATTAGTAAACCAATACGCTAACCGGGTTACCTATGCACACACGGGTCAGAGGACTTACCTTGGCCCCAGATTCCACCTGCATATCAGCACAGTTCAATAGGTACCCAAGCAATCACTTCACATATCGATATATCGATCAATTGACCTAGTCAATTACATGTCATCACGACCATTTCTTGGTCGGCCCATTCCATACTGTCTATAAGTCTGATCAACATCCAAGACTACTCACCCTTGGTGATATATAGATAGTATATTATTCTATCTCCAGATGACATATAGAGTCATCGAGTCGTCAAATCATACCGTCCTGTCTCGAGATGACAAAGAGAGTCATTTAGCCGGTATATCAATATCATACCGTACTGTCTCAAGATGACCTATAGAATTATCGAGCTGGTATATCATACTGTACTGTCTCAAGATAATCTCTAGAGTCACCGAGCCAGTAGATCATACCGTCCTGTCTCAAGATGACATATAGAGTCATCGAGCCGGTATACACACAATTTATCCTACTGTACTGTCTCAAGATGATCTGTAGAATTATCGAGCCGGTATATCATACCGTACCGTCTCAAGATAATCTGTAGAGTCACCAAGCCGGTAGATCATACCGTCTTGTCTCAAGATGCTCCGTGAAGTCATCGAGCTAGTATACATGCCATTCCTAGTAAATAATCAAATAACCAATTCTTATCCTTTCCGATAAAATGTTGTGTGTGCACGATTGGCCTTAGCCAAAATATAATATTTTTCCTTTCCATAACTCCTACATTTTCTGTAGTTCACTCAAATCCTTTTGGCATTATCAACCAATGCCCGGTTATTTTTCAATTATTAATTAAAGATAATTCAAGTAAAGAATAATTCTCAATTTCACAAATAATTCAATTCAACACAAAATAAAACTTAATTAAATAAATGGATTACGCCATGACAATGAGCATGAAATTTCGGTCGTCGGCTATCCCAGCCTTATTTCCGAAAAATAATTAATTAATTAAATTAATTTCGAAAATTAATAATTAAATACTTAAAATCCAATTTAGGATTGTAATGCCTAATTGAAGCCCAATAAGGGTCGAGAAAAATCCCGAAATGTATTCAATAAATATTAGGAGCTCTCTGCTTACTAATGACTATGTCTAACCACCTAACATGCATCATTAAGTCACTAATTAAATTGTTCTAAACTAATCTAACAACATAATTGCACTTAATTAAATCTAACCAACCCTTAAGCATCATTAGCAAACTAAGAAAGCATTAATGAGCAAAACTCACTTGATTAAAAGCGGAGACCGGATCACTGCGATGGCTGTCGAATTCTGAATTTTCAGCGGTGTCGGCGGACACCCGGGCTGGGCCCAAAGGCCTTGCAAGCCCACAGCAATTGCTGGGCTTGGTCTTGGGCTTGGGCTGCTTTGCGGGCTTCAAAGGGCAGGGCTTGATGGAGATGCTGGGCCAAAATCTGAGTTGGATGGGCTGAAGCTTGCTGAAGACTTAGGCTGCTTTAGGTTGGGCTAATCGAAATTTGCTTGGGCTCGTGGACTGGAATTGCTGGGCTGATCGTGGGCTTTAAAGGGTCGAAGACACGTTGCTAGAGAAGCGGACGAGAGAAGGTAGCTTTGTTGGTCTTCAATGAGCGCTGCAGTTGACCGATCGTGCGGCTGAGATGGGCTGAAGACGCGAGGGAAGATGGCTCGGTGACGTGCGGCTTCGCTAGAGGAGTTTCGAGCAACTGCTAGCGTGCCAATCCACGAACGAAAGAAATGGGCGCTGGCCGCGTGGAGCAAGGAAAGGGCGGCTTCGGTCAACACCTGGAGCTCCAACAACTGAAGGTTGATTGGCCTCACGAGCGAACAACATGGCAGAAGGTGGAATTTGATGGACTGACATGTGGGCTTCGATCGTGGACGGGCGGAAGAAGCGAACGTGGCAGCAATATGAACGACGGCGGCTGATGATGGGGCGGTGGCTGTTGTCTTCGACTGCAGCTCGGTTCTTCGAAGAGGAAATGAAGAAAATCGAGCAGCAATCAGAATTGGTGGAAGACAGTGTGCGTTGCTCGATCGCTTTGGTGGGTGGTGGATGGGCAGACGGTGGACACGGATGCGGCAGCAACTGGAGCGGATGATGGGGCGGTCGAAGGCAGGGCTACGAAGAAGAAGGGGAAGGCGTTTTGCTGCCGGGATGAAAAGAAATCCAGGAAAAGCAAAAGCAGAGGGGGAGTCGGCGAGGACAACGTGCGAAGGAGGGGGCGTGCGTGAGAAGCTAGAGGGCTTAAAGTCAAACATATATCCATCCACTTAATTGATTGTCCCCTAAAAGCCTCCAAGTTTATCCCTTGGTCCCCCAACCATTCTTTCTTGAATAGAATTTCCAAAATCAATCCAAATTGAAGTATCATTTTTCAGCCCCATGCCTTATTCCGAATTTCACCAAACTAGCCTTAATTCCTCACTCAAATCTCCAAATCGAGGTCCAATTTCAATGAAGAAAAAGCTCGTAGAATTTCTACAAGTGCCCCTCGTCAAATAGCTCGATTTGACAGTCAAAAGTCTCTTCAATTCGGCTAATATGAATTTCCGTTAATTTTTGCGACGTCTGAAATGATTTTCCGTAAAAATCTCGGAATCTTTGAAAAATTTTTTGAGACCGAGTTGACGTTCCTAGAATTTATTGTGACATGACAGAATCTTCAATTTCTGAAATTGGACTTAAATTCACGGTTAATTTTCATTCGATGCGTTTTTAGCGTGACCTAGGTTGCCGGGTAACTTTCAGAAATTTTTAGTGTAAATGACTTGTGGTCGATTTTCTTCGAGCCATAATGAACCCACTCGACACGTTGGCGACTCTCGGTTGTCGTGAAAATTTCGAGGATCCAAATACAGACACAAGGTACCAAAACGATATAAAAATCAAATTAGTGCCAGTCGATGAGAATTTTCAATTTAGTAGTGTCACCCATGATTAGCCACACATCTCAGTCGAACCGACCTATCTCTGATCTCAAATCAATTTATATCTATGTTGTAATGACCTCTAAAGATGAGCACGGTCGAGTAGTCGATTCCTAGTCGAATTCTCGAGTCTATTGCCTTAAAATTCTTAATGACTTCCCCAGATAGTCTAGTTATCTCAAGAGTGATCAGCTCTGAAAACGGCCCTATAGGCATGTCAATGAAATGCCCGATTTATCTAGAAGAAAACATAATCGAAAATCTGGGATGTCACATCGGAAGTTGAGGAGGACCATCGATTACCTTAATCTCGTCGCTTGAGGCAACTCGTTTGTTAGAGGTGGATTGCCAAGGTTACTTGGCAACTGTAGTGGATACGACAGTTGAGGAGCTAAAGATGGAGAACATCGCTGTAGTGCAAGAGTTTTATGAGGAATTGCCCGGTTTGCCCCCAAAAAGGGAGATCAAGTTTGTGATTGAGTTGGCCCCTTAGGACGGAGCCAATTTCTAAGGCCCCTTATTATATGGCGTTGTCAGAGTTGAAGGAACTGAAGGTCGCAGATGCGTTGAGTTGAGAGTCATTGATTGCACAGATGATGGTTCAAGAATGTATTCTACTCGAAGGAGTTCGGGATTCGGATTTCAAATTTGAGGTGGGTTACCTTTCAAGTCTCATGGCTACCATTAGAATTGTATTAGAAGTACATATAAGGATTAAGACGTTATTGTTGATAGACCTTGAGATCTAGAAAATTCTGCAAGAGGATGCGGAAAAGAGGAAAGCTGACTTTCAAGTTGTTGAGGATGGAACACTAAAGTTTCGTGGGCGATTGTATATACTTGACGATGCGGAGTTTAAGGAGGAGATTTTGTCATAAGCCCATCGTAGCAGCTACAGCATTCATCTAAACAGTACGAAGATGTATCAGAATATACATCAACACTATTGGTAGACCGATATAAAGGCAAATATCGCCAGACATGTTGCCAAGTGTCTGACGTGTCAACAAGTGAAGGCATAGCATTGCAAACCTGGAGGACTTTTGCAACCCCTCGAGATTCTCGAGTGGAAATGAGAATATATCATAATGGACTTTGTGATGGGATTACCAAGGAGTTAGCGATGTAATGATTCCATATGGGCTGTAATTGACATATGGATAAAGTCTGCTCATTTCATTGCCGTACGAAAGGACTTTGCATTGGACAAATATGCTGAGTTGTATGTGCGCTAGATAGTTCGTCTTCATGGGGTACCAGTGACAATTACGTCAGATCGAGACCCGAAGTTTACGGTAACCTTTTGGAAAAGTTTACAGACTACCTTGGGAATGAAGCTACAGTATAACATGGCCTATCATCCGCAAATGAATGGCCAGTCTAAGAGGACGATTCAAATCCTCGAGGATATGCTGCGAGCTTGTGTATTGGACTTTAAAGGAAGTTGGGAGGAACAGCTTCATCTAGTTGAGTTCGCCTACAACAACAGTTATCAGCAGAGTATCCAGATGGCACCGTTTGAAGCGTTGTATTGCAGAGCCTACAAAACTCCGGTTTGTTGGAACAAAGCTGGACAGCATAAAATTATGGGTCCCGAGTTGGCTCAATAGTCAGTCGATGCCGTCAAAGCTATTTGAGAAAGACTTAAGACCGCTCAAAGTCACCAAAAAAGTTATGAGGACAAGTGACAAAGGCTATTGGAATTGCAAGTTGGTGAACACGAAGTCCTTAAAGTGTCACCAATGAGAGGTACTTCGTGCTTTGGCAAGAAAGGAAAGCTAAGTTTGAGGTACGTCGGTCCCTTTGAAATTTTAGAACAAATTAGGACTTTGACGTATTGTCTTGCGTTGCTACTAAGACTTGCTCAGGTGCATGATGTCTTTCACGTGTCAATGTTGAGGAAGTATGAACCTGACTTGACCCACGTGCTGAATTTCGAAGCATTAGACGTGGACAAGAGAGCGTCGTACGTGGAGAGACTAGTTTAGATAGTGGATCAAAAGGAGCAAGTGCTGCGTAATAAGAAGATCCCCTTGGTTAAGTGGTCTGGTAACACCACAGAACTGAAGGAGCTACGTGGGAAAGTGAGCAATAGATGAGATGTCAATACCCCCACCTTTTTGAAGAAGAATTGTAATGGTTTAAATTTCGAAAACAAATTTTTTTATAAGAGCCTAAGAGGGGAAGAGTTGTGATATCCTGAAATTCAAGCCCATCCCGATAATATGAAATAGACATTTCGTCGATGCGCCTATGGTCATTTTACTCTCGAGTGGGCCCCTCATGAGTTAACTAATTTATCAGGCGAGACCGTTAAAGGATATAAACGCGGTGGACTAAAGAATTCGATTGGAAATCGATCGCTCAACCGTAATAATCAGCAAGGGTCAACACGACATTGTTATAATTGAATTGTGATAAGATATAGGTTGATTCGACGAAATCACGTAATTGAATTGTGGGTTATTCCACATGATTACGAAATTCGCGTCGAATGACGCTAACCTGATTTTCTATCAAAATTATATTCGGGACACGTAATTGAAACCTTGCGATTTTTACGACAACCGAGAGTCATCTAAGAGTCGGAGATGCACAAACGTGGATCGAAAATTATTGACGACGGGTCAAATGCATTAAAATCCCTAAAAGCTACCCAATAGGTTAGATTGTACTAAAATCGCGTTCAGTCAATTTTTACCATGAAATTGAATTCGGTTTTGGGAATCGGACATTCGAACGTGTCACGATTTATTTTTAGGAAGTCGTCTTATCTTTTGGAGAAGTTTCATCGAGTCTGGAATTTTGCGGAAAAATCGATCTTGGACCAAAGAAATAGAAGAAATTCGGATGGGCTGATTTATTTGGGTATTTGGCCACCAAAAGACTTTATTTTGTGAAGGAATGGTAGGAAAATGGCCATCAGAGGATGTTAAGACTTCTTGGGCTAAAGACTTTTTGGGCTAAGCACTTGAGTACTTGATATTTTTGCATGGCTTTCTATTGGTCTTGGTGTTGACTTCCTTTCTCTCCCTCTCTCCTCTCCCTTTCCCCCATGCGTGAGCCCCATTTCTCCTTCCTTCTACTGACCACACGATCTCATCACCTCATCCCATTTCTCCTTCCATTTTGCCGCTCCATCCCAGTGCCCTCGTCGTCTTTAGCATCCCACTACCAGCATCCTCCTTCCACCTTCACAAACCCACCAACACCTCACGTCCGTTCCAACGTCAACCACCAGCCAGCTCCTCACGCCTCAGCACAACCACCACCACCAAACCGTCAGCAACCTCATGTCCCCACAAGTCCAGTGTCACAACTCCAGCATGCAAACACATAGCCCTTCTGTTGCTCTGTTATGTTTTTTCCTCTGCCGTCAACCCACCAGGAGCTCCCCCACCGCTGCTCCATCTTCCATCACACCACAATATCGTACCATCATCCTCTATTCACCGCCTCAGCCACCACAGTCACCTTATGCCTCCAGTGTCACGCCTTGAACCTCGGGCACGCGAACATCCCTCGTCGGTTAACTAAAATTTGACGTTCCTAGGACGCATCGCCGACCCATTCATTTTATACACATGCGGAAGCGAACTAGTGATCACCCAGACAACCAACACAGGGATAGAAAAAAAAACACATGCCAATACCTTTTCACAAAACACACTTTATATACATGCCATGTCAATTTTATAGGTTTATAAACAGAAGTCTGATTCTAAAGGAAACTACTGGGCCACCTACGCTCCGAACCCTTCCGCTTCGGGCTCCGGGTTCTCCATACTAGGGACTTGAAAATGTTTAACCATGACGGAGTGAGATAAAATCTCAGCGAGTCAACACCCTAAATCCCAATTAGGACAATAATTCACTCAGAGATAGCCTAAATAGGCGTTACATACAAACTTACCTCGTCTCAGCACCTCCCTACACATTAGCTCATCACATATATCATATGCATACAGCAAACGTGTTTACTAACTGGAACATAACATTTCATTTATCAACCAATCACACGGGTCCCGATTATAAGGTAGAATCGTTATGACACGTCCCATTTTGTGCCATATAATTTTACCCCATAATAAGGCGCAATGATCTCAACCACTCATGCATGTTCCAGTTCTTACGATCCATCAGCCATGGCTAACTCAATAGTCGGCGGTCATCCGACATAATTGGGCGTCATCCCACTCCGTTGGGCACGGTAACGTCTAGCATCCTCCGCCTAGACGGAACCCCACTGAGGAGCTTCGTTCCGGAACCCATCCGTGAACGGCATCATCTAGCATCCTCCGCCTAGACGGCACCCCACTGAGGAGCTTCGTTCTGGATCCATTCGCGAATGGCATTGTCTAGAACCCCCACCTAGACGTCACCCCACTGAGGAGCTTCGTCCTACGTAAATGCATCAGGACGGGTTCACTTAGTGATCACATGCACATCCATACTTGGCCAAGAACACTGTGCTTTGCACTAAAATACTTCCATTTCAAATAATGGACTTGGCCCATTTTTTTCGTATTAAAAATTCATGGTAAAATAATTGTCCGTGGTCACATATTCAAATCAAACCATAAAATGTGATACTCTCCCATTTCAAATTCCACAATTTTATATAGTACATAAAATATTTTTGGAGTCAAAAACCGACACCCAGTATTTTTCTAATTAAATACTATAAAATCAATTTTTTGCAATAATAATTCAAAAATAATCACCAAGCACCCAATTGCTTAATTTAGCAATCAATTTCACAAATCAATTCAACCACGACGATTGGTGCAAAATTCCACTAACCGGCTGTCTCGGTATAATTTACGCTAATTAAAATTAATTAAATAAATTGTAAATTATTTAAATTAAATCACTTAATTAATTTAAATAAACTGATTGAACTAACTAACTAATCTAACTAGGCTAGCTACATAAACTAATTAAGCTAACTACTACCCTAACATAACTAACCACCTAACCAAACTATTTAGTCTAACTAGCCATTCTAACTAACTAGTTACACTAACTAAATTACACTAATACTAATTAACCTTAAACTAATCACCCTAAGTGCAATTAACTTCCTAATCCAAGATTAGGGTGTTAACTCATTGGATTAGCGAGGTAACGGGCTCACGGCGATGGTGGCGCGAAGGCGACCAAGACCTGAGCCTACGAAGTTTCCGACAGAGGGCCGATTGGGGCTGAAAAAGGTCAAACAAGCTCACAGCTTGGCTGGCAAGTTTGGTTCTGGATGGGGCTGGCTAAGGTGCGGCTGGACTGAGCTGGCTGGCGGGCGGACAACGGACAGCTGGCCGCGCGAGTAGGGACGAACGGGCTGAGGCTGCGACGAGCGATGGTCGAGTGACTGCTACTGGTCGAGTGGACGGCCAGGCAGATGTGGGGACGGTAGACGGTCAAGCAAAGGCTGGCGGGACAGTGGAACTAGCGAGCTGGAGCTAGGACGGGCAGAGACGGGCGGACTGGCGGCTCGAACGGTTCTACTTGCGGTGGTGGGACAGCTCAGCGAAGGGCTAGAGCTACAAGGGTTGAAGAGGTTGGCTAAATGTGTAAAGGAAGATGGAAGAAAAGAAAGAAGGCAGAAGCTGCTGGTCGGCTAGGGGGAAGGAGAAGATGCACATGAAAGGGGGACAAGAGGGGAGGGAAGTCAAGGTGAGGGCTAATAGGGGCTAAGAGGAAATATCTAGCACCTGAGTGGCTTTTGCCACAAAGTCTTCTTCCTTCCAAAGTATTGGCATCCTCCAATGGGTGATTTCCTTCCAAATCTTCATCAAATAATCCATTTTGAAGGCCAAAAAGCCCTCCAAGGTAGCCCATATGAATTTAACTAATTCCTTTGTGTCCAAATTTTGATTTTTTTTTTTCGCAAATTTCCGGGCTCGAAGGAATTTTTTCAAAAGATGAGGCAAGGTTCTAAAAATAAATCGTGACACGCTTGAATATTCGATCCCCAAATCGAATTCAATTTCGTGGTTAAAATCGACCGGATGTGATTTTAGTACAACCTAACATACCGGGTACCTTTTAGGGATTTTAATGCGTTTGACCCGTGGTTGATAATTTTCGATCCACGTTTGTGCATCTCCGACTCGTAGGCGACGTTCGGCTGTCGTAAAAATTGCAAGGTTTCAATTATAGGCACCGAGTATAAAATTGACTAAAAACTGGGTTAGTGCCGTTTGACGTGAATTTCGCAATTAGGTGAAATCACCCGCAATTAAATTACTTGAGTCTGTCAAATCCACCTATAGCCGATCATAAATCAATTATAACAGTGTCGTTTTGACCCTTGCCAATTATCATGGTCGAGCAGTCGATTTCTAATCGAATTCTCAAGTCTGTCGCGTTTATAGCCCTTAACGGCTTCACCTAATAGAACGGTTAACTTGTGAGTGATCAACTCAGAGAAAAAGGACCATAGACACGTCGACGAAAATCCCATTTCATATATTCGAGATGGGGTCGAAATTCAGGATGTCACATTCAATTCATGCACCCACCAGCTCACCACCACCGTCACAGCCAACAAACCACACACGTCCAGCAGTTCCAACCCACCAGCTCCATCTTCACCACCTCACCTTAGCAAGTTCCCCCCAGCAACTTCAACCCATCGGATAGCCATTAGCATCCATTTCGCTGGCCAGTAACATCTCCTCCATAGCTCATCCCCTCCAAACAGCCCATTAGCCGAGATTGGTAAGGCTGTTTTCAACCACCAATTGGCCTCCGTTGGAGACCCGGTAGTTACGGGATCTCACTGCCGTCTCGTCGTCATCACCATCCTAATCTAGTGAGTTAATTTCCTAATCCTTGATTAAGTAGTTAATTGTGCTAATGGGGGTTAGTTTAGTGTTAATTAGGATTAGTGTTAATCCTAGTTAGTGTAGCTAGTTAGTTAGAATGGTTAGTTAGTTAGGTCAGTTTGGTTAGGGTTAGTTTGGTTAGGCTATGCTACCCTAGGTTAGATTAGTTAACTTAGGTTAGTTAGTTAACCATGGTTAGTTAACTATGGTTATGATAGTTAGCTATGGTTAGTCTAATAAACCATGGTTAGTTTAATTAAATTAGATTAATTTAATTTAATTGCAATTTATTTAATTAATTATAATTAACGTAAATTGTGACGGAATAGCTGTTTTTTAGAATTTTATGCTGATTCTTGTAGTTGAATTTATATGTGAAATTGATTGTTTATTTGTGTAATTGAGTGCTTGGTGATCGTTATGGATTATTATTGCAAAATTTGATTTTATGGGTATTTAATTAGAAAAGTACCGAGTGTTTGTTTTTGACGCAAAAAATGTTTATGTACTATATAAAATCATGGAATTTTGAAATGGGAGAGTACCATATTTAATGGTTCGATTTAAATGGGTGACCACGCACGATTATTTTATTAGGATGATTTTTAATACGAAGAAAGGTGGCCAAGTCCATTATTTGAACACGAGGTATTTGAGTGCAAAGTATGGTGTTCTTGGCCAAGTATGTGCACGTGTAGTCACTATCGGAACCTGTCACCCAACGAGAGTTTGGGAACAATGCCTGATATTTATCGGATGCCCGGCGAGGGTCCAGAAGTTGAGTCGCGGTGGAGGCCAGACCGATGCCCCTTTATGGGATGCCGTCTAGGCGGAGGTTATAGACATTGCTATGCCTGACGGAGCGAGACGATGCCCAGTTATGCTGGATGACCGCTGATTGTTGAGTTGGCCGTGGCTGATGGGTTACATTAACTAGAACACACCTGAGTGGTTGAGATAGCTGCATCTGATTATGTGGCAAAGTTGTGTGGCACGGTATGGGACGTGTCATAACGGTTTTACTTTATAATCGAGACCCATGTAAATATTTGATGGATGAAATGATGTGTTCTGGTTATTAATTGTGCTTATGATATGTATCATGTATATGTGATGCGTTAATGTGCAGGGACGTGCCAAGACGAGGTAAGTTTTTCATGGCGCGTGTTAGGACCGCTTTCAAGGCGAATTTGCGTCCTAATCGGGGTTTAGAGTTTTGACTCACTGAGATTTATCTCACCCTGTCATGGTTAACCATTTTTCAGGTCCTTAGTATGGAGGATCCAGCGCTGGAGCTGGAGGGATCCGGGGTGTAGGTCAGTTAGGACTTCTTTTGGAGACCGACTTTTGTATATAGACCTATAAGGCTAACGTGGCATGTATATGAATAATAGTTTGCGAAAATAACTGGCATGTCTTTCTACTATCCCTGTGTTTGTTGATTGTCTGGGTATTTGTTTAATTCACTTCCACATGTGTTTAATTGAAAGATAAAAAGAAGGGGTCGGCAACGTGTCCGGGGATGTCGCAATTTTAGTCAACCACCGAGGGATGTGCGCATACTCGGGGTTCGGGGCGTGACACCGGTCATGGCCTTTGCCAAGCACTGGTCGAAAGTAAAAGGAAAGAAAAAGAAAGGAAAAAGAAGAAGAAAAAATTCAAAAAATTGTGTAAAAAAATGTTCACAGCAATACCAATCGTGCCACATAAGAAGAAAAATTAAAAAAAAATGTTCGTATGTAAATTGGCTAGATAGACTCAATTAGTAAGACGTGAAAATGTTTGAGATTAAATTGGTCTATTCGAAAAGTTTAGAACTGAATTGATGACAATGCAATAGTTTTATGACTTTTTTTTTTGTGCCTTTCTCTCCAAACTTCATACCCAATGCTAGGCTTAAACAAACTGCAAGTATTAAACGTTTCCCATGTTGGTTAATTGATTCCAAAAGGTTTAAATTTAATTAGTAGAGTCCTGCAAGTTTTAAAGAATATGCAATCATTGGCCTTAACGCATACATTGATCGACACTTTTCGCCAATAAAATTAGCCACGCCGATCGACAAATGAATTAGGAACTTCATTTCATTATTTTAATAACGTTTATGACAAAATTGACAAAGATTAAACATTGAGGAGTTTCGCAGTACTTTAAATTTGTTTTTTCCCCTGACAGAGAAAAGGGTTCTCATCCTCCTCACTTCCGAATCAGCCATGATCCTGGGAATCAAGTGAAGATTATCTGCTATTAATATTTGGCCATCTGGTTCACGCTGAATTGATTTAGTTTATGTGATGTGAACAAGACAAAAACCTCCACTTGATATCAAATCTAGAAAATGAAGTAGCACCAGATGATGCAAACCGGTAACGAATGCTGATGATAAAGACAACTTAAAAAAGAAACCTCCACTCATACACCACGAAATCTTGGTCAGTGCCTTTGTCCATCTTTCTGCTCCCTAAGAGTCCTATAAATATCCTCTCACAGAAAGAAGACAAGCGTGTCATATGCTTAACGTAGAATATGGAAATGTCCCTGGCTAATTCAATCGTTCTCTCGCTTGTTTTGATCACCTTCTTCACTTGTGCATGGAGATTACTGTGTTTGTTCTGGTTGAAGCCGAAGAAGCTAGAAAGATGTCTGAGACGGCAAGGTGTAAATGGAACCCCTTACAGACTTTTGTTTCAAGACCTGAGAGATTACATGAGAATGAGCAAGCAAGCTCAATCTCAACCCGTTACTCCTTTCTCCAACGACATCGCGTCTCGCATTCTCCCTTTCTATTATCCATTAAGAAGTATGGTACGGAAGTTATCAAAGTTGAGATACAGTTGAATTTTTTTAGCCAATCGAATAATATTATTGATTGATTTGTATTACTTGATTGCCTGGTAAAAAATAATATACAATTTCAATGTCACTAGCTAAAAACCTGCTAAAGAAAATACGTTTCAGGTGTCTTTTCAGCATTTTTATTGATATATATATTCATGGAAAGTAAGTTGACCAAATCCTGCTAAAAGGCACAGATTTTACAATATCGAGCGTTGCTTTGCTTTTAGGGGTGGAGTCACGTTACCTATTAATGAAGCTATGTAGTTAGCGACTGTCAGAAGGCTACTGAAACTGATCATTTTGCTCATGCAAATTGATCTGCTTTTTGGGTTTCAAGTTAAGTACTTACAATATATCTGCTAGTTTAAGCACCTGACATACACAAATGGCTGATTTTATAAATTCCGGTAGCATTTGATGCCTTAATAAATGATGTCTTTATAAAATGGTTGTTGTAGGGAAGCTTTGCTTTACATGGTTTGGGCCAACACCTGTATTGAACATCATGGACTCAGACATGTTGAAGGAGATCTTTTTGCGGATCAATGAGTTTGAAAAGCCACACCCCACGGCCATCGGAGATCTCTTAGTATCAGGGCTCCTGAAAACTGAGGGTGAAAAATGGGCCAAGCACAGAAAGATCATCAACCCTGCCTTTCATTATGAAAAGTTGAAGGTACGACTGCTTGGCGCTAGATGAATCCTAACCAGATGCAACGTGTAGTGGAGTTTAAAATGATTAATAATCCCATTATATTTCGTTGTAATGGAACCTGAAATTCATCGTCCATGGAAATCTAATATTTAAAAATTATGGAGATTCGATTTGTTTAGGTTTTTAATTGTTGAAAAGCTACAGCATGTAGTGACTGCAACATGTTCAAGTTGTGAGGAGATGATTAGGAAATGGGAGAAGCAAAGTTTAGCTGGTGAAGTGGATGTGTGGCCTCACCTTCAGCATTTGACGGGTGATGTACTACATAGAGCCGCTTTCGGTAGTACCTATGACCAAGCCAAGAGCATCATCCTCATTCAACAAGAACAAAATGACCTCATTTACAAAATTGTTCCATTCGCGTTTATCCCAGGGTGGAGGTATGTTGAGATTAATTTAGAAACAGTTTATCCCAAAATCTTTAACTGTTGCAAATGCATTTAACAAGAAAAGGAGTAACAAACTGCAGTTAGATTTCCTCAATTCTTATCCATCGAGTCAGTTGCAATCTTCCACATTTCTTATGATTTTGCAAACAAGTGGCAAACTTGAGCATCCTCCACGCAAAGGACTGGAAAAGTTTCTGAAGATAAGTTTCTCATGAGTTTGCAAATCATTGAATGCAGTTTGATTGCGATTGCAAGATAGTATATAGGGCTTGCTGCAATTCTTTCCTATCAAAACAGTATTTCGAGGGCAAATTTTCCATTGAATTGTTATTGAAATTGCTGTTTTCCTCAAGTCAGCAAATAAAGTTTTCATCTTAAAGTTGACGTCCATAAGAAAAAATGCAGCCTCTTGCCGACCAAACTGCACAAGAGGATGAAAGAAATTGATCATAAAGTAAGAGGATTGTTGGAAGACGTGGTGACCAAAAGAGAGCAGGCAATGAAGGAAGGAGGAGTAGATGAGGAGGATCTCTTGGGACTGTTGCTAAAATAAAACATGAAAGAAATTCAAGAATCTGGGCATCAAAAGGGTATGAGGATAGAGGATGTGATTGACGAGTGCAAAACATTCAACAATGCGGGTCAGGAGTCAACTTCTACTTTGCTTACCTGGACTCTGATTTTGTTAAGTAAGTACCAGAACTGGCAAGACAGAGCAAGACAGGAAGTTTTGCAAGTTTTCGGCAACAACAAACCTGATTTTGATGGGTTGGGCCGACTAAAAATTGTAGGATTCTCATCAGAAGTTAACAAATAGTTCGCATGAATAATATTCAGTTTTAAAATTAGGTCGGCTAGGCAAGGTTTAGATAATTTAATTGTTGTATTCTCCATGTCTTTTTGGACAAGAACAGGCTGACAATCGATTGATTTACTTGCAGGTAAGCATGATATTGAATGAGGTGCTCAGGTTATACCCGTCTGGATTTTTGACAATAAGAACAGTTCGCAAGACAACCAAGTTGGGAGATATTCAAATACCTCCAGGACTTCTCCTTTTGGTGCCCATCATCCCGATCCACCATGATCCAGATTTTTGGGGTGATGATGCCAAAGAATTTAATCCGGAGAGATTCTCTGAGGGAGTCTCAAAAGCTACCAATAACAAGCTCTGCTTTCTTCCTTTCAGTTGGGGTCCTAGAACTTGTATTGGCCAAAACTTCACTCTCGTTGAAGCCAAAGTTGCTCTGACCTTGATTTTGCAGAATTTCGCAGTGCAGCTATCTCCTTCTTACAAGCATGGCCCTGTACCGATGTTCACTTCTCATCCCCAATATGGAGTCCCCTTAATCTTGACTAGGATATGATCGGATTCCTCAGTTCGAATTTGATCAAATTCTGTGCTCTTGTTTGCTTCGTTGCGTGCATAAAATGGTTGTTGAGAATAAAGGAAAAGTGGTGTAAGCATATGATGACTTGTAAACTCGAAAAGTGGTTCCTAATCAATGATGTGGTTTTATTGCGGAATTCTTTCCTACTCGCCAGCATGCTCTTCCTGAAGTGACCTAGTTAACTGGGTTTTACGTACTCTTTTGGTGCCTTCAAAAAGGTTTTCCCGCATGAAATATCGCTTGCCAGCTTTAGCCAAAAAGTAAAATGATACATTTGAGATATTGATTCGAAACATGAGTTAAGTCTTGATGAAGTCACTCTTTTTTCCTAGGAGATTACACTGACCTGAGCTGCTGATTCAATGAGATGAAATATGAAAGAGAGTCTGTTTGAGTTAACGCAATGACATTGTCAAAGACTCCAGGGAGCAAATGGAGAGGCAAGCAACTGCTCTCGCCCCCTCTCGAGTCCCTGCAATTTATTTAATATGCCCAAGAGGCTAATTATTTAAATTTCTGAGGACTGATAATATTGTGTAGTCCCTCAAACTTTTGACTAATTTTTTTAAATTTCAAGTCACGATGTGGCCGTTCCTTTTATATGTTATTAATGGGAGAATTACCAAAAAAGTCTGAAACATATTATAATTATGTTAATTTAATCATAAACTTTTCTTTAGCTAATTCAGTCCTAAATTTTTTGCATTTGTATCAATTCAGTCAATTCAACCAATTTTGGCATGCAAGCACCAGTCGTGAATAATTTTTAATACTATTTTATTTTATTAAAATTTTTTATTTAATCCCATTGGGACACCCATCGCCCAATGAATAAACAAGTATTTTTCAGAGTTGGCATAACTAGTGTATCCAATATTTTCTCACAGAAACACAAGAAAGACAACATCCCAAGATAGCATATCTTATTTTCAAATATCAATACCGACCATATTTCATTTAAGAAATTATCGGAATTATTTTGAACCTCCAACGCATCAACATGGTTAGTTAATGCCAATGACATTGTCAAACGCCACTACTTTTTCCAGCAACATGCACGATGCTGCATGATTAGTTATTCGATTGGATTCTCTACTGTTCAGTCTATTGCATTGGTTCTCTTCCAATAGACTTTACGGAGTCATGGAGGGCCAAGCAAGTGCGGTCGCCCCCAAAAGGCTGATCGTATAACCTTCTTTAGGACCTGTAATACTGCCTAAACTTCTGGCTAATTTCTTATATTTCATGTAAAGATGTGGCCGTCCCTTCTATGTTGTTACTAACTATTAATTGCTTCTGATACGTGCCTGGTTCCATCCCTCCTCCTTTTGCTTCTTCACAGCCGAATCTGTTTTCACTTTCTCCGAACTTTTTTGCTCTGAAATGATCAGAAATCCTAGTGAGATTGTTCGCCGGTCTCTATCTCTCCAAATTGCCGAGATTGTGAGGTCATTCACAAGGTAAGGATGTTTGACTATTCCTCATTCCTTGGCAGGCTACCTTCACTTTCCATGCGTGTTTAGCCAGCCAATTCCTTTACCTCTTGACCAGGATTATGAGCGCCAAGTTTGGAAAGGATTGGTTAGCTCTATATGCCGCCTTATTCACTGATTCAACATGAGCAGATCGCGTGCAAACGTGCTATTGAGTGGCCGGCCATGCTATC
Source organism: Eucalyptus guilfoylei (assembly GCA_016097605.1). Classification (NCBI taxonomy): domain Eukaryota; kingdom Viridiplantae; phylum Streptophyta; class Magnoliopsida; order Myrtales; family Myrtaceae; genus Eucalyptus; species Eucalyptus guilfoylei. The sequence goes on from CM027866.1 coordinate 11,955,238, forward strand.
TTCTAGAAGTAGTGTGACTAAAACTAGACCTTTGTCCCTTTTGCTTGGCCGAATTTAACCAATGATCGCCTTAGTTTACTTCCCTTTTTGGTTTATTTCCATATTCAGAACATTGCTTGACATTCGTGCGGGAACTTAAGACTGGCCAAATGGGATGTGGCGAGTCTACTGAAAGGGATTCGGACTCATTCGGGCCTTACTTGCCTAATCTGGATATGTTTCCATATTGGGTAACATCACATGGCATGCTAGTGAAAACATCATTCCGGCCAAAATAGATGTGGGAAGCTCGAATGAGCTTAGCGCTCATTTCACAATTTTGATCCGCGTTACATGTGACATCCTGAAAATTTAGTTCCATTTTCAATTGAATGAATCGGGCATTTTATCGACGCACCTATAGTATTATTCTCTGAGCTGATCATTTATGAGAAAACTAGACTATCACGCCTCAATTCTCAAGTGCGTGCCCATCCCTCTATGGTCGATAAAATTTTGTGACTTCCCAGGACGAGTCGCCGGCCCCTTTTACTTTAATTGCGAATAACAAATCCCTTGACAGTAACCATCTCGGGATAGAAAAGCAGGACAACACATTTTCAAACAAACATGCTTTTATAAACATACTGAGTAATGTACAAAAGTATATACCCAAAAGATTTCAAAAGACTGACTCTAAAAAAGGAAGCTGTTCTATCTGATCTACACTTTAGGTCACCTCAGTTTAGCTCTAGGTCTTCTACCCTACGGTCCTGAAAATTTAAGCCTACGATGAAGTGAGATATAAATCTCAATGAGTTCACGCTCTAAACCCTGATTAGGAGAGTAATACACCTAGAAGCGTCCTAACCATACAACCACATAATCATAGGGACTTACCTTGTCTCAGATCCTCCTTGCAGGTCAGTACAATTCATATCATAGACAGCATGAAAGCATGAGCAACAACCAAGCTCGTTTAATTGGAACGCCACACTCAAATTTCAAGTAAGCACAAGGGTTCCTGATTATATGGGCCAAATTGTTATGATGCGTTCCATACCGTACCACACAATTTTGTCCCATAATTTGGCACATTTAACTCAATTGATCATGCATTCCTAGTTTTGATATCGGCTTATAGCATAGTCTACTCTCTGTTCGGCGGTCTTCTGGCATAGCTAGGTGTCGTCTCATCCGATTGAGCACGACTTCATCACTACGTCGACGGCATTTTCGAATGAGCATCGGTCCAGAATCTACTGCGACTGGCATCCGTTGTCCAAGGGCATCCCATATAGGGGTAACGTCCAGCTTAACAGCCCGGGACGGGTTTTCTTAACCAACACACGACCATTCAATCTTGGCCCAAGACACTATGCATTGCACTCAAATGCTTCAACTAAAATGGTGAGCTTGGCCTATTTTCTTCGTATTAGAAATACACGGTAAAATAGTCGTATGTGGGTACACGGTCAACTCGACCCAGAAAAAGTAATATCTTCAAATTTAAAATTCCACTATTTTATATAGTATATAAAACCATTTTCGGTGTTAAAATTCGACACTCGGGATTTTCTAAATAAATATCGAAATTCACAAATTTTAAATAAATACTCAAAATTCCAATCAACACTCAATTTGCATAAATTAACACTCAATTGTCCAAATTAACCACACCATTGCAATCAGCACGAAATTCCGATCACTGGCTATCCTGGTCTAATTTCTGGAAAATAATTAATAATTAAATAAATTACCAAAATTAATTAAATAATTCAATTTAAATACCAAAAATACAACTTAGGCTAAAAAATTGCTAATCTAACCACTTATTGAACTAATTAAATTATCCTAACCATTTTAACTATAAGGCTATGTAATAAGCTAACTAATTTCAAGCTCTAACCACCTAATTCACTAATCTAACTAACCTAAATTAATTAAATAAACTAAAACTACACCAATGTAATCTTAATTTAATCTAAGCACCCCTTAAATGTCATTAGCCTACTAATTGGAGTTTAGTGCATTAACTCACTGGTTTAATGCGAAAACTGGTTCACCGTGATGGTAGCCAAAACCCGAACTTTTGGCGGCATCAATGGAGGCTCGGACCGGGCCGAAAATGCCTTGCAAACCCACAACAAATTTGCTGGGCTTGGCTGAATTCGTGGGCCAAAGCTCACAGGCTGAAGATGGGCTAGACCTGGCCGAACTTGCGGGCTTCAAATGGGTTGGGCTTGCGAACTGAAGATGGGCCGAATGTTGGGCTGAGTTGCTGCAGGCGTGACTTCAAATGGACTGGGCTGGAAGACACAGCTACTGACTTCATGGGCTTAGCTGCACGAGCGAGCTGGGTCGAACAAGGAAGTAGCAAGGATTGATGAAGGCGGCTTCGATGCACGGGAAAACACGAGCTGCAAGCTCGGTGAGGTGGCTGGCGCCAGGAGGAGAGCTCGTGGGGTTGACGCTGGGGGCTTTGAATGTGGCAGCATGAGAGGAGAAATGGAGCAGCAAGTGTCAATGGTAGGGCTTCACGGGCGAAGGGTTGACCAGGCGTGCGAAAGAGAAGAGAAATGGTGCTTCGATGGCAGAGGGGACAGAGGTTGGTGGAGGACGTGGGTTGCGTGGAGAAGAGGAGTTGTGGTCTTCGTTGCTGGGTGTTGACTGAAGGAGATGGAGGCTTGGATGTGTGGCAACAGATTGGCGTGAGGAACGGTGGAGATGCGGTTGGATTCGTGAGGCTGGCAGGATACATGGGTGCTGTAAGGGTTCGTCCAAGGAGGGCTCGAGCAGAAGAACAAATGAAAGGAAGAAGAGATAGAATAGAGGGGTCGGGGAAGAGATATGCTCGACGGATAGAAGGAAAGAGGAAAGTGTGTGAGAGAAGCTCGGGGGAAAAGAGGCAAAAGTTAAACAACTTATCCAATTTCATAAATGCTTGGTCCCCCCTTAGTCTTCATGCATATCACAATGTCCCCAATTACTTTCTTGCTTAAAATTTCCATAAATAATCCAATTTGGTCCGATTTTGTAGCCCCATGCCTAATTTCGAATTTCACAACTTTGGGGCTTCAATTTCTTCATGAATTCTCTAATTTGAGGCCCAATTTCGTTGAAGAAAAAGCCCGCACAATTTCCACACTTTCCTGTCACCAAGTAGCTCGGTTTGGAAGCCCAAATTTCCTTTGACTTGGCCCATCCAAATTTCCGTTCGTTTTCCGAATCGTCCAAATCGATTTTCCGTAAAAATCCCGGAATCTCCAAAAATTCTTCAGAAGATGAGTCGACATTCCTAAAATGAATTGTGACACGACAGAATTTTCAATTTCTGAAATTGAGTTTAATTTCGTGGCTAATTTCAATTTGATGTGATTTTGACGTATCCTAATCTACTGGGTAGCTTTTAGAAATTTTTAATGCAATTGACCCGTGATTGATTATTTTCGAACCACATTATACATTTTCGACACATTGGCGACATTCAATTGTTGTGAAAATCTCAAGGTTTCAAATACGGACATAGGGTACCAAAACGACAGAAAAATCAGTCTAGTACCATTCAACGAGAATTTCGCAATTAGGTGGAGTCACCCACACTCAATCACATGACTCAGTCAAATCGACCTATCTCCGGTCCTAATCGATTTTTAACTATGCCGTAAGGATACTTGCAGATTAACATGGTCGGGCAGTCGATTCCTTGTCGAATTCTCAAGTCTATTGCGTTTATATTACTTAACGGCTTCACCTGATAGGCTAGTTATCCCTTGAGTGACCAACTCGGGGAAAATGTTATAGGCACGTCGATGAAAAGCTCATTTCATCTCATCGAAATCAGATTTGAAAGTCAAGATGGCACATAGACTATCTGGGGAAGTCATTAAGGCATTTAAATACAATAGACTTGAGAATTTGACCAGGAATTGACTACTCGACCGTGTTCATCTGTAGAGATCATTATGGCACAATCAAAAATCGATTAAATATTAGAGAGAGGTCGGTTTGACTGAGATATGTGACTAAACATGGGTGATTCCACCAAATTGCAAAATTTTCGTCGATCGGTACTAGACTGATTTTTCTGTTGTTTTAGTACCCTGTGTCCGTATTTGAAATCTCGAGATTTTTACGACCACTGAGAGTTGTCAATGTGTTGAAGAGATACATTGTGGCTCGAAGAAAATCGACCACGGGTAAATTGTACCAAAAATTTCTAAAAGTTACCCGGTAGACTAGGTCACACTATAATCGCGCCGGATTGAAATTAACCGTGAATTTGAATTCGATTTCAGAAATTGAAAGTTCTGTCATATCACAAGTCATTTTAGGAATGTCGACTCATCCTTTGAAGATTTTTCTGTAAACCGAGATTTTTGGCAAAAATTTCAAAGTGAGGCCGTTTTTGTCAGGAGAATTCAGGGGATCGTTTTTTATCGCATTTTTGGGATGCAAGTTGGTTCTATTGGTGAGAAAAAAAAGGCCAATTTGATCGTGGACACAATGGTGGGATTTATGAGGGCCAAATTGAATCAATTCAAGACGGAATTGAAGTGGATTCGGGGAAGTTGAGTCCAAAATTCGTAGCCCCTTGGTCCATGACCTTTTGGACCACCTTCTTAGCTTCCTAATGAAGCTTTGGTTGTTGTAATTGTGCTGAGGAAGCTAGCCAACCTGGTGGGACCTCTCCAAAAGACAAAGAGATAGAATAGAAGCAAGTTGGGCCCTTCCAAGTGGCTGTTGTCCCCTTTCTCCTTCCTCCAGTCTTCTTTCTCCATTTTCAAGCCTTTTGGAGCTTTGGGATTGCAGAGAAAACCGAGCAGCCACCCCTCCCTCACTTTTGATCGTCGCCGGGCCATCGGAGCCTCGCCGCATCGCCATCACGCCCCCGCGCGGGCTAGCACCGTCCGCCACTCGCCTTGCTCGTTTCGCACCCAACAACCGTCCCCCGAGCCTCCCCCATGGCTATCAAAGCTTAGCTAGAGCCCGTCGTCGCCGCTCTATCGCCGTCTAGTTGCCCTTCGCCCCGCCGCAACCTGTCCGCCTCACCCTCACCGTCTCGCCCCAAACCAACCGTCAAGCAACCTTTCGGCCCCCCATCCAGAAATCGAACCCAGTAAGAAGTCGTGGGCTTCGAGACCCACTTTGGACCCTTTTGGGCCTTGAAAGGTTCCGCCGCTTCGGAGTTTGTCACTCATCTCCGCTTAGTCATCGCCGTGAACTCATCAGAATTCAAAATCAGTGACTTTACTCACTAAACTCTGCTTAGGGAGTTAATTATGCTTAAGTGTTGATTAGTTCAAGTTAATTAGGGATTAGGTGGTTAGTTATAACGGATTAGCAATTTAATTACTTGTTTATGTATGTTAGGTGGTTAAACCGGCTTAATTAGTGACTAGATACATGGTAGTATTTATCTAGTTAGGTTCGGAAATTTTTTGAGCCTGTTTCGGTATTTAATTAGGCTTTTCCGGCCTATGTTGCATTTATGGTAATTAAATATATTTATTTAATTAATTTGGATATTTATTTAATTAATTATTACTTTCCAAAAATTAGACCGGCATAGTCGGTGATCGAATTTCGTGCTAATTGCAATTGTGTGATTGATTTATTTAATTGAATGCTATTTTGTGCAAATTGAGTGGAATTTGTAATTTTGGGAATTTATCCCAAAATTAAGTATTTTCGGTATTTAATTAGAAAATATCGGGCGTTGGTTTAATAGTGCCAAAAATTTGTTTATGAACTATTATAATTAGTGGGATTTTCTAAAAGAGAAAATATGGAATTTTGGCTAAGGCCAATCATGTACCCACACATGATTATTTTTATCAGGTATGATAAAAGTGGTGAAATTGTCGGTTGATTAGAATGGTATACAATGGGTGCGTTTGGGAAGACTTTTAGGGAAAGTCTTTAGGAAAATGCAAAAACCTTTAAGTTAAAGGTATTTTCCAAAATGCAAATTGTGTTTGGTAAATTATACTTTGAAAGCCCATTTGAAGTACCTTTGAGCAAAATGGTGTTTGGGGTTCAAAGGACTTTGGTGATAAAAAAAATTATTAAAAGAAAATAAAAAAAATTGACTGGCAAAGGTAGGCGGCCGTCGGCGAGGCAGGTGGCTGCTGACGGCCTCAAGTAGCCAGCGGAGACGAACGGCGAGGGCCGCCTAAGGTCAGGCAACCTCCGGCAAGGGTCGCCTGGGGTCGGGCGACCCCCAGCGGCCTTTCACGGAGGTCGGCCGACCTAGATCTGGGTCTGCCGGAGGTCGCGCGACCCAGATCTGGGTCATCGGAGGTCGCATGACCTCGCGGCGACCGACGCGACCTGGATCTAGTTGTTGGAGGTCGTGCAACCTCGCGGCGACCAGATCTAGGTTGCACCTGAGGTCATGCGACCTTGCCGCGACCAGATCTGGTCATCAGAGGTCGCGCGACCTCGCTGCGACCAAATTTGGGTCGCGCCTGAGCAACCAGATCTGGTCGTCGGAGGTCGTGCGACCTCACAACGACCACATCTGGATTGTGCCAGTTGCCGCGAGGTCGCACAACCTCCGGCGACCCAGATCTAGGTCGCGCCTGGGGTCACGGCGACGCTACTCGCGGGTGGTCGCTGGGACTCGTGGGCGGTCGCCGCGACTCGCCGGGGTCGCACGACTGGCCGGTGACGATCACCACGACCTCACCGACCTCAGCCGTGACCTCGTCGGCGAGCTCTTTTATCGGCGGCATGGCTGGAGAAGGAAGATGAATAGTAGCATGAACAGTACCTGAGGCATTTCGAGAATGCTGAAAGCCCAAGGCAGCCTAGGACTTGCCTTGGGCTTTCAGCCTTGCAAATGCTAGCATCCCCTCAAAGCTCCTTGCAAAGTAGTTCCCAAACATCTCCATTTTGGCCCAAAAGCCTTTAGCCCCCCCAAAGCCCATTCCAAAGCAGTTCCCAAATGCACCCTATATTAGCTTGCAAGCTTTGATATATCAGCTTAGAGTGAGCAGTATACCTTAAGTATCGCACGGCTTCGGTGAGCATTATCAGTATACTATATCAACCTACGGGTCTTGATATGTCAGTTTAGTATGAGCAGTATACTTTAAGTATTGCATAACTTCGATGAGCATTATCAGTATACTATATCAGCCTACGAGCCTTGATATGTCAGCTTAGTGTGACCAGTATATTTAAGTATCGCACAGCTTCGGTGAGCATTATCAGTATACTATATCAGCCTGAGGGCCTTGATATATCAGCTTAGTGTGAGTAGTATACTTTATCGGCTTAGAGTGAGCATTATAGTATACTCTATCTGCCTGAGAGCCTTGATATGTCATCTTAGAGTGAGTAGTATACTTGATCAGCTTCAATGGGCTATACCATCTATTGTCAACTTAGGGTGAGCAAGGTTCGATTTGATCAAATTGTGTGATTGGTATCGATGGTATGGGGTCGAGTGAGTCGACTAATCGATGGTTGAATTGAATTGAAATGATTGGATGATTATATGAATTGTACTGACTTGCAGGAAGGATCTGAGGCAAAGGTAAGTCCTCTGACTTGTGCTTAAGTAGCCCTGGGGTGTATTTCCTTCCTAGTCGGGGTTTAGGGGGTGGACTTGCTGAGACGTTGTCTCATCCTGTCGTGGGCTCAACTTTTCAAGTCCCTAGGGTGAAGAACCCGGAGCTTGAGACGGAAGGATCAGGAGCATGGGTGGCTTAGAAGTTCTTTTTAGAGATAGACCTCCTATACTTAGACCCTAGAGTTGGCCTCTATTTGTAAACCAGATTGTTTGTAAATGTTGTGTTGACTGATTTGAAATTTGTTGTCTTGCTTTCCTATCCTATGTATATCTCTGTCAAGGGATTAGTTATACGCTTTCGTATGTGCATAAAAATTGAATGGGTTAGCGACGCGTGCTGGGACGTCGCAAATTTATCGACTATCGAGGGATGGGCACGCATTTGAGGATCGAGGCATGACACTACATCGGGGAGATTCACAATTGGTCCGTGCTTCATTTGATGTTAATGCATTATGTTTAAGTACAAATGTCATTGCTATTTAAATGCAAAGAAAACAGCTAGTAACGCCAACGCAACATCCAGGTTTCTTTTTTTTTTTTTTTTTTGTTAGGGTTTTAAATTCTATCGTTATTGAAGAATTCAATCCCTAGTCCTTCTTACGAAATGCATGTGTAGCCTCTTATGTTGAGAAAACTCCATTCAAATTTTGAAGTCAACAAAACTTTTTAGTTCTAATACTTATGTAAGAACAAGTTTTGAAGCAAGTATATATTATTTTGAGTAACTATCGAGGACCATTAGCAATGTCTATTCTATTCCAGAAGCACATATACAATCCAAGTGAATATCTCACCCTAATGGGTTCAGAACGTGACAAGGCCAGAATGAAGTAAGTCTAGAATGAGACTCATTGGGGATACAACATGGAACTAGAACGAGACAGATTCAGAATACAATAAAAAATAGCTAGTGATATTGTCACGTCCCGAACTTTGAGCGCGCGCACATCCCTCGGTGGTCAACTAAATTGCGACGTTCTCAGGACACGTCGTCGACCCATTCGTTTTGTGCACATGCGGAAGCGAAATAACAGTCTCCAAACAACAAACAGACACATGGGATAGTAAAAGCAGGACAGTCAATTAACACAAAACATATTTTATAAACAAACTAGGTTTATATACACAAGAGTCTAAATTGAAAAGAGCTATTGATTCTCCCAAGCTTCAGATTATCCAATCATGGGCTCCGGGTCCACCACAACACCATCGGGGGTGTCAATATCCATATGGTGCCCTACTTCCCATTTCTCGGTCCCAACGGGAGGTCCTTCAAAACCCCGACCCCCTTAAGGAAAGTTAATAAACCACGCTATGAATCGATGAGATACCAACTGAGGTAGGCCCTCCTCAACTCAGATCGTGGACTCAACTAACTCCCGGGTCAAGGTGGTATCGGGAATAAGGAAATAGGTGTGTTGAAAGTCCATCACCTGCGGGACCCCATAACGCACATGGTGTACCTCCATCTATGGACATGAAAATTTTAACCACGACGGGGTGAGACAAAGTCTCAGCGAGTTTACACCGTAAACCCCGATTAGGAGGAAATTCACCTAGAGGTAGCCTTTACAAGTACCATATAAGACTCACCTCGCCTCAGCACCTCCCTACTCATTAGTACAACTCATATAACATATGCATACGGTAATTGCATTTAGTAATTGGAACACTTCACTTTCATAAATCAATCAATCATAGGGGTCCCGATTATAAGGTCAAATCGTTATGATATGTCTCATTTCATGTCACGCAATTTTGTTTCATAATCAGGTGCGGCTATCTCACACATTCAAGTGTTCCAATTAATTATGACCCAACGGCCATGGCCAACTAAATAGTTGGCGGTCATCCGGCATAACCGGGCGTTGTCCCGCTTCGTCAAACACGGCAATGTCTACATCTAGACGGCATTCCCGAAGGAGCATCGGTCCAGCCTCCACTGCGACTAGTATAAACGCATTGTGACGGATTCCAATAGCGATCACACGCACATCCAATCTCGGCCAAGGACATCATGCTTTGCACTTAAATGTCTCAATTTCAAATAATGTACTTGGCATATTTTCTTCATATTAAAAACACATGGTAAAATAATTGTGCTTGGACACACGATCAAATAGGATCATAAAATGTGATATCCTTTCATTTTAAATTCAACGATTTTATATAGTACTAAAAACATTTTTCGGCGTAAAAAACTGACACCCAATAATTTTCTAATTAAATACCAAAAATTCATATTTTTGAAATAATAATTAAAAATCAACACCAAGCACTCAATTGTACAAACCAATGCAACCATGACGATCAGCACGAAATTCTGATAACCGGTTATCCCGGTATAATTTCTGCTAATTAATAAATAATTAAAAATAATTGCATTAGGGCTAGTGGATGATGCATGGGTGGCGGTGGTTGCAACTAAGGCGGCAATAGGGCTGGTGGACGATGCACGGGTGGTCGAGCTCGGATGCGGGGACAAGCGAATGGAGGCAGGTGGGTCGTTTGAACGGGTGACGTGCGGCTCGGACGGGTGGTGTGAGGCTTGGCGGCTTTGGTGAGGGTCTATGCTGGTTTGTTTGCTTTGGAAATGGAGGTTGAATGAGGTGAAAATGAAGAAGAAGCTGAAGAAAAAGAAGCTACTACTGGAAGGAGGACAAGGAGTCTTGAAAGTCAAGCTTAAATGTCCAAAACACTCAAGTGCAAGTCCCATAAGTCTTCAGCCATATCCAGCAGCCATTTTCCCTTCCCAAACTCCTCAAACAAGCCAAATTTGAAGGCCAAAACAGCCCTTGGCAACAGCCCTACGAATTTGCACCCATTCACCTCAATTTCCATTCAAATCCTCATCAATTCAAGCCCAATTGGTGACCAAGAAATCTCCTTGAAGCTGCCACACAATTTCCACCATTTCTCCACAAATTAATTAAATTTGGTAGCCCAAAAATCCAACTAAAGAGGCCCCTCCGAATTTCCTTGAATTTATTTGGCAAATTTTGATTTTTCGCCAAAAATCCGGGCTCGCCGAAAATTCTTCAAAGGATGCGACGATGTCCTAAAAATAAATCATGACACGCTCGAACTTTTGATTCCTAAACCGAGTTTAATTTCGTGGTTAATTTCAATTGGACGCGATTTTAGTGTGACCTGATCTACCGGGTAGCTTTTAGGGATTTTATCGCATTTAACCCGCGGTTGATAATTCTCGATCCACGTTTGTACATCTTCAACTCATCGGCGACTTTCGGTTGTCGTGAAAATCTCAAGGTTTCAATTACGGACATAGGGTAGAATTGACAGAAAAATCGGTTTAGTGACATTCGACATGAATTTTGCAATCGGGTGGAATCACCAACAATTTAATTACACTCTTCTGTCAAATCGACCTATCTCCAGTCTCTAATTGATTATAACGGTGTCGTATTGATATTGTTGATTAGCACGGTTGAGTAGTCGATTTTTGATCGAATTCTCAAGTCTATCGTGATTATATCCCTGAATGGCTTCACCTGATAGATTAGTTATCTTGTGAGTGATCAGCTCAGAGAGAAGGACCATAGGCGCATCGATGAAAAGCCATTTTTATTTAATCGAAGCAGGGTTGAAAATCAAAATGTCACAAATATGGTTAAGGATTTCACTTTCTAGAAATTTATTCATTGAGCCAATCAAACTAATTGATAAAATCAATCTTGGAAATAAGCTTCGAGTGAGGAAACCTACACTCATGGAAACCAAGAATCTCTACCTAGTGTATCATCATCTATTTTGGGATTCATAGTATAATAGTTGATTGCTCCCCATGTTTTGATGATGCACTCACATGCTCCCCTTGTCTTTGTGAGTAGTTCAATTTTAGAAGCTAGTAGTTTGTATGCAAAAAATTATGAGAAAATACTATCAAATTATCAAATACCAAATGTTATGAGCATATTCACAATAGTAAGCGTTATGGGCATATTAAAATGTTGTGAGCATATTTCCAATTTTCAAACACTATCATAGCAAATGTTATGAGTAAATGTCATTAGCATATTCACATTAAGTAACTCTCCCCCTTTTTGTCATCAATCAAAACAAGAAATAGGTGCATGAATTAAAGAATCTGCTTCATTGATGGCAAGAGATAGGTCGATACAAGAGAATGGACCTAAGCATCAAACTACGATAATTGAAATAGCATGAGCAAAACATGAGCACATAAAGATTAGGTGCGAGGGCGTTTATGCTAATGAGATGAAGTGGGTTGTTTAAGTTTAGCGGTCTTTGGTTTTGGGCATACAGGGTTGTAGCCTAAAAAGTATGAATACTCTTCAAGAGCCTTTGTGTCATGTCTGACACTCCGACATGTGTCCAACATGCTTCGACACACAGTCAATGAGCGTTGGAAAATTCGACATGTGGTCAACTCTTCTCGACACGTGAGTCCAAAATTCCGACACATGATTCCGAATCGCATGAAGTCAATTTTGCTTTGCCTTGACTCTAAACAAGAATGGTTAATTCACCTTCTCAAAACCATCATCACATAAGTATATATGCAAATCTCACCATGAATCATATATTTATGAGGCAGAAATAAGAACGTGTAACGTCTCATTATCATGCACTTATGCCAGTTAATAATCCAAACATAATTGAATATCATCCTCATGCACATTTCACACATATGTCTAGATTATTATGATCGCTCAGGGACATGGTCAACCTGAAGGTTGGCGGGGACCTGTATAACCGGGCATCGTCCTGCCCCATTGGGTATGGCATCGTCCCGCATATGCATACGCCTCAGGATGGCATTTTAGGGCCTGTATGGTAACGTTTCTATTTCTCCCAATTTTTGCTTTTTTGTTCCCTGAAACAAAAAAAGAACAGAAATCTATTTGGTAATGCTAACTTATTTTTCTATTCCCTTGAATAGAAAAGTAGCCGGGAAATAGATTTGAAATAGAAACAAGAAACAAAAAAAAAAAAGTAACTTCTTGTTCCAAGAACAATTTCTAGAAATAAGCCAATTTTTTTTCATTCCTTTTTTTTCTTTTGTTTTTCTTGCTTGCTGTGGCCTTGGGTGGCCGCTTGCCAACCGTCGGCCACCTCTGACCACTGATAGTTAGCGACGGCTGATGGGCTATGGGTGGCGATCATGCGGCGGTTGTAGTGGCGGGCAACAACAACAGGCAACGGGGGCAAGGGGCAGCGATCGGCAGTTCGTGAGCAAGAATAAAAAACAAATAAATACAAAAAATAAAAAATCGTACCAAACGCATTTCTATTCTTTTTCTATTTCAAGAATAGAAATTTTGTGTAGTTACCAAACACCTTATTTTACTAAGAAATTGTTCCCTAGAGTAGAAATAGAAAAGAACTATTTCTGAAAAGAAACTATTCCCTGGAGTAGAAGCGTTACCATGCGCACTCTTAGTTGAGGAGCTTTGTTTCGAAGTTCATTCGCAAAAGGCATCTCGTTGACGTGGGGACATTCGAATTTAATCAGGCATCGTCCTGCATAATTATACGCATCTGGATGGTTTCATCACCCACATAATCATACGTATCGGGGTTTTTAAGTGACCACACAAGCATATTACTACTCAAGCTCATTCCATATCTTCCTCATTCGTCGATGCAAGAGTGTGTAATGCTCATACAATATGTGACAACATTAATCACATACAACCATGTCATAGCCACGTGATCACATGTCGTTGAAATTTTTGAAAGTTCGATACTAGAAATCGAATTAAATTTTATGGTTAAAATTGATCAAATACAATTTTAGTATAACCTAAACTATTGAGTGGTTTTTAGTGGTTTTCACGCGGTTGACCCGTGGTCGATAGTTTTTGATCCACATTTGTGCCTCTTCGAATTGTGAACGACTCTCGGTCGTCATGTAATCGCAATGGTTCAATTACGTATTCTGTGTGACATCCTAGAATTTCAGTTTTGCTTTCAATTGAATAAATCGGACATTTCATCAATGCGCCTATAGTACTATTCTCAAAGTTGATCATTTGTGAGAAAACTAGATTATCTGGGGAAATAATTAAGGGATTTTAATGTAATAGACTTGAGGATTCGACCAGGAATCGGCTGCTCGACCGTGCTCATCTGCAGAGATCATTATGGCTTAGTTAAAAATCGATTATAGGTCAGAGATAGGTCAGTTCGATTGAGATATGTGGTTGAACGTGGATGATTCCTCTAAATTGCAAAATTCTCATTGATCGGCACTAGACTGATTTTTTTGTCATTTTGGTACCCTGTATCCGTATTTGAAACCTCGAGATTTTCATGACCATCGGGAGTCTCCAATGTGTCGAAGAGGTTCATTGTGGCTTGAAGAAAATCGACCACGGGTCATTTGTACTAAAAATTTCTTAAAGCTACCGGGTCGCTTAGGTCACAATAAAATCGTGTTGGATTGAAATTAACCGCAAATTTGAATCCGATTTAGAAGTTAAAAGTTCTATCATGTCACAAGTCATTTTAGGAATGTCGACTCAGCCTCTGAAGATTTTTTTGCAAACCGAGACTTTTTGGGAAAAAGTCGTCTTTGGGCCGTTTTTGTCCAGAAAATGTCAGAGACCGTTTTTGATAGTGCAATTAGGATGAAAGTAGGATCAATTGGTGAGAAAAATACCAATTTGATTATTGACTCGATAATTGAATTTTATAGAGGCCGATTGGTGTTGATTCAAAGAGCATTTGAAGTCAATTGAGGGAAAATTTGTGAAATTCGTAGCCCCCCACCAACCATGACTTATGGACCATTTCTAATAATACAATGATTATATTCATGACATGCATGATCAATACTTTCACTTGTTTAGGTATCAAATTTCATTGTGATTTTAAATATTTTGGCTAATTTATGGCCATGGAACCCAGCTAGTGGTGGACAATGGTCAAGGGGACCAAAGAAGATGAGGATGAAGCCAAGTAGGTCCCCCTTGTTCCCTCATTCTCTCCTCCATCCCTCCCCCCCCAAGGTTGATAGACCAGCCTTTTTTCTCCTCCATTTGTGCTGTTTGAACTCCTCAGCCAGCAGAGAAGACCAACCAAAGCTAGCTAGCCCGCCGGAGTGCCACAACATCACTGACCTCGCCTTACGCACGTGCCATTACGCCTTGCCCGTGACCGCACCCAGCATGCTGCCGTCCCGTGCTATTCGAGCACCATCCAGTGTCGTGAGGCTCAGCCGGAGCCTGTTCAGCCACACTTGACCATTGTGAAGCCCCGCCTCAGTCCGCTTGACCTTACTGCATCGTCGCCGCTCGCTCTCGCCACTTCAAGCCGTCCGAACCAGCCTCTGCAACCCTCAACCAGAACAAAAATCAATGGGTCTTGAAAGCACTGTTTTGCCATTTTGGAGGTATTCCCAACCCCAGTTGGCAAGACCGCTTTGGTGTTTGTCGATTTCCTCCGCATCCCCGTCAGTTTGATCCGAGCGGATCGTTGAACAAATGAGTTTAACTCACTATTCCTTACTTAGTAAGTTAATGGCGTTTAAAGGTTGATTAGTTTAGACTAAGTATGGGGTAGGTGGATAGTTAGATTAGATTAGCAATTTAATTTTTTGTGATTGCATGTTAGGTGGTTAAAGTAATATAGTTAGAGCCTAAACAAGTTTTATAATTTATCTAGAGTAGTTCGGAAATTTTCTGGGCTCGTCTCGGTTTGCAATTAGGCTTTACGGGCCTAAGTTTGCTTATTTGTTATTTAATTGCCTTTATCTATTAATTTTTTGTAATTATTTAATTATTTAATTATTTTCCAGAAATTAGACCGGGATAGCTTGTGACCGAAATTTTATGCTGATTGCAGTGGTGCATTCTGTTTATTTAATTGAGTACCAAATTGTGTAATTTGAGTGTGATTGAAAGATTTACTTCAAACCTTTGGCAAAGTCTTCAAACCGCCTTAGGGACTAAGCTCCAATTCAGTACTGCTTTTCATCTGCAGACGGATGGACAAATGGAAAGAGTAATCCAGACACTAGAGGACATGTTAAGAGCTCGTGTCATTGACTTTAAAGGAAGTTGGGATGAAAAGTTAAACTTGGTAGAATTTGCATATAAAAATAGTTTTCAGAAAAGTATAGGCATGGCTCCCTATGAAGTATTGTATGGGAGGAGATGTAGGACTCTGTCTGTTGGAATGAGATAGGTGAAAGAAAACTGACAGGACCTAAACTGATACAAACTACTACTGAGGCTGTTGAGATCATCAGGAAAAGACTTAGGACAGCCCAGAGTCGACAGAAAACTACGCAGATAAGCGTAGAAGACCCTTGGAATTTAATGTGGGAGACCACGTATTCCTTAAGGTATCCCCGATGAAAGGAGTATCATAATTCGGGATGAAGGGCAAGTTAAGTCCCAGATTTGTTGGACCCTTTGAGATCCTTGAAAGGATAGTAGACGTAGCTTATCGTCTAGCACTACCTCCTAAGCTGGAAATTTACACAATGTATTTCATGTATCGATGCTGAGGAAGTATCAGCCTGACCCTAGACACATACTTGATCATGAAGCCATCAAAGTGGATGAGAAAGTGAGGTACCTGGAAGAGCCGATCCGGGTACTAGATCGAAAGGAGCAAGTCCTTAGACAAAGAAAATTCCACTAGTTAAAATATTATGGCGACATCACAATATGGAAGAAGCCACATGGGAAAGTGAAAAAGAAATGAGGGAAAAGTACCCTCATCTTTTCATTGATATGTGAGCAATGTCCAATTTCGAGGACGAAATTCTCTAAGGAGGGGAGAATTGTGGCATCCAGGAATTTTGACGACCCTCGAATATGCGACGATCCATGACAGATCGACAGGAGTATCATCGGGCTGTGTCATTGGTACCATTTACGGACATCGTTTTGTTATCATTGTTGGAATGATACGTTACGTTTAGTAATGGTCCGATTGTCGAAAATTTCCTTTAGGTAACACCGCGGTTGAGATCCTCTTCCACCTGCACGTATACCCTAATAACCAAAATTTTCCGTGCACAATTGTTCCGATGACACTACACGACTATATCATCCAAGTATTTTTGTAATGAGAGAGGGATTTGGGCTTTGATCTAATGATTTCTTAGTGAGCTGAAGGAAGAGACTTCGGCCATGCATGACGGATGTGTGTGCATGCTTAAGAAAAGGAAATCACCCACGTCCAAGCCGCCCCAACTTCTCTCCATTTAGTCGACACTTGAGTCAACTATGAGGGGGGATTGTTGACCGAGTGAGGGCCAGCAACGGACACGTTGCTTCGGAAGTCGACCGCCAGCAGGAGTCCAAGACATTTCAAGCTGAGGGCACGTCTTCTCCAGCTGTCCCTCGACCAAGCTGCCACCGGAAATCCTGCATGCAAAGACAGATTAATCAGCTAATTGAGGGAGCAAAATGCTCGTAAATGTGAGCAAGAGAGAGAAGGTCCGAGCGAGCTAGAGAGAGAGCGCAGTGAGCGAGCGAGAGAGTGCAGTGAGCAAGCAGCGAACGAGAGTGAAGGGGGAGGAAGGAGATCGTCCCCTTTCGCCCGTGCACGCACTCCGTCGACGCCACTCGCATTTGCCATCGCTGAGCCGCGTCCGTGACCGCAAGCTTCCTGTTTTACTTGCCGTCGATGCCGTAGGACTTAAGGCAAGTTGAAGTCTACTAATTTGTATAGTATAGTGCTATTGTTGTCCGAGGAAGTGCATTAATAGACTGGATTGCCTGAATTTGGTGTTAAGTGGTGGTATATGGGATGACCGAAACTGTTTGGGGCTAGATAATTGAGGAGACCTTATAGTTTTCGTGAATATATGTGATTTTGGAGTTCGACTACACATCTATTTAGCGTTTGTAATGCTTTGAAAATTCTGCATGTAAACTGTTTTGGAAAACCTCCCAATTTGTATTGAAATTTTTATGTACCGAGGCGCCGCTCACAAATGTTTCAAAAAGAAAAGAAAAATGTTTGGTGCCCTCGAAATCTCAAACTTTTACATGAACTAATTTGAAAAACCTTGAAGTCGAGATGAGATTTAGATTTGCCAATGTGCCGATTTCAAATTACTTATGGTTTTGATAAATCCTTTCAATTTTGGCCGTGAGGCGCAAGTGCGGCTCAAGAATTTACATGTGGATTTCGAAACACATTGGAGGGTTAACCATGGAAGTGGACTTATGGATTTGATATTATGCTGCTGATTTTTGTGAATTGATTTCATCGATATGAAATGGACATATGTTTTAAAGTCTGCAGTTGTTGTATTAATGTATCTTTGGAAACCTCAATTTACATTACTTGATACTATTCAAGGGGATTTTCAAGAACCCAAAGGAATTTCTATGTTGGTAATTCGGAAATGTTTTTGGCACTTATAATGTTTTGTCTATTATATTGTGATTGATGCCGTCGGACCCTCGGGTCGATGATGCCCCAGGAGTCAAATTGCCCATAGGATTGTAAGGGTCAATGCCTTTGGATGCTTGGGGTTCGCAGAATCCCAGAGGTACCCCGAGAGTGTCGGGATGCCTAGATGATTCCGGAGGGTAGGGGTAACCATTTACATGGCGAGCCCCGGAGATTCCTCGTGATGCCAAGTGGGGTGCAAGATGCCTAGAGGTATGATGCAACACGCTTTGGATGCCCGGTGACTGAAAACCAGAGGCTTTCACGATGCCAAGTTAGATGTGAATGCCCAGAGGGACGCAAACATTGGTCCTCTAAGATAGACGTAAGGAAATGAAAAATCAACTGAATCCCAAAACTTTATGATTTTGCTGAGTTGCACCTGATTATGGGACAAAATTATGTGGCATGGTATGGGACATGTCATAACAGTTTGGCCCTATAATTGGGACCTATGTGACTGAAACGATGCATTTTGGTTTTGAAACTACATTTGCTATTACTTTGAAAAGTTCTATTGATTCGATGTATACTCCTTCCTTTGATTATACGTTTTGTCTATCTTGCATGGAATTAGATAGTGATGGTTTCCACGGTATAGTTTAGTAGATCTTTAGTTACTAGGTGGTTATACTCACCCCTTTTGGGGACTAACATTTTAGACTAAACGAGATACCTTTGTTGCCCATACCTCCCGGCACATTTTATGGAGTCCCGATCGACTTACAATGGGAACGGTCGGAGCATCATCACCTTGAGGTGCGGGGCTGTCGTTTGTACGGGTATAAGTGATAGTGGTGTTCGATATTGGTCCTCCTGTCGGCCCTGTACTTCAGGAATACATTGCTGTATTTGTCCGTCGAGATGGACGAACGTTGGGGCCGCTGCCACCCCCACCAGTAGACGGACCGGATGAATGGGTGTGACCACAAGCTAGGGTCAGCAGAGGAAGGATTTTTTGGGAAGCCAACACTACTTGATGGACTTTATGTATATAACTATTGGAAATGTCAGGTATCTTTTGAAGTGTAGCCGGGTATAGAAGACTACGGCATTTTGGTGTACCGACTGAAAATGTCCATCGAGTTATTGTAAATAAAAGTGTTAAGCAATTACCTATAAAACGTGTTTAGTTGGTGTGCATCGTCTCTAAATACAACAAAGGGAGTTGTTGGAAACGTTTTTGCCATATTTTGCGCAGGGACCAATGGAAAAGATATAAACCCCCAAAACTCATAGACTTACTGAAATTCTATGGTATCAGAGTAACAGACTTTCAGGACAAGTGAAAGGTATGTGTGGTGACCCTAACGGATTGGGGGGCGTCGAGGGGTGCCACATGGTGGGCTGAGGTTGCAGGTTGCTGGAGTGACTAAAGTTGGCGGTGGAAATGATGGGGTGACATGAAAGAAAATTGGAATTGCGGTGGGAGCTACTGGTGTTTGGATGCTGAAGAAGGAGACGTGAGGGTGAGGGGAAATGAAGGGTGGACGTGCGGTAGCCAAGGAGAAGATGGGATGATGCGGAGGATGGGCGTGTAGCTGCAAAAGAAGAAAAGCTGGAGGTGGAGGATGAAGTCGCTGGCGTTGGTGGAGGGGTAGGCACGGGTGGAGTTATGGCATGAAGAAGGGAAGCTGTTGGTGGGTAGAGATGTGGTGGTAGTGGAGTGCAGATGGAATGGTGCTGAGGTTGCTGGATGGAGTGATCTGGGCGGGTGCTGTGAGTGGTGAGGCGGCTGGGCTGGAATTGAAGGTTGAGGCAGCAACAAATGGAAGACATGAAATGAAGAAGGAGGAAGATGGAGAAGAAGAAGCAGGGGCTGTTGGTCAGTTAAGCAGGGAGGGTCACGCACGCAAGAATGGGGGGAAATTGGAGAGAGAAAGGGAGGGGAAAGAAAGTCCAAGCTCTAACCAATAGGAAGCCCTTAGAAATATCTATATGATGATGGCCAACCCATAAAGTCTTCAGCCCAAGAAGTCATGCATCCCTCCAATGAGAATTTAGCTCTCATTTCTCCCAATTAAGCCCTTTTGGTGTAGAAAAACATACCTTTCTTCAGCCATCCGAATTTCCTTTATTTTTCCGATTTGTCTGAAATTGATTTTCCGCAAAAATTCCAGACTCGACGAAAATTGTCCAAAAGATGAGACGATGTCCTAAAAATGAATTGTGACATGCTCGAACGTTCGATTCCCAAAACCGAATTTAATTTCGTGGTTAAAATCCACCGAACGCGATTTTAGTACTACCTAATCTATCAGGTAACTTTTAGGAATTTTAGCGCGTTTGACCAGTGGTCGATAATTTTCGATCCACGTTTGTGCCTCTCCGACTCGTAGGCGACTCTCGGTTGTCATAAAAATTGCAAGGTTTCAGTCACGTGTACTAAGTATAAAATCGATAGAAAATCGGGTTAGTACCGTTCGACACAAATTTCGCAATCATGCGGAATCACCCACAATTCAATTACGTGATTTCCTTCAAATTTGAGTAGTTTCTTTAGTGATTTCCGTGAGAGCAGCTAGCCCTTTCAATAGGTCTCCAAGAAGAGATTGAGCAGGGGCTAATTGTGATGGAGCAGCAATAGTTAGAGGTGCCATCAGTGGTACACCTATTGTATCTTTCTCTACTAGCAATCTTGATTCTAGCATTTTTCCTATTGGGGTTACCCTTTTAGTAGATGAGGGCAATGCGGTGCTTGCAGTATTCGATCCACTAGCCGGTAGAGATTGAGCAACACTACTTTGAGTGATTTCAATCGATCATTCTTACTAAGAAATCTCCTCCTTTGAGGCTTTGGTTGCTCATCCAGCAATACGAGTGGATTTTCGTACATTCTTAAGGCAGGGTGAGCTTTAGGAGCCATGGTTTTAGAGTGAAAAGAGAGGGAATGTGTAGAAGAGTGAGAGTTTAAGCATATACTTTGCGAGAGAATACGAGAGAGTATGAGGTATTATGAATTGCTTTGAGGTGAGGAAAGACGTAGATGTTGTCTCTTTATAAAAAGGAGCGGTAAGTTAACATAGAGAGAGCTAGCCGTTATATACCAACGGTAACTTTCTTATTCATAATTTTTGCTTGATATTTAATTTAAGCAACCAACATTTTATATAAGCAATAAAGTCGGATTCAAAAATCACATTAAAATAGTCATAACAACCATAAATAGGGTATATTATCCGTCAAAACGGTAAAAAAAAAAAAAGTACTGTAATGGTAACATTTTTGAAAAAAAAATAGTAGGTGGTACCTGTATTTTCTAGCGTATCTGATCCTTTAGTCATTATTAGGTAAATGAAACATTACTTGGGAGATACTATTTAATTGCATTGCCGATCCGTAGTTCATTAAAAATATATTTGAAGGTTTGCTTGTCTAACAACTCGATGAAGATGTCTGCTAGCTGATGTTTCGATTCTACAAACTATATGCCAACATCCACATTGCTAACATGATCTATAACAAAGTGATTGTTGACACTTAAATTTCGCCATTTTACTTAAGACTTAATAGCATTAAAAGTTCGAAATTAGTGACTAAAAGAGAAAAAAAAATTAATTGATTAATTAATTTTTAAAAAAAAGAATTAAGGGTCGGGTCAGGCCGGATCCGGCCATGGCCCGGCCCGCCCCCCTTCCTTCCCCTTTTTCTTATCCCACGCGCGTAGCCCGACCCGGCCGTGCCCAGTCTTCCTCTCCTGCCAATCTCGCGTGAAGACTTGCAAAACAGAAGAGAGGAGCAGAGCACAGGGACAGAGGGAGCAGGAGGATCAGGGGAGCAACTCCGGCGTGATCCGCTAGTCGGGGAGTAGGCTGGTCGATAGGCTGGCAGCTAGGCACGCCTGCCGTTGGCCTTGAAAGGCTTGGAGGACCTGCAGAAGGGAAGAGAAGCACAAAACGGAGAGAAAAATAGAGGGGGAACCCAAAAAAAAAAAGCGAAAGAGAAGAAAGCAGCAATGGTAGGGAGAGGGAAAGGGGAGCAAAGCGGAGGGGACTAAGGAAAGAGGGAACTGGAGAGAGGGAGAGTTGGAGAGAAAGAAGTCCTCCAGTTGTCCGGCCACGCCCGAAGCTCACTCGACGGCTCCCAGACGCACCCTCAGGCCTACTGTCCTCGAGCTACATATGAGATTTGGAGCAAAAAGGAAAATGGAGAGAGAGGTTAGAAGAAGGGTGGAGGCTGGAGAACGAGAACCGGGAGAGAAGGGTGGAGGCTGCTCGTTGCCGTCTGAGCCGCCGCCCTCAGCTCGTCCGTCTGCAAGCCCCCTGCAGCGCTTCCACCTGCCGGTTGTTGCTCCTCCGCCTCTGCTCCATCAGTGACTTGCAGCAGCTGAGCCCCCACCTGCAGTCCTCCGTGCAAGTCGTCACTGCGTCTGCTTCGCAACGCAGTAGTCTACCCTTGCCCAGTCGTGATGCCACCGTCTCTGCTCAACGCTAGCAACCCATGCCGGCCACCGCACCTTAGCCGCCCTGTTACGCCGCCGTGACCAACCTCCGGCATCGCGTTGCCGTGCCTCGCCACGCCATCGCCGCCAAGAAGCCCTAGAGAGGAGGTACGAGCCGGGTCAAAGAAACGGGTAGGGTTTTGGGTGAATCCGGATCAGGCCTGAGCTGTTTTGGGTTGTGGGCTTGCTGTGGGCCTATGGTGGGCCCATTTTTGCAAAAGAGTGACTGGGCCCGCTAGCCGAGCCTAACCCCATTTTAAGTGAGGGCCCGACCAAAGGTGGTCGGGCCCAGCCCTTTTCGGGTAGGCTGACCGACCCGCCCCGGACTGAATCCGGGCGGGTTTGACCGACCCGGCCGACTGGGTTAGACTAACTTGCCCAACCAGGTCGGGTTAGAACGGACCTGACCTAGCCCAGCCGAGTTTTTTTTTTTAAATATTATTTTAAAAAACAAAAAAAAATTAAAAATTTAAAACAGTGAAAAAAATTTCGAAAATAAAAATGTAGGGTTTGGCTAGGAATTGTCATATCTTGTCTTCTTAGTGTAATTAGGCATATATTTGCTCGTATTTTTATTATATCGTATTTTTAATTTGTATTTCTAATTATGTTTAATTGCATGTGTTTAATTTTACTATAATTAGGATCTTGGCAACTATGTTTGTTACTTTAATGATTGTGCACTCACATGATCACCTCACATGTTAGTGGATAAGTGTAAAATCAATCCAAATTGCCTAACAAAAATATTTTTCTTTTAAAATGAACAAAATTAGGTACCGAAAGGACACTAATTGGTCAATTAGTATAATCAAGTCCCCGACCCTAGAATCTCTAGTTGCGTAGGAAGTGTGTCATACTCTTGTGCCTCACTTGGTTTCTAGCCGACTCCAATAGGCTAGTGGCAACTCCTTATTACAAAATTCTTAAAATACCCCAATGTCACGCGAGGTATGGGCTTGGGAGAACCTGCGCTTAATCATGGGCCTTAGGCCCGTCCTTTAGGCAATACCCCTAAACCTATTCCCTCCCCTCGAGGATTAGGTCGCGATAGTGATGTCTTACCTCGATGTGCTTTGCTCTTGAGTGTAGTATTGAGTTTTTGGTGAGATTTATAGCACTTGTGTCATCACACATTCACGGATCCTTCAGACTCCACCTCCATAGGCTCCGGGGGCTTTAGGTCCTCCACAACCCCATCAGGAGGGTTAGCTCCACCCTCACCCAAAGCGACGTTGACCACAACGGCTGGGATATCAAAACCCTGAAGGGGACCTTCCCTGTATCCATTGAGCCCATGGCGAAACCATGCCTTGAATGGATGAGGTACCCTCTGAGGTAGGCCCTCATCGACCCAGATAATGGTCACTACGAGCTCATAGACCTAGTGACTCCCGGGGACAAGGACGTCTATACTCTACTCAGTAACCCTCCGAGGCTAACCAAAACGAATTGAAGAAACCGACATTTAAGGACCTGAAAAAATTGAGCCCGTAACGGGGTAAGACAATGTCTCAGCAAGTTCACTCCCTAAACCCCGACTAGGAAGGAAATATGCTTAGAGGTAGTCTAACCACACATCACGGATGACTCACCTCGCCTCAGTTCCTTCCTGCATGTCAACACAGTTCATAAACTCAATGACTAATTAAATTATTCTAACCATCCTAACTACAAGACAACATATTAAACTAACTAACTACAATCTCTAACCACCTAATTAACTAATTTAACTAACCTAATTTAACTAAACAAGCTAATAATTAGACTATCTAATAGTAACTTAAACCAATCACCCCTTAAGTATCATTAACCTCCTAAGTAAGGTTTAGTGAGTAAACTCATTGGTTTAGCAGGTCGGTGAGTCCACGGCAACGGCAACGCAAAGGCGGGCGGAACACAAGCCTGCAATGACACCAAACGAGGTCTAGACGGGCTCGGAAAAGGCCCACGAAGCTCAAAGCTAGGCTGTGAGGTTTGGCTTCTGCTTTGGGCTGAAGGACTGGACCGAGTGGCTGGAACAGCTAGAAACGGGCTAGGCGGGTGGCGAGTTGCAGCGGTGGGACCAAGCGATGGCTCCGACGACTGGACGGCAACGGTGGTGCGGCTTCGATGGTTGGACGGAGGCTTGGGACAATGGCCTGGGCTCGCAGGGACGGCGAGCTAGCGTTGACGCGAGCGGGCAATGCGCGGCTTGCGAGCGGCAGCGATGACACTCAGGTAGTAGGGGCGGTCGACGGCGTGCAGGGCTAGGCTGGTTGGCTTCCTCTAGTTTTCTTGAGCTTAAAAGCACACAACAATGGATAAAGCATGGCCAAGGAGGAAGATGAAGGCTGCAACTGAAGGTGGGGGGGGACCCATATGCCTCGAAAGTCTTTGAAAAATATCCAATTCACTCATTGCTTGGCCCCCACTTGTGGCTGCCTCAATCCTCAGTCATTTCTTCCACAAATCTTCCTCAACAAGCCATGCAAGCAGCTGAAATGTTGCACACCCCTTGGACTTACGAAATTTGAACATTTCCCCCTCAAATTTTATCCAATTCCAACTCAATTGGACTCAAATTGGTGTCCATAAATTCAGCCAAGGTGTCCACATTCATCCCGTGATTTTTCCTCATCAAATGAACCAACTTGATGGCCAAAAGTGCAACCAAAAACGGCCCTTTAATTTTCCCAGCCCAAAATAGCCCAACTTCGATTTTTCACCAAAATTCCCAATTTGCCGAAAAATCTTTGGAGGATGAGTCGATGTTCCTAAAATAAATAATGACATGCTCGAACATCCGATTCCCAAAGCCGAATTCAATTTCGTGGTTAAAATCGACCAAATGCAATTTTAGTACAATCTAACCTATCAGGTAACTTTTAGGGATTTTAGCGCGTTCAACCCATGGTCGATAATTTTCGATCCACATTTGTGCATCTCCAACTCATAGATGACTCTCGGTTGTCGTAAAAATCGCAAGGTTTCAATTATGTGTACAGAGTATAATTTCGATAGAAAATTGGGTAGTGCCGTTCGATGCCAATTTCGCAATCACACGGAATCACCCGCAATTCAATTACGTGATTTCATCGAATTGACCTATATCCGATCACAATTCGATTATAACGGTGTCGTATTGACCCTTACCGATTGTTATGATCGAGCAATTGATTTCTGATTGAATTCTCTAGTCTATTGCGTTTATATTCCTTAACGGCCTTACTTAATAGATTAGTTAACTCGTGAGGGGCCTTGCTAAGAGTAAAATGACCATAGGCGCGTCGACGGAATGCCCATTTCATATTATCAAGACGAGGTCGAATTTCAGGATGTCACATCTAACGCATGCTTGTATTATGTTTTTCTTAATTACTAACACTCGCACCTTTAGAGATCTTGATCTCAAGGTACCAAATTGACCTAGTTTGGATTCAAGTCATTCTAGGAAGTTGTAAGCCACACTTAGAGGTTTCCAATATCGCCGATTTCATACAGATCACTTATTGTTTGGACCACTTTTCATTTATTTTCAAAACTAGATCAGAATTTGGACATGAGATCAAATTTGGACATGAGGTCAAATTCAGACCCATGTTCTAACCCCTATTCAAACAAAACTTTGACATTTTTGTTTTATTTTTTCTATAAGAATTCTGCACTTAATCCCTTAATGAAACTTGTTTGTCATTATGTTGGTTATGTTGTGTGAAAATATGGTGATTTTTAAATCTGTTTTGATATGTCAAATCCTTGCAATGTTGATTGAATGTCCTGTTATTTTGACAATTTCCTAACATGTTGTTATTTATTGTTTGATTTTTGTAAAATCATGTGTAGCTCATTTAGAAAAACTTTCTTCACAAAAGTTGTTTATTATCCTATCATGCATATTAGGGAATTTTGTTATTGCCAAATTGTCATTAGGCATTGTCCAATTCTGCTGTCTTTACATGTTTATTTTGAAATTTCCTAACATGAGCTTGATTATGATTGTTTAGATAAACTTCCTAGGTTAGTTTGTGCATGAACCTTGGTCATTCCATCTTTATAAAAGTTGCTTTAAATATCTCGATATTCATTGTTAAATGATTTTCGATGAGTCTTTTTTTTCAAATCAAATTCAAAAATGTTTTGGTACATGTGATGCTTCCCAAAAACAATTTGTTAAAAAGTTCTTTTCCAAAAGCTCAATTTGGCTTTAAGGAAGAGTCGTAATTTGGAACATATTCAAAATGCCTATGACGCTTATGAGTATATTTGTGCAAGCCTCGGGCTAGTCTTGGTCATTGAATGTGTTTCATAACCTAGATATTCCTTTATCCTAAATATTTTTAAACCTCTTTAAAGTTCTATTTGACATTGCGAAAAGTCACTGTTTGAATTGTATTTAAAATGCCTACAACGCTTGTGAGTACATTTGTGCGAGCCTTGGGCTAACCTTGGCAATTGAATGCCTTTCATAGCCAAGACATTACTTTGTCTCAAAGCTTTTACGTATATGTATATACATAGGTTTATCATTTCCCTTTCTCGAGTTTCGAGAAAAAGATTCCTTTACCAACGCTTGTGGAGAATTACGAAAGATGTCTTTGAAACATCACATGTTCCCCCCCCCCCCATACATACAAATACATTATTCATTTAGAAATACCTGTATTTGCGATTGACACATATTTTTGGTAATAAGTGATCCGCTGACAGCTCACTCATTTGTTTGATTGATTGAGAGATAAGGTCTAAAAGACCTTCATGCATGTTTAATTCCCATAAATGCATGTGACTTCTAGATGAATGGTAGGGCCGATATATGATATCGAGGGAAGTCCTAGGATCATATTGACCGCTTCATTAGGGACTGATAAATGTTATTGGCCATGCGAGAATACAATTGGTCAATAATGGCTATAAGTCACATAAATGAATTAGGTAGGTGTCTTAGAGGGATCTACGCATGAAAGACAAAGGCCGACCCCAAAGCCCAAATCTAATTTATGAAATAGAATTTCTTTTGAGAATTGACCGTGGTATGATGTCGTGTTTTTTATTGTTTTGATGTGTATAATTGTTTCCGTCCACTGTATGTACCTAGTTATATAGTTTTCTAAACTAGGTTTAGAGTAGGATTTTGAAGATGGAGAAGACATAAAGTTGGTGGATGTCGATGTTCATTCCGACCATTATTATGTACTATTCATTTCCAAACATATGTTTTGCGTTCCTTTTGTTGTATAAAGCCTGACAAATTGCGGGTCATTTCTTCCTCTTATCTTTTTTAATTGTGTTTATTTTTTATATTTTCTAGAATTGCATGATAGATTTACCATTTTCCTAGTTTGTTTACTTACTGCTTTGCAATTTTCAATTCAATTGGGTTTTTTCTTTTCATTTTTTTTAGAAATAGAATAGCATGAAAATTATCAACCACGCATGATCGCTTAGTTTAGGAGAAAACATCCTGAAAAAATATAGAAGAAATGCATGAACACGTTAAGTAAACACAACATACTATTTAGGTACCGAAAGTGTGCTAATAGAAATATTAGCGTAACCCAAGTCCCCGGACCTAGATATTTGGTTACGTAGAAATTGTGGGAATACTCCTGACTGTCGATTAGGTTTCTAGCCAACTCCCAAAAATAAGGCTAGTGGCAAAACCTGTCATGTTTTTATGATGTTTAAATAATTAAATCGTGTAAATGAACTCGCCGTGCGGGGGTATAGGTCTTGATATGACTCATCATGATTAAGCATACCCACATGTAGAAAAATTTTAATGGATGAAGTGATGCTATCCTTAGGAAGAAGTACCAAAGGGAGGGCTATTATGGTAAAGATACTCTTAAATCCGATATCCACACCCGACCTCCTCTCTCGAGGTGTGTCGCCCGTGTGGGTATAGGTTACAACACTCCGCTGTTGCGTGAGGTACGAGTTTGAGAGAACTCGCGACCTTGTAGAGGGAAATTACAAGAGGTTCGTTTGTGGGGTGAGGTGATGACATCATTGTGGTTGACAATCGTGAGGAAACTCTCATGGTCAGATACCTCTAAATTCGACCCTTTCCCCCTTTCTTTTCCTCACGAGAGGGATCGGGCAGCGAGATCGGGTCGTGACATGCCTAGAAACAGACAGTTGCTGAACCATCTCAATCTGCTGCTCGGCCCTCTTAACCCTCTCCTAAAAGATCCTCAACCAAAGAAGACGGAACTTTAGAGCTTCACTGCAAAAGATAAAGGCAAACAAGTCATTGAAGAACCTGAAGTAATCCTTGATCCAACCATTACTTAGCTCGAAGGAAGTGAAGCCAGAACAGAATCTAAGGAAGCCCGAGGAGACAAACATCGAGAAGATGATGATGACTAAGTATTTCAAAATTTTGAACCCACTCTGTCAACTGTGAAAAGGATAAAAACTTCGATTTTAAAAATGTTTCTTTCTCAAAAGTATGAAAATGCAAACAATGCTTTTTATGATTGAGGAATCATTCCTCATATATTTTTTGACTTTGCTTTTCTAGACTATCATGGCATTTTTCTGATCGAACTTTTTAAACCCTCAAATTTAAGTTTTTTGGCTTTATGAAAGAAGAAGTTCATCCTACCCTGGTGGTAATGTTTTACTCAAACTTGCATTTTCCAAAGAGAGACTCATTCATTTTCACCTTTTGAAAACAAAATTATGTTGTGACCTCGGAAGAACTTGCTAAGATAATCTAGGCTAAATATATTTAAAAAAGATTGCCATAGAGCTTGATGAGGCTTACAATTTTGTGTCAGAAACCCCAATTTCTCTCGCAGTTCTAAAGAAATTGTGCCTTTCAGTTTGCTCCCACTGAAAATGAACTTTATTCAAAAGATCTTGACCCTCTTCCTTCATCTGAAAACATCTTCTACTAATGATGTCTCTCATTACGAGGTTAGAGTTATTTGGGCCATTCTTAACAAATTCGATGAGTTTTCCTTTCCTCTACATGTTTATCCACATGTATTGGATGGCAAAGAGAAAGATGGGCAAGTTGCCCTATGGTGCTCTCATCACTTGTATCTTTAAGCACCTAAAGATTGACTTATCTGATGCCGCATCATTGATTATGCCAAACGTTGAGATTGAGAAGAAGACGTTGACCAAATTAATGTTGAGAATGACTCCCGAAAAATGGGTCAACCATAAACGAGACATCATCCCTATTGGACATGGAGATGATGAGAGAGCTGTGGCAAAGATCAAAGAGAGACTTGTTGAATTGACCGAACAAGAGAAGAAGAAGAAGCATGCTAAGGCATTGGCACCGCCCAAGGCCCCTTGTCCACCAAGGCTAGAAAGATCACCATCTCCAACTATGGATGTATCCACCTCTCTTGCCAGCCTTAATCAGCTTTAAGTTGATATTTAGGAAATCAAAACCACTCTCTTATCTTTGACTCGATATATGGTGAAGATCAAGTGCACCCTTCTAAGCTTGGATTGCTACAACCTTGTCCATCCAAACCCTGAGACCACTGAACCTAAACTACCTACTTCCTTGTAGCAACGCAAACGCCCTCGCTCTTTAACATTTCCAAATCTTTATGTGCTCTTGTTTTGCTTGTTGCCGCTTAGGTCGTGATCATATATGATGATCTCATCTATTGACCTTCTATTTGCTATCAATGAAGCTAAACTTCTTTTGTACTTTTTTGATCGATGGCAAAAAGGGGAGAGTTGACTTGATGTGAATATTTGCTCATATTTGCTAATACTTGATAATAATATCTGCTCGTAATATTTGCTCACTCATGATATTTTACCTATGATAACTTGCCATGGATATTTACTTGATCGTTCTTGATAAAGTTCACTAATAGTAAACATACTAAGTCACCAGGAACTGCTCTTCAAAATAGGGGGAGCATTCAACTATCATTCTTCGAATTCCATACATTTGATAATACATTCTGGCTAGAAGATCTTTGTACTACAATCTTCCATTTCATAAAATCAACTAAGTTCATATCTCCAGATTTATTGCAAAACATTTTGAGGAGATCCTATTTAATTTTTGTAGATTCTTTCAAACAAAACTTACTATTCATTTACATCAGTGGGATGGTTTTGTCATCATAAAAATGGGGACATTGTTGGAGAAACATTCTCAAGTGATTTTGATGATATCCAAACTATCCTTAGTATAATATTTACGATGGTGTATGCTGATGTTTTGACCAAAAGACTACACAATATCCATGGTATGATTTATTGGAAATAAGTTCGCAAAATGTTCTGATATGGCAAACAGTAGCAGTAAACTTAAAAGATTAATAGTTGATGATGTTTGTGTCAAAGTTGTAAAGATAGGGTTGATGGTGTTGTGACAACCAAGCACATCTAATAATGTTCATTGGGTCATCTAAGTAGTTGTGGTCTTGGATTCACACAAGGATGTTTGGCCACGTGTTGATGAACTAATGGATGGAAGTATATGGGTCAACGATAAGGGAAGAAATTAACATTTGTCTAGATATTAGAATAATGTCACAGCTACAAAATTCGAGCAGTATTGACACCAAAATTTGAGTGGAAACAATCAAATATGCAAAAGACTGTGCAGAGTCAAGGAACGATTCTTGTTCAATGACCAAGTCATACAACCACTGTTGACGTATGAGGAAGCAGTGGGGCACGATTGGGGTAGTTATGGAGAAAAATAGGAAGGCAAAGGAATGTGTGGAAAGGTCAAAGGCAGTTACCAAAGAAGGAGTACCCGCTCGACGGTTACCAAATTGTTCTATAAATACCATGAGTCATCCAATAAAGAGCCCCCCGAACAACATATCAAATGCCTTTACTTTATCGCACTTAAGTTTTCATAGCTGTAATTTCTAGATTCCCGTCGTTGATAGATTCTGGCAAGTACCTACATCCTGATGTAGCATTGTCGATTAAATTTCGATGTTGTACTGCAAGCTCAGCGTCATCGAATAAATTCCGATGTTGTGTTTCTTATCTAGGGGCATTACTGTTGATTGGATTCCAGCTTTGCGCTGAAATATCACTAGGTCGTGTTGTTGATTAAATTCTAGCATGATTTAGGACCAGAGGTGGAAGTTAGCGAGTCGTTAACTATTAATGTCGTAATATATAGATTGTAAATAACACTTGCATTTTGATATCCTCTGTCCGGATTTAGCACAAAACCTGTGTCTCCTCTAATAAAAGCTGAAATACATCATTTGATGAAAGATATTTCATTGTAGGAATAAAATGGGCGAAACGGGGTGATTATGCTACAACTGCTCTAAGCTTACAAGCTTTTCACTCGTTTCAGGTATCTGCAAGGGTATGATCACAACCGCACGTTCCTAACTATCAAGGTCAGGAACCAATGAACTTTCTTACCAATCATATCTTAAAACTCACATATCATTACACGAAAAGACTAGAACAAGGTCACGGCATCATCAAGACGAGTGTGCTGTTTTCTGCATATTTTGGTCGCTCCATTAAAAAACAAAAAAAAAAAAACAAAACTGGAATGTGGCGCAACGCAATAGAATAATGCTCATAATGTTTACTTAATCTCCATGGATAAAAGATGTGACATATAAAAAATCATTGTCAAACGTTCTTCCTCAATGTCTAGGACCAAAAAGAAAAAGACTCGTCTGGGTCTAAATCCTAGAGAAAAGCTAAATTTATCCTTAACGAACTAATTTTGTATGATATTTGGAAATGAGATATTTGAAGTTCGAATTAACAGATCCTTACCTTTTGATAGTTGATATCGAAGATGAAAGCTTTGTCTCGCTTTTAAGGCTCAGAAGCAATTTTTGTTTTACTGGAGTGCACTTAAGCCGATCTATTTCTAATAGCACATGCGCCGCTTGTTGTACTATTCATCTCCTTGTCTGATGCTAATAATAACCGTAAAGTCATCGGTGCAGGGAGCGGGGCACACGGTTCCTCAATGTAAGCTGCAGAAATCATTGGATTTCTGTACTCGTTGGCTAGATGGAAAATCAATCCGACATTACTACATCGCCTCTGGTTCAATGAATCGGAATCCTTCTACCATTTAGGCTGGAAGCAAGACAAATATGACTTTCAATAAGAGCGAAGGTCCATGACTATCTGTATGTGATATAGATTTACCTATTTTTATCGACATGCATTAATGATATCATGTTAGAGTAATGTTGAGGAACCGCCAAGTTGGTTGATGGCGTTGACTAAGAAATTTCAAATCACGAATACCATCATTTCTAGGAAAGCGTCATTCAATGTCCAATCTCATCAATTGAATGGGTCTGCAGCGTATAGGAAGGGACCTTCAATTGAGAAATTTGTACGCCTGCCAACAAGAAGGATCTATCACATTCAGTCAGATGCCTATCGATTCCAAGACTTAAATATGGTCTCGGACCGCTCTATAGAACGAGCATTGTACTGGCCAGATCTAATACACAACTATAATTATTTCAAATTAGTTGTACTTCTACACATATCTTGCGAAGCAATCCAAGCAGGTAGGTCCAAGTACAATGGAAGAAGTTGGTCAAACCGTTGGCTCCAACGCCGCATCACCGGCAAAAACTGAAGCTAACTCCTACTAATGAGATTCAAGTTCTCTTTTATGTAGGGACTATCTTCTGCTATGGAGATGACGCCAAGAATCCAGGAGTCGATACTCTTCAAAAGCTTAACCGGAGGGGGAAGTCACTATCTGAAACCCTAACGCTCTTTTATCCTATGGCAGGGAGATATATTGTTTTATCGACTGTAATGACCTGGAGTTGAGCTGGCCCACGCCCGAGTGAATGGCCAGATTGATCAGCTTCTCCATGGAGACCCTGACATGGATTTGATCGATCGTTTGTCGAAATTCCCAACCAACGTAGCAGGCAATCCGTTAGTTGTGATTCAAGTAAATACATTTGAGTGTGGCGGATTAGTGATGGGCCTACGCTTTACGCGCAAGATCGGTGATGTCTGCACCATGGCCATGCTCATTAATTCGTGTGCTGCTGCTTGCCAAGGAGCATAGATTCGGTAGTCTGTCCCAAGTTTCGAGTTGTCAACTCTGCTCCCGATAAAAGAGTCGGCGGATCCGTAACGGCCTTCGCCACGTATTGACAATGAGGAATTCGTCATGAGTAGGTTCAAGTTCAGCAGTAATGCTATATTAGAGCTAAAAGCGCTTGCTAGGAATGATACAAAGGATTTGATGACCAACAATTCCCAGCCCTCAAGGGTGGAGGTTTTTTCCGCGTAATAAGTAGGGCTCTCATTGATATTGATCGGAATAAACATGGCGGCTTTCCTGGTTTGTATGATAACTTGCACGAGAAAATCGATCTAGCTATTCCTGCGAATTTTTTTGGCAATCTCTCTGCCGTGATGTCTGTGCGATCAGGTCAACCTGCAGCTGACAAAGGCAAGGTGGAGTTCAATGGAATGGTGAATGTAATTTGCGACATGATTTCAGACGCCAAAACGAAATATGCAACAATTATAGACAAGGAGAAGTTATGCTCAGCCATGGTTAATTCTCAAATCGAATTCATAAAAAGTGTGTCCACAGACGAAGAGTTTGTGATTGTTTTTAGTGGCCGGTGCAGGTACCGACCATATGAGAATGACTTTGGGTGGGGAAAGCCTGTTTTTGTTAGTAACAAGTCAGTGAATTTCAGATTGATTGTTCTTATTGATGACGAAGAGAGGGGAGGAGTCAACGCATGGATAACCATAATTAAAAAAAAAAAAAAAAAGATGGTTCTTGTTAAACAAGATGTGGAATTTTGTTGACATTCGAATTTTTGTTGACTTATTAGATATCCATTCATTTTACAAAATATAAAAAACATATAAAAAGATAAAAGGAAAAAATTAAAATTAAAATTAAAAAATAATGAAAAAGATAAAATAAAAAAAATGTTGCAATGAACGAAAATGATTAAAAAAAAAAAAAAAAACAAGGTCTGCTTACATGGGAATGAGTCGCAGATCCAAGCGTGTAGAGCTACTTTCGATTTGGGCTTTAATTGTTTGTAATTTTGTGAAGAAAAGCAGGAAAGATTACCATTGGAGTATGGTTTCGCAAGGATCAAAATTAGCTTGCGGTGTTGTTTTTCAGCTATCCCTTATCGGGTGCGGCGTCCGATTGCTGGCTCTTATTAAAAATTTTGGGTGAACATTACACTCAAGTATATAAAATCATTAGAAAACCTCTCTCCCTTCCTCCATCTCTCCTTCTTTTACGCCTCACTCAGCTACCTGTTGCCGCTTTTGTAGTCCGTCTATTGGAAGACCTTAGATATGAGAGTTTATTTTAAACAGTAAGTATTTCATAAGCTCCGTCTAATTTTTATTTTTTAATTTTGGTTGAAAGCTCCGTTCACTAAAAATGTTGACATAACTTAGTTTTTCTAGGAGAAGTGGCGCCAAGTGAGTACCTTATAAAAAAGAAAAACCAAAATTCGATAACAAGGTTCGACCACCCTCTCGGATGTGTAGGTCCTTTATAAAAGTAGAACTAGACCTAGACTAACGTATAGAGTTGCATAATGAATGAAAACAAATTTATGTCCGCATGATAGGCATGTGTTATTTAAAAAAAAATTATTAATAAAAGGATGGAAAGAGGCAATCGGCATGACTACCTCCTCGAGGCATTACCCTAAAAATCCCACACTCGCTACATATGTGATCATATTTTGACATAGAATTCACCTTTCTCATAAGATTGATGTTGAAAGGGCTAGTTCGCACACCTAGAGGGGGGGTGAATAGGTGTACATAAAAAATTTATTTGCAAAACTTAATAAAATAAATTGCCTTTTAAAATGATTGACTAGGGAAGTAAACTGCTTTGAATAATTCTATAAAACAATTATATAAAAAGCAATGAGATAATGAGTTAAGGAAAGAGAATTAGAATACAAGATTTATAGTGGTTCGGCTTAATCCAAGCCTACGTCCACTCTCCAACGTTGACAGCCCACTGGCTGAATTCCACTATGAATCAAAAGAGATTTATACAGCTTGTAATCTTTGACTTCCTCAGTGGAAAGTCTCAGCTAGTCTCTTCACAAAGTCTCACTATGTGGTTCTCTCTTTTATGTACAAATTGAGCTCGATGAATTGAAAGAATAAGGAGCTAAGAGATTTAGACTTTGAAATTCTTTTTTCACGCGCTACTTTGAACAACTGAAGAGTTTGCCTTAAATACTCCTTCATGTCTTCATAACCGTTGGCACTTTCTAAAGGAATTCTTCCCATCTACTCGTTGGATAGAATCAATTAAGGTGATCTTGAGTCGTTGAAAGATTAGTTATGAAAGCCCGTCAATCATCTTCGCCCATACAATCAGGATCTTTGGTTTCCATAAGTAGAACCTTCCAAGTTTGCCCGCCTTTCAAAAGATCTTCAAATCAGAGTAGATTCCAATAAGAATAATCAATCTTGCTGATGATATATTCAGCCAAAAAGGTCTTCCAAAAACATACGAATCGAATCCTTGAAGATAATCCGTCAGTCTTCTTTCTTTGTCTAGAAACTGTTAGTGAGGGCAGACTTCGAGTCTTGAGTCTAGCTATCTTCAAACTTTGTCGGCGGAGTTTGGAGTTCTTCAGACTAGACTCAGGGAAACATTTTGTCAACTTCAAAACAATAAAGGAGTTTTCTCCAACAAATGTTATACTATTATTTGATCAACCACACCCAAGCTAAGACTCTATAACCTCGAATAATCCGTCAAAAAAGAAATGGAAGAGATATATCTCGTAGTCAAGTTTTGGTTCACTTGTGAAGTATTCGCCACACTTGATATTTTATTTTTGTAGTTTAACTTGGAATGCTTCGAGAGGGAGAGTTGCTGAAAGTCAAATGTTGAGCTTGTAAAAAAGTCAACCATGAGACATTGGATAGAAAATCGAGTGACACAATTGGCTTAAAAAGAGTACGGACCTATCAACTCGCATCGTATGCATGACCATGAACTGGGGAATGGAATAAGTGATATTGTGCTAAACTATTTTGCATAATACGTCTGAATCAAGTCTATTAGGTTTAAGCAAATAAAGCTAATATCTAAATGTTGAGGATGAATAATCGCTCTGTTTTATTACATGCACAAATGGGGTATCGTGGGCCTCACCCCCACTTGCCACAGGAAGCAGGTCCAAGTGGGCCATGCACGTCGTCCAAAGCCCACTGAAACTTCAATAGAGAGAGAGAGACAGAGATGCAGTTTGATTCTTAAGCTAAATTATTATTTAATACTGACAGCATGTGATATGCAAATTCAGTATTAGAGCATCATCAAGAAACCCCATTTTCAATAAATGAATTCTGGACCCATAAAATTCTCCATCATCCTTAGAAACCATATGAGACATGAATTAAAACTCAAGTAGATAAATCAAATGTAAATTATATTTTTATTTGGTTGCGTGAGGGACCGAGTCGGTGTCGAACAAAGACTTTATAAGCCCCAAGCACATGATGTCTTGGGCTAGTTGGACTAATACGATTGGATTTGGGAAATAGATTGTTTACTTTGTCTCATCCTCATTCCGCAGCATATCAAATTTGGGCTTGCGACACTCTTGATGTTTGGTGCAATATCTGTTGGTTATCATAATCTTTTACCGTGAAGTGTAACCAGAGATTTTACACTAATTGAGAGAATTGTAATTGTAAGCATAATCTTATAATGACATAAACATCCATAAAAAGATAATAGGGTGTGCAATATGAGACAAAGTTTTAATGTAGAATGTTATTTTAGGTAGCGCATGGTAACACTCATGTTTCTCCCAATTTCTGTTCTTTTGTTCCCTGGAACAAAAAAAGAACAGAAACCTGTTTAGTAAAATATTTGTTTCCGGGAACAATTTCTCAAATTTTTTGTTCTCGGGAACAGTTTTGAGAAGCAAAAAAAAGCTGCTTCTTGTTCCCAGGGAACAATTTCTAGAAATAAGCAATTTTCTTTTTTTTTTTCTTTTGTTTCTCTCTCTTGATGCGGCACCTCCAATCGCCCAGAGCCACCGCCGACCGCCGCCACCGCCACTACCACCACTCGCCGCCGCCGGCAACCCGCGCCTCCGCGGACGCCACCGCCGTCGCCGCCCCCCGCCCACCGCTAATGCCGCCGCCTGCCGACGACGGCGGCCAACGGTCGGCGATCCGTAAGCAAAAATAAAAAATGAATAAATATAAAAAAAGAAATTGTTGCATTACCAAACGCATTTATATTATTTTCCTATTCCAAGAGTAGAAATTTTATGTAGTTATCAAACAGGTTTTTTACTCAGAAATTGTTCCTCGGAACAGAAATAGAAAATAATTATTTCTGAAAAAAAACTCTTACTCGAACAGAAGCGTTGTCATGCAGCCTTAATATTGGATTAACTATACATGAACAAGCAAGTCTAATGAGATGGCCTCTCAATGGACACAATCGCTGGATTAATTCAAATTTTATAAAAGTTAAAATGTTTAACGAGACAACTCAAGCCTAATGGCCATTCTAAGTAGCCTTTTTGAAATAATGAGAAAGCAGTAAAGGCCAGTCGTTGTAATCTCATAATCCATCATTTTTTATGTCGAGCAACTAGGGAAAGATGCGGGAATTTACCTTTGGACATCATATAAATGAGATTCTTCACTTATAACGTATATAAATATTAAAATACAGTATTCTCTTCAAAATATGAAATAAGTGATCATTCATGTAAGAAAATTTAAGATAATAAAATTTTAAATAAATTATACTATGAGAATGATGATAAGTCAATCCCATGGCATGTCCTATTTTAACAAACTTTCCTAGAATTCTTTCAAAAGCCCATGTTTATTGTTAGTACATTTTATGATAACGTGTTATAACAAAATTGTGAAAACCGTTATAGAGTCAATTAACTACTGGCTTATCCCACAAATATTTTAATTTCCAAAATTAAATGCAAATTTCTCTCTTCAGACAACCATTTAAATTTCTTTCCTAAATAGTTCCCATCTTAGAATTTTTTTCTATCTCTCAACTGATTAATTTAAATATATATTCATGCGCATATGCTTGATTTTATTTTTTTAATAGGTATAACTCTGTATGGCCATGGCTATTAATAAATGTATCAGTTAATTTTATCAGTTTTTTTATAAATTACATGTGAAATGGAAACTTAAGGAGAAGAAGAAAGAGTAACTTGCTAAGAGGAAAATTACATTGTCCCCAAAAATAATTGTCTAGTCCAACTTTAAAAGGTAAAGTATAATGTCATAAAATCTCTTAAAAAAATTTCAAATGCTTTTACACGTGAAAATAATTTTAGCATTAGCATTAATCGTATGCAAGTAAAATATGTAAAGTGTATAGCATTTCATTTTAAAAGAATATATCAAAAAGGATACAAGAAAGATAGAATATATCAGAAAAACATATAGCCTTGACCACTTCAAATCAAACCCACTTAGATTGGGACAAATAGGGGGTATGGATCACAATGAACACTACTAAAAAATAAACAAGGATTTAGAGGGTGAATCAAGTAAGGTGTGGGGTGTCACTCTTGATTGCATGCTAAGTTTTGCGAGACAGGGTTTAGCGGAGCCCAAGTCAATCGACTTATAAGCTCCAGCTCAAAATGATACATTTGAATGTGGTGCAGATTTTTTTTGGGTC
This sequence comes from Eucalyptus guilfoylei, assembly GCA_016097605.1. Classification (NCBI taxonomy): domain Eukaryota; kingdom Viridiplantae; phylum Streptophyta; class Magnoliopsida; order Myrtales; family Myrtaceae; genus Eucalyptus; species Eucalyptus guilfoylei. Next base: position 11,994,289 of record CM027866.1, read on the forward strand.
AATAAATCCAAGTCCACCAAAAGACCAACGATGTGAAATGGAGAGGGCATTTTGCTGACTTTGATTGATAATTTAGACGTACGATGATGATATTGGCCTGAACTAAGCTCGTTATGCTCGAATTGCAAGTTGGGCTCTGAGAGAATGGAGTGGACACCATGCGATGCTGAGTTCTTGCTAAAACCATCCTTTTTAAAAAAATATTTGAATACACGACATTGAGAGGAATACACCATGCATAGAAATTGACAACAAGAAAAAAAAAATGCAAACAATGTTTACATATATACATATGTAAAAAGAACGTTATTCGAAGATCTTCTAACATACTTTTGGTAGATTATTGCAGAGTAGAAAATATTCGAAAATTTGAAATTTGAAATATATGAGAGATGGCATAAATCGTATACATGAAATTTGAAATTGATGCTCATGCCTGGAATTTTTGGCGAGGTAAATCATCAATAATATTTATGTGATCGATTTTTGAAATTTGTAATAGTAGTCGAAAAAAAAAATGTTTTGGCAAAAGCGTTGTATGAAATTTTGACACCTACGTTGTTTTCACTCTAATAATATTAAAAAAATGTAACTTTATTTAATGCAATAACCATTTGAATCAATTTCCCAAAGCAAATTTATTTTGAAAAGTTTTTCCTTCCCTTTCATATGTAAAACTTTTGCCTTCTCTCTTTTTAACACGAGTATGCTGTTTTACTAGTCATTCAAATGGAGAGCTTTTCTTCTTAAAAATGAAAAACCTTCCACACTAAACGCAGATGTCCTTGACCTGATTCGGCATGGACCTGAGGCCGCCGGACCTCGACTTAGAACAGATCTGAGGCGGTGACCGCTGTTGACTTCAGGCCCAAGCCTGACAATGGCCGTGAAGGCAGCGGGCCTGGAGGCGCAGTAGCAGTGATGGCGCGGTGCAGAGGCGCGGCTGTGGAGGCGGCGGCTGCTGTTGCCCCAGCGACAGGCGCAGCGACGGCGGGCAGAGGCGCAGGCAGGGGCGGCGTTCGAGCGACGCTGCAACGGCGTCGGGCGGAGAAGAGGCAGGGGCGTTGGGAGGGCAGCACGGCGACCTGCAGCGGCGGAGGAGTCGGGCGCGGGCTGCTGGGTGGCGCTCGCGCTGCGACCAGCGGCGACGAACGGCAAAGGGGGCGTCGACAGCTGACGTCCAGAGAAGAGCAGCGCTCGGACAGCAGGCGGAGAGGGCGTCGGGCGCTGGTGCAAGCGCGGGTGAGGCGCGGGGAGCGGGGCTCAGGCGGAGGGAGACACGCGGTCGTCGACGCTCGGGGTTGCAGCGGTGGTGGTGCGGGCAGAGGAAGGCGGCGTGAGCGACGGAGCGGCGGCGACGGCGGTTGCAGAGGCGGGAAGGTGGCGAAGGCGTCGGGCGACTGGGCGCTGCGACGAGCGAGCGGCAGGAGACGTCGGTGATGCGCGGCGGTGGCTGGCGACCGGACTCGGGCGGCGCAGACGGGTGGGATGAGGGACAGCAGCAGCGGCGTCGTGGCTGCACGAAGAAGAGAATTGTTTTTGTTTTTCCTCTGCTGGCCTGCTGCACACGTCCCTTCCCTCTCGGTCTCTTTTCTGCAGTACCTGTTCAGCAGAAAGCCCAAGCTTTTTGCTGACTTTTCCCCCTTCCCAAAGAACGAATTTTTTTTTGTTTTTTGAATTTTGACCAATAAACCGAGAAGAAGCCCCCTTTTTCTTCACGAATCCTCGACCGGAAATTGCTTCCGCATTTACCAAGATTTGAAATTTTCAACTTCCATGTATAATCAATAAGATTGATTTTCCTTTTATTTGTTATTTTATTTGTTATTTTTTTAGGGTTGCCAAAATTAAATGTCTAACACCGTCGTTCTCTTCCGCTCGCCTCCAAGCACAGACACACCGTCGTTCTCTTCCGCTTGCCTCCAAGCACAGACGACATTGTATACGTTATCAACTCCTCGCCAGCCTGTCTCGTCTATATTATTTAGCAACAATACATTGCACCGCTGTAGTCTGATTATCTCGCTTGAATTATGACGGTCTTCAGGTTCACTTATGGTGTAACAATTGGCTTGGTTTTGACTGTTTTAGCTGTTGGAGCAGCTCCTGATGAATCCCTCATTACTCACGTACCAGGCTTTGATGGCTCTTTACCCTCTAGTCATTATGCAGGGTACAAAATCCACCATTGTCCTTACTGTCATTTCGATCTCAGCCTCGTTTAATTGTCTAAGAGAATTCTGAGTTCGTTATTTAAAGGTACGTCGCTATACCGGGAAACCCTGGAAAGAAGAATTTGTTCTACTATTTCATTGCGTCTGAAAGGAATCCTAGCAAGGACCCTGTAGTACTGTGGCTTAACGGAGGACCCGGTTGCTCCAGCTTCTATGGTTTTGTTTTCGAACATGGTATATATTAAGCACCAAACCATATGATGATGTTTTCGCAGTCACATGTTGCAAGGTCCCATTTTCATGGCCGTACCTACATGCAGGACCATTTAATTTTCAAGCAGGAAAGTCAAACGGAAGCTTGCCCATACTTCAGCTCAATCCCTTCAGCTGGTCTAAGGTCTGTAAAATCGTTTCTGTTTTGTGAACTTCTCCATTCACTTACTGGATTTCATGTTGGCGTAGAATAATTTGTAACTCATTGTTTCCTGAGGTCTACAAGGAAGTGCTCATGCTAAATTTTCAGGTCTCCAACATTATCTATTTGGATTCACCATGTGGAGTGGGTTATTCATACTCTAACAATCCACGCAATTATGCGACAGGAGACCTTCAAACCACCTCTGACACGCATGTGTTTCTTCTCAAGGTAACAATGCACCTGCACTAATCTGAATGTGTTAGGTTTAAGTCGGCCGGTCAATTTACAGGAAAGGAATAAGTAGGATAGCAGTAGAGCAGCTGCTAATAAGCCATTGTATTGAAGCACTCCTCTTTATCTTAATATGTAAAGCCGCTGAATCATTTGTTTTTGGATTCAGTGGTTCAAGCTCTATCCAGAGTACCTTTCAAATCCATTCTACATATCAGGAGAGTCGTATGCTGGAGTTTACGTGCCGACTCTTGCCTCCAATGTAGTAAAAGGTACGGTGTACTCAACAAAATTCCAGGTTCATCTGTCTAGTTTTGTCAGTAATTACAATTGAATTTCTCTTTCAGGAATTAAGAAAGGTGAAAAGCCTCTGATCAATTTCAAGGTATCCATCTCCTCTTCCCATCCTCTGCTGAATGACTTGGGCAACACCCAATGCCATGAGGATGGCTTTGACTGACTGAACTTTTTAAATATGAACAAATGTACCTTACTGCAGGGTTACCTCATTGGAAATGGGATTGCAGATGATGAATACGATGGCAACGGTCATGTGCCTTTCTTCTTCGGTATGGCGCTGATCTCAAGCGACATCTTTGAGGTCAGTTAAACAGGGAAGCTAGCACTAATGAGTGGATTTGTGCCCTCAAGAAGTCCCATGAGTATGTTCAGCAGAAGCTTTACAATTGATTCTGCAGGATTGTCAGGCTACATGTGAAGGGAAATTTTATGACCCCCCAAATGACCGATGCTGACAGAATATTCTCAAGGCTTATGCGGTGCGACGGTGTCCCTTTCACATTAATTTGGGACATGTCTATGAGCTTTAATAGCAATAGAACCGATACTATCCTCAAATAGATTTGCAAGTGGGATACGGCCTATAAATTGACATTTTTTCCCTCTACTTTCTAGGCTGTGACAGATTTGAATAGCTACGACATTCTTGAGCCATGCTACCGCTACCCAGGCAACAAGGTCACGAGTCTGCCTCTTGGCCACCATTATTTGGGGGTGACTGAGAAGCCTCTCTACATAAGAGAAAGAATGTTAAGTTACGATTCACCTCTTTGGCTATTAGGAAAGGACAACATGGTTACATCGAGTCCCCAGTCGGCAAACGCGTTTCACATCCCATGCTTTGTGAGTAATTCGAGCTTTTAGTATGCACGATTAATTTTCTATTGCTTTTCCAATCTCATCTGGAGGTTGATAGTCAAATTCCAGGGCATTGTAAATGTAAGCATGGCGACATTTTAGTGCTTTCTGAGAAAACTAGAACCTTCAATCGCTGTTGCTGTGCTTGATTAGTTACGTTTAAGATAAAAGATGGAGATTTGCATTAAACATTTGTTAATAAAAGACCGATATATCTGTTACTATAATGTGAGTCCAAATTTACATTGGGCGAGACCCAAAAACAGTGCTCGTTCTCTCCTCAAGATAAGTCAAGCATCAGTATCCCATTACGTATCATAATGTTCTCAGTTGTGAGTTTGCAGAATGATGATTTCGCAACTGCATGGTTAAACAACGAAGCAGTTCGGGAAGCAATCCACGCAGCACCAGTAAAGTGTTAAATTTGTTGCTTTTCTTTGCTACAGAAATGTCAAGCTTCCAGTTATTTGATCGGGCATTTGCTTATCTTACATGTAATAGGCGAGTGTGGCAGGTCCTTGGGAGATATGTCCCACTAGAGTGCGGAGAAACTATACCATCGATACAGGAAGTATGATCCCGTATCACAAAAGTTTGATTTCTGAGGGATACAGGGCACTGATATACAGGTGAGATATGTGATATTCACGCCCTCTGCATTACTGAGATATCTCTTCTTGCCATGGCACTCCTAATAGGATTGATGTAACTTTAACTTTTCGAATTAACCTATTTGTTCCGAATAGTTGTTGCCCCTTTTTCTTTTGATTGTCGTTAATTGACAGTTTTTTTATCTGCTCTCAGTGGAGATCATGATTCAGTCGTACCTTACACTGGTACTCAAGCGTGGACCAGGTCACTTGGATACAAAATTGTTGATGAATGGAGATCGTGGATCTCCAGCGAGCAGGTCGCTGGGTAAGTCCTTACTTCATCCCATGTTTGGCAGTAATGCTTAGCGCTTGCAAGGTATAATCTTATCAACTAGTACTCATGGTCAAAGAGTAGAAATGTTGCAAATCCTCTGTTCATTCAACTTTCCGTCGTTTTTAAGTGCATCCACGAATTCAAATTATCATGCAATGCCACTGTGGGTGATTACGCTAAGCCGCTCTAAGCATTCAACTCCAAGCATTCAAGCTTTTCCAACTTGTTTCAGGTATCTGCAAGGGTACGACCACAACCTCACATTCCTAACTGTCAAGGTCAGGAACCAATGAACCTTTTTACCCATCATATCTTAAGACTCACAATTCGTTGCACAAAAAAGACTAGAACAAGGTCACGGCATTATCATGAAGAGCGTGCTGTTTTCTGCATATTTTGGTCGCTCTGTCAAAACGAACTGGAATGTGGCACACTGCAATAGAACAATGCTGATAATATATACTTAATTTCTATGGACATAGGATGCAACAGTATTGCTCTGTCAAAAGTCCTTCCTCAATGTCTACGACAAAAAATAAAGAGTTGTCTGTGTCTAAATCCTAGAGAAAAGCTCAATTTATCCTTAACGAACTAATTTCGTATGATGTTTGGAAATGAGATATTTGAAGTTCAAATTCACAAATCCTTGCTTTTTGATAGTTGATACCGAAGATGAAAACCTTTGTCTCGCTATTGAGGCTCCGAAGCAATTCTACTCTTTGTTTTACTGGGATGCACTTAAGCCGATTTATTTCTAATCGCAACAAGTGCCGCTCGTTGTACTAGTCATCTAGTTGTCTGATGCTTATAATAACCGTCTTGTCATTGGTGCAGGGAGCGGGGCATGCGGTCCCTCAATACAAGCCGCGGGAATCATTGGATTTCTATACTCGCTGGCTAGATGGAAAACCAATCTGAAATTACTATATCGCAGAGCAGGACCAATAGAACTTATGTACCTGAAAAGTTCATCAAGTTTTCAATAAAATCTTGCCGTGCGGTTTCTTGATTTCTCCACTGTACTCAAAACAGCCGACTTGAATTTGGTCTAATATTGTAACATAGGGAGAGATCGGTACTCCCGACTTTTGTTCAATGTCTCCAAAGAGACTAGACGAATGAGCTTTGTTATTGCATCCGGTAAAGTATGACGGATGTAATCGACATTGACACGGATTAATCATGCATTTATACTTGTTATAATGTAGAACTTACTCTATTTATTACTGATCCCCATGTTAGGCTGATTGATGTTGCCGTAATTCAAAATCATGCATCGATTCTTGTAATGCAAACAAATGAAGATCTCTTTGAATCTAGAACCCTTTTATGATATCCGTGATGGAAGAAATTGAAGGTGAAACATTTGCAACTCACGTGAAGAAGAGAAGGAGATAGATTTTTCATTTAATTCACTTTTAACAAGATCAATTACAGTTCGAGCTTTTGAACAATGAAGTTAATCAGCTGGAACTGTCAGGGTTCAGGCAATCCCCTGACAGTTCGAGCTCTTAGGGTCTTAGTGACCCAGGAAAAGCCTGACATTTTGTTTATAATGGAGACCAAGAACCAAGAATGGCAGATTCGTTACCTGCAGAAGATGCTGAAATTCTCTGACTGTCTAATAGAACACCCTGTTGGTTTGGCGGGTGGTCTGGCACTCTTTTGGAATAGTAAGGTTTCTATGGACTTGGTTCATCAGTCTTCAAACTTTTTTGACTTGATCTGTACAGACTTGGAGGTGGCAGTTGTTATGCGCCTTACCTGTATCCACGCGCTAGCAGTCACTTATATTAGGCAACAATTTTGGGAAGAATTACGCCTAATTAGTAATGAGAATGCTCTCCCTTGGTTGTGTGTTGGAGATTTTAATGATATATTGTACCCATGGGAGAAAATAGGGAAGCGTCTTGCTGATCCTTACCGTGTGCAGTCATTTCGAGAACTCCTCAATGACTGCTCTTTAATGGACTTGGGCAACAAAGGCTGCGCCTACACGTGGACAAATAATCGTACTGATGAAAATATTGTCAAAGAACGGTTGGACCGAATGTTGTGTACTGAGGAATGGAGAATCACCTATCCTTTTGCTGAAGTATTGGCATTGCCAGCCATTGCTTCTGACCATAGCCCTCTTCTATTGTTAACTGAAGCTGTTGGTGTTAGAAAAAGACGCACCTTTTACTTCGAATCTTATTGGCTTCAAGACAAGGAGTGTCGAGATATAGTAGCTAAATCTTGGGCTTCCCGACAGCCTGGTCCAGCGACTTTACTTAAAAAGCTCCGAGCTACTTCCTTCGCCCTCTCATCGTGGAGCCGTTCGAAATTTGCTAATGCTAGAGAACAGATAAGTCATCTGCGATATCAGCTTCAATTATTAATAAATCAGCCGTATGGACAGCACGACCAGGCATCAATAGCAAATCTGAAGCAGCAAATTCAAACATTATGGCAGCAGGAGGAACAATTCTGGGCTATGCGCTCCAGGGTTAACTGGCTTAAGTGGGGGGATAGAAACACGCACTTTTTTCATGCATCAACTATTCAACGAAGACAGCGAAACAGAATATGCATGTTACAAGATGATCAACTTAGATGGGTTAGAGATCAGCAACAGCTTAAGGAGATGACGTTGTCATTTTTCCAGCAATTATATACAACATCAGGGCACCGTGATTATAGCCCTACCATTGCAAAATGCAATCCACTTGTATCAGCGGAGATGAATGAGAAGCTTATAGCTGAGGTTACTCGAGATGAGGTACGCATAGCAGTTTTTCAATTAGGCGGAGCTAAAGCACCGGGTCCGGATGGTTTAAATGGACTTTTTTATCATTCTCATTGGGATATAGTACAAGATGATGTTTATATGGTTGTGCAACAATTTTTTCAGACAAGGGTGATGCTACCAGATTACAATAGGACTTATATCTCCCTGATACCAAAAACATCCAACCCAGAAAGGCTAGATCAGTTCTGACCAATCAGTCTCTGCAACTTTATCTACAAAATTATTTCTAAAGTCCTTGCCAATCGACTCAAGCCTTTGCTACCACAGCTAATAGCGCCAGAACAGAGCGCTTTTGTTAGCGGGCGTCAAATTCAAGATAACATCATCGTGGTTCAAGAGGTTCTTCATCATATTAGGACTCATAAAAGAACCAAACAATTTCAGGCGGTGCTCAAATTAGACATGCAAAAGGCTTACGACAGGGTCGAGTGGGATTTTCTTAGAGACTATCTTCTCAAAATTGGATTTCATGATCGCTGGGTTCACTGGATTGTGCAATGTTTTTCAACTGTCTCCTTAAGTGTGAAGTTCAATGGTGAAGCTCTACCTTTTTTTTTTCACCCGTCACGGGGTCTGAGACAAGGTGATCCTCTATCGCCTTATCTATTTATCTTGATGGCCAATGCATTATCCTTACTTATCAATCAAGCAGTGGAAATGGGGAGTATAAAAGGTATTAAATTAAACCGCTGGTGCCCTGTCCTATCTCATTTGCTTTTCGCAGATGACGCTATTTTCTTCTTAGCTGGAAAGACCCTAGAGTGCCAGAATTTAGCCAATGTGCTCAATGAATACTGCTTAGCCACAGGACAATTGGTGAATCGAAACAAATCAGGTATGTTTGTTAATAAGTTGTGTCCTATTGATTTACAAGAGAACTTAGCCCGAGAACTTCGAGCCCCACTGATAGACAAAACTGGCAAGTATCTTGGTATACCTTCAGATTGGGGACATTCTAAGAAGGAAATGTTTTCGTGGATATTGGGTCGGGTGCAATCTAAGCTTCAAGGCTGGAAAGAGAAGTTGATATCAAAAGGGGGTAAGGAAGTTTTGCTTAAATCTGTTGTGCAGGCAATTCCCAGTTATGCTATGTCTGTTTTTAAAATACCAGTGTCCATTTGTAGAAGAATTGAACAGCAAATTTCCAGATTCTAGTGGAAATCTAGTAATAATAGTTCTGGTATTCATTGGCTGAAGTGGGATGCACTTAAAAACAGAAAAGATGAAGGGGGTTTGGGTTTTAGAGACCTTATTGCTTTCAATAAAGCCTTACTAGGCAAACAAGCATGGAGAATATCACAACAACCTTTATCTCTATCTACTAAAGTTTTGAAAGCACTGTATTTTCCTTTTCAAGATTTCAGAAATGCCCCGAAAGGTACTCGTCCCTCATGGGCTTGGCAAAGCATACTACTAGGACGGGATTCCATAGAGGAACACATGCAATGGTCTGTGGGAGATGGAACTCTTATTAACACTCGACAGGATAGATGGTTGGCATCCGGAATTATAGGGGGACCAGCCCCTAGAGGAGAACCAGCAAAGCTTGCAGGTTTCATGATCCCAAACAGCAATGAGCGGAATCTTCCCCTTCTAAGACAGCATTTTGATTGTCATATAGTAGCAGAGATTATGTCTATTCCAATTCGGCCACAACATACAAAGGATAGACTTATTTGGAGAGGCAAGCTAAATGGATCTTTCACAGTAAAGAGCTGTTATAATCTCCTAAGAAAGAAACAAATCAATCACAACTCAGATCAAGCGTCATCCTCTTTCCAGATACCTCGCAGACTGTGGCATGCATTATGGAACATGAACTCATCACCAAAACTCCGTTCCTTCCTATGGTCAGTATGTAAAAACGCCTTGCCTACTCGAGAAAACCTTTATCATCGCCATATTATACAAGATCCTATATGCAGTTTATGTGACAACCAGGCTATTGAATCACCAGAACATTTGTTTTTATTCTGCCCTTGGACACAACACATCTGGGAACATCCAGAAATCAACATACAGCAGCATACCAGAGCAGTAAATTGGATAGAAGCATGGCTGGTCAGTTTCACAGAACATAACGGTGACTCACCTGACTTGGAAACGATCGCATCCATTCTCTGGTACATGTGGAAGGCCCGCAACAACTTCATCTTTCGCCAGCAGCAACCCCAACCGTACCGTATAGTGCAGACAGCCTTAGCCAGCGCCATGGCAAATCGGAATCCATCTCGACAGCAACACAGAGAGGGCAAGCAGCAAACAGATCAGCACTCCTTTTGGCGTCCGCCAGATCACGAAGAAATGAAACTCAATATCGATGCCGCTTACCAACCTCAAAGCAGAGAAGCATCGATCGCCTGTGTCTGTCGAAACTCATCAGGCCTTTTAATCGACGGCTTTGCTCGATCGGTGGTTGCCTCCTCAGCCCTGCAAGCGGAGATGACGGCGTTAAACCACACACTCCACTTTGTGCAGGACAAGGGCAAAACATCAGATCGGCTGACCTTGGAAACCGATTGCTCCGTTCTTGTTGAGACGATCTGCCACAATGCACTGCCGCCTTGGGAAATCAGAGCTGTGATCGACGAATGCATAGAGATGTTTCAACGTTGCCCTAATCTTCGGATCGTCCATTGCAGGAGGGGAATGAACAAGGTTGCGGACCGGGCCGCGAAGGCCCATCAGGCCGGTTCGCTATCTGCGGATTGGGTCTTTAATCCTCCTTTGTTTTTACGTGAACTGTTGTCTTTCGATCTTATGCAAAACGCTCCTTCTACTTTTCGGTAATCTATCGCTACTTTGACCAAAAAAAAAAAAAAAATTACAAGACTCTCTTAATAGACTTGTTATATGACTGTTATTCTTTCTCATAAGTATAGCTAGCGTTCCAAGGAGATAAAATCGTAGGAATTTACAAAACATTAATTACACCTTGAAAGTCAAACATTCACAACATATAAATATGAACAGAATTCTTAAAAAAACGCTAAAACTGATGATTTTTTTTTTTTTTTTTTTAATTCGTGCATCTGGAGAATCGAATGGACATATTAATGGATCAATAACTCCTTTGCATGATTGACAACATCCAATGAATTTGGTTTAATTCCACCACACCAATTAATATTCCTTGGTTCCACTCTATCATAGCTGAAAACGAGTAAACATTTATAATCAATCCTCACACCAAAAATCTCATCATGATGAATGCTTCTGCCAATTACCACTTGAGCTTTTGGCTTCCGGCTTTTAATCCAGGCATGCCCAGCTTGATACTTAGTTGATTTGATATGACTAAATTGAGTATACTGATGGCGCACTCCCTTGTGCTCTTTTACAATCACAGTCAGCCAAACGAAAAACCACGACCAATGAGTCCAGCTTGTGCAACATCAGATTGGTCAGGATCAGTTGTCGTCGAACGCCAACGTTGGTCTATTTATGAAGGTATTATACCGCTAGTGCTCATTGCATCCGGCGCAACCTCCAGTGAGGCATGTTCGCGACTTTATTTGAATAAATCAAGTTCTGGAATAACGATGCTCCAGGAAAAGCTGGCTATCACATCCGAGGGTCACTACTTCCTGATTTGTGAGACAAGTGTCACAAGTCGATCAATTTCGGTCGATCAAATACCACGAGGCCTTAGGATCGGTGATCCCAAGTTAGCCTTACACACACACACGCTCGAGCACAAGAATTGAATGGGCAAAGAGAGTGTATATTCACTTGTGAACGAACTATTACAAAGTGGGAGAGAGATCCCTATTTATACAAGAGCGGATCGCATTTCAGCCGTTGATCGTCCCTCCGATCCAACGGTCTATTTTAAATCCGTATCATCATTATAAGGCTATTCACAGGCTACTCAATGGTTGTACACGGCAGGCCCTTGGGAAGTCCATGGGTCGCGCTCGTCAGGCCTTGGGTAGACCATAGGTGTGTATCAGAAGCAAGATCGGGGTTGCAGGTCCGTTTGACACGCGATCAGCTGAACCGTCACGGGCTGCTCGAACATCGTTCATTGGTCACTCATGGTTGCGCATGGGCCTTTCGCTCGTTCTGCTCATGGGTTGATCGTGGGTTGACCGTGGGCCGTTCTCGGGTTCTCGGGTAGCCCTTTGTGCGTGACACAGCCACTCACGGACGATCTTGGATCATACTTTGTCTGTGGGCCATGTCATTCTCCCCCACCTAATCAGGCGACGCCCTCGTCGCGTCCGTGGCATGGAAGGCTTTGACGTTCTTCTTGAACTGCCACAGAGCCTCGGAGGGTTCCCAACTTGCTTCACTCTCGGGAAGGCCCCTCCATCGGACGAGGTATTCCTTCCTTGGTGCCTGATATTTCTTCCATATGATCCGATCGGCCATGATGCACTCAACATCCCGATCATAGGAGGTCTTCGCCCTAAGGGGCGCTCGTTGTGATGTGCCCCGATTCGGATCGTCCTCGTTCGCATGGAACGGCTTCAGCATGCTCACGTGGAACACGGGGTGTAGCTTGAGCTTGGGTGGCAAGTCCAGCTTGTACGCCACCTTCCCGATCCGCTGTATTACTAGGAAAGGGCCTTCATAGCGACAGATCAACCCTTTGTTTACGTTCCTGTATCGAAGGATGAGGTGCAATTTGGCCAACACCAAGTCCCCGACTTGAAACTCCACATGTCGTCACTTTTTGTTGGCCCATTTCTTCGTGCGTTTTGTGGCCCTATTCAAACATGCCCGCGCCAAGTCAGCTTGTTCATCCCATTCCTTAGCGAGCTTGTACGCAGACGGACTACTTCCTCGGTACCCTGAGGCGATTGCGCTTGGTGTGAGCGGTTGTTGCCCGGTCACGATCTCGAACGGGCTTTGGTTTGTGGACTTGCTCCGCTGCAAGTTGTAAGAAAATTGAGCCACGTCGATCAGCCGTGCCCAATTCACTTGCGTGTTGCTCACATAGTGCCGGAGATAGATTTCCAGCAATCCATTGACCCGCTTTGTCTGTCCGTCGGTTTGGGGATGCATGCTGGTGGAAAGATTCAGATTTGTCCCCAGCAGCTTGAAGAGCTTGGTCCAAAACCGCCCTGTGAATCGAGGATCACAATCGCTCACGATCGTGCACGGAACGCCCCAATATTTGATGACGTGCTTGAGGATCAGCTTGGCGGCTTCCTTGGCTGGGCAATCCTTCATTGCTGGCACGAACGTCGCATATTTGGAGAGGCGATCCACCACGACCATGAGGGTCCGACACCCTTCGGACTTCGGCAAATTCACGATGAAGTTTATGGAGATACTCTCCCATGGACGTTCTGGGATAGGCAACGGCTCAAGGAGCCCCGCAGGGGACCGTTGCTTTATCTTGTTTTGTTGGCAAACAAGAAATGTCCGCACATAGGCTTCCACGTCGTCCCGCATATGCGACCAGTAGTATTGATCCTCGATGAGTGCCATGGTGCGGTGGATTCCCGGATGTCCCGCCCATTTGGAGTCGTGGCACTCTTGTAGGACTCCCTTCCGAAGTTTCCCATGGAGCGGCACATAGTGTCGCTGTCCTTTGGTGTAGAGGAGATCATCCTTGAGCCAAAATCTCCTCGTCTTGCACTTTTGAGCGTATCGAAGGAGGGCTTGGGCCGTTTGATCATGCTTAAGCCCCTCCTTGATACGATTAATCCATGGACAGTTAGGTCGGCTCACCACATTAGCCAGTTTGAACTTCCTGCTTAAGGCGTCAGCCACGGAATTGGATTTTCCGGGCTTGTATTCCAGCACATAGTCAAACTCGGCAAGGAAGTCGTGCCATCGAGCTTGCTTTGGGCTGAGCTTCTTCTGGGTTTGGAAGTAGCTCGTAGCCACGTTGTCGGTCCTTACGATGAACCGGGATCCCAAGAGATAGTGCCTCCATGTGCGAAGGCAATGCACCACCGTGGCCATCTCCTTCTCTTGGACCGTGTATCATCGCTCGGCATCATTCAACTTTCGGGACTCGAAGGCCACCTGATGACCTTCCTACATTAAAACACCATTGATGGCAAAATCAGAAGCATTGGTCTCTACCTCATACGGTTTGGTGTAGTCGGGCAGCATAAGCACCGGCTCCTCTGTCATGGTCCGCTTCAACCGCTCGAACGTCTCTTGACACTGATCCGTCCACTCCCACAGCCTTTCTTTCTTCAGCATGTCCGTGAGTGGCACGGTGAGGCGCGAATACTCCCGGATGAAATACTGATAATAGTTCGTGAGACCGAGAAAGGATCTTAGCTCAGTCACCTTGGTTGGTGGCTCCCAATCAATGATGGCACGGATCCTGGTCGCGTCCATCCGCACACGTCCGCCCTCGACGATGTGCCCAAGGAACGGGATTTCTTTTTGTGCGAAGGCACATTTCTCACGTTTCACATACAAGTCATTTTCTCGAAGGGTCCGAAAAACTCGACTCAAATGCTCTACATGCTCCTCAAGCGTCCGGCTATATATAACAATATCATCAAGGTAAACCACAACGAATCAATCAAGGAACGGATGCAGTACCTTGTTCATGAGGGTGCAAAATGTAGTCGGCGCATTGGTCAAGCCAAATGGCATGACGAGGAACTCGTATGATCCGTAACGAGTCACACATGTTGTCTTCGGCTCATCCCCCTCAGCAATCCGCACTTGATAGTATCTCGATCGAAGGTCGAGCTTGGAGAATCAATGGGCTTCTCCGAGCTGATCGAACAAGTCAGCAATAAGGGGAATCGGGTACTTATTCTTGACGGTCAGCTTGTTCAATGCCCGATAGTCGATACACATGCGGAGGAATCCGTCATGTTTCTTTTGGAACAAGACCGGGGCACCGAATGGGGCCTTGGATGGCCGAACGTATCCAGCATCCAGTAGCTCATTGAGCTGTTTCCTTAACTCCTCCAACTCGGGCGGGGCCATGCGATAGGGAGCCATGGCCCATGGTCGAGCATCAGGCACCAGCTCGATCCGATGGTCGACTTCTCTCTGAGGAGGCAGCTTCTTAGGCAACTCGGGCGGCATTACATCTTGGAAGGCGTCGAGGACTCGGGATGCCTCTTCCGGTACCTCATTTTCTTCCACGCCCTCCTCCTTCAATGTCGCCACGAAGGTCACCTCTCCCTTCTTCAGCCCTTTAGATAGCTGCATGGCCGACATCATCTTTCTATCGCGTCCCGATTCGTGGTAGATCAGGACCATGCATTGGCACCACTTGTCTAGGATACGTATGCAATCCACGAAGGGCATGACGACTGCATTGATTTGATCAAGGAATCCCAAACCGAGTATGAAATCATAGTCGTCGAGAGGGATTACCTCGATGTCTTCCTGGCTGGTCCAAGGACCGAGATGGAACTCCACATTCCTTGCCATACCGCTGGTTGGGACTTCTTTAGAGTTCACCGTCTTGAGCCAATCGGCATCATTCGCCTAGATCGGAAGATGCAGCTTCTTCGCGGCCTCCTTGGATATGAATAGGTCGGACGCCCCGGTATCCACGAGTGCGCTCATCGTGGTACCCTAGATCTTCACATCCACGAACATCATTCCCTTGGGTTCCTTGACCTTCTTGGCCTTGATCGTCCCAAGGATCCGCAACGATCCCAACCGCGCCTCCTCCGGCGACTTGTCCTCCTTGCACAAGGTCACCAACTTTCCTCTCTTCGGGCAATCCCGGGCCACATGGGGATCGTCACAAAAGAAGCACTTGTATGTACGTACCTTGCATTGGTATCCTCCGTGGCTCGACTCGGGTTGATTCCTGTGAGGGGTCGGAGGTGGTCTGCCAGCATTCAGACGAGGGAACCGGCCTCGATCTCCCCCACCAGTGGCCTTTTCTCTCGGTCGAAAGTCGAGCTTGACGGCAAGTGCCGGCCTATACTCCACAAGGGACTCGGCCACGGAAGTAGCCGTGGTGAGGTCCGTTGCGTTGCACCGTTTGAGCTCCTATTTGACCCAGGGTTTGAGTCTGCCCATAAACTGGTGGAATGCCTCCGTCTTGGTCATGGATGGGATTTGGAGTAGCAGCTCCGAGAATCGCTTCACATAGTCATGAACTCCGCCTTTTTGCTCTAGGCACTTGAGTTCTCCACGGGCATCTTCTTCCGCATAAGCGGGATAGTAGGTTGCCGAAATTCCTCGACGAACCGAGCCCATGTCATGATAGGATTGCCATTCCTACCATCTGACCGACGTCTCCACCATAGTAGCGCATCATCAGCTAAATACATGGCTGCGGTGTTCACCTGGATCACATCGTCGGTTGTTCCCATGGTCTGGAAGTATCGTTCCATGTACCATAGGAAGTTGTCCACGTCCTTTGCCACTTGGGAGCCCTTGAACTCCTTCGGCTTGGATGCATCAGCACGGGACTGCATGGTGATCACCGTTCATGCGTGCCGCTTCAAGCTCAACGAGCTTGCCCTTCATCTCCGTCATTTCCGCACGCATGGCCGCCATTGCGACCTCCCAAGTCTCATCCCGTTGCAGCAGCTCATGCATGAAGGATCCTTGCACCTCGACACGGAGCACTCCCATGCCTGCTTGGAGCTCTTGCACTTCTGCCAAGAACTCCTCCCTACCGGTTTCCGCTCCTTCGATGGCCTGGTGCAGGTCGTCCATCAACGCTTGGACGTCTGTGACGGCCTCCTCTATGACCGTCATTCGGTTCTCTAGGTCTCCCTTCGGATCCCTCGCACACGAGGCAGCACGGGCCTTCTTTGATCGGGTGGCCCTCTCAGCTTGATGCCCACGATCTTCACGCTCATCGCCTTGAACGACCAGAGCATCAACATGAGGATTGGCCATTGTGCTTGGAATGTTGACTCTGATACCACTTGTCACGGGTTGATCAATTTCGGCTGATCAAACACCGCGCGGCCTTAGGATCGGTGATCCCAAGTCAGCCTTACACACACACACGCTCGAACACAAGAATCGAATGGGCAAAGAGAGTGTATATTCACTTGTGAACGAATTGTTACAAAGTGGGAGAGAGATCCCTATTTATACAAGAGTGGGTCGCATTTTAGCCGTTGATCGTCCCTCCGATCCAACGGTCTATTTTAAATCCGTATCATCATTATAAGGCTACTCGCAGGCTATTCGATGGCTGTACACGGCAGGCCCTTGGGAAGTCCATGGGTCGCGCTCGTCAGGCCTTGGGCAGACCATGGGCGTGTGTCAGAAGCAAGTCGGGGTTGCAGGTCCGTTTGACACGTGATCAGCCAAACCATCATGGGCTACTCGAACATCGTTCATGGGTCGCTCATGGGTTGCGCATGGGCCTTTCGCTTGTTCTGCTCATGGGTTGATTGTGGGTCGACCGTGGGCCGTTCTCGGGTTCTCGGGTAGCCCTTTGTGCGTGACACGGCTGCTCACGGACGATCTTGGATCATGCTTTGTCTGTGGGCCGTGTCACAAGTTTCTCATATTTCGATGAGCATAACGGGTTATTGTTTGCTATAGCGGTATCAAAATGGGTCCATGGCCTATTTTTTGACTTATATTTCTTATAAATGGGTTGTGTATGAGTTGTGTATGGGTTGTCAGTATTCAAAGGTTCGGTTAGAAATGAGTTCAAAGAGTTAAAAGTGAAATTAGATGGGTCGAAAATGGGTCACCCATTAAAAAACATTGTCACCAAGGCTAGGGGTCACGCGGCTTTTGCAAGATCTTGCCTTGGCAACTCGCAAGCAACCGTAACACTTGTCGTCGCTCCTCCGTTGCCTACTTTTATCCCCGCCTCTGTCGCCTGCTGATGGTGCGACGTTAACCTAACTCTCTGTCGTTAGGGTTTGGTTACTCATCAGCTTCATCTTGGATCTCATCTGCTGAATCAGAGCCTCCTCTTTCAGTATCCTCGAGTTTATGGCTTATGATATGAGCTTCTCCTCTTTTTTGTGCTTCTTTGCAGGTCTCGTCACGGCGGTTTCCTTGTCATCAGCGAGGAAGGCTTGCGGATTTTGGTGCCTCGTTCTCTTCTTGGCCATTGTTGGAGGAGGAGGAGGAGGAAGAAGAGGTGTGTCGGTGGTCG
The DNA here is from genome assembly GCA_016097605.1 of Eucalyptus guilfoylei. Classification (NCBI taxonomy): domain Eukaryota; kingdom Viridiplantae; phylum Streptophyta; class Magnoliopsida; order Myrtales; family Myrtaceae; genus Eucalyptus; species Eucalyptus guilfoylei. The sequence continues at coordinate 12,012,015 of CM027866.1, forward strand.
GAGCTGGATTCTGGAGCAGAACACTGCTGGCAAGGGATGTAGAAGAAAATCCTAAACCCCGACTAGAATTGATGGTGCGTGATGTTGGTTGATCTCCCGCATGGACCTTTTGTTGGGCTTGTGGGGGAATAAAGATGCGGCGAAAATTTAGAAAATCAATTCAAAATTTCGGTTCTTTTTTTTTAATCTCTTTTCAGTTTTCTTTCTAACACATCAAACCATAAAATAAATTTTCTTTTACATTATTTAGGAAGATTTATCATAAAAATAAATCTTAAAACATGCTCACACTCACATAAACTAAAAATGACCAGAATTTGAAAATTGTTATAATTTAAGAAAAAAAAAAGATATTATCTTTTGAAGCTGCTATCTAACAAATAAAATATCGGGAAAATTCCAAATAAGGGCTTAAAGTGTTCTTATTTTCTCAAATAAGGGCTTGAAGTGCCAAATTTTTTCTAATAAGGACCTAAAATGTAATCGGTTTTAAATAGGGGTTTGCAATAGTTATATCAGTTTCAAATAAGTACTTGACTTTCTAGTTGGTTAAGAGTATTTTCGTCCTTTACCTTTTTTCTTTTTTTTTGATTTTGTCCTTTTTCCTTTTTTCTTTTTACATTTTTTTTTCTATTTTGGTTTACTCTTCCTCTTTGCCGATGGTTGAGCAGGTGAGACAACCATTGCCCTGGGTGAGACCGCCCTCGCTAAATCTAGGCAAGGTTTGCCCTCAAAAGCTATAGGCGAGGGCCGCCATATCCCGATCCGGGCGAGGGATAGCCTCGCCTTGATGGCGAGTCCTCGCTAGTGATCGGGGAGGTCATTGAGCCCTTGTGGGCGCTCACCAGAAAAAAAAAAAAATAAGAGAAAAAGGAAAATAAGAAAGAAAAAAGAAAAATATAATTTAACATAAAAATGGTATTTTAATGAAAATACCCTTTGGCCAATCGGAATATTTAGCCGGTCGGCGATCAGCAAGTTAGTCCCTTATTTGAAACTACTATAGTTGCTTCATGCCCTTATTTGACGTAAGGTCCACTTTAGGCCATTATTTGAGAAAATGATAGCACTTCATGCCCTTATTTGAAATTTTCCCTAAAATATTGCTGCACAACAGACTATGGTCGTTACAAATTAAATTCAACGTGAATAATCTTTTTTTTTTTTTTGGTAAAGGTAAGAATATCAACGTGAATAATGTTCATATAAATAAATGATACTGAAAAGAGCTGGTATCTAACAAGTAAAATGGGTTTGTCAGCCCTAAGTTCTTTATATATATATTTTGGTCAAATTCTTTATAAATATTTTGCTTTTTTTAATATGATTTGAAGTTTTTATCCAAGTAGCATATACATGTGAAGAGCTTAAAGAGAGTGTAGGCTTTCCTAGAATATTAATGTGTTTTAGCAATGTGAGTTAGGTCAGGTAAGGATTAAGTATGGGTCACTAGATTTGTACTATATGAATATGTATCAAAATGGGTTAAGTGGGGTAATATGGGTCAGACCATATACGACCTGACCCACCCATTTGACTCGGTCGTAAGAGTCCACCGAACCAATTCTCTTCCACCAAATTGGATTGTTAGCCCTCCCCATTCCCTATGGTTGATTTTATACTTAGATATCAAAACTTCTTGTTATCCTTGTATTTGTTAGAAATGAAAGTTATATCATTCAGACAAAAAAAAAAAAAAATCAATGCAATGATTTTACTATCTATGCTCTTAGTGGTTTCTTTGATTAGTGTACAGTGTATCATTTTCCCAATTTCTTTTTTTAACTTTTTTTTTTGTCGGTCCTACTCTAATCCTACTCTAACACTCACTCTCAGACTTTTGCCTTGCCTCCGTGCAGGGCGCGGGAATCGAAACCCACTCCTGAAATGAAATCGTCCTTACCCTAATCCCTCCTAAGAAGGTGGGGATTTGAACCCCCCACCTCCCCCTTCCAAGTTGGAAGGGTGGCCACTGGGGCGAACCCCCAGTGGTTTTTGAACTAGAGTTCCTTTGACACTGTAGTCGACTACGTCAACCTTGACGGTTGGTGTCACGCCCCGAACCCCGGGCATGCGCACATCCCTCGGCGGTCGATTAGAAATGCGACGTCCCAGGACGCGTTGCCAACCCTTTCTTTTTATCTTTCGATTAAGCACATGCTGAAGCGAATTAAATAAACACCTGGACAACCATCAAACACAGAGATAGTAAAAAACATGCTAACACTCTTTCATAAAACACACTTTATATACATGTCAAGTTAAACCTATAGGTTCGTATTTACAAGTCTATATATATATCAAAGCCCTAGGCCACTTACGCTCCAAACCCTTTAGCCTCGAGCTCCGGGTTCTCCACGACACCATCTGGGATGTCGATATCCATAGGGTAAGCTACCTCCCCATCCTCGATTACGGTAAGCCCGTTAAAACCCTGCAAAGGACCCTCCCTAGCCCCGTTAGGTTCGTTAATGAACCACACTTTGAAGCGATGAGATACCCAGTGACGGAGGCCCTCATCGACCTAAATAATGGTCACAACTAACTCACGGGTCCAGGTGGTCCCGAAAATAGGGAAAAAGGAGGACTCATAGTCTATTTCCTTTGGAACCCCAAAACGAACGAGTTGCCTCTCCATACTATGGACATGAAAAAGGGTTAACCATGACGGGGTGAGATAAATCTTAGTGAGTTAAAACCCTAAACCCCGATTAGGATGAAAATTCACCTAGAGGCAACCTAAACATGCGTCACAAACAAACTTACCTCGCCTCAGCACGTTTCTACATATTAGTGCGCCACATATATCATATGAATACAACAAGCGTATTTAATAACCGGAACACATCATTTCATCTTGCAAACAATCACATGGGTTCCGATTATAAGGCAAAACCGTTATAACACGTCACATTCCGTGCTACACAATTTTGTCCCATAATTAGACGCAACTATCACAACCACTCGGGCGTGTTCAAGTTATTACGACCCATCGACCATGGCCAACTCAATAGTCGGCGGTCATCCGGCATAACTGGGTGTTGTCCCGCTCCGTCGGGTATGACAACGTCTACAACTAGACGGCATTCCATAAATGAGTATCAGCCCGGCCTCCACTGTGATCGGCATCCGTCGACAGGGGGCATTCGAACTTAATTAGGCATCGCCTCCCCGACTATTATCGGGTGACGAGTTCCGATAGTGACCGCATACACATCCATACTTAGCCAAGAACATTATGCTTTGCATCCAAATACCTTGTGTCACGACCCAAATTTCGGGTGCACCACCTAAGTTTAGGCTAATGGACTACTAAGTCTTTAAACTTAGCTCGGGCTCTCTCAAGCCCATACCAATTCGCGACTTAAGGTTTAGTCCTTTGGCATGCAAAAGATTATTAACTAAGAGTCGCCACTAATCAGTTTATGGTAGGTCGATTAGACACCTAAGTAAAATAATGGGAGAATTATTTTACTCTTACGAACCAGAGACTAAGGATACAGAGACTTGATTACACTAGATTTCTCTAATGCCCTTTCGGTACCATTTTTTTTTTTCAAAAATGTTTTTGAATGCAACTTGGATTGATTTTAATTTATTTCTCTAACATGTGAGGTGATCATGCGGGTGCCTAAACCACCAATTTAACATCCAAGAAAGCAATGAATAAATTGCAATACTTATCTCAAAGCAACGAAAGCATCTGCAATGTTAGATCAGAATTCACATCGACGGTCCTAGATATGATTTCTAATTAACATGCTATCACTCAATTTTTGTTTTCACTTATTTAATGAAAATCATGATTTATGCAATGCTTGTCACTAATCTAACATGAATTGATATGACAACATGACCTAAACTATATGACATAAATAAGCATGCAATCTATCCTAAAGCGGGAAATGAATTTATTCTAATTCTTTTATATTTTCCATGAATAACATGAGAAAATCATGATTTATGCAATGCATGTCACTAATCTAACATGAATTGATATGACAACATGACCTAAACTATATGACATAAATAAGCATGCAATCTATCCTAAAGCAGGAAATGGATTTATCCTAATTCTTTTATATTTTCCATGAAATTTGAAATTAAAGAGATGCAACAATTAAATATGCAATCTAAATTAATCGAATGACCTAATTCTAATGATGATCAATTTTTTAACTAAATGAACCTAGCAACAATCACTAAGTTACATGCATTTCATGAACCTAATTTTACTAACAAATTCAAATTAAATGATCCTATTATGCAAACTAGTTAACATGCACCTAGTATTTTTGTATTTTTATTGAAATTCGGAATTAATAAAAATCCTAATTAAACTATCTAAAAAAGAATAATTTTCTAATTCATTTTAGGGATTAATTTGACTTAAACCCTATCCTATCTTAGAAAACTATTCTTTTAAAGAAAAATAAGATTATCTAGGTGTGCAAACATTATCTAAAATCAATCTTAATCTATTCCAAAAATTATCTAAAAATGCAATCCTAAAATGCAATCTTAATTTACTAAACCAACAGCTTCAATGCAAGATTTGATTTTTGATTTTTTGATGTTTTTCCAAGGTAAGCAATTAGTAGACAAACAATATATTTAAACAATCAAGGTATTCATCAAATAAAAATTAAAATAATCGAAAAAAAATCCGTCATCTCACGAATTAAATTAACAATTATCTTAACCCTAAACATAGGTTCAAAATAATTAAAAATCTGATCCGAAGTCTTACGGATCAAATTAACAATTATAATGATTTAACATTCAAAATACTATCAAAATGCCCAAAAATTAATATCGTTCCCGAGTTAGTAAATCTCGAGCTACTAGTGCTTTTTCATTAATACATGTTGATAAATGGGGTCTCTATCATACTCCACATCACAATGGAGTTCATTTCTTTCTCACCAGTGTGGATAATTATACTTGTGCCACATGAGTTTTCTTCATGCAAAAAAAGAGCCAAACTTTTTCCCATTTGATCGAATTTTTTCACCCTAATAAAGAATCAGTTAGACAAATCTGCACAATGCATTTGTATAGGCAATGGTCACGAGTTTTTCATTATTGACTGTAAGTCATTTTTCTCTTCTCATGGCATTCTTCATGAGAGTTCTTGCACCTATACACCTTAGCAAAGTGGGATTGTTGAATGAAAGCAACGTCATATTTTAGAAGTAGCTTGAGCCCTTAAATATCAAGCATAAGTTTCTGAAACTGTTTGAGGAGATTGTGTGATCATAACAGCCTATTATTATTTGGTTTTCGTGATTTAAAATAAATTGTTATTTTCATAATAGATTAAAGACTGTCACCTAGTCATTTCTTTTATTTTTTCTTCCTTTGCCTTTTAGTTCTTTCCCCCCATTTCCTCGTTCTTCTCCAAGCACCCCTTCTCCTCCGTCCACTGCACATCACGCCAATCGGGCCTTGGTGGTTGTGTACGTAAATTTTACTAAAGTGAGCTTAATAAACGAGTGACGTGACTGAATTTTGACTGTTTATTTGATTTTTCATTTGTCAACGAATTAGAGAAGGTAAATTTAAGATGTTTTTATCCTTAAATTTAGAATATGCTGCTGTAAATAATTTATGAACTTTAAGAGAGGAGAGATAATTAATAAAAAGAAAAAGACTATATCTCTAATTAATTGACTTGTCGTTTGTTCGAATCAAAAGTATCTATATCAGAACAATCCGTACAGGAAAGTGAATAATATAATCTAATATCCCATATTATCCCATATTATCTCTAACAATATTATCTAATAAGAAAATCTCTCATATCCATAAACATTTGGAAATTAACAATGCATATATATTATAAGAAGGTGAAACAGGCGAGGTGCACGTGGCCAAAAAATTATGAGAGGTCTATAAGGTATTTAGTATTCCATGTTTCTTAAATGGATATAATATAGAGTATTGCCAGCCTAATAGTGCTGTTGACTAACGGTGCAATTCATAGCACATGTCGAGAGAGTACTTTTTAAGAAACAATTTACTCATTTCATCCGAGCTGGAGATCCACCATTGCATGTGAAAAACTTATTGTACCGTCACATCATCATTTCCCTATAATATATGCGATCGTTTCTCCCATTACTTGAATCGGTCTTTAAAAAAAAAAAATCTCGATGTGGGAGATGGGAAATGGACATGTAACGGGCCCATTGCACGGCACATATTGAGAGAGTACTTTTTAAGAAAGAAAACTATTCATATCATCCAAGCTGAGATCTAAAGGTGGAGAAGCCACCGTTCCATATGAAAAACTTACGGTACCGTCACATCATTGTTTCCTTACAATATATACCGTCGTTCCTCCCATTACTTGAATCTGTCTTAAAAAAAAATAATCTTGATATGGAAAAGAGGAAATGGACATGCGACGCGTCCATTGCACGCAGTCTTAAGATGCATATTTCAGGACTTAAATATCGTGTTGGAACGCTCTATAAAACGAGCATTGCACTGGACAGATCTTACATGCAACCATATTCACCATCCTTGTTTGACTAGATATCTTGAGAAGCAATACAAGCATGAAGCTGGAAGTGCGATGGAAGAAGTTGGTCAAACCATCGGTGCCGACGCCGAAAATCCGGCAAAAATTGAAGCTAACATCAAGTGAATCGGTCTTAGAAAAAAAAAGAATCTTGATGTGGGAGATGGGAAATGGACATGTAACGGGCCCATTGCACGGCACATATTGAGAGAGTACTTTTTAAGAAAGAAATCTATTCATATCATCCAAGCTGAGATTTTAAGATTGAGAAGCCACTGTTCCATATAAAAAACTTACGGTACCGTCACATCATCGATTCCTTACAATATATATGATCGTTCCTCCCATTACTTGAATCTGTCTTAAAAAAAAAATCTTGATATGGAAGATAGGAAATGAACATGCGACGGGTCCATTGCACACAGTCTTAAGATGCATATTCCAGGACTTAAATATCGTGTTGGAACGCTCTATAAAACGAGCATTGCACTAGACAGATCTTGCATGCAACCATATTCACCATCCTTGTTTGATTAGATATCTTGAGAAGCAATACAAGCATGAAGCTGGAAGTGCGATGGAAGAAGTTGGTCAAACCATCGGTGCCGACGCCGAACAACCGGCAAAAATTGAAGTTAACATCAATTGAATCGGTCTTAAAAAAAAAAGAATCTCTATGTGGGAGATGGGAAATGGACATGTAACGGGCCCATTGCACGGCACATATTGAGAGAGTACTTTTTAAGAAAGAAATCTATTCATATCATCCAAGCTGAGATCTAAAGGTGGAGAAGCCACCGTTCCATATGAAAAATTTACGGTACCGTCACATCATCGTTTCCTTACAATATATACGGTCGTTCCTCCCATTACTTGAATCTGTCTTAAAAAAATAATCTTGATATGGAAGATAGGAAATGGACATGTGACTGGTCCATTGCACGCAGTCTTAAGATGCATATTCCAGGACTTAAATATCGTGTTGGAACGCTCTATAAAACGAGCATTGCACTGGACAGATCTTGCATGCAACCATACTCACCATCCTTGTTTGACTAGATATCTTGAGAAGCAATACAAGCATGAAGCTGGAAGTGCAATGGAAGAAGTTGGTCAAACCATCGGTACCGACGCCGAACAACCGGCAAAAATTGAAGTTAACATCACTGGATCAGCTTCAAATGCCAATTTACATTGGCGTTATGTTCTACTATAGAGATAATGCTGAGAACCCAGGAGTTGATATTTCTCAAAGGCTTCTCCAAATGGAGGAGTCACTTTCTGAAACCCTAACACTCTTTTATCCTATGGCAGGGAGATATATTGAGGATGATGGTTGTTTTATTGACTGTAACGACCTTGGAATTGAGTTGGTCCACGCCAAAGTGGATGGCCAGATTGATAAGCTTCTCCATGGAGACCCCGACATTGATTTGCTCCAACGTTTGTCGAAGTACCCGACCGATGTAGCTGGCAATCCGTTAATTGTGATCCAAGTGAATACGTTCAAGTGTGGCGGATTAGCGATTAGCATGCGCTTTACACACAAGATCGGCGACATGTACACCATGGCCATGTTCATCAATTCGTGGGCTATCGCTTGCCGAGGTAATGCAGACGCCATGGTCTGTCCTAGTTTCGAGTTGTCATCTCTATTCCCAGTAAAAGAGTTGGCGGTTCCGATTTTGAGTCCACGACGTATTGGCAACAAGGAACTCATCATGAGCAGGTTGAGGTTCAACGCCGATGCTTTATCGAAGCTGAAAGCCTTAGCTAGGGACAATGCAAAGGACTCGATGGCCAACGATTCCCAGCCTTCAAGGGTGGAGGTTGTTTCGGCACTACTAGGTAGGGCTTTCGTCAATATTTGCCGAAATAAACATGGCGAACAAAGGACTTTCTTAGTTTGTATGCCAGTTAACTTGCGTGAGAAGATCAATCTGGCGATACCCGCGAATTCTTGTGGCAATCTTTTCGCCATCGTGTGGGCGCGATCTGGTCAACCAACGGCCGGAAAAATTGAGTTGGAGTTCAACGGAATGGTGAATGTAATGCGCGATATGATAGCGGATGCCAAAACAAAGTACGCAACAGTAGTAGACGGGGAGGAGTTATGCTCGATGGTGGGCGATTCTCTGGCCGAGTTTGTCAAAATTTTGACCAGAGGCGAAGATTGTCGGTTTGGTTTTAGTAGCTGGTGCCGGTTGGGGCTATACGAGAATGACTTCGGGTGGGGAAGACCGGTTCTCGTGAGCAACACACCGTCGAATTTTGAATCGATTTTTCTTATCGACGATGAAGAGAGCGGAGGAATCGATGCATGGATAACCGTTGGCAAAGATGAGATGATTCTTCTTAAACAAGATCCGGAGATTCTGAAATTCACTTTCTAGTCAGAGATAGAGATCTTGCTTGATTATATCATTTGTGAATTCATCGTTTCTTACAATAATGTAAAGTGGGACAATGAAAATGATGACCTCAAGTCGCTAGTATTTGTAACATCTGTTTTGTTTATTGAAGAATGATGCTCCTTGTGAACAAGATTAACTCTTAACCAATGTTTACGAACTTATTAATTACCTTGTTACTGCATTTATTCATATC